>JAWWEV010000022.1:14383747-14464388 GCA_035583235.1 Hafferia zeledoni | reverse complement strand
CGCGCCGCTCCCCCCGCCCCGCCCCGCCCCGCGCGCGCCCCCGCGCCCCTCACCCGCGCGGCCCCGCCACAGCCGCCACCCCGCGCGCCGCAGCGCGCCCGCCGCCGCCATCTTGGGAGCGGGCAGAGCGCGATGACGTCGCGGTGACGGCGTCAGGCCGGGACGGGCAGCGGCGCGGAGGGGCCGCGGCGAGGAGAGGTGAGCGCGGAGGGCAGCGGGGCCGGGGCGGACTTTGGGGTTTTTCCCCTTAAAAAGTCTCTCCTGAGGCCTCGTCTGAGGCGGTGCGGGGACAGTGTGGAGCGGGGGTGCGATGCGTGTGAATATATAATTCCTTCATGAAAGTCCTTCACGTATCCTGTCCCTCTGAACCGTCCCCACTCGGTGACCGACAGGTTTATTCCTCCCGTTATACTTGGATTTAAAGTGCGCACCCGCTGTCGGATCCGCAGCCTTGGGCCGCGTCCTGGCCCTTGGAAGCTGCAGCATTCCCGGCCTCTGGAAGCTGCAGCATTCCCGGCCTCTGGAATCTGGCTGTGGTGCATCAGGAGGCTCGAGTTGGCATTCCTGATGTGCCGTAGAACCCTGGAATGGTTTGGGTTGGAAGGGATCTTCCCGATCAGCCCCTTCCATACAGCAACGCTCTAATCTGCTGAACCCCCGTATTGTTGAACCCCTTTCCTTGCCCGGCTCCTCAGGAGCTGTTCAATGTGTGTGACACTGAGATAAGGGCCCCTCCTCGCCCCCAGCACGACACTCGTCCTGGATCCAGCCCTTGGGCCTCCTCTGGCATCTCAGGGATTGAACCTGGTGTTGGTGTTGATGCTGTTTGGACTCTGCCTGATCTTGAAAGGTCGCGACCTGCTGTTCAGAAAGGAACGTGTGACTTTGGGTTTATCTTAACCTGACAGCTTATGTACGTTTTGAGATTTTCAGCCTTCTTGGGAAAGGTGACTTTTTATGGGTTAATATGTGTGTTTATGAGTGTTACTGTCTGTTGTAGCTGCTTAGCTTGTGTCTCATACACAAGGCCAGCTGTGAGGTGCTGTAACCTGCCCTGTACATCCAAGATCTTCCATTCCTTACCTGGCTGGCCTTGTGGCTGCGTTAGTGTGAATTCCTATCGGGATAGCTTAGACAAGGCACAGAGTTGTCCCACTGTAAACTTGTTTGCAGTTTCCAGGAGAGAGGGGATGTCCATGACACACAGAGACAGAGGAACGGTGTGTCCAGATCCACTTCACCCCAGACTGCAGTTAAATTTGGTACAATGTGTCCATGAGCTGTGCTTCCCTGACAACATTGTGGCAATAAGGCATTACCCAGGATGTGTCATGTAGTGATTGCTGTTAAAGACCTTGTTTACAACTGGCTCTCCCAAAAGAAGTGTGTGGTTTGGAGATAATTGAGGATACACTGGGCAACTACGCTGGTCACTAGTGCTTTCTGTTCTCCGTGGTGGTGTTAAATTAGGAAGACAATAGGTTTGTGTCGGATAGAGGAATGTCTGGAGGTCATTGGGTTAAGTGGCTGGTGCTGCTGTAAGAACAGGTGGTGATGGGATACTATTGCCCCATCAGCACTACAATCTTGTATATACAGCTTTCTCAAAATGTCACTTCACTGCACATTCTGTTCCCCTCCTCCCTCCCTGTAATTTGCTCACTCGGTGCCACCAATCATAGCAGTGGGAAGAGCCTCAATCTGGAATGCTGGGAATGCCAAAAGTTACTTATTTTCCTTCTCCTGTACTGTGTAAGCAAATTGCTAGGTCATGTCCAGAGCAGGAATGATGAGTCAGTGTTTCATGTCAAATAGCTGTCACTAGTCTGGAAATCCAGAAAGTCTGTGTTTATCTTACTCAAATCTCTAAGGGAAGCAGGTAAGCTTTTGTTGTTTTCTTGGGGTTTTTTTTAAGCATGGCTTGTGGTCTCCCAGCAAAACTAGTCCCTGAACTAGAGAAACTGAGTTATGTCCTTAAGTACAGCTCTTACTTCATGTCCTGTTAATGTTGTTCCTGTGGGAACTTTGTGCTGCCTGTCCCCAGAATATTATCCTCATTTATTAAAACAAGCTGACAGTCCGTGATTAAGTCACAATCCACAGAGGTTCCTGCTGTGCTCAGCACTTACCCTTCCTCTCTCTCTCTCTCTCTCCCCTGACCTGTTCTTCCTTCAGCCACTGCCGGTTTTGCTGCTGCCACCGAAATGGGGGAATATGGAGTCACACCAGGCCAGCGTGTGGCCGTTGTCTGGGACAGCTCCTCGCCAGTTGAAGCACTGAAGGATTTGGTGGATAAAATTCAGGCACTGGTGGGAGCTGATAGTCGTGTCTCTGTGGAAAACGTTAACCAGCTGTCTCAGTGTAAGAATGAGCTTAATTTTTCACTGCTTTGTTTAAAGGGAGAGGGTGCTGCTGGTGTGTGAGCAGACACCTTCCCGCTTTGTGAGTCAGCATTCAGAGCAATGACAGCACCTGCTGCTGAGTCTACCCTGGGCAGTCCAGCAAGGGAAGTGATAACACCCTGGCTGTGCTGCTGTGACTGGTGTCTTTAATCAGTTACTGCTGCTGTACACAAGCGTGAGAGATGAGGGAGGTGGAGCTGGTGCATTAGGCTGTGTGTGTAAAATTGGACCATCTTCCCCTTTCTTTCCAGCGGCTCACAAGGAGTCCAGTTTCGATGTAATCCTCTCTGGTGTGGTCCCAGGCAGTGCAGCACAGCACAGCGTGGAGCTGCTGGCAGAAATAGCTCGGATACTTAAACCAGGGGGCCGTGTCCTCCTGAAAGAACCAGTGGTTACGGAATCAGGTGAGAGAATCTTGCTTGTAGTGTTATTTAGGATTCCAGGCTTTGGAAATGTCGTGAGTCATTCATTTTATAGGTAAAAGTGTTTGGGAGGGAGTTTGTTCAGGTTTTGGGGTGGGGTTTTTGGTGGATTTTCCTTTTTTTTAAAGGATGCTGACTGGGTTGAGAAAGGTTTTGGAATATATAGAACAGATTTGGAGCTGCTATGGCTTTGTGACCCCAGATTGTTATTTTAATGAACAAGCTTCTTTTGCTTTTTCTGGTTTGTTCATGCTGTCAACTAGAAAGGGCACAATTTTAAAGCAGAGGTCTTGCTTGAGTACTTCCCTGTAAAACTCTTGCTCTTCCAGGTTTCTTGGTGACCTGTATTCTTGTTCTTCTCCTCCTACTTTCTGCTTTTGTGTTTTCCAGGAAACAACAGCAGAATCAAGACAACAGCCAAACTCCTCACAGCTTTGACTCTCTCTGGGTTAGTGGAAGTGAAGGAGGTAGGTATGTTCCAACCACTTCCAGAAATGCCCTCAGGCTGTTACCTGGGGACTTGCTGGGTGAGGTATTTTGCTACCCTGGTTTGCTGTAAATGTGCACGGACACTGCCTGGCACAAACTGGTTTCTGCAAGGGTAGTGTTTTGCTTTAGGATTGAAAATATCAATTGTCTGTTCACTGGAATCCTGGACTGGAGGCTAAAATACAGGGTTCTGCATGAGGTTAACCTAAAATTTTACATTGCAGCTGCAAAAGGAAGCACTGACCCCAGAGGAGGCCCAGTCGGTCCGAGAGCATCTGGGTTACCAGGGCAATGATCTTCTCCTTATTCAGATAGAAGGCAGGAAGCCCAATTTTGAAGTGGGATCCTCAAGTCAGCTCAAACTTTCCTTTGCCAAGAAACCTGGTCCTTCAGGTAAGGAATGGTGCATGCTGTATGTTTGGATTGCCTGGCTTGCAGTGACAGGTATCCATTGGAACAGGGAGACAGTTCCCAGGCAGGGTCCTACAGTAAAAACCTGTGAAGTGGGGCTTTGCAAAGTGATTGAGCTCTGGTTGTTGGGAGTAGGTGGGGGAAAGGCTGGAATAACTGCTATTTCTTCCTTTGTTTTGGCTCCAGGAAAACCCTCTGTGGACCCAGCCACTGCCAAGCTGTGGACACTTTCTGCCAATGATATGAATGATGAAGAGATGGTATCTGGTTTTGTTTGTGAGGCTTTGCTGTTTTTCCTTCTTGCTTTCCTATTCTAAATAGTTTCAGTCATCCTTTTGGGAAGCTTTACGACTTCAGAGGTAGAAAAGCCTCCCTAAGGCAAAATATCTTATCTACTCTGTGGGGTCTGGAGAGCCCAGTGGTGTGGTGAGGGTGGAGAGGAGACATGAATAAGAGGGCACAGCTGCAGCACTTGTGTACAGCCAGTGTACAGATAGCATAATTTCTTTAAACCCAATGTACCAGTATTATTCCCTACTGACAAATCCATTTCCTGCATGTTGTCTCCCATGGTGTGTTTCCAGGATCTTTTGGATTCTGATGAGCTGTTGGATTCAGAGGATTTGAAAAAGCCAGATCCATCGTCCCTCAGAGCTCCATCCTGCAAAGAAATGGGCAAAAAGAAAGCCTGCAAGAACTGGTCAGTGCTGGAATTAGCATATCGGTGAACCTTTCAACTGGGGCATTAAACCTTCAGAATTGGAGGGATTTAAAAATGATCGTAGGCAATTTGCTGTTTTTCAGAGTGATTCTCTTGGTTCATGTCCTTTAATTATTGGAATGTAAATCCAAATACAATGAGGATTGACCAGTGACTGCTACAAAGTCCCACAATGATATATGTGATCATCAGCCATCTTGAAGGTGGCTGCACGGTTTGTACAGCTTGACTAAAACCCTGGTTTCTTAGATTTCCAGCAGAAATAGCACACATGGCAAGTGTAGTGTCATTTCCCACTTAGTTTAAACTTGTGAAGTGTTTCAACACTTTCTATACAAACCTTGGTGTTGAAGAACAAAGTGAGGAGTGTGAGTCCCACAGTCAGTTGTCGTGTGATAGAGCAAGGGCTGGTGCGTTTGAGTAGGGCTGAAACAAGTGTTGATGGTTCATGACCTTTAAGCAGAAAGATGCAGGTGACTCCTCTATTTTTCTGCAGCACATGTGGCTTGGCTGAAGAACTGGAACAGGAGAAGAAGAGCTCACAGCCCAAATCTGCCTGTGGAAATGTAAATAGTGGTTTTTGTCTCTATACTGGGTTTTGTAGTATATGATCTCTGTGTAAGAATCGTGTTCTCCAGTAAATGCTGCCTGAGCTGGCTCACTGCTTCCACACGCTGCCTGTGCAGCTTCTGCAGAGCTTCAGCCTATTGTCCTCTTCCCATGTGCTCCATAACGGTGTGTGCTGTCTGTCCCAGCACAAGTGTCACCCCTGGAGGAGTCGTAGTGAGGAGTGAGCTTTTCGCTCCCTGCTTACAGGCTAACCAGAAATCTGCTCAGGGAGGATCTCCATATGGCAGCCCACAGGGCCCCCATGGTGGTCACAGGGCTTCCCCAGCCTGGGCACACCAGGTAGGGTGGAGACTCACTTCTTCCATGTGAGCCCAGTGCCCTGCACAGCTCCACTAACCAGGTGTGGTGAGAAGGGCGTAGAAGGAAAATGGTCTCTGTGCTGGTTGATGCTCTCTTGAGCTGGAGAAACTGTATTGCAGGGCAAGATATCTGAAGGTGGCCCCTGGTTACAGATGGTGCTTTTCTTTCCCTTGCCAGTGCTACCTGGGGGATGCATTCCGCTGTGCCAGCTGTCCTTACCTGGGGATGCCTGCCTTCAAGCCTGGAGAGAAGATTGTCCTGAAGGAGAACCAGCTGCATGATGCCTAGCAAAGACATCTCTGGATGTCCTGCAAAGGACTCTGCTGCTCTTCCGTCTCTCTGAGGTTCTTCCTGCAGTCCTCCTCATCCTCTCAAACTCATGCTCTCCAGCCAATACTCTGTGTGGGGAGGGACACTGCAGGCACTGACACTGCTGTGAGCTCATCACTTGTAACCAGCCTTGGGCTAACTGATAATCTTCAGTGACAAGTCACTTACTAGACTTGATGTTACACTCTGTTTTAGCTGATTTGGTCCTGGCCATCACAGTGTGTCCCGCCAGCAGAGGGAAGTAGAACCAAGTGTCAGGTTGTCCTTGTGTGCCTGTGGCAGGACCCGTATTTCTCCATGCACAAGTAGTGCAGCTCTAATTTGCCCTGATTTTTCCTGGTGTTGCAGTTCTGGCTTCGCTCCCGGGGTTACACTGGGCTCTGCCTTCCTTTGAAATTTGAACTTGCAGTCCCTTACCTCATGAAGGTGGCTCAGCAGCTCCTGTTGCAAGTCAGGAGCAGGGAGTATACTTAGCAGTGTGTGATCTTCTTGGTAAAGTCTGGCAGGCATGATGAATTTCCATGTGCTTTGGGAGCCCCTGAGCTCACCTGTTACAGCAAAATTCCAAAGATTCAGTCCCACCTAGAAAACTCCTGCCCTTAAGGCAAGGAGCTAAAGAAACAAGATCTGTCTTGTCCTCCCACAGCTTTCAGTCCAATGCAAGCTCATAACACAAGGGCAATCTGAGACTGTCACCTCTCTTGGTGGTTACCAAATGAGTTACCTGCAGTGTCCAATACAAAAGAACACAGCAATAACTTAATTTCTAGATGATCTGTTGTTGCCATCTGTTCCCTCTCCATGAGATACTATTTATTTGCATAATTCCTGCTAATGAAGTGTCCTGGAGGTGTGGGATGAGAGAGCTGTTCCCATTTTGTGTGGAGTTTGCTTCTCACCCAGGGAGGGGTGGGGGTGGGAAACTCACAGTCAGTATCTCAGTGAGGATTGCTTTGTTTGAAGCTCTTGGTCTACAGGATGTGACTGCTTGTTTTGTGCTACCTGAGTTACTAAATGCATGGAGGGGGCCAGGATGAAAGGCTGTTCTGTTCTTGAAATAAGTGACCAATAGTAAAGCCTTTGTTTTAAGGCTGGTATTAGTGGCATTCTATGTCTCTTCTTCTTCTCAGCCTCTCAGTGATTTCTGGAACTGTTAAAATGTTGGGTTGCATCTTGGAATTCTCCATAAATTGCTCCTCCAAAAACTTGAATTGAACACATCATATGCACTGGAAAAAACAGTGAAATTTGGAGGCTCATCTCAGGCCGTAGCTGCTTCACCTTTTCAAAAATAGCCAAAGTTCTGCCCCCACCCTTCCGGCTTCCACTTGAGAGGTTGCCTCAGCTAGTTCTCAAGCAACCTTGGCTGCATTTCCCCACCTCTTGCTCAGTCACATAACCCCTCCAAGGCTATTTCATGGCTTCTTGCCTGGTTCCTTGTTAAAAACACTATCCCAGACATCATCCCCTGCAAACCTTGGGCATAAAGGAGGATGCAAGTGCAGCACTATAAGTGTCCCAGCTTTCTTCACTTCATCAATTAATAACTCTTTTCTGGTGAAGCAATGGGCCACACTTCCCATTTTCCTTCCTCTTCTTACTTAAGACAGTTAAGCAAATGTGGAGCCTTTGACAGCCCAGTGACCATGGCTGCTTATGATGGGTCACTATCTGGATATTCTGGTTAAACAACCCCAGCTCTGTCAGCTGTTCCTCAGCTCTGCTGCTTTTCTCTGGACCCACTCCAGCACTTTTCTTGTCATGAGGGCCCAAAACTGAACACAGGATTTGAAGTGCCTCACCAGTGCCAAGCACAGGGGCACGGTCACTGCCCTGGTCCTGCTGGCCATGCTGTTGCTGATACAAGTCAGGATGCTGGTGGCCACCTTGCCCACCTGGGCACACTGCTGGCTCATGTTCAGCTGTCAACAAGGTGGACAGCAGACACACACCCACACCCCTCCCCATCCTTGTTGGAATTCTGCCCCAGACCACCCTTCCTGGCTGCCCCAGTGCCCCATCAGCAGGGTGCAGGATGGCTGCCTGCACATCCCACTCAAGAGCAAGTGACAGATCTCCTTGCCACAAGGATAAGGTGGGAGCTGCATGGTGTCTGCTCTAAGCCAAATCCTCTGGACTTCCAGGGACATAAAATAAAAGCAACCCCCAAAGAACAATGGACAGTGAGGTGTTCTGGAGATCCTCCATCTTGCTTCCCTTCTGCAGGCAGAAGGAAACCTTTTAATTTTTAATTTTCTAAACTACAGGAAAGCTCTACATGCATGCGGACCCCCAGCCTCTCCCAGTACAAAGCAGATCCATGCGGATCACGGCAGCAGCACCCACAATGCACCTCTACAAAGTAAGCAATGCATTTCCATCCTTGTCCCTTGTATTTCAAGTGAGTGAACCAGAGCAAGGTCAACCCACATCACAACAGGTACCTGCTCCAGAGAAAATCCAGAAAACTGCTCCAGGACATGGCCACCCCACCCAGCATGTCCAGCACCAAGGGGACACCAAGTTCTTCCTGAACCATAGTGGCCACACAGTGCACAGCGATACTCCTGAAACATGGTGTAGGTAGGCAGAGGAGCCTGTCACTGACCAGAGACAGTGAAAAGAGTTGCTGAGGCTTCGCAGTGCTTGGAGCTGCTGAAGGCAAGGGGAAAACCAGCTCAGGAGCCCTGTCCTCACCAGGAGACGTGGCTTCTTTCAGGGGAACAGAGCACAGTGCAGGTAAATAGGTGGCTTTTGTCACCAAGATTGCACTTCTGTATGAGCTAACACCTAGTTTTTGGAGAGAAGAACCCCAACAGATGTGCAAGCTGGTCACCCTCCCTTCTTCATTTGCCCTCTTTCTTGGGGTAGACTTCCACCTCTGTGCTGGCTGCACTGTCATTCCCCCCACTGTGCTTCTGTTGTGATGGCTTGATCTCTGTGTAAATGATGTTGGAGGAGGCAGGTTTTGTCCCCTTCTCTTCAAACTTCAGGTTGGCATAGGTCAGGTCCTCAGTCCCTGTCACCGAGGCTGCCTGAAGGGAGAGAGCAATGAGTACAGCCTTGGCTTTCCGTTCTGTGTCTCCTCTGCTAATATTTTTCCACTGGCACAACTGTTTGCACTGCCCAAGCATTATCCCAAAAGCTTGCTCAGAAGTGCCACCTACTCAGACACTCATAAGCCCCTATTTAATAGGAATTAATAAGTGTTTAGGACCTCGTTTTCAGAAAGCAAAGCTGATTTTACTCTGAGATCCTTTAAGTGGGGATTCAACACCCAGGGCTTTTTTTTGACAGGAAGGAGGAAGCAATATGTGCAAAGCTCCCCTGGCTTACCATGTTGAGCTGATTCCCCTCTACCAATTCATTGCTTGTGGGTTTTCCTGGAAAAGGAAACATATTTTAAATAGTAATTAAAATAATGACAATGATCATTATTTTAAATTAAGAAAATAAGGAGAAAATGAAGCAAACATTTGCATCCTACTTTTGTTGTAGAGGATGAGGCTGGCTGAGCTGTCTGGCTCAGAAGACAGCCAAGGGGCAGGAGGGGTTGCAAAGGGCTTAAAAGCCCTTGAAGGGCCTGGAGAAGAGCTCTGACTTGGACACTTCCAGAAATGTGGTGATATGCAAGACCTGTTTCCCTTATACCACAGCTTGTGCCATAACTGGCCTTCCACCAGCAACTGGACAGAAAAAAGGGAGGTTCTCCCCACCCCAGGACAGCTTGTCCATGAGGACAGACTTCAGAAGGGAATACCAAGTGAGCAGGAGCAGTAGGATGTCAAAGCTAGACATCTTCCAAGCATAGGTTTGTCCAGACCAGTAGGTGAGGAGATGCCAACCAGCCTTACCTGTTCTGTTCCTTCTGCACTGCCACAGCAGGAAGCCAAGTATTGGCGTGTAAATGAGTGTCCCCACTGCTAGGCCAAAGAAGATGCACAGGAGGTTGAGTCCTGCACACACAACATCACAGAGGCACTTGTGAGCCACCATCCCACCATGCAGGGACACACACGCTGCAATCACCTCCTTCATGGGGGTGGGGGCAGTTCTCTTCCAAACTCGGGCTTCCACACCCTAAACTACCCCCAGCCCTGGCAAAATCCTGTAGGTAACAGTCTCAAATTCTCATCTAAACTCACACAGGGGCTGGTCAGAGCATCAGAGCCCCTTCCCAGGGTCACAGCCACTGACCCACTGGTGCCTAACCCGTTTTGGCAGTAGCTCCCACCCCTTACTGCTCTTCCTTTTCCCCTAAAGACTCCTTCTGCCCCCCACTCTTGCAGCCCCAGGGCTGTGTGGACGCACCTGTCCAGATCTCCGTGACATTGGTCTGAAGTCCCACAAGGCAATGTGCTGAAAGAGAAACATGAGTGAGAGACTGCCCAGAGGCAGAGAACACTCTGCACCCTGCCCTGCTTTGGAGCAGGAACCTGGACTCCACAGCCCTGGCTGTCCCGCTCCTGCCACCACAGCTCCAGCCACCACAGCTTTCAGCTGACATACTGCAGCTGGAGGATATGGCAGGTCCAATTTCAAAGAATCAATGGCCCAGCAGCTCCACAGTGAGATGCATCTGCCAAAAGGGCCATGCTGGGTTGGGCCCTCCGGTTCCCGGGATGCTTTCCGGGAAAATGATGCATGGGGGAACCAGAGGAGTGTTGGTCATAGAATCCTTCTCTGCCCACTCATCACCCCCATGAAAACAGTGCCACTGCCACTTACCGAGAACTTCCTCTTGTGTGCTGTTTCCAGCACCTGTCGAGTTTATTCTTGTGATGAAGACCCTAAACTCACAGATTCCCACATGGGCTGCACTCATGCAGGGGCTGATGAGATTGGTACAGTTTTCTCTCGGAGCCTCAGGGTTGGTTTGATTCTGTACCTTCAGACCTTCAGATTCACAGCAGCTCACGCGTACCGTGAGATTCTTCAACAAAATCTCAAATTCACACTGCATCGTGGTGACTGGGTCTGCTGTCTGGTTGACTGTCCCTGAAGGAAACAAAACCAAAAGTGGTACCTGAAATGCAAGTCATACATATCATCTTGCAAGGTCATGTCCCACTGGCACATGTTGCTCATGAAAGACACAGTGAAGTGGCTGTCCTTTCCTCCAGCAGCTGATGGTCTTTTCCATATCTGGCTGCTAACCATTCCTCAACACTGAACGTTGAAATGTTGCACATTTATTAGTGCCACTGGATGCTGTGCAGGACACAAGGTTTCCTCAGAAGGATCAGGGGGAAGACATCTGCTCCTCCTGTGACCTAGGCAGAAGAGTCTTCTGGCACCCAAGCAGGAAGTGCCACAGGCCTGGGCTCCACCAGTGGCACATGGAGCATGAGGTAAAACTGGGGGGAATGGTCAGTCCCAGAGAAGCAAAGAAGATAAAGTAGACAGATACCTGCAGCCTCTCTGGCTTCATCCCATCCCTTAATGCTCACTCTTGAGTACCTCAGAATCACTCCTGAAAATCTGAGCTGAAGTAACTTCACATCTTCTCAGCAAAGCCCTCCTTCTCTCACCTCTCTTTCTCATCCTTTCTCTCTGCTCCTGTGGTCCTTAGTGAACTTTTGTCCCTTCCCACCCTTGCTTTGTTCAGAACATCTGTTCTCAGACATGTGTTCTCCATTCTGCACAGGTACATTCCTGCATGTGCTCTGTTCATGTTGACAAGGATGAGCTCGGCTGAATCATTTTTCATTTCCACACCACTGTCATTCTGGTTTTTTCCACCATTTCAGGTGACATTACACCATTTCACCTTCCTAGCAGTGCTGCTTAAGCCTGCCTGGAGCAGACTTTGCAAGATGAGCTCTAACTCTACTGACACATCAACTGAGGCCGAAATCTGTTGAGCAAGTCCTGCCAGAGGACAATGGAGAGTTGTGGTTGTGTTAAGGAATATCCATATCCTCCACATAAAGCTGACCCCCTCCACAGTCATTAGGTTTATAAGCATTTCTGTTTCCTTGCCCCCTGACTCTTTTCTCTCCCTGCTGCTGAAGGCGATGCTGGTTCAAAGCCTGGAGTCTGATTCTGGGTCCCTGTGGGCAGAGCTCGCAGCCTGTGCACACACAGTTGCAGCAGAGACCCCTCTTCTGCAAGGCACATGGCAAGGTGCTGGTGCAGAAGAGAGGGCTAAATGCTGAAAGAAGAGAGAAAAAAGAAGCAGCAGCCAATTCCCAAACCTCCTGCAAGCATACATGACGAGAGAGGAGTTCAGAGAAGACCACAGAGGGACTCACCAGCTGACAGACAGGTGAGGAGCAGCAGGGGCAGAAAGCCTCTGGCCAGCTGGAGCTCCATGATTCCCAACAGCCTCATGGTGATGGTGCTGGGCACCTGGTGGGACTGGCCGAGGGGTTCCCCTCTCCCTGCAGGACGAGGATCACTGCTCAGCCAAGGTGGGCTGAAGCCCTGACGGGAACTCCCCTCCTAGCCACTCAGCCAGGCAGTTCCTCTATGCTCACAGGCTTCCTCTCTCTTCCTCTTCTCTTGCTTCAGCCAGATTCTTATCTCTTTTCTCTTTAATTCCTCCTCTGGTTTCATCCTGACCACATACCCTCACCCCTGAGACCCGAGTAATGCATTCACAAACTGCTGATGGCCATTTCCCAGTGCTGCAGGGCCCAGCCCAGCAGCTCCCTGCTGCTCGCATGGGCAGGCAAGAGGAGAAAGGCTTCCTGAGTTTCCTACAGCACCACCTCCTCACACTACTCAAGTCTGTTTAGTTTTACACCAGGGAATGGACCTCCTGGAGGAGGCAGTGCTGCCATCACAGCAGGGGCTTGGCTGATGTCCACACTCATCTGGTGTCCTCCCGAGCTCAGCTGGGGACCCACACACTCTGCCAGCCTCCAGGTTCGACATGGTGATGGCCTTGGTCAGAATCTTCTGGTTGTGGAATCAACAAGCCCCAGCCAGGCAACCCCTTGCTCTGGCCATGAATATCCATATCCCAGCTCCTGCCCTGCTGAGATGGGGTGCTGCAGGCCCCTAAATCCCTCTGCTACCTCTGGTGGGCAGGACACCAGGACAGGAACGCCCACCAGGCCAGACACAGCTTGTGTCACCCCTGCCACCAATGGGACATGGGCAGCACAGTCAGCAAGTGAAGGCCTCTCTGTGTCCCCAGCCTCTGTGGGGACAATCTCTGCTGCTCTTCATTGCCTGCCATCACTATTCCTCTTTTGTGCTCAGAGCAAAACCTGTTCACACCTGCCATTTCCTCCTCCTTAGTTTCCTGTCAGCTTTCACAGTAACCAGCCTCATGCTGGGCACACACAGCCCAGTCATGGGCATCTCCTGGGGGAAGGATGTTCACTGGAGCTCTTCCCCAGCACCCAGTGGAATGTCCTGGTTGAAGCACAGCTGAGGTCTCATCTGGGAACCCACCCACCTGAAGAAACAGCAACATTAGCAGGATATTTACTGATGAGAGGGTCAGAAAACTAAATTCTTGAGGTACAAGATCCACAAGAATGGCAAACGAGATGCTCTGCATCTCTCTTGCTCTCCTCTCTGGACCTCTTCCCATGCTCTTTCAGATGTTCAGTTCCCCTCTGCACTCAAGGCTTCCTCTCCTCTCACCTCACAAGTGCACAACAACACGTACTTGTTGCTTCCTTCCCTCCTAATTCTCACATTTGCTGGCACTGATGAAGCCAATTGACCATGAGGTGAACCCTTTGACATATCTCAGAGATGCTGGCTCTGTGGATCCTGGAGCAGGCAATCCCTGTGGTCATCTTCTAAAGTCTCTGGTGCAGAGGATGGACAGGAGCCATCCTGCTCCAGGTGTACTGCACATAGGCACAAGCTTTGCCTAAACTGCCCTTAGCAAGTGGGATTCTTTTCTCAATTTGGATATTTCTCTACAATCCAGTTTGGAGAGCAGGAAAACGAGCAGGTCATTAACAGAGCTCAGTAAGACCAAGTCTAAGATAACAAAAGTCATGAGCCCTTTCCAAGCATAACCTCCTCCCTGGTTGCTCTGCAGCCCCAGGAATGGGGCTCAGTAAGACCTTCTCCAGTGGGCAGTGCCTTCCCAGTCTTCCCTATTGCAGTGCCCACACAACTGAAGTCTGATGTCTTGCCTTCTCCTGACTCCATAGAGCTCCTCTCCTACAAGAGCTGCTTCCAACTCCACAGCAACACTCCATGATGCTGCCAAGGAGAAAGGAGAGCAGAAAGGGCAACGATGTTAATAATGTGGAATGCCCTGTGTCAGCAGCTACACCAGGCACTACACAACGTCTAAAGCAAGAGGGAGGCTGCAGAGCTCCTCAGCAGCTCCCCACTCCCTTGAAGTGAACCAGTGAAACACAGGAGGTGCTCAGGAGCACCTGCTTGATGTCCTGCCATCGAGGTCTTCCTCTCCCAACCGGTGGGAGCTGGCGAGGAGCCTCCTGTGCAATGCTGGGAGAGGATGAGGAGCAGCGTGAGGAGAAGGGCTGTCCTCAAACGGGGCATGGTGGCTGTACGGGGACCCTTGTGTCGTTGTGCTCCCCCTTCCCGAGGGTCTCCGAAACCACATCTCCTTGAGCAGCAGACAGACACGGATACCCCGGACTCGGAGTGCTCCTGGGAATCTCACAGCACAACCTTCCCAGGCGGCCGGGGGGCCTGACACATGGATCTGAGGGCCCGGAGTCCGCACGGAGCTGGGCCTGGCAGAGCCAGTGGCTGAGCACGAGAGCCCCGGGTGCTGGTGGGCACCGAGCGGGACGTGGCTGCAGACACTGGCGGTGTCCCGGTCTCCCTGAGGCAGAGAATCGCCAAGAAGCGGCGGGTGGCCGCGCCTGGCACCCTGGTACGAGGACAGACCTGGCGCCCAGAGTGCGACCGGCTTCGGAACCCAAAGCCCTTCCCCTTAGCGCTCACATGGGTGACGACAATGCATGCTGATCGTCTATTGGCTGCTGATGCTGTCTATCATCTGAGATCCCACCCTCTCACCGCTTTCCCGCCGCGGGATTGGCCGTTCTCGAACGCGGTGGGTGAAGCCTCAATGGGCGCTGCCATGTTTCGAGCGGTTGCCCGGCGTTGGGGCGGGGCGGCGCTGGGCTGTGGCGCATGCGCGGGCCGGGCTGGGGCGCCGCCCCGGGAGCGCGCGGCCGCCTCGGGAGCGCGCCCGGCCCGAGGATGCGCCAGGCGGGACAGCGCGGGCGGCCCCGGCCGGGCACAGGTAAGGGCGGGCCGGGGGCCCCGAGCCCCTCCCGGCCCCGGGGCCGCTGCGCCGTGAGGAAGGCGCGGCTCCGCCCGAGGGCGCGGAGCCGGAAGGGGCCCGGGGTCTCGGTGGGACTAACTTTGGGTGGGCCCGTGGGGTGAGGTGGGGCCTCATCCGTCCAGCCCCCTGAGGGGTGAGGTGAGGTCAGCCGAGGTGAGGTGAGGTGAGGTCAGCCGAGCCCTGCCCTGCCCTGCCCCAGAGGTGAGGCGAGGTCAGGTGAGCCCTGCCCCGCACCCGCGGCCAGCGCAGAGCACCGGGGGCTGTGCCGGGCCATCCCCGGGGCTGCCATAGCCCTGCCAGGAGCCCCATGTGGAGGCCGGTTTGGTTTCCAGGATTTAGCAGCTCCTGCTGCCTCCGGCGTGGTCCCCACTGCCACCTTTGAGCCGGGGCGGTCCCTGTGGGAAGTGTTGTGCCAGGAACGCGGCCTTTGCTGCTGCACCTCCAGAGCAGGAAGGACAGAGCGCAGGGCTGGCCTCGGTGTGTGGTGGGAGCTGCTTGAGGCTGTGGGGAGCTTGAGGGTTATCACACAACCCGCTGGCACTGCATTAAAAGCATGTTTTAGTAAAGAGGGCACGTTGGTCTCCGACATCAACCCATGAACCATTTCATGCAGAGCCTCAAGTGTATTTGTGTCAGAAGGCTGGATGAACAGTTTGACAGGAAAAAATGACTCCATGCCATGGAGGTGACCTCCAGCTTCTCAGAGTGGTCCGGGGAAGTCCTCCCAACTCTATTCTTGCAGAGACCTCACTGTATTACAGAGTGATGCCCTCAGTTTCTGCCAGCATTTCTGTCACCTTTGCCGGTCTGTGCAGAGCTGACAGCCCTGAGGCAACACCTGTGCTCACAGGAGGTCTCTGCAGTGCAGTAACTCTGCCCTGCTGCAGAGTGAAAATCTGAGTTGGTCCTGTGTAGATTTTGTCAGAGGTTCTCCTGTGAGGGTGTCACAACCAGTAACAACTTTATTACTTGTACAGCTGTTGTTACGGTCTTTGCTTTCTTTGCAAACTCAACAGCAGTGACGCACTGGATGAAAACAGTGCCCCTGACTCTGGTGTGCTCCTCCACCATGTGCCTCACCTTCCTTGGGACCAAAATGGAACTTTTTGGGATAAGCTGGGGAAGTGTGAATTGCTTTTTTCTCCTGCAGAGAGTGTTATCCTGACCAGCATCCTTCTGGACACCAGCTGTTATTCTTTCACTACCTTTCACCATCTGTGATGCTCAGCAACAGTTTCTGGGTGCTGTAATCCTTGACTGCACTGTTTAGTTTTTGAGACTTCTGCCTTCAGAGTTCCCTTACTGCTTCAGCATGGAATTGAGCTGGATCTTGTAGGAATCATCAGGTTTTTCATTGCATTGGGTCACATAAATGCTTGTTGTGTGTGTACCAAAAGAGTCAAACAGCTCCTTTCTGTGGCTGTAGGATGGGACTTCAAACTCACCATGAAATTCAGCAACAATGGAAGCATTTTGTGAGGCTTCAACAGTTGTACTTGCTTTCCTCCAGTTGCAAGATTTTATTTTTATTTGTGTCATTTATATAAAAGAAGCCTGGGTACAAACCATCTTCCTTGCCAGTATCCCATCCCACCCATTTATGTAGAATTATAAATATTTTCAAGATCCTTTTGATCTTGGTTGGTGGCTTATTTGAGTGTTCTGTCAAATATCATATAAAAAAGTTTATTCCAATGAACTTTGTTCATCTTTATAAAGAATGACAATGACAGTATCACTGCAGACACTGTGTCACACAGAATAAGGAAAAACATACTGAATTAACAAAGTAAATAATTCATAAGCTGTTTTATAGCATCCATAATCATTTGTGCAAAATGAATATTCTCAAGTGCTGCTGTTTTTGTTTCCTACTTTAGTGTCAAAATACCTAGAAATTCAGTCAGAGTTGCAGGTGCAGATATATACACACACATATATAATATAATATAATATAATATAATATAATATAATATAATATAATATAATATAATATAATATATAATTAATATAATGTAATATAATGTAATATAATATAATGTAATATAATATAATTAATATAATATAATATAATATAATATAATAATGTGTGTGTGTATATAACATATATAACATATGCTGGGCACTGTAGGCACATCCCAGACTAACAAGATGTGATTGCAAACAAAGCACTTGCACCATGAGCAGTTTGAGTTGTGTGCTGGTCCTGCCCAGTGCTGTGTCAGGGTTTGCTTTCACGTGCTGTAACTTACTGAGAGTATCTCAGAATGGGCAGGTGAGTAACCCTCTCTCTCTGCAACAGGTCATGATTCTTGTTGCTCATGATGATCTTTACCCAGTGTGTAGATCTGGTGCTGGTACCAGTTCTCTTTTTAAACATTGCTTTGCTTTTTCATTGTAAGCTTCTAATGAAATTGAATTCATCACGTTTTTCTTTCTAAAAAAAAATTCAGAAAAGGTCAAGAGTGGGTGTAGTAGATGAGAAGTCAAAAAGGCACAGAACAAAAGCTGAATTGTAGGTTTCTTTGGCATCAGAGATCAAGGTGATTTCTGACATCTCTCCTTGAAGGTGGTGCTATAAAGGCAGTTTGGCCACTTGTGATCAGCAGCTGTGCTAAGGCAGACAGGCAACTAGGAATTGAAGGAATTAATTTACCAGGAAATACTTAAAAGAACAAAAGAAATGTGAGTTAACCAAATTTTTGTGTGTGAGGAATATAATAATTCTGTGCAGACCCTGGATTCCTAGAGATTAAAAAGCATGGGCAGAAGGAGATATTTTTAACAGTCCCAAGTTAAGTAAAGCTTTTAACTACCCACAATGGACACAGAGGAGCGCCCTTTTCCTTTCTGGAAAGCAGTTTGCTGTGTATTTAAACACTGACAGTCCCTCTCCTTACAGCATTCTCCTCCCCAGGCCAAACAAGCTCAGTGAATCCAGGCTTTCCCCACAGGACATATTTTCTGAATGTTCTCTGGAGCAACTGAAGAATTTGCCATAATACTGTTAAGGTCCAAGTAGTTGTTTTCAGTTTGTGTATCTAATTTGGAAGAAAGATTTATGTGTCTCAAAGCATGTCTATTATTTCCAGCTATCTCAATTGGTCTAATAAAATATATTACCTCATCTCACAAACCTTTGTCTCATTTAGGGACTTACATCATCACAACTGCAGCAGCACTGCTCTTACTGCTACTGTGATAGACTCGGTGTCCTGTTCTCCTGGTGCTTCCTGTCGCTCCCAGTTTGGCTTGTCCCGTGTGCTCATGTGTGTTTCTGTCTGTGTGTGCTGAGTTTTGAAGCTGAGGAGATTTCCATGACTCTGCCAGGCTGATTTATTACCATTTCTCTGCAACAGGGTTGTTAGACTTGTCCCTTAATACTGTTATCTGTGTGGATTGGAGGTTTGGGGGTTTTATTGGGATGTTTGAGAATGTTGAATGCCGTACAAAGGACAGAAAGTGGCATTCAGGCTGGGTGTGTTTGATACCAAAATGTGCCTTTTGTTAATAGTGACTTAAAACTTTTCACATTTTAGGAGCAGTGGATGAACAAGCTGAGGAGCCAAACACTGTACCAAAGGCCTGTGTGTAGCCCCTGATGCTTGAATGAATGAAGGATGAAAATGCTCCCTGGAGTGGGTGTGTTTGGAACTGGCAGCGCCGCCCGGGTCCTGGTGCCCCTGCTGAGGGCAGAAGGCTTTTCCATTGAAGCACTTTGGGGCAAGACTGAAGAGGAGGCCAAACAACTGGCAGAGGAAATGAACATCTCCTTCTACACGAGTCGGACCGACGATGTCTTGCTGCACCAGGACGTAGATTTGGTTTGCATCAATATCCCCCCACCACTAACTCGGCAAATCGCTGTGAAGGCTCTAGGTACCTTTTTTTCTTTGGAGTTGGACCACAAATCCATAGCTTGTTGGCAGGCTGAAATTTGAAGCTGTTACCCCAGCACAATTCTGGTTGCACCAACGGACAAATGCAGTGCTAAAAGTTTTGTGTGGAATTGGTAGCACTGTCTGTGAGGAAGGTTAGCTGGGTTTGCTGTTCAGAATTGCTTATTGCTCTGCTTGAGCCAATGAGGCTGAAATATCTCATGTCTTCTTCAGGCTGAACTTACAGTAGGGAGCTTTTAATAAAAATTAGCTGTATCAGAGATGATAATGAGAGCATAACATTTTTTATGCTCATTAAAAAAACCAAAAACAACCAAAAAAATCCCCAAACCAAAACAACTTAAGTTATTTAATTAATTTCAAGTTCTTCCATGTTCTGCACTAGAAAACTGAGAATTGCTGGGGATGGGAGGGTTGTTGAGTTCTGCTTTATGTTTTCCCCACAAATAAAACCATACTTGGAAGTTGAAAACCTTTGAAAAATGTTTGTATGCACAAAATAGAATCCTGTGAGCTGGGATCTGAGACACTTGCTGGTTTTGGCTGTGACCCTGGTCACCACCTGGAGCTCTCTTGGGACATCCATGTCCATAACAGACTGGTGTGGTCTCAGGTGAAGGAATCTTTCCACCTGATGCAGGAGGGCAGATGTTTGGGACAGCAGGAGCTGGGTGAAGGTGTCTGGAAGTGAAGGGATGACATCCCAGACTGGTTGGGCAGGAAGGTGGGAGCCAACTGCCTGGGCACCCTGACATTTCTTAATTCTCCAGTGTGACTTTGTAGTGTTAATGTGCTCTCCTGACACAGCGTGGGTGTCAGTTTGCATGTAATTCTGTAAGTAACAAGGGTGATATTTTTACTGTGTTTACAAGAGATCCACATGAGTTAATTTTAGGATGGATGATCTCTCAGACCACGTGAGCCAGGGTGGTTTGTTGTTCTTAGCCTCTTTTCTCTACAGTAATTTCTTTTGGAAGTAAACAACTCCCTGCACAGACATTTGCAATGCCACTTAGATATTCAGAGAGATTTCCGGCTATTTCCCCCCTTTCTTTCTTTTACATTGTTAGATTTGTTTGTTTACCTCATTAAACTACTGTCCTTTGAATTTAAGATATTCTGATTTCTGAATATTTGAACTGCAGGTTAGAATTTATCTCTTTAAATATACTAAAAGTTCTTTTAAGCATTTTTTAGGTAACAGGGTTTCACAAGATCTTGTGGCTTCTGATCAAGTGAGCTAAAAGGAGAGGATTGAATCTTCTCTGGTGAATTATTAACTAAAATGGATTGAGATTCCTTCTTTGAAGGCTGGGAACCTGTAAGATGGCATTATCCAGAGGAGGAAAGGGAGGTAAAGCTGGAGCAGAAGTGCAGAGGTGGCATGTGTGATTGACTGCATATTTAGGAAGGGGAAGGCCAAAGAGCTGGGGAAGTGGATGGATGTAGCAGTAAAGGGTAAATATGTCTTCACTTCATCTGTCCTGAAATGTTCTGATGTGCAAACTGATGCAGGCAGCTCACACCCAGTGTGAGACTGACCTTGTCTTTCAGCTTTCCTGGCTCATCGTGGTGGTATTTGTAGATCTGCTGCCAAGTATGTCATGACTTATTTCAAGCCAGTGTTGAGTGTCTTCCTGTGATTGTGTGTTCTGAAGGAACACAAGACCAGGGTAGGGCCAAAGATGGCATGTACATTTTTGCTGGAAGTTGAGACTGACACAGTGATGGTTGTAACTGGAGAATTATTTGCTGTGAATTATGTGTTTTATTTTAGATCAGTGTTTACTAGCCAAGAGACTGGGCTTTAGGAAAGACTAGATGTGGTACAGTAATAATGGTCTTGTGTGTTGTGATTTGTTTTGTTTTGTTGAGGTTTGTTTGTTTTAAAGTGCTGAAACTTGTATTACTTACTTGTGTATATTTTTATACATTTTTTAAAATTTAAAATGTGCTTCCGTTTTTGTTCCTGGCAGAGAGGAGAAAGACCCAGTTTTTCCAGGTGGTGCAGTTTGCTTGTTAAGTTTCCTACTGACAGACATCCATGAACAAGCCTAGGTACAACTTTGGCATGAGGGGGACAAAGCAGTGACACTGGTTTGAGTTCATGAACCAGACAGAACAGATCAAAGGCCAGAGGATAGTAATTCACAGTAAAATCAGTATAATCTTGTGACTTATCTCCACAACAGGCAAAGCCAGAAGCTCTCCTAGAATTTGTGCTTCTTTTGATCTCAGAGGAACTAAGTTAATGTCGCAAAATGTCTGTGTTGTGGTTCATGTCCCACAGTTAAATGTACCTTCCTTTGCATGAGGTGAGTGCAGAGTGGAATTACTGGCAGAAGGAGAGTGTGAAGTACGGGGTATTTGTCCATGAGGCAAAGTTCAGGCAGAACATGACAAATCCTGAGAGTAAAATTTCTTCTAAAGATAATGCTGCTGCATGTGCTGAGCCCAGCTGACAAATGGATGGGAAGAGATGGTTTGTTTAAGGAATCCTGGATATGGTGACCTTTTATTCTCTTTTTTTCCTCCTGCCTCTGTAACAGCCAGTTGAATAGGCATAAACAGGAGAGCTTCAGTGGAGCACTGGTGTGCAGAAGCTGAAGTTCTCCCTGCAGATGGGGTTTGCTCTGAGGAGTGCACAGAGCAAACCCTGAGGCATCATCAGGACAGGCTGTGATGAGCTTCACCACAGGCAGTGGAGCTGCTGCTCTCCCTGCCTCCTGCCTGTAGCTGAGGAAACACAATTCCACAGCTCCAC
Source organism: Hafferia zeledoni (assembly GCA_035583235.1). Lineage (NCBI taxonomy): Eukaryota > Metazoa > Chordata > Aves > Passeriformes > Thamnophilidae > Hafferia > Hafferia zeledoni. Next base: position 14,442,782 of record JAWWEV010000022.1, on the reverse strand, counting down.
CTCCTTTCTTGCAGGACTGCAGCCCTTTCTGTGGGCTTAGACCCACCTGTGTGCTGTTTTAACCTTCCTGTTTGGAATGAAGATTCCTTTACCAAGCTGAGCTCAGTTGGGGATCTGACCTGGCTCACAGAGGGCTCCAAGGAGCACAAGAGCTGTGGAAAGGCTTTCACGTCTCCTGGCTGGTGAGGGCCTCAACAGAAAATTTGGCAGCTGTGGTTTAAGAAGACAATAGGGCACAAAGTTCAGGTTATTCATTACCAAAACAATAGTAGCAAACTGAGGGATGTAAGTTGCTCTGCCTTGGAAAATAAAAGGCACGGCCATTATGTTGGTAAGGGACCTTGTTGCCTTCTTGAACTCGACCCTTGTCCTTGCTGCATGGGCATCTCTGTGAGCTTGAGGACAGCTGGAGGGGTGTCCCCCTGATGGCAGTTGCAGGATTATCCCAGAGCTGTTACGCTGTACCCAGGCCTCTGTCCTGGCACTCTGGCAGCTCATGGCAGGCGGTGCTGAGCTGTCGGTGCTCTGGCTGCCATCCCAAAAAAAGGCATCAGCCAATTTTAGCTCCTCAAGTGGCTCAGCCTGCGCTGGCCCAAGGATCACAGCACTGAGAAGGGTGAGACTGGGCAGCAGAGCAAAGGCAGCCTGGAGTGATGAACCAGGTGTGACAGGGCTGTCCCCAGGCAGCACAGCCTGGGGTCTCTCTAAGTGTGACCCTCTCTGCTCTCCATTCCCCACTGCAGGGACCCAGGGCTGTGCAAGGGAGAGAGTGGCACTGGCAGAGCACTGGCCACAGAGCTGTGTCCTGTGTGTATATGGGTGTTTGCTTTCTGCAAGCTTTGACAACTGTGATTCTGCTTAGGCTGCTCTGAACATCCTGTTGCTTACTCTGTTTTGCTCGTATTTTAATGTAACCTGGCTGGAGACAAGTGCTGTGTAAACAAGAAGGCAGATAAACCAAGGACAGAGGCAGCTCTGGATGCTTCTCCAGATGCTTCAGCTATCCCTGCAAAATACTGAGCAGAGTGTTGTGTCTCATCTCAGCAGCAGGACTGGGGACAGGGGAGTCAGAATTGTTCCCTGAAATGGGGGGTTACCAGTGGGCAGTCAGAGTTTGTGCTTACCCTTTATCCATCAAAGGTGCTGTTGACTCACATTGATTTAGGCGTTTTCTGGTCTGTAGTCTTCTCATATGCTGACTGGATTTTGCTTGTGTCTATTAGAAATAGAGGTTCTGAGTCTCCTGTAGCTGTCCCCGGGCTGAGCTGGGCATGGTGTGTCACAGGAGCACGCTGGCCCCTGGCCTGCTTGGAGGGTTCCTGAAAGGCTGGCTGCGTGCAGCCAGGAGGTGGAGCACCGAGAGCAGGAGCTGCAGGGTGGGATCTGCCTTCCCCTCGCGTGTGAGAAACTGATTTAAGCGCCTGTGCTGTGATCTTCTCACTGGGAATCTATTAAAGCTGTTCTGAGCAGGGAGCACAGTCTGCTCCTGGGTAAGGAGGAGCTTTCAGAGAGGTACCTACCACTGTGTGTGGTGATGCCTGCAATTCTTGGGCAGAAACCGTGGTGTGATGTGATGACCTTCAAGTCTGACATGACCAGTAAATGTTTGGAGACTTCTAGGTATAGCCTTGGTTGTTACAGTGACAAATGTCTAGATAAGTCTTTTGTCAGAACTGATATAAAACAGGAAAAAAACCAGGAAAAGTAAAGCCCTGTCATGAGAAAGGGAGTATCAGCAGAGCTGCAAATATAGGAATTGGTTAAAGCTTGTGCTGTGATGCTCTTTTGTATTACTTTATTTCTGCTTTAAATTTAAAAAATTGAATTATCGACTGCCCCCATTGATTCAGTCTGAGCACAATGTAAAGTGCATCAGTAGCAATAAAGCTGCAGTGTGTGCAGCTTGGGAGTACAGCTCCTGTCTGTGTAACTCAGTCACTTTTTGTCTGATTGTGTGAGTAGGCTGTACGTGCAGACCAAAATGTTCTGCTTTCTAATTGGAAATGCTTTTAAAACAGTCTGCTTACCAAAACATTAATTCTTGTGTTCTATATATAAAATACGTATATAAGAATGTCCTTTCTATCTATCTATCTATCTATCTATCTATCTATCTATCTATCTATCTATCCGTCTATCTGTCTATCTGTCTATCTATCTATTACATATAGATGTCTAGTAATTTGTATTAATCTATTCAAAATAATAAATTCATAGTTATGGTGAAATACAAAGTGAAAATCAAATCTACCCTTCCCTCACCCTTCCCTGCAGCATACATGACTTTTTTTTCTCCCTCTGGCTGTACAGGGATTCAAATAATTTTATAACTACAGCACAGGATTGTGTCTTGTTTTGATGCCATGTTGTGCCATTTGGACATTTATCTTTCATGATGTAAAAATTCTCTCTTTATTTGGAGCCTCCCTCTGTGGGAGTTTGCAACTGGAGCATCTGGGAAGCATCACTGAGTCTTGCTGCACTTGGCATTCCCATTTTAGTTCCCAGATCTTTGCCTTAGAAATTGCAGCAAGAAAGCCTGACTCTTAAGAACACCATTTCTTGACAACCTTTGGGCATCTGACCATGTTTCACTCGTGTGTACTAAATGTTTTTTTTTTCATTTGTGTTTCAGGAATAGGGAAGAACGTGCTCTGTGAGAAAGCTGCTACCTCTGTGGATGCCTTCAGGATGGTCACAGCTGCCAGGTATTACCCCAAGCTGATGAGCATCGTCGGCAACGTTCTCCGTTTCTTGCCCGCCTTTGTGAAGATGAAGCAGTTGATAGAGGAGCACTATGTGGGCAACGTGATCATCTGCGACGTCCGGGTGTATGGGGGGAGCCTGCTCAGCCACAAGTACAACTGGATCTGTGATGAGCTGATGGGAGGGGGTGGGCTGCATACCATGGGCACCTACATTATCGACCTCCTGACCCACCTCATCAGCAGGAGAGCAGAGAAGGTCCACGGTTTGCTCAAGACTTTTGTGAAGCAGAACACAGCCATAAGCGGGATCCGCCACGTCACCAGCGACGACTTCTGCGTTTTCCAGATGCTGATGGGCGAGGGTGTCTGCTGCACTGTGACTCTCAACTTCAACATGCCTGGATCATTCATCCATGAAGTCATGATTGTTGGGTCTGCTGGACGCCTCATAGCTCGTGGGACAGACTTGTATGGGCAAAAAAACACCGCGCTCCAAGAAGAACTACTGTTTACAGACTCTCTGGCTGTCAACAAGGGCCTTTTGGATAAGGGGTTTAAAGACATCCCACTGCTGTACCTGAAAGGAATGGTGTACATGGTGCAAGCCCTGCGACAGTCTTTCCAAGACCAGGAAGACCGTCGGACGTGGGATCATAAACCTGTCTCTATGGCAGCCTCTTTTGAAGATGGTCTGTACATGCAAAGTGTAGTAGAGGCCATCAAGAAGTCGAGTAGGTCGGGGGAGTGGGAGGCTGTGGAGGTGATGACCGAGGAACCAGATGCCAACCAAAACCTCTGTGAGGCACTTCAAAGAAATAACTTATGAATATTCCTACCTTGGAAAATAGGACAATTAACACTTCTGGCTGTAATGTAAAAATCCTCTGTTTTTAAAATATGTATATTCTTATTTAATAGCTTGAGTTTCTTGGTTTTTTAAACATGTAAAATAATGTTCTGGTAGGAACTGTTCTGGTTTAAATTGTTTAAAGAATTTTATGTTTCTGTTTTTAGTAAACATTTAATTTTTGTCTTGAAGACTGGTAGAAAAACTTGAATTGCCCTTTGCACTTGCAGTAGCTGAAGTGAATCATGGAATCTTTGCCACTGCACAGCTTGGAAAAGGGACACAACCCCTGTTGCAGAGATTCCTGATTTAACCATGAGAGCATGTAGAGCAAGATCAGGGAGTATCTGTTGTTCAGATGCCTTTTCTTCTCTTGGAGACTGATTTACATTTTAATTCTCATTTTGTAAAATGCTATAAAAGAGTTTAGTGATGTAAGAGGTCTTTAAACTCCTGTAGGAAAAAAATGGAAGGAATGGGTTAGAGTTTGTAACATAAGGATCAGCCTTTTGGCTTCTTGCACGTGGCAAGTGTCTTTCAAATTCATTTAAACTGGTGTTTTATTTAAATGATACTATAATTCTCTGTTGTTGGTGTCTTGGCAGGAAAATCTTCAGGAAGTCTGTGATACATTGTGCTACTCTTCCCTATCTGTAGATGTTATTCCCTCTACTCAAGAGGCTGCCTGCATCCAGCAGGGTTTTTTCCATAAGCTCTATGCCTGTCAGTTGTGTTTACTGCCTGGCAGCACCAGTGCCATGCCTGTGGGGCCACATTCTTATTTCTGTGACTATTAATAAATACCTCCCAGGGTCATGGGATTGCCACGGTGTCATGGGTAATGAAGTTGTACAGCATTGACCTTCCTGGGACTTGAAGGTGGAAGGAAGGAGGTATTTCCTACCTCTTGCAGCTCTCTTAACGTGCTGGCTGGGTAACTGTTCACACTACATACATCCTGATTATTGAGAGAACGGGGACTGAACTGCCATGGGTCAATCTGCTCCTGATCTCAAACACTGGCTATTAACCCTCTGGTCCTGCCCATCTTCATGTCCTCCTGCAGCTTGTGTCCAGTGGAGAGATTGTTGGCAGATGATGGGTGGAAGTTCGTTCCTTTTAAGAAATGTTTCTCTCTGAGGCAGATATGTGGAAAGGATAGTCCAGTTTTACTATTTTTATTTTGTGTACTTGAAAGCTTTTTTAAAAAAATGTTTTCCCACTAAATTGTAACTTTGTGTATTTATGTATATTAACATGCACGCTGCTGTTTGATAAGCTGGACCTTCCTGAAAAGTGTCATGTTTTCTACAGAAATAAAAAGTTGTGTTTGTTGAGGGCATTCTTTATGCAGCTGTGTGCTCGTGTTTGATTTGGTCAAGCTAAAACCATCCTAATAAAAGTGAACAGGGGACTTAAACCTGGGACTCAGTACCTGGTGAGTCCTTCCCTACTGGTGTGATCTTTTGCTGCCAGTTGCATCACTTGGGTGTGTAAGAAGCTGTGTGGTATCTGGCAATACAGCTCTGTGCCATCCAAGTGTCATCTGCATGTCATTGAGGGAAAATAAGTCCCACCAGAAAATTTATTTCCCACCTCCTTGCTGTTTCCCTCAAACCACAGCTGTTGAGTAGCAGGTTTTGGAGATCTTGCCTATCTTGGACTCACCATGTCAATTTCTGTTCAAAAAACAGGATATTTATTCTGCCTGACTCATTGTAGAAGTTGCTGGAAGACACCAAGGAAAGAAGCCAACTCCTTGCAGTACTGATGGAATGGCTGTCTTTGCTTAGTGTGCAAATCAGGTATTTACCTTTGGGTATTTACTTTCCACACATTAAAACTGACAGAAACAGGTCTACTAAGGTGCTGTTTTAAAGTGTAGGAGCATGGCTGCTCCTGTGCGCTGCACAATCTCATCTCTACTATGAGCCGGGAATAAAAAGTGAAAGGCTGGATATTAGGTAAAGGTTTCTCAGCCAGAGGGTGGTTGAGCACTGGAACAGGCTGCCCAGGGAGGTGGACACAACACTAAGCCTGACAGTTCAAGAAGCATTTGGACAATGCCCTGAGAGGCACATGGTGTGATTCTTAGGGTGTTCTGTGCAGGGCCTGGGGTTGTATTCAACAATCCTTGTACATCCATTCCAGCTCAGGGTATTCAGTGATGTTTTGTTTCTATGATTCTATTCTCTGTTCCCAGCTGTAGCAGGTGGGGCAGTGAAAGCTGCTTCTCTGCCACCCTTCTCTTATGGGTAGAGAACTGGTGTTGCTGTCATAGCTTTGAGCACCTCATGTCCGTGGTGTCTGTGTGCTATGTAAAGTGGGTGAGATAATGTCTCCTGAGCTCACCTGGAGTCACCACCTTCATTCAGATGGGACAGCTCCGGCTGGTTTCATGCCAGCTTTGGGTCTATTAACGAAGTTGTCCTTTGTGCCTTTGTCAGTATGTTCGTATAGGGCAGAAAAATTTAAAATACAGTTCCTATAGAAGAAGGAAGCACTGTACGTCTCCAGATGATCCCAGTGAAGGAAGCAGGGTGCCAAGACCCTTGGGTGAGCGAGAGACAAGACGGCAGAACTGTGCGGAGAGGGGAAAGGGCCTTCAGCCTCCAGCTGCCCTGCCCGGGCGGAGCGGAGCGGGATGGTGGCCACAGGAGCGCTCTTTTTGGTATGCGGGTCCGTGAAGCCTGGAGTGCCCCGCGCAATCCCTGTCTGTCCCACCCGGGTGTGCAGAGCAGACCAGGGCCGGCTGGGGGTCAGTGCCAGGTGTGCAGAGCAGACCGGGGCCGGCTGGGGGTCAGTGCCTTGTCTGCCCTGCCCCGTGTGCGGCGCGGCCGGGCCGGGCCCGCCCTCCCGGCGGAAGCGGCTGTTGCCGGGGGAGCGGCGGGGCCGGGCCGGGCCCTTCGGCTGCCGGCGGCGGGCCCAGCCCAGCCCGGCCCGGCCGGGAGCGCTTCTCTGCGGCCTCCTTCGGTGAGTCCTCTCGGGGTGGCCGCACAGGGCCCGTCCGGGCCCGGCGGGGCTGGGGAGCGGCGCAGGCCGGGGCCGGCGGGGAGCGCCGGAGCAGGGGCAGCACCCGCGGGGACGGGCCGGGCACCGCCGGCACCGCCCCTGTCCCCGGGTGCGCGGGCGGTGAAAGCGGGGAAGGTGCCCCGGGGGTGTCCCGGTCTCCGCACGTGCCCCGGGAGGGCTCTGGGCAGCGGGACACGCTCCGGGCTCCATCGCTGTCCGGCCGTGACCGCAGCCCGGGGCCCGTCCTCGCATTAGCGAGGAATCCCACGCGTTGAGGTGGGGCCGCCGTGTCGTCATCTGCCCTTGCTCCTCAGGGAGGGGACTTGGCTGCTGCTCTGCAATACCCACATCAGTCTCTGCCCACCTTCCACTGCCGAGCACGGCCCTCCTTCACCTCCTGCTCCGGCTGCTGCAGAACGCACGTCTGACTCCTGGGCAGGCTGTCCAGGCTGGCTTTGCTCCTAAAGTGCTGTTGGTGGATACCTGGCCAGCTCCCAGGAAACATGTTCCTCATGCAAACAACAGTATGGCACTTGGCCGGACCTGCCCCTCTGTTTTCAGAGAGACAGAAGACAAAATGGGTCTTTGAGACTGGCAGGTGGGAAAGAGCTGGTCAGACCTGGGGGAACCCACATGGCGAACGGTATTAAACAGATAATATTAATCTCTCCCATTGCAGTCAGCAAGGGGAAAGCTTAGGCAGGAACTGGCACCACCTGGTAGGTTCACCACACACTGACCTCATTTCCTGATCCCTGTTTCTGCAGGAGGAATGGTTGCAGATCCAGGTGCTCCCCTGTTTTGGTGCAGCTCTCAGGCATGGAAGTTATCCTGATGTGACTTTCCATTTCAGCTAAAACTGTTGAGGAAGGAATCAAGCATGCAAGCCCAGCTGCACGATTAGCCCTTTGATTTGCTGCAGATGACTTGCTCTGCTTATCACAGCTTATCGCAGCCGTGGGATGGTTTTTCCCATGCTTTTTGCAGAGATTGGCTCATGAAGGCAAGAAGCTGGGCTGGTGTCAGCTCTGTGTGTGGTAGCAGCTTCCTGGCCAGGGACCCAGGAATAGTGAAAACGTTATCTGTGAAGGAGAGGGAATACTTCAAAGTCAGATGCAGTGAGTTCAAGGGTGTGAAATACATATGCCCAAGCCTTGTCTGTTCCCATGTTTTGTAATTTCCTTTGATGCCAAAAATAAGCAGCAAAAGAAAGCTGGAGTTCTTACAGGCTCTGAAAGGTCTCAGTTTACCAAGGGGATAACTAGCATTTTTACCACTTAGTCAGCTGTGGCAAAGGGCAGGAAGAGTCAAGTTAATGGTTATTAAACTTACAGGGACACTCTGGGAGAGAGGGCTGGAGCCTGCATTGCTTGACCTAGGCCAGCATTGAACTGTGGTCCTGGTGGGGAAGTGAGCAGCGCTCCAGGCTCAGCCAGGGAGAGTGAGCAATGCTAAAATTGCTGGGTTACTCTGGCAGCTGCCCTGTGCCTCCTGTAGCTGTGCAGGGCAGAGAGCGGGGCTGGGGCAGCTTCCCTAGTGAGTCTACAGGCTGGTGGGGGGTAAGAACAGAGAGGAGCTGCACACGTATCTGTTTACCAGGACTTAACCAGCCTGTTTTGCAGAGTCTGCCTGCATCTCACAGCCTGTGAATGCACTAAACAGTGTCTTTCTGGTGGCAGCAGGTTGATGTATTGTTGATGTTTAGGTTTCTAACGTGGTGATAAAGAAGATGCTTTCCTGGGTTCAGAGAGTGATCAGGTCTGCTCGAGGGGACTGACCCTATTCCCACTTGCCTCTCTCTGTGTTCATAAGCACATGCTTCTACTGTGTTTCCCTGGTGCTTGCTGCAGTGCTTCTCTGATCCTCCTGTGGAGGTAAAAGCTTTTGGATGGGAGCTTTTGGGTAGAGAATGAACCAGCAAAAGAATTGACTTGTTTGATGGAGGGGTAGTGAGTGGAATTGGCTCAGCATAGGACTTTGAGCTGCTGAGCTGCCCCAAGACACCAAGCTGGCAGGAATGGCAGCAGAGGAGGTCCACACATCCCCCCTTGGCAGAAGTGAGCCATGAGGTTCTCTCACTCGTGTCCCTCAAGTAGGCCCATGGTCAGCAGAGGCAGAGCAGTAGCTTGGGAATTGACCAATGGTTGGTAACTGAGGTTTGGCAGCTGCTTCCCAGGGCTGAGAGTGGTGCTGGGGACTGGTGTCCCACTGCAGGTATCTAGATAGGCAAGATGCTTGTTATTGTAATGAGGTTGTCTGATCTTGCAAGATCCCAATCCAGAGGTGATGTGACTTGCAAATCAGGGAGTGGGTGTCATTTACAAATTCCCTGCAGCAGGGCAGGGTGCAGTTGGGATGTGAAGGTATAAACGAGCCTTCCATCCCCCGCTTCCCATCAACTTGCCTTTCCTCCTTCAATCCCAGGCAATAATTGTCTGTTCTGTTACAGGTCTTGTTTTCAGCCTGTCATTTTGCGTGTAAATTACTGGGTTGGAACATGAGTTCTGATCAAGATCAGATGTGCATTTCAAGGCCAGTAGCTGTTCTGGAGTGATCTCATGGTGAATGCTTTTTTTTTATTATTATTTTCTAGAATAAGAGAGCCTGTTCTGGCTTAGTTGGATCCGTTATCAAGGAGATTAAATAATACCAAGCCAGCGTCCTTTTATCTCTGGCTGAGAGTCTGTGCCTGCTTTTCAGAAATAGCTTTCCCAGAGCAGCTGGGTACAGACTGCACATGCAATGCTGGTGTGCAGCAGTCAGCATTGCTTACATTGCCTCTGCTGTTGTGTCCAGGAGATGAATAACAGCGTTTTGCTAATGGGTCTCATGTCAACAGGGGTGATTTACCAAGGAAGACTGCAGTGCATTAGTTGCTATGACTCAGACTCACTCAGCCTTGTACTGATCGTTTATTGGTTTATAAATTAAACTGCAGATGCTGCGTCCCATCAGTGCCGGCATGCTGAGTACCCTGAAAAGGGTTCTGCCCGTAGACTTGTCTCAGAAACCTTTAAATTACTGCCTCTGGAGTCAGGGCATGCAGGTTGTAGCCCCAGCTCTTACAGCAATGACTCCAGCCAAGCTGCCCTGGCGCCTGTCAAAATCACAGTGTGACTCTGATGAGGTTGTGAGGCTCTTGTGGCATCTGCTCAGAGCTCAGCAGCAGGCTGTGCTTGCTGGTGTGGCATCCTGCATCCTCAGGTTCTGAGCAGGGAGCAAACCCCTCAGGTTTCTTGTAGGCACAAAAATGCTATCCAGGAGATCTTGGTGAGCAGAACAGCTCCTGTCCCTTCCTGCTGGAAGGGTCTTTGCTCCTCCTGTCATGGGGAGGGGAAAAGCAACAAGGATCAGTGTGAGCCAAGGCAGGGACTGGCAGATCTGTGCTTCATTAAAAATTAGTTTAGAAATCAGAAAGACAAACCAGCTGGGCTCTTCCATATAAACCCAATGTCTACCCTTGCATGATCCTGGAGCATTTTGTCTCAGATACTTTTAAGGTTCATCCCCAGGCTGCTCAGGGATGGTGACAACACAGGTGTGTTCCCAGGGAGGATACAGCTTTGTGGGGCACGGGCTTCAATTTCCTCTGGGCAGGTCGTGTTTGAACCACAGGAGCCATTTAGAGGGAGCCCAAGGTGGAAGATGATTCAAATCTCAGGCTAAAACCTCTCAGATGATGGCCAGCTACCTTTTGTTTCCTGTTTACTGAAGGCACACAGGGAGCTGAGCTGAGAGCAGCTTAGCTCTTTGTGTGTTTGCATTAAATGTTTCTGTGTGGGAGAACAAAGCCAGGAAGGATTTTCTGTTTTGAAGGTATAGATATTGCAGCAACCATGGACATTTCAGGTTCAGTGCTGGTAAAATTGCTGATTAGACCCACAGTAGGGACAGTGCTGCTGGACTCCTTGTTTCCCCTGCATGGAGTCCAGTTCAGGGTGGTTTCCTGCTTGCAGGTCATCCTCTGTAGCTGGGGGGTGAGCTCTTTTAATGAAGGTCAGAAGTTCCCCTATATGTATTTATCCTAAATGTAACTTTCCACTGGCTCAATGTGCCTCGTTCATTTCTGTTCTCAGTTGGTTTCTGTGGTGGAGGCAGAGCAACGTGTGGCAGGATGTGTGAAGGGCCATCCAGGATTTCTGGACCCATTCCGCCAGACCCTACTCTTTTTCCAGAGTACTACAAACGCCCCGTCTCAGGTGAGTCCTTGGTACTTGTTACAGGTGTCTGGGTTTGTGCTTTGGCATGACTCAGCTTGCCCATTTGATGTCCTTATCCTTTGGCATCCTCAACAGTCTCCAATCACACTGGTGCAGGTGCTTCTGCTGCCTCACAGATGATGATCCTACAGAGGATCTGTACAGCTGGTTGAAAAATGGGAAAGCATAAGGCAGAGGTGGAGAGGAGGTCTTCAGCATTGTTTGTAGGCTGTGGGTGGAGAAAACTATGAGTTAAGATAATTTCCTGATAAGGTTCTCCTTCTTCTTTCTCTGTAGCTCGAGGGAGGCTGGAAGGAAATGCTCAGAAGCTGTATTTTACCTCCAGGTCCCTGGACTCAGTTTCTAACCCATACCCTGCTTTGGGCAGTGCCCACCAGGCCCAGCCAGCCCCTCACATTCGCCCCAGTGGAAAAGACTTCCTGGAGAAAGGACGGAAGGGGACACTTGGACTTCTGCTGCAGCTCGAAGGGATCTCCCTTGATGGGGGGCTGCCAGTCAAGAGTAAGTATAGCTGAGTCACTGCTGGCCTGAGTTGCCTTCTGGGCCAGGGATGAAACATCAAGGATTTGGGTGGGCTCCTTGGATCTGCTGCCTGAGGAGAGCTTGAGCTTTATAGGGCCACTTGCCCCATCTTTAGGATTTGGCCTGGCAGTGGTGTCACCTGTGCTGGAGCAGGTGCTGTTATGGCCTCCCTGGCTCCAGTTTGGACCAGGAGTAGAATTGGAAGAGGGGCTTTAGTCTGACTTATGTATGGATCACATGAAACCTTAATGTATAGAGGATGCTTAACATGGCAAGTTCCTTGTTGGTGAAGCCAGGCAGGATTTGGGAAAAATGTCTGTTTATGTGGATACTGAGAACATATTTGAGAAAGACATTCCCTTTTCCAGGGATGTCACCCAGAGTACATTCAGAGGTCCAGGAAGGAGATAAGGCTGAGCCCTGAGTGACTTTTGGTTTGCCTCATGTGCTGGGATTGCCCCCAGCCTCGGGCCAGTGAGGTGGATGCCAGCTGGTGGCTGCTCCAGCTGCTGTGCCCAAGCAGAGGGGAAATGAACAAGGGTCTGCTTGTGTCAGATGAGATCTACCTAGTTTGGGGGAGCCCAAGAAAGGATCATTTTTATTCAAAAACAAAAAACCCCCGGCAGTCTAAAATCTTGATTATGCCCGCTGGAACATGGAACAATGGCTGACCCTGAAACAGGACAATGCAAGTTTATGGTTCTGCAGCTGCCATTAACCACCCCTCTCTGCTTCATCACCATGGGATGCTGATTCCCATGGGATGCTGATTCCCATGGGATGGGAATTGACCTTGCTCTTGGGAGGATGCTGGCATGGCTTGTCTGGCATAGTTCAAACTGGGACAAGTGGGCCACTGAGAACAGGGGAGGCTGTGAACAGCAGCAGCGTGTACAGACCTGTGCTGATGCTCGTCTGGGCACTGTGGGATCCTCTGGCAGAAGAGTCAATCCAGGAGTGTGCACTTAGTGTGGGAAGGATGCAGAGGTGGCCTTGTCTGCAGGCGAGGACAGAGCTTGCTGGTTCTGTGGGCTGTAGGGCCACTTCTGGAGACAGAGCTGTGTTCTCTGAGAGCCTGCATCCTTTGGCAGTGTCTGGGACATGAAGGTGTGTCTCCCCTTGCTGTGCAGGGAAAGAACCCAAGGACTACGAGAAGGAGAATGTGAGGCGGATAAAGGAGATTCAGAAGAGATGCAAAGAGAAGGAGCGAGCCCAAGAACTCAGCCAGCCCAAGCCTGTGAAAGCTCTGTGGAAATCCCAGAAATACGAAAATGTGGAGTCAAAGGTGAAGGCCAAACTGCAGGTTTGTACCTATGGAGCTTTTGTACTCTCCTGTCTTGGGATGTGGTTCGGTCGTGAAGGATGGTGAGATGATCAAGACTGGGAAGTCCCAACTTAGGGATGCTCCCAGCTGGCTTTTCAGCTTCCCTGGTTTTGGGGCAGTGTTTCTCTGAGGTTTGTGCCAAAAGGCTGTGGCATCTTGCCCCGTATATTGTGGTCCTCAGGTCTGCAGGCTGTGTCAACTCTGTGTCAACTCCAGCTCTTACCATCCTATGGATATACAGCAGGCAGTGTATCTCCAAATTCTTCTCCAGGTGATTGTTCTGGTGAATAATGACTGCCCAGTAGGGGCACACAGACATCTCCAGGAAGTTAAGGTAGAGGCCATGTAGATCAGCACAGCCTGTAAGGGTGCACACACCTCTAGTCCTGTGCACACATGCTTGTGGAAAAAGGAATGCCTCGTTTTCTCAGGCTTTCTCAACTGCTGGAGTGAGCAGGTGTCTGGCTTTGTGAAGGTTTGGTTTGCTTTTTGTTTCTTTCTCTGGTTAACTTTTTCTCCTCTGGTGGGTTCCTGGTGTTCAAATGGTGCCTCTGTCAGAGAACTTTGCTAAATGCCTTAGTAGAATTGTACTTGTTTGCACAGAAAGTGAATTAAGGCCTTGGGAGAGGGAGGAAGAACTGCATCACAATCTTAGGTTGAACCGTTGTCATCTTCTGGATCTGGGAGACCCCTCTCATCCAGGTGACTGCTGTATTTGGTGAACTTCTGCAGCTCCTATGCATGGGGTGGGTTCCTGTTATACAGCAGCAAGCAGAGGTGTGTTGTGTCCACTCTCATCAGAGGGACCTCCTGGAGGACAGGCTTGGGGGCTCCTTCCCAGCTCAGCCTGGCATGCAAGAAGCTCCTTGGGTAAGGGGAAGTGCAGAGGTGCTGCCTTGGCCAGTAAGCTGTGGGTTGTTTGGAGCAGCCTTGAACTGTTGGATTCCCATTGGCCTCAGGATTGTTGGCTGCTCAGAGAGGGCTTTGTCCTCCTGTGAGTCCCTGGAAGCCATCACAGTCTCCATCTGAGTCCTGTCTCCAGCCAGCCAGGCTGTGTGAACAGGAGCGACACAGGGAGCTGTGCAGATGGTGGGTGCACTCTGGGTGACACCTCAAGCTCTTGCACAAGCCTTCCCCCACTACTCCCTTGCTGAGTTGGACTCTTCAAGTTTCTTCTTATCTCTGCATTGCTTCCCTTTCATCTGTGGCCAACTTTTGACACTAAAATGATGTGTATTGATAACAACTTCAAAAATTGGCAAGATGATTCCCAAGTCAGTGGTTCCAAATGCTCTGTCCCTCTTTGTTGTGTGCCACCAACCTCTCTGATGTCAATGACCCTTCCACACATGGGAGCAAACCCCCATATGTTTCAGGAACATGAGCCTACGCTCGTTTCACAATTTCAATGAAGATTGAGATAATTTCTTCCTTTGTTTTGTGGAAGGGGGTGGTCTCTGCGCAGGCAGTTTCTGCGTGGTGTGTTACTTGTGCTCTGTGGATTCCTCCAGAGAGGTGACAGGCAGCCCTGGCACTGACTCACGTAGCTTTAGCTGTTGCTGGGGCTCTCCTGGAGCTGAGGTTTTCCCTTTGAAGGATCTCCACGTTCTGTGGAACTGCTGCTGCTACTCAGAGTTTAAGTTGATTCTGTTAGATCTTGAGGACTAATGCAGAGTCCCTGAGGCTGTTGACTGTAGCAGCTGCCTTGGAAATGGCTCTGGCAGTCCCAGTGCTCCTGTGGAGGGAGATGGGGCATGCTGTGCTCTGCTAGAACGCTCGTAAAATCACAGACTTACTCAACTTCAACCAGCCCTCCTAGGCAAAGGCACTTTTCATTAACTTACTGGAGAGATCCAGGTCTTCTGGCTCATATCGAAACAAGACTGATCATCTTTGGAGCATGATCAGTCTGAGCAGTGCTGAGGACATCACATACCCTGCTCCTTACATCAAAACCATCAGTGTGACTGCCCAAGCCCACCATGGTCTGCAGCTCTGCCCAGCTAAACAGGGCAGGCAAGAAAGAATCTGCCCCAAGGGGCTGCAGTTCAGCTGAGAGAGCAGCTGAGACCTGAGACCTTGGGTACCTGTAAAGATCTGGGGGCTGCCCTGTGCAGTTTCCCTGACTTCCAGGAGCAGAGCAGTGCACTAGTTGCATTTATCACAAGGTCACCTACTTGCCACAGTGTCAACTTTCAATTTTCAGGGTTTGTTTGTAGCAAGACTGCCTGAGATGTCCCAGACCGCCTGCTGGATATCAAGTATTGTCACCTTGTGCCAGTGCTAACCATGGGCTTTGAAGATGCCCCTCAGCTGCAGTTTTGTCAGACTCCTTCACTCTCTGCTTCTTTTTCTGTCTACAGTGATATAACCACAGATTTGAGGTGCTGAGCAGAGCAGCACTTGAGTACAGCACCTCAGCAGTCAGCTTTGTGCCTACTTCTGCCACTTCATTAAAGCTTCCTGTGGCAGGTCAGCTCATCTCTGGATCCATGGAGATGGGGTGACTTCTGGAATTTCAAGGTCTCTAATGTTGCCAACAGGCGAGATGTGTCTCTCCCTTGTGTCTCCTGCCTTTCAGCACATTTTCCCCTCACTGCTATTTGCTCTTCACGGCAAGATTGGTGGCTTTTGAGGAGCCATCGTCACTGGATTGAATGTCCATGGATTTAGCTTGGCCTCCCTCCAGAAGGTATATTTTGGGTTATCTGGTGTTGCTCTGCTTTTGTGCTTACCAGATTAGTCAGTAAAGAGGGATTCTCCATTCCATGCTGTGCAGGCATTTGATCCAAATGTGTGTTTCTGCAGATTTTCTCTTTTTTTAGCTATTCTTTAAAAAGATCTGCTGCCAGGGCCGGATTTGTTGCTGTTGGCCTTTGCTGGCTGACTGCAGATTGCCTTCTCCCAAGAACTTTTGCCAATCTATGGCAGAAAGAGTGTGCTGTCATGTGCCTGCTGGATATCTGTGGTTGACTATCCAAGCTAGGTTGGCTGGGTTTCTCTTTGCTCCTGCCTCCCTCCAATAGTGGATCTTTTCTTGCCTTTCCCAGGAGACCTCCTCACCTCCAAATCCCGAAGCTGTGAAATTCTTGAGAGCGTATTCTCGGTGTGGCTCTGGGATCAAGCCCTGCAGGCTGCTCTCCCCAAGGCCCGTCAGAGTCAAAGCAGAAGCAGATGCAGAAGCTCCAGAGGCACAGGGTGCTGAAACCAAGGTGAGTGGCACACTAACTGCATCCATCCCAGGGATTTCTGACACTCATGCATCCCAGTGGTTTCCTGGTTGTGTGTGTGTGCCCAGCCAGCTCTTGATCCCTCATTCTCTCTTCTTCCAGATCCAGGTGGAGGGCAGGAGCATTGACTTCATCAAGCACAATGCCTGCAATGCCAAGCGAGCTCCTCTGCGGCGCTCCCAGTCCCTGCAGGCACTGGCTGAGCTGCTGGAACAGAAGCACCGGGAGCAGGAGGAATACAACACCAAGCAAAAGGGCCATGTGCCCCAGTAGTATGTATGCCCCCCACAAGACTGTAACAGCCTTCACTGCATCCCCCATAGAGAGACAGGCTGGGGACAGAGGTACACTCACCCTGTGCAGCAGTGCCATTGACTGTGGCCTGGGGAATAAACACTCTCCCTCCTGCTTTCCTGACTTAATGAGCATACCATGGCCAGCATGACTGGGCTCAGAAATTTTGTCTCCTTCTCCTTTCCTTGCCATTATGCAATGATGCTGACATGGGGATGCTCTGTGTGCCTTAGAAATGTATTTCTGCCTCTTCATGAGCCTTGTCCCACATGATGCAGCTTTGGCATTAAAAGGTCTGGTTTTGGAGAGGCAGAGAGCTCACTTTGCCTCGCAAGTGTTCACCCTGCCTTGGACCTGGAGTCTGAGGAACATGCAACTAGTGCTGTGCATTTTGGTGTTCTGCATGGAAAACAGTTACTGGGTCCCCTGTCCTGGGACTGAGCATGGTGTCAAGTTCTTTGGCTGTGCTGTTCCCTGCCAGCATCCCTGGCCATGAGCTGCTCTGTCTGACTTCATTCTGCCACTGACCCACAGATGGTTTTGTGAGGATTCAGTGAGCCAGAAATGAGGAGCAGCAGCCCTTGTCTCCAAGGAGCATGTGTTGGCCTGAGTGTGTTTCTCCCAGCAGCCCTTCAGAGCACATGGAGTGCATTTGCTCATCCATATATGCAGGTTACACTCGGCTGTATCCTCCATGGTGAGGGCATGTGGTCTCAGGCAGTGACATGGAGTCTAGTGGGGTTTGAAGGGCACAGTTCTCGACCTCTGGCTGCATCCTTGGGCTCTCCCTCCTGCCAGATGTGCCAACACATGCTCTCCTTTGCCTTGCAGCCTGCTGGAGAGGAAGGAGCTGTGGCGCAAACAGATGGAGGAGCGGCTGCAGAACCTGCCAGATCCCGACACGCCACCTGGTCATACCATGATGCCAGAGAACCAGCGGCTGGAGACCCTCAGCAATCTGAAGCAGAGTAAGAGGAAAAAAAATGGAGATTCTAGCTGAGAAAAACAGGCAATCCCAGCAAGGATAAGGGAGAAAAGGGTTTGGGGGCACAGATTCCTGGAATAAGGCATATGTAGGCAGGATGTGAGCTCTGTGTGTGGAAAGAGCAAGCAGTCTCCTGCAGCTTGGTAAGACATGCAGGCTACAGGACTGGCTCTCTGGGGCAGACTTGTCCAGTGGATCTGATGTTAGGGTTACTATTGCTCCTAAAATACTAGAAAGATTGTGGTTGGAATGGACCTTCAGAGGTCTCTAGTCCAGTCTCTGATTCTTCAAAGCTGGAGCAGGTCCCTCAGGTCTTCATCCAAGTGAGCTTTGAATAGAAGGATTCTAGGTCTGTGTTTCAGTGCTGCCATCATTTTCATGACTGGGGATGGGGTCACAGCATTAAGAAAGGGATGAATTTATTTCCTCTTCAATTTACACAACTTGTCTTTTTTCTCTTTTTACAGGCCAGGAGCAGCTGATCAAGGATCTGGTTCTGTTGCCAATGCGTGCAGACTCCCTCAGGATGCAGAATCGGCGGGTAGAGCTGGAGAGGAAGCTCTCCCAGATAGAAGAGGCCATCAAAATTTTCTCGAGGCCCAAGGTCTTCATCAAGATGGACTCCTGAGCCTGTGGGACCAGGTGTGCTGTGCTGCTCTACATGAACATCCATCCTTGCTGGGCAGGAATGGACATCACTTTGGGAGGGAAGGAGAGGAAGGCATGTTCCAGTACCTGGGCCCATCCAGGTGCTGGTACAGTGTCCAATGTGCAGCGTCCAGTGCTCACCCTCCAGTGCTGTGTCTTGTCCACAGAAAAAGAAGGGAGATGACCTAATATACTTCCTGCTCAGTGGTCTGGAGAACAGTTATCTCTGTGCTGTTTGACTTCTCACAGGTCAGCTCTCTGCTCTGAATCAATTCTATCACCTCTAATTTTCCCATTTTTTCCCCACTTCTAGAAACTGGTAGGAGGTCCCCTGTGCTGTTGCCTGTGGTGTTCCTTGTCACCATTTTTCTCCTGAGCTGGATCATGGTCATGGCTTATTCTGAGCACCTGCAGGCTCAGCAACTCAGGGAGAGCTTGGGGATAAGGTAGAGGCTCCAAGCTTCAGTGCTTTCTACCCAGTGGAGGGCTGAGCTGGCAGGTGGATCTGGTGGGATGTGTGGAGAAGCCTTTGTTGTCTGTGGGGCAGGAGATACTCTAATAAATCATCATTTCCATCTTTCACTGTCTGTGCAGCTCCCAGTAGGCCCGGAGTGGTGGTAGGCAGCAAAGACCAGGAGCATTGGCACAGTGCAGGCAGGGGGTGTGTTGTGGGTTTCACAAGGCTGGGTGCTGGGACACAGTGATGGACATGGAGTGGAGAATATGCAGGACAGGGTTGGGCAGATGCCATCACAGAGAACTTGCTGCTTCCTTACCTTCAGATGCCACACAGGGACCTGTGCAGACCTTTGCAAAGAAAAATTGAAGCTAGAAGGGATCACTGGAGGGCCTGGTGCATCTCCTGCTCAGCAGAAGGGAAGTGCCACAGCTTGGAACCATGTCCAGCTGAATTAGGAGAATCTCCAAGGATGGGGTTGCCACCACAACCTTGCTGAGGCTCTGTCCCCAGACAGTGCCACCCTCAGGTGGCACACCCTTTTTCCTCTGAAGTCCCATCAAACTTTCCCTTGTTGCAGCCTGTGTTGTTGCCCCGTCTCCTTTTGTTCCATGTGGTGGAGATGATGCACAGGGATCCCCAAGCAGCTGCCTTGTTGCAGACGTTGCTCCATCTTGGGCAGGATTTTGCCAGCTGGGAATGTTGAGGACCATTCCAGCCCTTCTGGCACTCTGCAGTGCCCTGGGATGTTGCAGCTGGGCTGACGCCACTGCCAAAGGCTGGAGAAACTTCTGGCACTCAAGGGCTGAAGGAGGTGAGATGCCAACCAGAAAATCACCCCACACACCCCTGAGACTGCCTTGGGGCAAACGCCACAGCCAGACTGAGCCAGCTGGATGAGCGTGACTGGGAGCCACAGGCACAGCCCCTGGGCACCTCCCTGCCCAAAACAAGCCTGGGCTAACCAGCCCTTGCTGTCAGATCTGCTCTCAGGTCTGTCTGGGCAACAGGTTTGTGTCCTCAGCCCTTGATGCTCTCCCTGCCTGCCCTGGTTGGGCTGTGGCTCTGGATGGAGAGTTGGTGCTGGTTCTTCAGACCCTGAGAGCAGCTGCACATCTTCCTCCTTGTCCAATCCTACCATGTGCCCTTGGAAGCAGGGCTGTGAGAGGTCCCTGTGTTTATAGGGCCCTTGGCAAAACAGGTGGGAGAGCCAATGCAACCAGGCCCTCAAAGCTGATGCAGCCTGGCTGCTCCTATGTGGCTTCTGGTGAGATTTTAGCTACAGCAGCACAGGGAGCTGTGAGTGGTTTGGGTCTTGTGGATCAGGACAGAAGACGCTGTGGGTCCAACTGGTCCCAGCAGCACTACCCCACTGGGGTGTTGTTCTGTCCCTCCCTGCAGGCAGGAAGTTGCTGGTGTAGGGCTAGGCCAGGCCAGCAGCAAAGCAAAGGCCAAAGCCACAGTCAGCTTGGCCCTTTGGTGATGGAGAGGGACCAAGGGTGCTGGGAGCCCCAGGAGCGGCAGCGACAGCCCCTCCTATCCCAAGATTGGGACCAGAGGAGGAGGAGGAGGATTGAGCTGTACCATCCCCAGAAGCATTTGCAGGGCTGAGTGACAGCCAGGGCACTGCTGTCAGGCCAGGTGTCTTGACAGCAGATGTCACCTGAATGTCCCCTGCATTAGTGAGGGCACCGCAGCAGGGAAAAGGTATGAGTGTGTGTGCCAGGCAAAGCTCATTGCATCAAGCCATCATGCCACATGGCTGCCCAAAGCAGCCTGGACATGTGCTGTGGGACAGGGATATTTAGGGAGACGGATGTGCTCCAGCATCACTCCAAACCTCACTTCCCCGTGATGGGCCTTGCTGGGGTCATGCAGCAAAGCAGCAAAGCCACAACATGTGCCCAGGTCAAGGACACTGCCACGTGCACAGGGCTGGGGTCCCACCTGCCATCCCCCTCCTCCCTGTGGTGACACGAACCAGGGACAAGCGCAGTGCTTTCTAGAAAAGGTTTTACTGTCCATTGCAATATATTAATTGATGATGCATATTTTGAGAAAACAATTAAAAATCCCCACTTGCTTGGAAGGGGAGGCAAGGGGGCTTGGAGGGGCAGTGCCTGGCGTGAGCAGGCACTGCAGGAGGGCTCCCGGGAACACAGGTGGTGGGAGAGGGCAGTGGGCAGCCCCCCTCCACCCCTGCCCGCCGGCTGTGTCATTACCCTGGTGTCCACATCAGCCGGGATGAGTGGAAACCCAGCCAGCTGCCGAGTGACACAGGACCCCGCGGCTATAGGGTAAGGAGGGTGCCGTCCTCCCGCCCGCTGCCCCGGCCAGGGCTGCCGTCGTGGCTGCCCAGGGACTGCAGGGAGCCCCTCGAGCTGTGCGGGGACAGGCTGCGCTGGAGGGGTCCGTCCGTGGGGCCCCCGTTGGGGCAGCCCCCAGGGATGTAGTGGGATGCACTGTCGCTCTCGATGACCAGGTCGCCCTCCTCGTCGCTCTCGGCCGTGCTGTAGTTGCTCAAGTACTGCGAGGCCGGGCTGGGGGTCTGCTGGCTGGGGGTGCTGTCCGTGGACATGCCAGAGCTGCCTGAGGCCTTGCTGCTGCGGATGACATTGTTGCGCTGGTTGGCCGGCTTGACAGTGATGATGAGGTTGTGGCTGTTGGCCACCATCATATCTGTCACTTGGTCCAGGGACTTGCCAGCTACATCGATGCCATTCACCTCCAGGATCTCGTCGCTCACGGCCAGCAGCCCCGTGCTCTCGGCCAGCCCACCCTTCACCAGGCGGGAGATGAAGATGCCAGGCACCTTCTCGACGCCCTGCGGGGCCACGCGCACACTGACGCCATCGCGGATGTAGAAGCCCAGCGGCTTGTCGGAGCCGTGCTTGTGGAGCCGCACACGGCGGTGGGTCTCGGGCAGGATGTCCACGTCGATGATAGAGGAGATCTGGCGGAAGTCCTGGGGCATCCCAATGAGGAGGTGAGGCTTGGCCCGGTAGTGTGCAGGGCGCAGCAGCCCCTTCTTTTTCCGCTGCAAGGAGTTTGAGGCGAAGACACTGGCATCAGACTCTGCTGTAGGGAGCAAGGGAGGACACAAGTCAGGCACTGCAGCCACCCAGGGACATGACCATGTGCCCTTGGCCCCAGGTGTTGGAGCTGGTGGGAGAAGGGCCCTGATCACAGGTCTCACTGGCTTTTCCTCCCCGGAGCATCACCCTGGCCTTCCCTGCAGCCTGTCTCTGCTGGGGCCCATCTCCTGGGATTACCCAGCATACACAGGCCAGGATTAGTGGGATCGAGGCAGTGATTCAGCCTTAATCACACTTTAAGCCAAACTCTGCAGTTTAACACTAGAGCTGCCAGCCCTGATGGCCTGGGAGCTGCAGCCATGCCCCAGTTTGGGTTTGGGGAGAGGGGACCCCACACATGAAGGGTGTTTAAGTGGCAGACAACTCCCTGAGGGTGAGTCCGACCCCAGGAAACAGCACCAGAGTCCCCTGCCCCGACAAGAGCAGGGCCGCTGCTGGCATGGGCTGGGGATTGCCACCACTACATCCTGCAGAACCCTGTCATCCTCAAGGTCAGACTTCCAAGCTCCTGGAGATCCATCTCAGGGGTGCAGCATCCTCGGGGCCACTGAACATCCCAGCCTGATTTGTGCCAGTGTCTGTTATTCCACCATCAGGCACCCTCATACAGAGTTTGACTCTCCTGGACCCTGTCCTAGGGCTGCTCTGTGGGGCCCAGCTCCGACACATCCTCCGTGTCCCCATCCACCAAGTGCTGGGGAGCATTTCCTGGTTCCTCTCTGGTTTCTTTCTGTCACTTTCCATGGAGGAACCCAGATCTGGACGCTGCATGGTCAGCATGTTCCCCACAGTGTCCCCCACCAGCACCCAGACCCAGTTCCAGCCACAGGAGTGCTAGGGATGTCCCCAAGCCCAGGGGACATGGGATTTCTCCCTAGTCAAGCCAGCTTGCCAGGGCTCCTGGCTTATAAATATCTTCCTGCACACACAGCCTGGCATATTTTTAGCTCGGGGAAGGGCGGCGGAGGCTTTCCCACAGCTATTTCAGCACACAAGCTCCTCTCCAAGGGGCACAGAGCAGCTGGGCCAGGCAGGTCCAGCACCCCAAGGATGAGCCTACTGGTTGCCCTGGCAGTGTCCCAGGCTTTCCCCTGCCCTTCCCACGAGCCTTGGCCCAGCGCCACTGGCCGAGCCAGGCTGCCCTGCTGGGATGGCTTCACCCAACAGGATGATGGCTCAGAGTAGAACCCAACTGCAGCCTTTGCTTTTTGCCCCCCTGCAACAGGACTGGCTGCTGCAGAGCCCACTGATGGGTGCACAGCTACCTACACACCTGTGCACAGCTCCCCGTGCCAGGCTCTGTGAGAGTCTTTGCAGCCACATTCCTCAGCGACCCGGACAGGTTCAACGACAGCCCAGCCTTGGGATGACCTGGATCCATTTTAAATCAGCTGTGACTCACCCAGGGCTTGCTCCTGGCCTCTCTGCACACCTCCCCATGGTGCTGCTGGCCCCTCGGCCCCTCTCCTGCAGGCACAGCTGGGTGCTGGGCCTTGCTGGTCCTGCCTCCTTGTCCTCCTTATCACACTGCCCACAGTGCCAGGGCTGTGGCTCCTGTTCTCCACACCGTGCTGTCTTGGCACGGTCAGTCACAAGCCCTGCAGGCTTTTACCAGCAGCAGACAAGGTGGCTCTGGGAGCAGAAGCAATGCTCCCACAGCAACCCTGGCATACCCACCCCTGCACCAATTCACTGTGCTACAGCCTGGATCTGAGCATTGGTCCAGGAGCGGGATGGTTCAGCATTGGCAGCAACAGCCCCTGAGAATAACATGGGCTCCAGCAGCCTGGATTGCCACTGCTGGCCCCCACACCACATGGCCACAGAGAAAATGCATGTTCAGGGTGTCCCACACCACCCTGATGCAAAAATCCAGGAAAGCTGGCACAGCAGCCAGGGCTGGCCACCCGCATCACCCGTCACTCAGAGACTTTGTACCACTAAGATGAGCTGGAATCATAGAGTTGCTCTGGATGCTGTGCCAGAGCAGGAAAACTAGGGCTCTGGGTCAGGTTCTGGCTCTGTGCCCTTCTGACTGATGATGCTACTAAAAAGAAACCCTCAGTGCTACTAAACCAAGTGGAAGGGATGGGTTCATTTCCCCTGTGAAGACAAGTACCCAGAGTGTTTGTCCCTAGGAGGCTTCCATCCTTTCCAAGACACTATCAGTGCAATTTTATGCACCTGTGCAAGGATGTGGCTCTCTAGGAATCTGTCACTAAGGTCAGGGGAGCCTCTGGGCTGCCAGAGAGGCACCAAGTCTCTTCATGACACCAAAAATTCAGCAGCACCAGGCACCATGAGAGCTCTGCCAAAACAATGGCTGTTGACTCCTCAGGGCAGGGAGCTGGATGGTGCTCACAGGAATAACATGGGTGTTTTCCAGGAGCCCATGCAATCTTGGCTGGAAAACATGACTTCAATGGGGTGAATTGCAAGACTGCTTTTGCTCATGAAGTCTCACAGGGCTGGGCTGGAACAGGTGCCCCTCTGGTGCCAGGGAGAGCCTGTGTGGGTGTAACAGCCCTGGCAAGGTTCTGAGAAAATCCCAGTGCCACCATCTCCACATCTATCCACCAAAGCAGTGGCTGGAGGGTACAATTCCACAGGATGTGGCTCATCTCTCTTAGCAGGAAAGACGGATCTGACGCCCCTCTCCACATCCCTCTTACCCTTCTTCTGGATGATGACCCTGAGGAGAGGGTTGGCAGAGGACAGGGCTTTGTGGTAGTTGTCATCGTTGTTGATGGGCAGAAGGTCACCGTGGATGTCTGTGTAGCCCAGGAGCACATCCACCCGTGGGATCTGGTGCACCGTCTGTAGCAGCCGGTAGAAGTCCTGGAAGCTGCCGACACCGGAGCGCTTCATGGCGAAGCGGCGGAATTCAGCGTCAAACTGTGGAGGAGGAGGAAGAGGGTGAGGCTGGGCAGGGTTGGCTCCAGCCAGCAGGACTGATCCAGGCAGGGCACCACAGAGAGCTGCCCTGGTGCAGGCAGAGCCGGGCGCTGCCGGCTTCAGAGCCCAGCAGCACCAAGGCAGCAGCACCAGTCAGGCAGAACCATCCCAAAACCAAAGTAAAACAAGTAAAGCTGTTTTGCTGCCCAAACACCGCAGTGACAGGGCACAGAGAGGTGCCCCTGTGTCAGAGGAAGGACCCTCTGGCTGTACCACCAGCCGTGGCAGGCTCTGAGCAGTCTGTAGGCCCTTCCCTGCGACATGGGCACTGCCGTAGCACCTGGTGAGCAACAGCATTAATTAATGCCTCCTTCCGTCACGATGAGAGGGAAGCCAATTAAGAACAGGCTGAGGAACGCTGCGAGAATCGCGCTGCCCGGGGGGGTCACACCCCAGCTGTTGGGGCAGGCGGTGGCCACCATACCCCTGGAAAGAGGGCACCCTGCACCCCAGCAGAGGTCCCAGGCAGGCAAGGGCACAGCTGAGCAAATGCACAGCTGGATAAGGGTGCAGAAAGGGAGTGCACACACCTGAGTAAGCACAAGGACGGTGGGTGGGCACAGGTGGATGCATATCTGGGTGAGGGCACACATCTGGGCTAGGGTGTGCCGGGTGAGCACACATCTGGATAAGCAGACACGTCTGTGACAGACCACATGTGGGCGAGCACACAGCCATGCAGGTGTGCACATCTGGATGCAAACCAGGGGCTCGTCCCTTGCTGGGGGTGCCCATCTGTGTGATGGCATAGCCGGGGATGTGCATGCCTTGGCGAGCGCGCACATCTGGGTGACAGCACATCTGGGCAAGGTGTGTCCCCGGAGTGACCGCGCACCCGCACCGCACACCGGGGCTGCCGGCGCGGAACACCGGCGTCCTGCGCATCGGGCGAGCGCTCCGCAGTGGCGCTCCCACGGCCGCGCCGGGCGATCTCGCGGCCCCGCAGAGCCCACGGTGACGGGACGCCGCGCCCGCCGGGCCGGGCCGGGCCGGGCTCCGGGAGGCTCCGGGCAGCGACGCCGCAGCGCAGGGCAGCGGGGCGCCCGCACGGCCTGGCTCCCGCGCCGCTCCCCGGTGCGCGGTGCCGCCCCACGTGTGCTGCCCGGCGCGGGGGCGACGGCGCCCGGTCGTGACCCGGCGAAACCGGCACCGGCATCGGCATCATCACCGGCCCCGTGCCCGGCGGGCGCTTACCTTGCTCTTGACCTCGATGACGGGCTCGGCGGAGCGCGCCGGCGTGCGGTGGTGCTTGGCCATGGTGCGGGCCGGGCCGGGCCGCGGGGCCGCGCCGCCACCGCCGCTCCCGCGGCCACGGGGGATTTTCACCGGCCATGACGTCACCGGCGGGCCGGCCGGGCTCCGCCGCGCCATTGGCCCGGGCACGGCGGGGGGCGTGGCCGGAGGGCTCCTGACAACGTCGCCGTGGTAACGAGGGCGGGAACGGGCGGGCGGCAGGACCCCCATCCCTATCCCCATCCCCATCCCCATCCTCATTCCCATCCCATCCACTATACCCCGGCCCCGCCGCTCCCCTGCGCCCGCCCCGCCGGGGCACGGCTCCGCTCCCCGGCGGCCACGCTGGGACGGCACCGGCAACTGCGCCGGTAATCCCGGGCATCCCATCGCTGTCAGGAACCTCATTAGAGACACACTGAATCCAACAGCGGCGGGTCCTGCCCCTCCTCGAGGACACTGGGCTCCGGCATGTGTCCAGCATCCCCACTGCATCCCTACGAGTGTCACCACTGGAAGTCTTGGCCTCGCCTGGGGATATCCCGGCGTTTTCCCATGCTGGTGGAGGGCTCTGCCTCTCCCACTGACCCGAGGCTGCTGCTCTCCGTGCCACCAGTTTGGTGGCCTTTGGCAGAGGCAGTCTTGGTAGTAGGGGATGGTTTCCAGCTGTGCTCCTCATTTCCCACCTCCTGGTTACATGTTCCCTCGGTTTTTTCTCCGCTGTCTGGCAGGAAAGTTTTATGCCACCCTGGAGCAGCATAGGCTGGGGAAGACTGATCATTTCAACAATAAGTTGCTTTACCAAGCGTTGGAACAACCAAGCAGGAGGAGAAGAAACGCTCCAGTTCACTGGGTGTGCAGCAAAGCCTTGCTGTGCCTGTCCCAGCACCAGGTTGCCAGGACATGTGTGTCTCCTCAGTGCTGCTGGGCTGTGCCCACAGGCTCTCAGGATGTGGCTCCAGTAGAACTGTCTCTGCTCAGGCACTGAAATGCCCAGGCACAGGCAGGCAGCCCCTTCCTTGCAGACCCTGCTGTGGTGCAGCTCTGCCTGCAATGCCAGGGCACACTGAGAGTGCCCTGCCTGCCAGCACTGGGGTCACCAGCACCTGATCAAGATCAAAGACTTGTTCATGGGCTCTGAGGAATCTTAGAGCCAAAAGGGCTGGAATAGCAGCACCACGAGCCAGACATCTAGAGTACAGCTCTTCGATGGAATGCACATACTGAACCAAGTCCAGAGAATCAGCCCAGCTTGTCTGGATCACGCTGCCCTCTGATCCTTGCCCTATCCCAGCCCAAAGAGCAACCTCTGGATGGTACAAAATTACATCAGACCGTGTCATCACCATGGCACTTGGCCTGTGTTAGCTGGACTGTGGCCCCTGGCAGGCTCGTGTCCTGCATCACTGTGCCCCAGTGAGCAAAGGAGCACACCAGGCTGTGGGGCCACAGGACACCTCCTTGTGTACCAGCCAATTCTCCACCGGCTGTTCCTGCTGTGCCCAGAGCCTGCCAGGCAATGAAAACCAGCCTGACCACACACAGAACTGTAAACTCATCAGCAATTTCCCTCTCGCCCTCCCACTTCTTTTTTTTTTTTTTTAAGAGAGTAATTGTGCTGAGGTCAGAGAGATAATCCTGATTTACACCAGGGTTAATATTTACATAGGCATCTGTGACAAAAGAAGCTTGCAGCCCTTCATCTCCAGTTTTGGTAAATCAGAGTTAATTGTTCAGCAGCACTGTGGGGTGATATGCTGGTCACACCTTCTGTTTTGTGCTGTGGCCCCAAATCTGCTGCCACAGAGAGTTAAGCTAAGCAGACAGTATCAGGGCAGGCATTTGTTTTGCCTCAGTCTCAGGAGCTCTGAGCAGCCTCTGGAACTAGAGCACGTGGTACCAAGTGTCCAGACCTGTCTCCTGACTCCAAGTCCACCAGTTCTTGGCTGCTCTGGGTGAGGACAGCAAGGGCTTAGCACCCTGCAGATCTGGAGTGGGGTTGTCAAGGTTTAGCACTCAGGTAGGAGGGTGGGTGCCTCAGGGTGGCTTGTTCCTCCAGCCCCTACTTCAAGCCAGGTCAGCACTGGGGTCAGGTAAGTTTGTCCAGCACACTCCCACAATTGGGTGTTTTTTCCAGAAATAGCTTGAGCAGGGGATGGGCAGAGGGCAGCTCAGGTGAACTCTACCCCTCTTCCCTATGACAGGGGAGAGAAACACAGGAGCTGAGCTTGAGGCAGATCAGCTGTGGCTACAGTGGCTCACCTGGTCCATAGGCCAGCAATGGCACACTGAGTCCCAACAAAACAGATTCTCGAAGTCTGAGATCCAGGTTTCACTGTGACATCTCCACAGCCTTCTCCTGTCCCTTCCACCCACAGGAGTCCTCTGGGCACTGCGAGCAAAGGCTGCAACCAAGCAAACAGCAAAGTCACCTTGACACTAATGGGGGACATTGCCAAGGCTGGCCCTGGACACTGCATTTGTCTTTCCCTCTTCCACTGCCGTTAGGAGCTGGGGCACAGGGACCATGGTCTGCCCTGGCAGAGCACGAGCCGCAGGTAGCTCTGACAGCGTGTCCTTGGGTGGTGTGTCCCAGAGCCAAGGCTGGGGAGGGAAAGCCCACCTGAGTGCTGAGCCTACCCAGGGACGGCGAGGGCAGTGCAGGCAGGAGCGCAGCCTCAGTGGGATGTGACAGAAAAATGGGCTGTGACAGCGCTGTCCACCCTCACACGGATGTACCCTGGCAGCCACGAGGGTTCGTGGGACCAGACCCAGGCTCAGCTCGTTTCTCGGAGTGTGTTTTCTGCGGCTCCCACCGCGGCGGTGCCTCGTGGTTCAGCTCTTCCCCAGGAAGCCGCGGGGCGATGCATCTCCCTGTCCTTTCTGGTTGCAAAATCTGGCGCTGGCTGCAGACTCATTCGTGCCTTCGGGCAACAGGTCTGGCTGCCAAGGAACACTGAGCAGCTCCCGGATCCCGCAGAGTAAATACCTGGTGTCGAGAGGTAAAACTGCTTCTGACGTTCCTATGGGTTTGTTTTAAAGGACGCGAAAACCCCCTCCTGGTGCATCGAGATCATTACCACTGTTTTTGCCGATGCTGGATGGCACGTCAAAGGAAGATGGGAACGAGGTGGAGGACTCAGAAGCTCCTGGGCCGGTTTTTTGTGTCTTTTTTTTTTTTTTTTTTTTGGCAGTAAAAATTGCATGAATTGTTGCCTTCCCCCAACACCTCTGCACGCTCCTTCTGGCCCCGCGCAGACGCGTAGTGTGCCCTATCCCCGCAAAGTCAGCAGCAAACCTGCTGAGGCAGCTGCGCAGATCTGGTAAAACAACCACGGGAAAAGGGATATTTCACCTGGACCAGGCAGCGGGTGCAGCATGTGCAGGGCCCCACAGGGCTGTGCTGCTCCGGCGGGTGGAGAGCAGAGGGAAGAGCGAAGCCAGGGATCCCTAAAACCGGTGTTGCTGCTGGGGATGATGCGGTGGAGGGCGCGGGGACAGGGAGGACAGGGGGGGACAGGGAGGACAGCGGCACCGCCCCCGCCATGTCCGCCAGCCCCGCACGGCCCGGGCGGGGCGGATCTCGGTCCCCATGGTGATTGCGTAGCCCCGCCCCTCTCCCGGCGCCACCCAATCAACGCCTCCGCCTCCTCGCGGCGAGGCACGCGGGGCCCCGTTCCATTGGCCCACGTGGAAGTCCCCGCCCTCTGCCCCGCCGCGTCGAATCAGGCGCGGCCACCGCGGCCCTGCGGCGGGGCGGGCCCCTATAAAGGGCCGCTCGGGGGACGCGCCGCCGCTGCCCGTCCCGCGCCTGCCATGGAGGAGCCGCTGGCGCTGCTGGTGCGGAGCCCCTCGCAGCGGCACCGCGACCTGCGGCTCCGCGCAGCGCCCGCCTGGACCGTGCGCCGCCTCAAGACCGAGCTGCGCCAGCTACTGCCCGATGCGCCGGTGAGTACGAGACGCCCCCACCCTCCCCTTCTTCCCGCAGCCCCGACGGGCAGGTCCCTGCGCGCAGCCCCGCCGGGTGGTGGGGAGCGAGTGCTCGCGGGGCAGTGCCGAGAGCTCCCATGGGGCTCCCCTGGGGCTTCCATGGGGCTCCTGAGACTGTCACCTGCCCCCGCCCCGGGGTGTCCCGGTTGCATCAGCCTCGGGTTATTTTGGGACTCGGTTTGTGGCTCGGCCGCGGTTAATCATTAACCGCCCTGCCGGGACGGCGTGTCCTGCGGGTGTTCCGAGACGTCATCGCCGGCGGGAGGCACCGGGCTGTGCCATGGGCACCGCACCCACCCCGGGGGGTACCGGGGGGCTGCGCACCCGCCCGGGGCAGCGGGGGCTCCTGCCGAGGGGGGTTCCGGGGTCTGTGTCCGCTCTGGGGAGTGACGCGGCTTGTGCGGCTCTTGGGGGTGAAATGCAGAAGTGACTTCCCCGCGGGACTCGTGCGCTGACACGTGAGAGCGGCTGCGGCAGCTGCGCCGTGTCCCGCTGCTCCCACCGGCGCCGTTCCCGCGGGTCGGGAAGGTGTGTGGTCTTTATAGACTCAGTAAGGTTGGAAAAGACCTCCAAGATCGTCAGGAGCTTTGATCGAGCAGCACCGTGCCTGCTAACCCGTATTGCGAAATGCTATGTCTCCTTATTCTTTTAGAAGTCTTCCAGGGACTGTGATTCCACCACTTCCCTGGGCAGCCCGTTCCAATGTTTGACACTCCTTTAGTGAAGAAATTTTTCTTCATATCCAACCTAAATCTGCTCTGGGGAACCTAAGGCCATTTCCCCTTGTCCTGTCCGTAGTTCCCTGGGAGTTGTGCCCCCCTGTGCTTTTGCCACGCTTTCCCAGGGGGTGATGTGGCTGCTTAGAAAAAGGCTCTGTGAGATTCCAGAGGCTGCTGGGCTGCCGTGGGATGGCTCCAGGGGAAGAGCTGCTGGGTCTGACTGGGTGGGGTGTAACTTAACACCACCCCCGGTGCTGATCAGATTAGACGGAACTCCAAACCTCTGTTTCTAGGAAACGCAGATGTTTTTGTCAGGGTTGTGAAAGAGATGGCATGTAACCAAGCCCTTTGCCAAAGGGGCTTTATATCCTCTGGCTGATTTACTTCTCAGTATTATTAATGTCACACTTGAGTATTCGGTTGTTCAGTGTAGCTGAATTCAGATGTGCACAATTCCCTCTGCACCTTACTGTGTGAGTTGCTCCCGACTCTCTGCCTGTCCCTTGGCTGTAAGTTGTGTCAGTAGCACTTGCATGTGCTTGCCAGAGAAGTCATCCTACTCTTTGTTGTCTTTCTTCAAAGCCTGAAGAGGACCAAAAGCTGATTTATTCTGGGAAGCTGCTGCTTGATCATCACTGTCTGAGAGAATTGCTGCCAAAGGTATAAAAAATACCTTTTATGATGTACTGAAATATATCAGGAGAAGTGATTTCTTTTTTTAACAACTTTTCCCTTACATTTTTAGCATGAGGAATTGCACGCTCTTCATCTGGTGTACAAATTCAAGACTCCTGCAAATGTGCAAGAAACCAAATCAGAGGTACTTAAGCTGAGTTAACAAGCTTCTCTGAATCTTGCAGTTCTAACTAAAAATGAGAAGTGTTGAATGGCTATTTTAAAGTTCTCTAGGTCTGCAGGTTTTCCCTGTTAACATAACAGCAGTATTACTTTGTGAATTTGTTTAGGAATGTGAGAATGTATTTGGAATAAGCTGAGTAAAAAAAAAGACTGCAGTTCATCAATAGAGATTCTTATGGCATCTATTAAGAAATATCAGAACTATCATGTAGTTGTAACGCACTGCTCAGGGGAGAAATGCTTTCTGTTAAATTCAGTTTTATTAAATAGAATATGATTTGTCATGTCCCAGGTTCTCTTGGGCAGATTGAATTTGTGGGCAGAAGACATAGAAGTTGTGTAAGTGTTTCTGATCTGTATGTGTGGTATGGGGAAGAAAGAAGGCTGAGAGCTGAGACACTTGAACTGCTGTCATTAATGACTCACCTTTGGCTTCCTCTTTATGGACTGGGCTGTAGAGCTTGAACTTAGTACTTACTGTTTTCAAGTGTAAATGGCCAAAACCGATTCTTACTTTGAAGTAGGTGGGCAGATGTTTCTGGAGGTGTGTTCCTGTTGCCCATTATAGGCAGTTTGAGCTTACTCTTCCTGTGCCTGGTGCTTCCTAGATATGAGCCAGATTTGGCTGGATATTTTACAGATGTATCACTACAGAACAGTTCTTGAACTCTGTACAGCAGGTTGTGCATGCAAGTACAAACTTGCCATAGTAAAAAGCCAAACTCTATTGAGTGCAGTTTCTTCCAATTACATTTTTATAACCTGGGCACTGAATGTGTGCACAAAAAGTAACAAACACAGTGTAGATCTAGTGAAAGGGAAGAGTAACATGAAGCCAGTTTTGCATCTCAGTCATTTTTTTAAGGAGCTTTAAAATACTGTTGGAGGTGCTTGTGGCATGGTGCCCAAAAGCAATGCCAGCACTGAGTGGTGCTGTGCAGGACTAAGTGTGTGAGCTGTGGAGCAGTGTTAAAAAAAGAACATACTCTGTGTGATGTAACCTTTTTGCATAAGGTGTGTGTGGTGTCCTGAGTGACCCTCACTGGCTGCATTGCTGTCTCCAGGTTAAAGCTGATCAGCCCAAGTTATCAGAAGCCAGTCAGGAACCATCTGTATCTTCTTCAAATGGTGGAGGACTGAGTTGCTCTTCAGGTGGCCAGTCTTCAGCAGAAGCCAGTAATGGGTAAGTAGAATTTATTAAGGTTTAAAATGTTGTGTTTGTGTTGGATACCAGTTCCTTATGCCACACATACTGTGTTGCATTCATAGAACATGGACCAAATATGAGACTATATATAACAGCTTCAGAGGACATAGAATAATTGGGGTTGGAAGGGACCTTTAAAAGCCACCTACTCTAACCTCATGTCCTGAGGGGCACCCTTAACTAGATCAGGTTGCTCAGAGACCTGGCCTTGAACACTTCCAGGGATATGGTATCTGAAGGAAAATGCACTGCTCTGTTAGTTGAAAATCTTCCATTTATTCATGTTGGTAAAGATGTGACTTTAATATCCTAGAAAGAATTAATTTTCTATTTGGATGCACAAAATGGCAGAACCTGTTTACATTGTTCTGTAATAAATTACTCTTGCTTTTTGTCTGGTGTTTGCTAATGAATGTGTTCAAATTTTGACCAAGGGTGGAAACAACTCAGCATCCCTTCCAGAGTGTGACTCCTGGCTTCTCTGCTTACACAACCTACAGCATGCTTCAGATGTCGTGGTTCCAGCAGATCTATGCAAGACAGTATTACATGCAATAGTAAGTGTTCTGTCCTAAGCTACCAGGAGGAAGTAGAATGTGTAATACAAGAAGTTGAGGGCTCCTGGCAGTTCTTCTGATAGTGTTTGGAGACTCTTTTTTCATTGTAACTTGTGCTGAATGGTGTATGAATGTACCTCTGATTGCCATTTGGTGCTCTGTTGCTGTTCAGGCCACTGGGTCTGAATCTTGTCCCCTGTAGATCTGACTGATCAAGAGGGCAGGTGTCTCTAGAGAAAATGTCATCCTGCTGCTGAGCCTTAGCAATTTTTGGCTGCTCAGAGTAGCACACAGCACTGACTGGAGATCAGTGACACAGAGGTCAAGCTGAGACTTACAGAAGTCTTTTGGACTACCTGGAGATCGCTCTAAATTTTTCTGTAAAAAGTATTGATGTTATTCATAAAGGGAGAAGTGCGTGGTTTGACTTGCTGAGGTCGCTGTAGAGCTGTAGTGTGTAGAACTAAAACTTGTTTTTAACCCTACTGTAGCCTCTAAACTTGACGCTTTCTACTTGCATGTGATCTGACTGTTTTTAGAGAGAGACTGATTCAGTGCTTGTGTGAAGTGTGAAAGGGCTTGGCTAAGCTTCATTCTGTACTTTGTTCTCTGGTTCCAGCTTGGCTTCTACTGCTGCATCTGGTGACGCATCCCATGCACGGCGTTCTCAGGAGGTACCAGTGGCACCAGTGACACCTCCAGCTCCTCTCCCAGACCCATTTCCTGCACAAAACCAGCCTGGAAACCAGAATGCTGCTGCCCAGGTTAATGCAGTGGCCAATCAGAACTTGCGGATGAATGCCCAAGGGGGTCCCCTCATGGAGGAAGAGGAGGAGGGTGGCAATCGAGACTGGTTGGACTGGCTGTACTCAGCAACACTGTTATATGTTTTTGTCAACATGGTCTATTTCTACTCCAGTATCAGCAGACTCCTCCTGGTTATGGGCGGCACCATTCTGATGTATCTGTAAGTGTATGGGATTCATACTTACTGTTCAGGAGTGTTTCATTGAAGTACTGAGCTTAGTGCTGCACTCACCTTCCTCACTACTTGTACCTGAAAAGGTTCAACCACTCCTCTGTCCTGTTATAACTCTGTGTTTAGCGAAAATACAAGTATGCCTGTGTCTGGATTGAACGGAGAATGTGTTTGATAGCAGGTGATCCTGGTAGGCTTTTGCACTCATGCTTCTGGGGTGGCTGGATTTCTGTTTTAGAAAACTACTTGAAACCAAAGTGGCTCCCAAGGTAAAGCCTCAGCAACTTGGCAGTATAGGACAGACAGACCTCTTAGTTCAGTGTAGAAAATGATGGTTGCTTGTTGGGAAACAAGTCAGTGAAGTCTGGGAAGAGGGTCTCCCACCTGCTGTTTCAGTCATGCACCAGTGTGTGTTTTTCTCCTGTGTGTTGCCTCTCTGGAGAGCACATCAGGCTGAACTGAAAGCAGTGTCCTGAAATGCCTTTGAATCTCTGTGGGGGTGGGAATAATGAGTGGACCCTCAGCTGCCACACTTGGGATGTCTTGTTTGAGAAAGATAATCTGTCCTCTAAAATTCTTTGATCATCAGTAAGGTGGTGTAGGCATCTGTATTCCTGTTAGTAGGTCTAGGAGTTAAAACTGGAGCAGCTCTTCCAACACCAGTGTAGACTTAAGAGAGTGAAGGTTAATGGTTTCATTAAAAGTCCTTAAATTTTACTGTTGATAGTTCTGAAGTGTAACTTGGAATAGCTTATCCTGTGGATTACAAATAGTGCAGGTGTAGTAGAGATACTTTTTGTAAGGTAGTGCTTGTTTTCTGTTTTCTGTATTCTTTTCATGCCTTTTTTTTTAGGATGAGTACGGAGAAGTTACCCAGGGTTGTACAAACATAGTACAAATCAGGCAGGCTCTTTGTACTTCTGGCAGAATGCTGGTGCAAACCTGGATGTGATGTTGCTTGCTTGGAATGGGAGCAGATGCTCCTCTTTCCCTCCCACCTCATAGTTTGCTGTGAAGTGGAGGCTTTGAAAGTGCTAAATGGGTCAGGGCAGAAAGACCTTACTATGCTGAACTTGTTGCCAGCAGTTCTGAGCAGTAAGATGTGAAGCTGTTGGTGTAACAGGAAGAAGTGTAATGTTGAAACAACATTAGTTAAAATCTGTTGCCCTCCCCAGGCATCACGTTGGATGGTTCCCATTTAGACGAAGACCAGTTCAACCCTTCCCAGGCAATGTTGCTGCTCAAGCTGCTCCGAACCAGGACCAGAACAATAACTTAGAGGTATTGTCTTGCTATGTTTTTAAACCATGAGAATGAAACCCTGTCAAGTTTCACTTTTGGTTTACTGATCATATGTAGTAGCAAAAATTTTTGTCTAAACTTTAGTAAGAAACTATCTTCCACAGAGGAATAATTTGAGTCCTCTACTGGTGTATTATATTCCTTTGTTCTACAAAATACTTTAGGTAGAATGTTATCTTTTAGTTGCTTACGTCCTTTAGGAAGTTGTAATGGAGAGTGGCCTGTCATAGGCTGTAACTGAGGACAGGGTTCAGACTACAGCTCTGTAGGATTTGGGTCTACAAACAGTGTGTTTTGCCTTTCAAGCTGACAATTCTCATTGATATCGGTGAAAGTTAATTGGCTGTAAATACATAAATCACCTGAGCTGGTGCTTCATGTCTGTCCTAGACTGTCCTTGGACACAGTGGGAGTTAACCAGTACTACCAGTGTGCAGCTTGTTTCTTTGAGTTTGTACCTGGGGATACCTGCAAGATTTTATATTCAGAAGTGACATAAGGGCAACAAAACATGCAATTTGACACCTGATTCTTCTAATGCATTTCTGAAATTCTAATTTACCAAATATCCTTTATTTTGGCAGGGAGGAAATGAAGGCAGAGCAGATGAATCTGAAACACCTCCTGATGAGGGACAGGCTTTACAAGAACTGCAGCAGGCTAATCCTTCATTTATGAGCACAGTGTGGGTGTTTTTCAAGACTTTCTTTGCATCTCTCCTTCCAGAAGGGCCTGGAGTAACCCACAACTGATTTGTCACCAGTCTACTTGTCTGAAACTGCAACGAACACCTGAGACAATCCAACACCAACTCCAAACCAGGCATGGAAGAAAATTCCTCTGGCTTTCACAGGCCAAGCAAATAAAGCTGCAGGAAGCCTTATGTCATTACAGCCTAGAGACTAAAATGCTTGTCCTCATTCCAAAGAACTTTGTTCCATAGAATTTGCTAGGTTCCTATGTAGAGGCTTGACATTGTGAACTTGTGCTCTAAATGCACAGACTCTGAGCAGGTGTGCAAAAATGTTAGAGAAGCAAATTGCTTCTTCTGTGCAATGTGATTCCTGTTGGAATGTTTCAAATGCTATTTTAATTACACTGAGTGTAGGATCTCAAATTAAAAATTGCTAGATATGCATTAGCAGATTTTTAGGAAAAATCTGTTGTTAAATTGCTTCAGCCATATTTTTAATTTTCTTTGTAAATACTTTCCTTTGAAGGGTGTATTGTGCAATCTCCTTGTTGGACAGAGTGGAGGACTGTAAGACAGTGACCTGGATAAGCAATTACCTCAGTGGAGCTGCAGACTAAATGTCACATTGCCAAATTCAGATAGCTTAAAACTCCATGTTTAATTCTCCCACACACCCCATTTCACCCTCACTGCCAAATAATGGGAGAAAGGAGTGTGTTCAGGTCTATCTAGCAAAAATTTATGCAAGATGTCAACCTGGCTGCTTTTGGATGCAAAGTTAAAGCTGTCTAATGTCTGCAGTCACCTTTGCATTCTCACTCCACTGCATCTTTCTTGTATTACTTCATTGTGTTCCCTTTAATTACTGATATGGTTAAGGGCTGTGATTCCAATAAAATCTGCAGGCATTTATATCTATGTTTGTATACACTCCACAGCAATTGGAAGATGACCTGTACAAAGCAGAGGATGTGCTCTTGCCTGGTTTTATTATGGAAAATTATTATAAGGGCATTGGGATGTGAGGGGAAGGAATGCTGCTTGCAGAGCCTTAAACTCAGTTTTCTTGCCTCAGTTTCTTGTTGTTCAGCAACCTTTAGCAGTTAAAGTGTCTTGGGTAGCTTGTAGCTTGTTTGCTCACTGAAAGTGGACATGGACATCTTGAAGCAGGAGATTCTGCAGGGATTTGGAAAGTTTGGCCCCTTGAGCCCTGCATGTGACTGCTGGTAGAGTTGCAACGCACTGTCTTGGCTCAGAGTTTGAACTTTAAGTGTGCGTTCCAGAACAGCTGCCACTCATGGAATGCTTTTCCTCAGTGTTGCCTGCACTTGGCAGGAGAGTTTGTTTAGGAGTGTCTCATCAGGGCTGATAGACATGAGTTGGTGCAAGCAGCTGTAACAGGTAATGCTTGATCTTTCCACTTCAGGATCAGGCTGATGTTAGACAGGGTTTGTTGGTGTTTCCTGTGGTTGTGAGCTAAATCCTGGTAGTGTGTTTGCTCTGAACAATTTCCTTTCCAGGTCTGTTACTAGGTTAGTTTTCTGCCACATGTTCTGTTTGCTGAAGACTTGGAAGATGGGTGGGTAGGACAGTGGTAAAATGGTCTTTAAATATTTAGAATTAAGTACTTTGAGATAAAGTAAATTTTGTTAATTTAGGTATATCCTACATAAACCTTTGAGGATGTTTTTGGAAGAGATTCCCCCTCTTTCTTGCCTTGCTAGTGCTCTGATTGGTCAGATGCCACTCTGGGAGTCCCAGTCACTGAACAAAGGCATCTCCAGACTTGTGTGCCCTCAGGCTGTGTCCCTGTGCCCTTTTCTAGTCACAAGGTGGATGCCAGATGACAGCTATTCCCCTGACCCTGGGTACCACCTGCAGCTCTTGCTGCAGCTGCATCCTGGGGCACTGCACTGGGGGCATTCCACAAGTGTGTTTTGTGGATGATGGATATTTTTTTCCTTCTGACTCAGGTGTCGTGGCAAAGTGCCTAAATCAACTGTGCTGTGCCTGAGCCCAATAGTGGCAGGAGAGGGTATTTCCTGGCAGCCAGAAATAAACTTGGTATGGCTTAGGCAGCAAGCACACAGTGCTGGATTACTTGTGAAATCTCTAATCTGACAGCAAAACATCTGTTGTTGTCCTGAGGCTTTTGCTACTCCCATGAGCAGGCAGATGAGTTTAGAATTAGTTGGAAAAATAGTGAAGTGTAGTTAATGCCTCTGGAGGGGATGCAGTGAGGCTCCTGTGCCTTTGAGTGTTTCCTTAATGGCTCAGTGAAAGGCATAACCTCTGCTGTCGGGGTGGAGAGAAGCTGTGAGTGCAGCAGAGGACACATAATGTGGAAGTAAATGCTGTATAATCCTGCAGAGGCAGCTGCCAGCAGTGCAGCCACACAGGAGTACCAGGATGTGAGAGAGCAGTGCCTGGATGAGGGGAGGACTGAGCCAGTCTGGTGTTAGCTTGGAGTTGGGAGTCCAAGGTGCCCCTGTCACTAATCCCTGACCAATGGAGGCTTCTGCTTCACCTGAGACAGGCTGGGAACAAGCAGGGATATGATGGAGGTTGTGGAAGGAACTGAGTCAGTTCAGCCTAGAGGGACAGCAATGTAAACAGAGGTATGTAAGGAGGGAGGACAAGAAAGGGGATGCCAGCTGTGGGTGACAGCATGAGCCTGAAGTTGAGGAAACCCAGATTAGACATCAGAAAAAAATGAGCCCTGAATCTTCCAAAGCAAGGCTACTGAAAGAGTGTAGGAGTTCCACAGTTTTCTGGGAATAACTTCTGTCCCCTGTGCAGGGATGGAAGTTGCAGAGAACAAAAGGGGCCTTGAGGCTGTGGGTTTAGGAGGTTGGGTTTGTCTTGGCTCACACTTCAAGCTGTGTTATTCTGCTGCTGGTTTGGCTCTTCTTCATACTCATGAGCACAGCTACATGCAGATGTGCTTGAGCAGCAGTGCTGGAGTACTGGACCTGTTCAGCCGTGTGTTGTGCAGGGTTACTGGAGAACAGGTAGGTTGTGCAGCATTGATGGTCCACAGGGTGGCAAAGTGAGCAGCAGGATAAACCCCGTCCCCTGGTGCTGTGTGTCCTGATATGCTCTGGCAGTTTCTGCCGGTTGAGAGCAGTTCTCTGTCCTTACTGAAAACAAGTCTGGGGAGAAATGAACAGTCTGTTCTTCTCAGGCATTTTTCTTGTTGCGGAATCTCCGAACAGGCAGCTTACTTGGGAAACGATTGAAGTCCTGTTTGCTGCCACGGGTAAGCTCCTGTCCTCAGTTTGTGGACCATAAATCTCATGAGAAAGAGGATGCTGCTTAGCAGATAAGCTGTGGATGGTGGGGCGTGGGTGTGTGACTTCCCCTTTTCGCTGAAGAGCTGTTTCACTTGTGCAAGTGCTTGTTCTCAGCAGCCAGGGACATTCCAACAGCTGTCCACTTGCTCAGCTGAGTGTTACAACCTCCCTCTGGTCTTTGCCCTGTGATTCATTTCTAGCTGTGAGGCTGGGGGGATTTGCAAAGCTGTGCACCCAAAAGGTCTGTCCTCAGAGGCCATCCCAGCTCTATTCCCCCATCGTGTTTCCAAATATGTCAACTGCATCTTCATCCCCTCACCTCAGTTCCTCTGCTTCTTAAGAATAGCCCTTGAAATGTCTGCTAGTATTTTGATGTGGTGTGAATGTCAAATGGAATGATATCATAGAGGTGAACCAGTGCTGATGTACAGCCATGCTCCAAACCTGCAGTGAGGGGCTTGATGTCATTGCATGCTCAGCTGCCTGCCTGGGAGGGTTGGGCAAATCCTGGGAAATGTTGGTTCTGGGCCTGTGTCTTGTGCCTGGTCAAGTGGCCTGTGCTGCAGAAAAAACACCCCAATTTCTTATATTAGCTCCGAAAGTTGTTTTTTCTGCTCTTTCAGTCTGGATTTGGCAGTGAGGGATCAGTGCTGCAGAAACACAGATGGCTGTGCTTCCAGCTCCAGGCCAGCTGCCCTGGGCAGCCTCAGCTGTGAAAAGCCTGGGCTGACCTAGGGCCACCTGTGTGTGCCAGCTTATTTTTTCACTTTTGGAGGTTGCTGTGGATGATATTGGTAGGGAAGAGTAGGAACTGAATTGGATTTAGGAGAATTTTGTTGAAAACCATGTGCGACTTTATTGGTCAGGAAAACCTCAAGTGGCTTAATTCCCAACCCTGTGAAAATCTCACTATTCACAAACAGAAGTTTGTGAATTTATTTGCTCCCTAACACCCAAACCTGTCATGGTCCTAACTTTTAACTCTAAGAAATGACCTTTCTTCAAAGCTGAGTCTTTTCAACCCAAGATTCCTGCAGCTGGGGCTTGGTAACACAACCATGGACAATGGGGACTGTGTGGCCTTGGCCTCCAAGGGCTGGTGCTGAATGTGTGGGACTGAGGAGGGCATTGTGCTGGTGAGCCCTGAGTGAGTGTGAGATGGTGTGGCAGGAGCACCCATCCCAGCAGGGATCCAGGGCCCCCAGCCAGTGACCTGCCATCAGCCTCAGTCATGTCGTGGCTGCCTTTAATCTGACCCCCATCACATCTGCGTGGTGGCTGTGGTGGGGCAGAAGGTCAGACCCCAGCCAGTGAGGGCTAATGTGACCACAGCTGGCCATGGGCCAAATTTGACTGGGGTATAGACAGAGCCCTGCCAGGGGGGGTCAGTGGAGATGATCCTACTCGGAGCTGCATTGAGGAACCCTCCCCTGGGAATCAGGATGGTGCCCAAGGAAACTCTTTGTGGAGAGCCCTTGCCTTACTGTGTGATTGCACATTCCAGGTTAATCTTTCTAAAATTTAGAGAATTCTTGAGTTACCTGAGTAGTATCAATTTCATTTGACATCATGAATCTGTATTCAAATATTGGCAGAGCTTTAATTGGCTTAACTGGTTTTAAAAATAATTATTTTAATATATTATTTGTCTCAATTTTATAAGCCTCTGGGGCAGATGGGAACAGCAGTCTTTGGGCTGACCCTCCTGCCATCCCTGAGCTGAGGTGCTGTGTGAGTCCTGGCAGTGGTGCTGGAGCCAATCCTGCTGACAGAGGGATGTGGGGCAGGGTACCTGGAAGGCTTTCTCAGGAAGCAGCTACAGGGTACACCAAATGTTTGGGTCAGTACAGCACAAAGATTAATGGCACTGTGGTGTACCTCTGCCCTGGACAGCCTGGGGAAAAACAACCCCAGTTATAGGACAGTCCCCTGCAAGGTGGTGAGTACATGTGTGCGTGCATGGCCTTCAGATACAGCCTTACACAGCAAGTATTTATCAAAACATCTTCCAGCATCCCCTTTGCAAGTACTACACAGCAGCTTGGGTGTTTAACCTTTCTTTGGGATTTAAAGCCTGCCCCGCCTCCTGCTAGCCAAAATTAACCTTTCTCTAGGCTTTTAAATCTGACCTGACTCCTCCTAGCCTGACCTTGCACTGGGAGGAGGGTGGGCTGTGGAGTCCCTGCTGCCGTGGCCTCTGCCTGGTCACTCCAGGACAAGGATGCTCACGGCATCTCTGTGTTCCACATACTTTTGCTATTGTAGGCAGAACGTCTCCAGCCTTCCTGTTCCCACTGGAGGTCAATGCCCGGCAGTTCCCTGTCCTCCTTTTCTCTCAGCTCAGGTTGTCTGCCAACAGCAGCCTCTGCATCAGTGATGGGGTGGGAGACTTGCCCTGTAAGGGGGTCTTTAAATGCACTGATTCTACCATTTGGGTCTGGAGACTTGGACTTTCTGCCTTTACCTACCCTAGCACCTGGTGACAAATACCCCTGTATCAAAATGCTCAATTTCCCTTTCTTCCATGCTGGTGGGAATTGCTGCCCTGGGAAGAGAGGTGGCTCTGGCCTCCCGGGTCCTGCTCTGCTTTCACTTACAGTGACCAACACCAGCTTCAATGGGGCTGCTTCCCCGCTGCAGTGTCTCCTCTGGATCTGTTCCAGTAAAATGTCAACTGTGTGCAGCACTCTTGAATTTGTGTCCTGCCATAAATGGGATTCTGTCTCTACTGAAGGCTTTGCTGAGGATGCAGGCACATGTGCTCGTGTGACATCCAGCTCAACAGCATCTCTGTCAATTTGTCGTGGAATCCCAGAATGGTTTGGATTGGAAAGAGCCTTAAATCTCATCTTGTTCTAACCTTCTGTGATGGGCAGGGGCACCTTCCTCTAGACCAGGTTGCTCCAAGCCCCCTCCAACCTGCCTAGAACACTTCCAGGGGTGGGGTATCCACAGCTTCTCTGGGTGAGTGAAGTCACTGGCCCAGTCAACCTATGCCAATGCCTCACCACCCTCTGAGTGTAGAATTTCTTCCTAACACCTAATTTAAATATCTTCTGGTTCGGAAACATTCTCCCTTGCCCTGTCATTATCTGCCTGTATAAACAAAAGCTCTCCTTGTTTTTGATAAGCCCCCCTTAGATAGTGGAAAGGCCTCTTAGGTCTCCCCAGAGCCTTCTCTTCTCTAAGCTGAAAACCCACAGCTCCCTCCTTAAATGATGGTTTAAGTGCCATTTTTAGTGCCTCTGTTGTGTTTGCACTGCAGCACCTGGGCAACCCCCTCCTGCCGTGTCTGCAGAATTCCCCCTACCCCGAGTGTTGGCCACTGTGCCCACATCCCTTGAACTCCTGGCTGCTGGAGAGGGCTGAGCACGAGAGGGCTGTGAGCTGAAGGGCAGAAAATGGAGCTGTTAGATGGTTAAAGCCCCTTGAATCCAAATCCTTTGTAACATGCCTGTGCCCTTTGCAGCTTCCCTGGGAAGAGGCCTCCCAGCCAGGGCAATGGGCATTGTCGTGGTGGCTGAGACCTGTGCAGAGCTGCCATGGGGGAGCCCCACTGCTCAGACACCTGCTGGCTGTATGTTGTGCTTTCAGCAATTAACTATTAATTTATAACGCAGAGTGGGCTCGCGGCAGGCAGCCTGTCCTTGGCCACCACACTGCTCGCCTGGAGAATCCCAGAGGATGGCTGCAGATGCTCGGTTTCCCTCCGCAGGTCAGTGACCGTGAGTGCCTCCCGCAGGGTACCCGAGGCCATTCCCCTTCTCACCTCAGGAAGAAAACAGCACGGCAGGGTCGGTCCCAGGAGGAAACGAGCTCACCCGGCACGGGGAGAATGAGGCATCTGCCACGGAGAGGAGGGAGGCTGGTACCTCATCTTGCTCAGGGGGTTGAGTGTGTGGCTGCAGCATTGCCAAGTTCTCATCTGTCCTTCTCCATCAGTCTTTGCTGGCAAAATGGTTCATGGGAGCTCTTGTGAGCTGAAATAAGCCCACTCTGTTTTGTCCTGGAGCTCATTTTGGGAATAGGATGGATCCCAGCACCGTAACAGAAATGCAGGGATGGACAGTGGCATACAGGGCAGGTGTGCACAAGGAGTGGATGTGAACATGGGTCTCTGAAGTTCCCAAATGGCAGCTGAGAGACTGGATACATAAAAACCTCCAAGCTTAGTGC
This sequence comes from Hafferia zeledoni, assembly GCA_035583235.1. NCBI lineage: Eukaryota > Metazoa > Chordata > Aves > Passeriformes > Thamnophilidae > Hafferia > Hafferia zeledoni. The sequence continues at coordinate 14,399,477 of JAWWEV010000022.1, read as the reverse complement.
GTTCTTCCTCATATGGAAGGTGTAAAACCAAAGGTTATCCATAAATCCAGCCAAGAGGCAGAAAGCACCACAGTCCTCTCTGGTCGTGGAGCTTTCCAGGGATATGGGAGATGTGGATTCACCCAGTGGTAGCATGGAGCACCCCTTTCCCAGGAGCATGCCTCTCTTTCCCCACAATAAGACTAAAATCTGTGTAAGGGGCAGCAGTAGGTATGTCTCAAACAGCACTTGGCTGGGGAATTACTGCAAGAATGCAAAATACGGAATATTTCTGCATGAAGAGCAAATTATGAACTGACTGGAGGCAGCATGTCAGCTTGCTCCCTTGACTTTATCCTTTTCCACTCTCCATCCCCCTCCAGCTCTCTCCACTCGCCTTGGTGCGTCCATGTCCAGAGTTAAAGAAATCTTGGCAGGAGCTCCAAGCCCTGCAGTCCAAATGCCTGCTGAGAGAGGAAGGCAGCGTGCAACTTGTAGAGTCCTAAGGAAACTATAGGAAGATTAGGAAATGTGTGATGAGTTTTGATAAGTGGAGGAAGCAGGTCATGTCCTGTAGGCATGTCGAGTGGGCTCTGCTGGACATATGAAAGCAGCCTTTGCCACGGCAAAGGATCAGTTAGGCTTGTCAGTGCTCTCCACTTTGGTCCAAGATGTGCTGGGCTGGCAGGATGATACTGGGGATCTTCAGGATCTTGTTAGTGCTTGTCCATGCATCAGCTGCCTGTGAATTTGGGTCTTCCCCTTACAGGACCACGGGGATAGTCTGCAGGATTACCAAGCCCGCGGGATTGCTGTGTAAGTGCCTGCTGGATGGGGCTGTGTTTGCTCCATCTCTGCCAGAAGGTAGTGACAGATCAGCCAAGTGAGGGGGTGGATTTCTTGCTTACCTGGGTCTTGTGTAAACAGTTTATCTAGCAAGATGCATTAATACCTGCCTGTGAGCACAGGTTAAAACATGAGCAACTAAATTGAATAGGCACTGCTTCTCAAAAGAGCTTGAAAATGGTCTTCAGCCCTATGTTTTAGTATTGTTCTTTGCGGAGGGTTGGCATGATGGAAGAGCTAGAGAAAATAAGTATTTGATTTCTCTCTGTTGCAATCTCATCTCTTGGTGTCAGGATGCAGAAGGGGGGAAACAGGTTCTCTGCTGCTGTGGGTTTATTTGTGAGGATTTGAGGGCTTTATGGGTGGAGGAAGAATAGTTAGTTCTTCTGTGAAGGATGGGAACAGCTCTGTCCCATCCCCTCCAACAAGGGTATATGCAGAGAAGGATGTTGGGCCAAACTAAGAGAGGGTATTTCTGGAAGCAAAAAAATTCTATACTAGCATGTGCCTGAACCTGGACTGGATAACACCAGGAAAATGAGCACAGAAACTTGAATATCAGAAGTTTTCAATTGGAGACCCAAGACTACAGTACAAGGAAGCAGCAACAGAGCAAAGCACTGGGGTGAAGTCAACAGCTTGTGTAATGTAAGGATGAGTACAGCCTCAGCCTTTCAAAAATCTGCTCCTGAGGTGCATGAAAACTAGGCATGATTACCTAGAAACAGTCCTGCTGGTGACCGTAGAACCAGACACACTGTTGTCCCTTGCTGCCATCAGCTGTTAAAGTTAGGGACTTGTGATTTTTTCACTTTACTTTCAAACCACTTCTAGTGCTCCCTTAATCTAAGGGAAATGCCTTGGATAAAACCCTTCTGTAGTGCTTTAGTCCAGGGTGCAGATCTGACTTTGCAGCCAGGTGAGATTGCAGTTTGGTATCTTTGCCCTCTTCTTCCACCAACAGTGAATCAGGAAACAGCACAGGTCATCCAAGCAGCCTTCAGAAATGCCAAATTTCCAAACATCACAGGGGAAAGGTCTGTGCGTCTCCTCGGCAAGGTGGCTTATGGGCTCACCAAGTGAGTATCTCTGTGTCTGTGCCAGGGGAGACCCAGGCTGTGGGAGGGGAACAGAATCTGACCTTGGAGGGAGCTTTGATCCAGCAATTCCTGGTGAAAGCAAAGGTCTGGACTGGGGCAGGCACACTCTCTGATCTAGGCCTTGCAGACAATTTGCACATTAAAGTTCAGTCTGCCAATATGTTGTTTAAGAGCTTTTCCAACTCAGTGGGCAGCCAGAGAGGCAGCACAGAGCACATCTGACAACGGGGGTGGGGAGCAATGCCTCTGTAGGCTGGGGCACCTGGAGCTGTTGACAATAGATGGAGCCCAAGGTATATCGAGTGGCAGAGAGGACCCATCGGAGGCTGCTGGAATCACCCAGGTTAGCAGGAAGTTACTTGGCTGTGCTTTGTGACAAATCAAGCTGGGTGTTTCTGTGTTACTTTTATTTGGGGACAGCAAATGCAACGGTGCATTTGCAGGACAGATTTCCTGCCATGGCTGCAGCTGCACAGAGCACTGCAGTGAAACAGAGTTGTGTTGCTCCATGTTTCCTGTTTAAAGCATCCCCCCACCTCATATCCAAAAATCACCAGGGAGGTGCAGTGCACAGGCTGAGCAAAACCACCACTGTCCTTGTGCCTGGCCCCTGGAATTTGCAAAAGCTCCTGAGTCTGTCACTGGCACAGGTCCCTTAGAGACCTCACGTCCTCAGGAGCAAACCTGTCTCAGCCAGTCACAGAAAACAGCCCTGGTTGGGGACAAACTGTTTGTGTTGTTCCTAGCATCCAGGTCAATGACTTGTCCATAGAGAAGAGCGACGTGGAGCTTAAGGAGGAGGATGCCATTAACATTGCCATTAAAAACGTGACAGCCTCCTTCAAAGGGACCCTGACCTACGGCTATGCTGGGGCCTGGTTGTAAGTACCCAGGGCTGGCTGCTGCTGAGCACCACAGCCCTGGCTCCTGCTGCTCCAGTGGGGACTGGTCACAGCACAAGAAGATGCAGAGGGGCTGCACTCCTTGGGCTCTCTAGCAATGGCAGCTTTTCTCACTGCCTGAGACAGGATTTTATACTCTTGCAGTGCTGCTCAGCCCCATCACACCGCTCTGCTTATCTTGCGTTTTGTCTTTCTGTCCTCACCATGCCTGAGGAGGCAAGATGGGCAAAGCTTATGAGTCGACTTCTTCCCTCCCCTCCTTACTTTATGAAGTTTGAGTGGATAAAGGGGTTTAATGCTCCTAAGTGCTGCTAAGGCAGCAGTTTGCAATGCTTTAAAGCCAGAGTATCTGATACAGGCTGTGGCATGTGTGGGGTTTGCTCACTGCAGTGCAAGGACTGATGTGAGAGGTGTTATAAAACTCACCCTGGGGCTGTTGTGTGGTCAGGGAGAAGCTGCTCCCAGCACAGGTTGCTAAATGTCCTTCCTTCTTGCCATTACAGTTTGCAGCTTTTTCATTCAGTTGATTTTGAAATCGAGTCTTCCATTGACCTCCAGCTGAACATTAAACTGAGTAAGTGGGAGATCTGCTCTGGTTTGTGGGTTGCACATACTGCTCAGCTTCTGCTGGGTGATGTTCAGGGACAGCTGAGCCCCTGACAACAGGAGATAGGGAAGCTGACAGGTATCAAATGGGGCATTAAAAAAGGTGCTTGGTAGATTAACTCACCTGGAGCTGCAAGAAGACACCCTCTGCACAGGTGCAAAGTAGCCCCATCTGCCCTGACTTTGCAGTCTTGAATATTTTGGAAACATCCCCTGGGAGAAGATGTGAGGAACTCTGACTGCCCCTCTGCAGTGATGCCCTGCTCCAGGCCCCCAGTGTCTGCAAAGTGCACCCACCCTCCTCTTCTCAGCAGCAAATTAGCTATTTTTTTTTTCCTTTTTCATCCCATGCAGTGTGCCAGGAGGACCAATTGGCTGCCGATGCCTCAGACTGCTACCTGACTTTCCACAAGCTCACACTTCACCTCCAAGGAGATAAGGAGTGAGTCTGTCCCCCTTCAAAATCAACCTTTATTGCCCCACAGCCAGTCCCCAAATGTCACCCACCATGGGGACCACTGGTGGTCCTTGACTGTGGTCCCTGTCTTACACAGACCAGGCTGGCTGAAGCAGCTCTTCACAGATTTCATCTCCTTCACTTTGAAGCTTGTTCTCAAGAGAGAGGTAAGAACAGCCTGTGGACAGAGGGAAACTCGGTGTAGCTTTGTAATCTACACACTTTTCTGCTCCCATGCGCCCACAAGTTCGTAACAGTATAATCCTAGTGCTTGTGAAAAATAAGACAAACTGAATCCACACACACACAAAAAGGCAGCTTGTACCAAGTCAGAGGTGTTGCTGACACTGATGCTGCTGGAGTCTGACCAACAGCCCCCAGATCTCACCATGAGGCACAGCTCCCCTCTATAACCCAAAATTGTACCCCATCCATTCAGGTTTTTTCTTCTTTTGTCTTGTAGGTGTGCAAGGAAATCAATTCTCTTGCTCAGATGTTGGCAAATTTTGTACTTGATTTAGCAGGTAAATATCTTTGTTTTTTCTGCTTTCTTTCATGTGCAACTTTAAACATTTGAGCCTGAGCAGGGCAGTAGCCACATCCATCAAAAATATCCTTCAAAAATGTGCATGGGATTCCAGGCCCTCAAGCAACTGCAAAATAAACCTTAGCAATGTTCTGTTTTGAATTTTCTGCATCAGGTTGATTTTTAGGGGTGCTTGAACAGATTGACAGACATAGTTCATACGGAATTTCTCCTTCAGAATGCACTGACCAGTTGTGCAGGGTAGCTGCAGGACTTAGGTTAGCTAGAACATGCACTGGAGTATTGGGCCTGAGATATCAGAGCATTTGGATCTGCCTGCTGAAATTTTCCTAGTCCCACATATCAGGGAAAAGGAGGGCAATGTAAAACTGAGGGTAATTATCCCCATTTCCCAGCGTTGAAATTGTGTCAGTGAGCTATAGCAGGATCAACACTAGCTCCCAAATGAGTGGGAACCCCTGTCCCACCCCTGTGTCCTTTTATAACCCCCAGTCACCTGCACCAAGTCCTAAAAGCAACTGTTGTAAGCTCTGCTCAAAGTCGTATTTCTGCTGTGAGGTATTTTTGTGTTTTCTTCCTGCAGTAAATTTTGTCCAGGATAAGGATATCATCGTTGATCTCTCCCTTGCGTCAGATTCTGTAATAAAAACAGGTTACATAGAATCACATCACAAGGTGAAGTAACTCAGGCTGCTCAAGGACTGATGTTTTCTGGTGATGGTGTGTGCTGGAGGGCTGGGAGGGGCTGGTCCTTTGCTGCCCTGCCGAGCTGCAGCATGTGCTGCTGCCAGCTCGCTCCCTGCCCTGTGTCCAGCCACACTTTGCCTTGCAATAGGGATGCAGGTGTTGATATTTTGTTCTCTCCCTGCTGGTTTCTGTGGCCAACACACTTGTTTTCCTTTAAAGGGCCTTGTCCTGTACAAGAACCATTCCAGCATCTTGAGTGACTCTGCTTTCTCCCCGTCGCTGCTGACTGAGTCCTGAATGCTCTACTTCTGGCTGTCCGAGCACACCCTCAGCAATTTGGCCTCGGCAGCTTTCTTAGATGGGAGACTGGTATTGACCATCAGAGGGGAGAAGTTGCAGGTGATTTCAGGGGTGGTTTTCTCATTAACTCATCGTGTTTTGGAGAGAGAGCAAAAAATTCTGTAAACACTGTGTGTTTGCAAGATCTGGTTTCTGTAGAAGATAGAAATCTATGGTCAGTCACTACATGTCACCCAGAATTTGGTGCCTTCTTGTCAAGAGTGTTCTCCCAGGCAATGTTATCCCTTGGAGTGACAACACCAGCTGATAGAAAACTTGCCTGCTGAATTGTAAAGGGGAATGATTTTCTGGGGGAGCAGGAAGGTAGAAAAGGGATGAGCTCAAGGGGAGCTCAGTCATGCCCCTGAACTGGGCACAGGCCACACCTCAGTGCTCTGTCCCATTCAGCCTTCCCCAGGGCTAACCATAACCTTGTGTTTTGGTTTTCCACAAGCTGTTTCTCCTTTGTTTCTAAAGGCGCTGTTTGAAATGGAGGACACGGAAGCGCAGCAGAAGGTGGTGCACATGGTAACTTTTGGTCCTATTCTGAGCATTTCATGTCAAATGAGGAGTTCTCAAATGGATTCTGCTGCCCTGTAATATCTTGGGTCTTGGGTAGGCCTGGTGGGGAAAACTAGAGAATGAAGGAGAAGTTGTTGTGCTTTGCAAGGAGGATTTTTCCACCCTCTGTCATGGCACAGCTTTCTTGAAACCTGGCTGAGTTATTTGCCTTGTGTGAACAGGAGGAGGAACTGGGGGCTACAACAGGGATGCAGCTGTGTGACAAGTTAGCATGAAATTGGTATGGGAAAAGTGTGACTCATTTGTTGCTCCTTCCTTGACCAGATTTTTCAAGGCACTTCCTACAATGACTCTGTGGCCAAGGTGTGGAGTCTCTCCCAGCCCCAAATTTCTCTTCAGCCTGAAGGGACAGTTGTGAAGTCCTTGGTAGCAGTGGAGGTCAGCATCCTTCCTGCAGAAGAAGAGTCCCTGGTGGTTCTGTACATGGAGAAGGTCAGTTCTTGCACCTCTGGACTGTGAAGACCTTGAGATAAGTTTGTCCCAAGTCTGGACCACTCCTGGTGTGCAGGGACAGTAATGGCAGAGACCCCTTTGGGAAGGGTGGGTGGTTAAATCCCAGGAAGTGGAGAAGGCATATCAGTTTCTTTTAACACTGCCATTTCTTCCCTCAGCATTTGAGGCTGGGAATGATGATAGTGACCATGTTGGCTCAATGCCTCCTCTATCAGGCCAGCCCATCAGCAATGTGTGAGGTAGTAAAAGCAGCAGAAAGCACCGATGAGCCCCCATAAACCTGTATCAGACGTGGGGAAATTCCTGCAGCTGAGGCGTTTTAGGAGAGAATGAAGGTACCATGGGAGGAATGTACTTAGGTTTAAATCTCATTCCCAAATTCTAGCTCTGGCCTCCACTTAGAGGACAGTTGTCTCTGAAATGAAGATGCAACTCTGAAGAATGTGAAGCTCAAAACATAACCTTTTTCTCTATGTATGCCTGTATGAAAGTTCCTGCTCACACTGTGTTTTACTCCAAGCTGCTTTATACTGATTCTAAGGAAGCAGAAAAAAGAAATGCCAGCAGCTTTCCAGTCATGGGTCACATCACAAGAAAGCAGTATGTTTGTCCAGTTTTGTAATTGTGGGCCAAGATAGACACAAAACCAGCTCAAACCTCTGCCCTCTCTGTAGGGCAAACTCTTTAATTTAAAGGGTTAAACTGTAATTGAGAATAATTCCCTCCTACCCTATGCCACCTTAGCAGTGTTACAGGAAAACCTACACAACTGTTTCTTGCACTCCAAGTGATATCTTGAAATAAATTTCAAGGATTTGAAATTGTAGAATTGCAGAAGCGCTGACCTAGAGGTGGTTCATAAAATCATGGCTCCCAGGATGTGAGCCAATGGACTGCCAGAATCCTGGTTGTGACCTGCAACTTCATCACAAATTCTCCTTTTAAATGAATGTTTGCACACAGGCAACAGCAAGAAAATGAGTCTAAGTGACCAGAATTCAGAGATTGCTTTATTTTTTAATTTGCTTTATATTTGATGGCTATCTGTGGTAGCCCTGGCTGCTTTGGAGCTAGAAGGATGTTGAACTCTGACTCATAGAAGCAAGCCAAAATATGCAAATGCAACTCCCTGCTACAAGGTAAGATGAGCTGTGCCTCACCCCTGCTGTTCTTCTCTCTGCAGGAAATCACGGTCACCATCCAAGCTGCCTATGCAGAAAAGAAACTCATTTTGCAGCCTTTGAACTCTAGGTTGGTACTGTGCTCTCTTGAGGGGTTTGCTGCCTCTTTCAGACCATGCTTAAGATCAGCATGAAAAGAGGATCTCTGTAGCCCTTTGTGACTTCCCCCTACCCTTTTTTTCCCTTCAGCATAGAGTTTAAAGTCTTTAAATGCACAACTGATCCAAGTGGGGTAAGTCCTAAAAAATTATTCTCTAAGTAATTTGAGGTTAAATGATGTCTTTAAAGCATTTTTGTATGAATTTTCTGGCTTTCAGAATGACCCATCCATACAAAACTTCATGCAGAATATGATCTCAGTTGTTGGGATTCCAGAAGTAATTTCGAGTGAGTTTTTCCTTTGAGGGAGTGCCAACCTACTCCATAAGTGTTTAACAGTAGATCCCCTAAACCGGAGCACTGAAAAAATACATCAATAACCCTAACAACTGTGGGGGAACCACACCACTGTTTTGAATTCCTACTGGATTCACTTGGGGAATGGGGAACTCTTTGTAAATGGCTGGGAGAAAGGAAAAGTGAGTTTTCCATCAGGCCAAAGGTTGTGGGACGTTGACACACAATTAGCTGTTGGCAACAGGCAAACAGGGTGGCAGCACATGATGAGCAGCAAGCTGGAATGGCCATACCTGTAACTGGATGGGTTTGCTGATTCCACAGGTATTGAATCAGCTCTGACTTCACTGATGAGCAACAAAGGACTTAATCTATTTGATATCATAAATCCTGAGATCATCACAAGAAAGGTAAGCAGAACTCAGAAATGCCTGGCTCTCCAAGCCCTCTTGGGAGTGTGGCATAAACTAACATAACATTTTTCTGTTTCCTCCCCACTTTCTAGGGATATGTTATTGTACAACTTGACTTTAACTTCCCGCATCATTTGCTTCTTGATTTTCTTCAAAACAAATTATAGAGCTGATCCCTTCATAGAGAGGCATAGGAACCTGTGTACAGACAGAGAGGTTGTGTGTGAACCAATTAAAAGACGAGCTGATTTAAATTACCTTCTGTAGAATTTTATTTCCTTATCCTGATTAATGCTCCAGGTTCTGTGCAATTGTGCTCCTATGGAGACTTTCCTCTGCTCCTTTCATGTATGCTGCTTTTTCAGGATCTTTTAAGGAATTACATGCTTAAGAGTAAGGACTGGACTCTTGAAGTGCATGGGCTCTGGATTAGCACTCCTGAGGCAGCAGAAATGGATTTTGACCGCTTTTGGCATCTCTGCTGTTAGTTTTGGAAACCTAGCACTTTTTGTGCTAATTCTTTGTTTTCTGTCTGCCAAGACCCCCTGATGTTGACAGACTCCAGCAACTCAACTGATATTACCAAACTCCGAGTAAGACCAGAACATGTAGTTCTGGTTGGATCTGGGTATGGCTGAAAAAAGTAAATAGGATATGAATTTATAGTGCAGTACAACAGCAGAGATCCTGTTCCCACTATATTTTCTTTACAGACCCTTGTGACTGTGTAGAGCTCCTGGCAAATCGTCAATGCCCGTGTTTTTGAAACAGTGACAGCAAACTTGAGAAAAACAATAACACTTAAAAGGAAAAGAGATTGTAACAGAAAGTTTAACTGTCTAGTCAAGCAGCAGGTTTCTCTTCCTACCATAGTGCAATAATTTATCTGAAGTGGCTCAGTTATTTTTCTGTACCAGTTCATGCTTCTCTTTTTTTTCCTTTGTCTTTTTTTTTGTCTTTTCAATTGGAGAAGATCTCAGGTGACAAATCCAAGATTGTAATGGTGAATGGTGATCACATTAACAAAGGCAGAGGATGATGTTTTCCACCCAGAGAGAGCAGTAATTAAGCTGGGGTTCCCACAAAGAGTCCTGAGGTGCTGGTAGCAAGATGGGCTCAGTCTCTTGAGTTCCCTGGGCATGGTGATTGCTCCCTCCACAATGCCATGGATGTCCTTCCTGGGATATGAGCCAGGTCCCTCTGACATGCCTCTCTCTCACCATCCGTGCCAGAGGCACTTCCTTGCTCCACATGACTTTTGGATTCAGTGGCCATGGTGCTCAGGCTTGGGGGAAGGATGCTGGGGCACACAGAGGGGCTCAGTTTACAGGTTGCTCCATGGCAGCCAAGGACCAGCTGTGTCCAGGAGACAGCAAGGGTGATGTGAAAAATGTGACACAAGGGTATGACTGACCTAGTACAGCAGGTGACTTTGCACTGTAGGCAACTTCCCACCTCCCTTCCCACCCTGTTCCCATCACTGCCTCTGCTGGCTATTTCACTACCAGCTAAGGGCTTATCCATGCTCCCTCCTGCTCTAAAGCCACCACTGCTGAAGGGATATTTTGCCTCCCTGCATGGCAATGTCTGCTGAAGACCATGGGAACTGGTTTCTGTCAAGACACAGCCTTCCGCTTCTCTTGAGTAATATCCCACCACAGTGATGAGTATTAATAAAAAGGAAATGGCAGGGGAAGATGTGCTCTCTTTCTGTGTTGCAGGTGTCTCGTCCCTCTAGGGACATTCAGTGGGGACCGGGCTGCCCTGCTGTGGGGCAAAGGAAGGCAACGGAGCTGGGAAAGGATCTGCAACACAAACCTGCTGAGGACAAGCTGAGGGAGACATGAGGGTTCAGCTGAGAAAAAAGGAGGCTCAGAGAGGACCTTATTAATAGTCTCTGTAATTCCCTGAAAAGGGGTTGTGGGCAGGGGAGGGTCGGTCTCGCCTCTAGAGAGCAAGTGACAGGACAAGAAGAAACAGCCTCAAGTGGCACCAGGGGAAGTTTAGATTGGATATTAGGGAAAATGCCTTCACTGAAAGAGAGGTCAGGTGTTGGGACAGGCTGCTTAGGGCAGTGGTGGAGTCACCACACCTGGAAGTGTTCAAAAGGTGTGTGGAGGTGGCACGTGGGGACACAGCTTAGTGGTGAACACAGAGGTGCTGGCTTGATGGCTGGATTCGATGATTTTAGAAATATTTTCCGACCTGAATGATTCCATGGGGGAGCGAGGACTGTGCTGAAGGGGCGGAGAAGCAGCAAAACGCCCGCCGGTCCAGCACAGAGTCCCTGCGGGGCTGCACCGCTCCCTTGTGCGGGAGGTGCAGCCTCCGCGGTTCGGAGCCGCTCGGCAGCCCCACGTGCTTTCCCGGCAAAGCCACCGCTGGTTTCGATTTCGGGCGGAACGGTCCCGGCCCCGCTATCGCTGTCAGCGACGGCACAGAGCGGGCCAGGTGAGCGCGGCGGGGCCGCATCGGGGCATCGCGCTGGGCACCCCGGGGAGGGACGGGGCAGGCGTCGTGCTGAAAACTCCACGAGGGTTTGGGTGTGCGGGGGCTGGGGGGTCTGGCTTTGCCCTTTGCCCCCCAGCTTTTAGAACTGACTTATTTTGCAAGAAGCATGGCTGGAATAATAGAATTAATAACGTTGGAAAAGCCTCCCGGGATCACCGAGTTCAAACTTTGACAGAAGAGATGACTTGTCCTGCCAGGCGCAAGGTGGGTCAGATCCGATGTGGGCACTGCATTTGGCCGCCCCAGCTCCTCCGTGTCACCCGGGCCCCTCTGTCCACTCTCGGTTCTCTCATCGCTCCCCGTGTTCCTTGCACCGTGCTCAGGGCAAGAGAACTAGAGTTTCTGTCTGGAGACATGGGTGTTGCTGGACCCGGGTGTTTTATGTTCTCTGATTAGCTAATTATGGCACTGTGGTGTGCCATCTTGCCTTCTCTGGGACTCAGCTAAAGGCTCCATCTGATTTTCCAATGCAGCTTCTCTGGCATCCAGAAAAATATTAATAATATTTCATTGTTTGTTGCATTCCTTTCGGTTAGGTCTGTGTGCATACAGTTCTATTTAGAAACCTGAGATCTTTTATCAATTTGTTCACATCTCCCCCTTTCTCGCTTAAACTTTGTACACATTCCAAAGGAAAAACAAGTTGTTTTTTGAACTCAGCTATAACGGAAGTGGTAAATATGTATTTCCCCTTGTCCCAGAACAATCAGTTGTATGTTTCTAAATAAAAATATCAAAATATTCCCATTGCAAGAGTTTTAACCACAACCAAGTTTCCTCCACAGAGAGAGTTTGCCTCTGAGGTCCATTTTTTGCCCCACTCTCCTAAAGCATTACTAAAATTAACATCTGGCTCTAGATTTTAGAACAGGATGTCACCCTGCTACTGTTCTGACTGGATGTTTTTTCCCATCTCACAGATGGGTTTCAGCTAGGGAATTCCCGACTCATTTCACTTTCGTTTTCCTCAGTCTTTTGTTCAACACGTCCCAAAAGGCACTGGTGGGCTTCGTGCCTTGGGAGAGTGGTGGGTTAGCAAGTGGAAATCAAGGCAGGGGATGTTGTCCTCCAGCTTCTTTCTTTTGTGACCCCCCCATGCTGGTTTGGTGACACTGCTCTCTGTCTGGGCTTTTGGTAAGTAGCCTGTGCTCCTCAGGGCATGCAAGAAGTTGGTAGATTTGCAACAGGTAGTTTCACATTTCGGTTTAATTTTTCATGCCTAGGAACGATGTGAAGGCCAAGTTGGGGAGGGGACATGAGTTTTAGTGAAGTGTTTTAACGGTGGTTTTGCATTTGAAGGGCAAGGATTGAGGCTGAAAAGTTTTCTGGGTTTCCTCGTGAGGTTTTTGTGCTTCATTTTGAGGTCAGAAGGGTTTTACTGTAAATCAATGCCAGTAATTTCTGATGGTCTTATTTAGCAGAGCAGTAGTGTAGGAGCTGTGCTGTGTCTCTGAGTTTTCATGTAACTTTTCAGTGTTGTTTTATTCTTGAACACAAGTCTTTCATTAATTCTTAAAAGTTTAGTGTTTGCCTGAATGGCTTTCCACCTTCATTGGCACTAAGGCCTTATTATTAAATAATTTTATATAATACAATATAACATAATATAACACAATATATTATAATTACTATAATATAAATAAATAAAATATATTAATTTATGATTTTAATGTGGCCTTATTGTGTGTTCTTGGTCATCAAGGCAGTAAGGTCAGAGCATTGCTACAAATTTCTGGGTTTTGGCTGGGAGAGTGTAAAATGAAAATTCCTAAAGATTGACTAGGAAATGGAATTTGTTTTCCAGGAAGCCCTGTTATTTTGCAGTTTGTTTAAATTTGAAAAGCTTAAATGTTTTCTTTTGAGGTTTCCATTAATTAAATATTTTTCCTTTGTTTTTAATACACGTATTAATTATTAGTGTTCTTTATTTGTATGACTGAGAATATTTTAAAAAACCAGAATAACTCATAATAAAACATTTTGAATGAAAACTTAGAGGTCTCTCCAGTAAAGTTCAGAATTTCAGTTTTTGACCACATGTCTGACAACAGTATTTGACAGCCTGAGCAGAAAACTGATCCTGGTTATGCCAAATTTTTTAATCATTTCACCAGGAACATTTTTCTTGTTCTTGTTAGAATGGTAAATAACATGCATTAGAGTATTTTTACAAACTGAGGGGTTTACCCCCATTTTGCTGGGTCCCAGAGCTGCCTCACCTTTTATATAATGCATTCTTAAAGTTTGATCTGGAATGGGAAGCTGAGTAAAGTCATTCTTACACGATACTGTATTGCAGCAGTGTATGGAGATACTGTGTAGTAACCGACTTTGGCCTGAAGAGTGAGAGATGAGTAGAACAGCACACGGTATCACAAGGTGTGCTCTTTGGGGGTGTCTGCTTGGCTTTTGGAGCACAGGAACAGAGGAGGTTGATGAGGTCCTTTGCATACAGTCCCTGCTGTGGCACTCAGGTCATAATTTGCATTAATTTGCCTCAGTCTCAAAACATCCAGGGCTGTTGGAAGAGAGAGCACAGAGAGGGCAGAGAGAGGTGTTGGATGACGGCTATCCTCTTAAATGTGAGTGTGACAAATGTCTAGACCAATTTTACCTCCAGTGCTCCAACTTAGTACCTCTTTTCTTTTGTCGTCAGCTTCTGGGCTCATGCCATGCCCACCAGCCATGTGGGGAGGTGATGTTCTCTCCATGTAATGAACCCTTGGGAGTAGCATGGCTCTGTTCCAGCATGACCTTAACTTTCTGATTTATTAGGAGTTGTCTCTGGTCAGAAGGGAAGGTCTTGACTCTTTCCAACAGTGTCCTTCTGTCTTCCACTTCTGAGTTCTTCCCTTGGCTCCATAGAAATCTCCCACTTTCCTCCTTGGACAGGTCAAGAAGGTAGCAAAAATAAAAAGCCTGAAGGCCTGTGCCTTACTGTAGGTACCTGAATAGTCAGTGAGGAGGAGAACATGTCTCGGGGGTGAGGGCTGAACATGAGAGCAGGTGGGCTCTGCAGCACAACTCCCTCATTCCTTCATCCTGCTGGTGGTGGAGTGGCTGCTGCTGTTTGGTTGGGAATGTGTTTCCTCAAAAAATAATAGTTGCTGGGGAGTGGCACCATGTGCACCAGCCTCATTAGGGGATGACATTACCCAGCCCAATAGGATGTTTTTGCTCAACACTGTTACTGGCTTTTTGCTGAACTGAGCTTCTCATGGTCCTGCCCCCATCCCACCTAAACTTGGGTGTTACAGCAACTGTGGGAATTCTTCCCACACCTCACTAAGTGCAGCAGTCTTTGATCTGGAGGGACTGTCCCCTCTAGGTGTAAGGCAGACGGTTGGTGAGGGGATGGACCATGGAGGCCTTTCTACAAACACAGTGATAGCAGCTGTTTCAACATCCATGTAGGGTACTGTCTGCTGGAGTCAGGCTGTTGTAGCCTGGGCTGGGACCCTGCTACAGTATGTTTGGAGATGTGCTGGATAGTAATTGCTTTCCTCATCCCTTTCCTTGTGTGAAAATGTTTGGACACCAGCCAGCACCTGCTGCAGAGTGAGATGAAATTTCCCTTCATTGTCCCTGCTGAGACATGGGGAGCTGGCACTGGGGGCATTTTCAGTCCCCTACACTTGAAACTTTTTTGTGAGAGCTGTGTAGCCTCAGAGGATCAGCTTTTCACAGGTTTTTTTTTTAGTGTCACTGTCTGCTTGACTTGAGCAAGCTGCTGCTACTTCTGCATCAGCTTCTGTGGAGGAGCTAAGAGCAGCAGGGTAGCACAGACCAGCTCACATCAGGCAGTGATGCCAGGCAAGCTGTGATTCCCATGAAGTGTTCATCTAAAACTGTCTTCACTTGCATCTTGGGGCACAAGGCTGAGTCCTGCATTTTCATCAGACCACTACTGAATCTTTGAATGTCAAAACTTCCTGTTCACTGCTGGTTTGAGTGAGAAGAGATGAAAAACACCACAGCTGACCTTTGGGTCAAAGGTAAAGCTTATAGATCTGTGACCTGTGTAGTTGCAATGGCCTTGTATGTCTACATCCTCCTCTGTTACTGTCCCTAGGCAACTGCATATAGGCATGCACCATGCATTGGGGTGTCCCTGTGTGCTGAAACACAGCCAATAGCAGATTGAGTCTCCAGCAGAATATGGAGCAGCAGCCACCTTTGCACTTGACAACTGGAAGAAGGCTGATCACACAACAATGCAGGTAGGAGATTATGTGCATGGCTTTGGTGTGGCAAGGAGGTAGAGGTGGAGATGACATGGCCACTAAAGCATAAATGAGTTGTTATCCCCACAAAATGAGCAGCAAGAACAGCTGACTGATTCCTCTGTGCAGGGAGGTCATGCACTTGTGAACTGAGATACAGACAGTTGAACAGGTAAAGAAAAAGTTGCACACACAAGGAAAGCAAACCAAGGAATTAATACACCACTTCTCATGGACTAGCAAGCGTTCAGCCATCTCAGGAAATCAGGGCTCAATCACATGTAGGAGTGACTTGAGAAGACAAAACATCATTGCTCTGAACTCCCCACATTCCTCCTTCTTCCTCCAGTTTTATATTCTGAGCATGATGCCATATGGTCTGGAACCAAACTGGCACTTGGGTCAGTTGAGGTCAGCTATCCTGGCTGTATTCCCGGGGGGGGGGGGGGGGGGGGGGGGGGGGGGGGGGGGGGGGGGGGGGGGGGGGGGGGGGGGGGGGGGGGGGGGG
>JAWWEV010000022.1:14310802-14378151 GCA_035583235.1 Hafferia zeledoni | reverse complement strand
CACCACAAGAAAACCACTTCCCCATATCTCTCACTAGCAGTTGGAGGCAGTGGCTTTAGAGAAAATGAGGCAATTCTTAAAGACCACAGTCAGTTACTATGTGTTATCTGGATGACTATACACAGTGTGCACATGCTCTGCTTTGTAAGAGACTGTGGCACCAGCTAAGCTGGGCCCCTCCCTTACTGGGTTACTTTATCTGGTGAATTCTTCTCTTCTTCAGGAAGTCGCACAGGATGAGTCCTTCTCAGCAGTAGTGCCTTTCACATTCTGCTTGCAGTAACTTCTTAGTTGCATCAGTTGGGTGGATGCAACCTTTGGTAACCAACTGCAGCAGCAATTACTTTGGCAGAGATGCAACAGGGAAAAGACCAGACAAGCAACAAGGAACATAAAGTGATGAAGGATTTCTCTTAGGAATGAAGCTGAAACAGATTTCAGTCTTTTGATGCTGTGACATACCATAAAAGGTGTCTCTTAAGGTTTCCAGCTTCTGCTGGTTTAACTGTAGTATTAACAGCTGAGCATCACGGATCCTTCTGAAGGTGAATTGCCTCTGGTTCTGCTGAGGGGATTTTGTGGCAGCTTTGAGCCATACAGTGAGTCAGAAAAGGCTCTTGACTGGGCTGCTGACTGTGTCAGTGTTTAGTTCATGGCAAATCCTTCGCAGGAACAGGGAACTGTAGGGCTTCCCTTTTTGGCTGCAGTGTGGCTTTAGATCAGCCAAAGCCACCCATACTCCCAGTTTGTATGTATCATAGAGGAAAGTTGTTTCACTTGCCCTTGAAAGCAAAGATTACCTGTGTTCTCAACCAATCTCAAAGAAAAAGATCACAGAGTGAGCCTGAAACTTGGCTGTGTTGCATTAGCCCTTATACTGAGTCTTGCAAGGTGCTTGCCCTTTGACTTTGGCCAGCAGTACTCCAAATTTCAAGAGCACAAAGCTCTCATTAACCATATTTTATTTCCTATCCAACTCCTTTAGGTAACTTCAGCCAGACAGAAGCAGCATGCCCTGATATGACTGCCTGGTCATCTGAGCCAAAAGGTAAAGCTGGAACAGACCCTGGGGCACTGTGTTCTTGGGGTTTATCTTCTCTGCCCATATCCTGAGCAGGGCTAAAAATGTTCCAGCCTCAGTGCTGGCCAGGTGTGAAGAAGCCACTGCAACTTCAGGTTTGATTGTTCTGTTCTTGGTGCTTCCCAGGTGAATCTCCCCTATTCTCATTTTCTCTCCCTGAATTTCAGAAAAGTCTTACTGGCTCTGACTGTGCTAAGATGCTCACTCATTTTAACTTCTCTAGCCAAGGGAATCTTCCACCCACTCTTGGAAGTCCCTGCTTTTTGTGTCCTGTAGAGGTGCCTAATGCTGGTGGCAGGGAGTGGATTTGTGCTGGGTTGCCTATGGTGAAGAACAGATGATTTGAAGGAAAAGCTGCTCTTCATTCTTTTTCCTGTGATGTGACTTTGGGGTCCAAGCTAAGGCTGACACAGCAACAGGAGGTTCTCGCAGCGCTGGCTGTGGTTCTTGCTGAGGTTTGCCAATTCCCTCAGTACCTTTTAACTTGTGTGTTTGCATCCCCTGCTCCTGGCCAGAAGTGCTGCATTCCCTGAGCACTGAGTGCTGCCTGCCTTGCCTGTCTCTGCTGGAGTTACTAATTTTAAATCATAGCTCCCAACCTACCCTTTCAAGTTCTGGCTGTTGGTAGGGTCACGGAGACACTTCTGCCTCTCCTTTTTGCTCAGAGACTGCTTGTGAGTCACAGCACTGTGATTGTCTTGTGTGTCATATGCAGGTTTAAGATCTTGAAAACAAAAGTGACCTTTTTGTTCCGCAGACAAACTGTTGCTGCCAGCTGCTGTGCTGCCCTAGTGAGTTGGTCTTGTCAACTGCTGGTGGAATGGAAATCGGAAAATAATGCTGAAAGTTACAATGACCAGTTAAGAAAGGAAAGACTTATGCTTCTCTAAACTCTGCCCATTCTCTCCATCTGACAGTGCACCATAAACAAACAGAATTAACCTTTATAAACAGCCCTGGCAATCTGTGAGCCCTGCATTCTTCAGCAGCAGTTGTTTCCTGCCTCATTCCCCAGGATAACAAAACAGTTCCTGTGTTTAAAGCAAGGCATTTGCATCATCCAGCCTACAATAAGACTCATCAGTGAGGTGGTTGTTATCCATCTCAGAAAAAGCATTTCTGTAAACTCAGCCTGAGTTTACAAATAGTTTTGTCTCTCCAGTTTTGCCCTTCAGCTGCCCAGTGCTTTGCTGGAGAGTCTTGCCCATGCTCTTTTGACATGTTTCTGACCTTTAAATTTTCAGGGTTTGGTCACCATCACAGCAGCTCTGGGAGTGCCAAGGATGCCAAACGGCAACGACTTGGTAAGTAGATATTCCAGAAGCAGCACCATGTTGTGCTTTCCTCTGTGCAAGGACTTATTTGACTTCTTTGCAGAAACACCCAAGAAATCAACTTCCAGCATTGAGAGAAACTTTTGTTTAGTAGTTGCATAAACTCTCAATTCAACAGGTTATAAAGGCAATAGGACCCGGCAAATAACAGGAAACATCCATTTCCATTTCAGAGATACATTGAGTCTACCTGATGATAAGGGATGTGGATAGCAAAGGCTGTGAGAGCTCCCTTAAAAAGGGATATGCTGGTAAAGCATTCAGTTCTGGGATACACCTTTGTTTGTTTCTTTGGTTTTTTTTTTTTTAACCAAATCAGCAGACTTACTGACAATTTAAAACCCAGTAAAATCTTCACTGTTTCTCTATCACATTGAAAACTCATATGATTTCAGATCACTTTAAAGTGGAGAAGTAACTGAATAAATTGAGTGATGACAAAGTCGTGCATGGTAATTCTGGGAAAGATTGGTTAGCCTAATCAGACCTGCAGGCTCTATAACACCAGTGTCCACATCTTTTCCTTCACCATATACACTTTTTCACCCTTTTCTGCTCTGCTTTTGCTCCTTGCAATGCCCATTATCCAGCCCTGCTGAGGGTCTGGTGGGGTAGCACAGGGATCATGGCAAAGCTGGCAGCTGCAGCTGGGCTGGAGTCTGATTTTGACTGAAAGTTTTCAAACAGGGACACTCTCCCAGAAGGCCAGATCTTGTCTGTTGACAAAACTCAGCAAACTTAACAGCAGTGAGGACAGGATTTTTCAGAAGGTGCTTCCCACCTTTAATTGTCATCACTGTTCTCTCTTCAACAAGGAGATGCTGGTACCATTGAGAGTGTCAAAAGCAAAGGTTGTGCCTGTTCTAAGCTGTAGATAGCTGAGCAAGTGTGGCACAAGACCAGCATGGGTGAAGAGGGAGCTAGTGAACAGGGGATTTTATGCATAATACTGGGATACCTAACTCTCATCTTAAAGAGAGAGTAAGATTTAGTTTTCATAGAAAGCATTACATTCTTTCCCTGAATTTTCTTCTTCTTTGCCCCTATCCAAAAATAGGAAAAATTACGGGTTATTTTCACGTGTTCAAAATATGTCATTTCTACCTAGCAACCTCTGATCAGGGCCATTGTTTCTGTGTCTACAAGTTGTAGTGTTTTGGATCTGTCATGACTCACAGCTAACTCTTTCACCCTCATACTCCCTCTGTTGTCTTCTCTCTTAGATTCATCTGCCAAGTACCGGCATCTCCTCATGGATTCTGTCCGCCAGAGATATGGAAGGAGGAGAGAAGCAGGAGCAGGAGCACAGAAACAAACACAGCCACTGGCTTTCAACCAAGCCTTTGTCAACCTTGTCATTCGTCACAGCAAAACCCCCCGATTAAAAGAGAAAACAGATAGACCCCGAGAGGATGTGGCAGGTGCTCCTGAGCCAGAGGAATGTGCAGATACAGCCGTGAAAGTGTCAGATCTGTTTTGTAGTGTGGTCCCACTGGGCACGACAAAGGTGGTCTTTTTATTTGGTAAACCAGGTACAGGCAAGACTATGCTAATGCACAGGATTTGTCAGAAATGGTCTGAAGGTGTCCTGCCTCAGTTTCTCTTCACTTTCATGTTTGAGTTTCGGCAGCTGAATTTATTAAAAAGAAAATTGACTCTGAAGGAGCTTTTGTTTGATGTGTTTGTTCAGCCAGAAGACAGCCCTGATGCAGTGTTCCAGTACCTCTTGGAGAATGCCCGGCAGACACTGATCATCTTTGATGGGCTGGATGAGTTTGCAGCTAACATGGATGTGTCATTCTCTAAGGGAGGCCCAACTCTCACCTCCCCTATGTCCATATCCCAGCTCTTTGCAGACCTCTGTCATGGGAAGCTCCTGCGTGGTTGCACAGTGTTGGTCACCAGCCGACCTAAGAGACTGCCTGACTTCTTATTGGATACAGTCAGTGTGTTGGCAGAAATTTGGGGATTTGACCAAGAGAAAGTTGAGGAATATGTCAGCCACTATTTTCATCAACATTCTTTCAAAGAACAAGCCATTGCTCACCTGAAGAACAACACGAAGCTCCTCAGCATGTGCCTCATCCCTGCTCTGTGTAATGTTGTGTGCATTTGTTTGGAGTATTTGCTCCTTAAACATCAGATGAGTGTGGAGCTTCCACAGACTATGACACAGTTTTATATCAAAATGTTTCTCATCTTCCTAAACAAACAGCAGGGAGAGTATGCAGGTGATGAGGAGACACAGCTGAACTGTAACAAGAAGGCCATTTTGGGTCTCTGTGATCTTGCACTGAAGGGCCTGGAAGAGAAGAAGCTTGTATTTTACCTTGGTGATATTCCAGAGCACGTGAAGAAATTTGCTTCTTTGCATGGATTGCTGACTGTCTTTGAGGTGAAGACAAGTGGCACTTGCCCAGAGACTGGCTATGCCTTTGTACACTTGAGCTTGCAGGAGTTTTTTGCAGCACTGTGTCTCATGGTTAGTAGACGTGTGGATAAGAACTACCTGAAGAAGAAGTTCTTCTTGAAGTCAAAGTGGACTTTAAAGAATGAGACGAAGACTGAGTTCATGGAGAGTTTTCACATCTTCCTGTCAGGCTTGTCGTCAAAGGAATGCAGGACATTTCTCATGCTGCTGGCAGAACAAGATGAAGCCTGGGTGCAGGGCAAGCAGGATGTGATCCTGCAGTCTCTCAAGAAAATGGCAGCCACTCATCTGACAGGGCCCAAGGTCCTTGAGCTCTGCCATTGCACCTTTGAAACGCAAAACCTTGAAGTAGCCCAGCACATTGGGAGCCTGCTGAATTTCAAGTATGAGTTCAGAAACTTCAGACTGACACCTCTGGATATGTCGGCTTTGGTTTTTGTCATAAACTCGGGCCAGGATTTGACTTGTTTGGATTTTGCAGGATGTCTTGTGGACATTGACTGTTTGGAGGTTCTGGCTGGCTGTAAAAGAGTGGAGCACTTGAGGTAAACACACACTGAGTGCTAAGGAGGGAGAAGGGCTAAGGGTGTTGGAAGGGCAAGCCTTGTGTTTGTTCTAGAAGGGAGAGAAAGAAGATTTGAGACATTCTGATGTGAGCAGCATAGTGTCAATACTGAAGAAATGTATTAAATGAGGAATTTGTGAGAGATTGAAGGATATTAAGGTGATAAATCCATTCTGGCTGTATTTTTTTATGTTTTTCTGATTTGATTAAAATAAACAATAGGGCAGTTATTGCAGTAGATAAGAGGGAAAATTATAGACATTTGTGGACAATATGAAGGCAGGGAGAATCCTGCAATCAAATGAGAAACTTGTGATCTAAGTGAAATTACTGTAAACCAGCTGAACAGGTGACAGCTGCACTCACAGGTGCCCTCTGTCAGTGCTTTGCTGTAATGCTACAAGAGGAGGATCCAAGGAGGATCTCTTGGGATCCTGTTGTGGGATGGGTCTTATTCTCTACTTCTGTTAATGACTTAGAGGGATATGTGTAGTTTACTAATGTGGAGAAGTTGAGCAGCAACCAGGATGAGAATTACACTGATCTGAAGTGAATGATGATGTCTGCTGTGAAACAAGAGGAGCAAAAAAGATCTGGAAATGGCTGTTCCTGGATGTTGATGTCATTGTAAAAAGGAGGGTAACACTTGTTCTCTGTCTCCATTAAAGTGAAAAGGAATACCATTTATTTTACTGTTAGAAAAGCTTACTGATGATACATCCTAAGTCTAAATTGCTAATGTAGGCACAGGGCAGGGCAGAGAGTCCTCTGCTTTCAAAGAGCAATTAGGCAGATACCCGAGGATGGTTGGGTTGTTTCTTGCACTGGAACAAAACAGAGGAAACTGGGGAGTTCTTCTTTGGCTCATACACACTCTACTCCATGTCTGCTAAGAAGGAAATTAAATTATTTCTTTAAAAAAATCATTATTTAGCCTGCTTGTGGGCTAGCTTATTTTGGGGTTTGTTGTGTTTATGTTTTTTCCCTTTTTTCATGTTTTAGCTTTCGTAGCAGGAGATGTGGCAATGGCTTTGCTGCTGCTCTTTCAAAGGCCTTACAAGGAATGGGGAGCCTGAAGAAACTAGAGTAAGTCTTTGCTTGCAAGGTCAGAGCCTTCTCTCTTCCTGTCTGTTCTCTGTCAGTTTAACTGCATTGGCTCACTCCAGCCTGATCTGCCCTGTGCAGCAGGGGTAGAGGATAACACAGTGTATGCAGAGCAGCAGAGATACAGATGGCTCTTGTTTTATGTTGGCATCGAGAGAAGTTTTGCATTGTCCTGCTTGAGAAGGAGAATTAAGTTGGTTGGGATGCAGAATCAGGCTGTTGCCTCTCAGTGTTGGTGTGCTGGGGGCAAAGTGCAGGCACATGTCTGAGGAAGATTTGCCAGGCACTGCATGGGATGATAGTCCTCCCTCTCTTTCTTTCCAGGTTGACAGGCAGCAGCATCACAGCTGAGGGGATGACTAACTTGGTCCAGGCTTCATCACAGTGCCTCCAGCTGGAGGAAATAAAGTGAGTGTGTTGTGGCAATGATTCTTGAATCAACTGTTTATTCCTTGGGGGCCTGGGACACTAATGGGAATGAATCTGTGCAGCTTGCAGGACAATCGGATACGGGATCCAGAGGTGAAGAGGGTGATGGACCTGTTTTCCAGAATGGAAAAGCTGAAGAAAATAGAGTGAGTAAAAAATGGCTTCAACCTATTGAAAATGGTAGCCACAATGGAGACAAGCATCGCATCATTGAGTTGAAATCCTTCTCAGAGCAGAGCTGCTGGATGTCTATAAGGGGTGACACTTGCTTTTAGAGATATGTGGGATATTAAATGAGGATTACTTTTAAGTGCAAGCAGGGCTGTGCTGGAGTTTTGACTTTGTCTGGGGTAGGCTCAGCCTCATAGTTCTTACCCAGGTGTTTTAAAATAGTCCTGGGGGCATCCTGGAACCACTGACAACTCTCCAGGAATTACAATGTATGTGCTCAACTCAGTGCCTGGCATGACTTTTTCCTCTTTGGCCTCCTCACTTTTCTTCTCCTGATGAGGCTCAGATTGAGAAGTATCACCTCTGATTAAAGGAGGATGGCTCCATCCCAGTCTTCCCAGCTTTTCCATTAGCCCTCTTCTGTTGTGCTCCTCCTTCTAACACTCCTGCAGCAGCCCAGTGCTGAATGAGAGGGACCAACTGTGAGCAAAACTCCCAGCATGGATCTGCAGCTTTTCAGGTGGAGAGATCTAGTCTGGTTTGTGGAGGGATTTAAAGCCTTTGAAAAGCTGGCAGGGGCACTTGAAGCAGCTGCTGCAAGTGTTGGAGCCTGAGTGCAGTTTGTGTGACAGGACAGGGATAGCCACAAAGCTGTGGACCCAGAGCATGACCTGCTCATCCCAGCTAAAGAAAGGGTGAGACTCTGCCTTTAAAGGTCTTCCACATACCCCCAGGTGCAAGCAGGTGAATCCAAAATATCTGCAGTTGTTGCAGGATCCCATGCAGGAATTAATTACTGGCTTTGCAGTATGGTTAGAGTGTTTAAAAGTGTGGCAGTAAGAGAAAGGAAAGGGGGAATTGACCTGCTCCTCTGCTTTCCTTGGCACACTGGATAACAGCCTGTGGGAAATGCCAGCCTGCCTCCAGTGAAGCAGTTTATCCTGTGGAAAAGGTAGGAAACCAGTGCAATTTGAAATCCTCATTCCCTCACACATCTCTATTACACACACAGTGTTGTTGTCATGGAGGATTCCTTTGGGGCTCCCAGGAATGGTGCTCTGTGGCTCTGAGAACAAGCAGAGGATTTGTAGAATCAAGACCTTACATTTCGTATTTAATGAGGCCCAACAATTAATGAAACAGAATGAACATGCAATTAAAGTATAAATCCTCAGAGGCTGAAGGGTTGTGTTTAGACCTCACTGCTTTACTGTGCTGTACTAAAATTGGATTTGTTGTAGTGGGAGTTTAACTGCGCTGTGGATTGGTTGTGTAATTATACAGGTATGAATCAGTTAATGATCCTTCTGTGGCACATAAAGAAGTTATTCCTGATTCTAAATTCATGGGAGCTATACCTTGAAGAGAGCTATGATCTGATAAAGCCTTTGTTGAGTGCTAAATGCAAAATTCAGAAGTTTTGAAGCAAAGAATGTGTGGTTCAGGGTGTTTGGGGGCAGAGCAGAGGCCATTTGTGTGACAAAAGGGTGTGCTATGGGGTCCAGCAGCTGAGGCTGTGTTTTTCCTCGTGTTCACAGTCTCAGCAACAACCATCTTTCCTTGGATGTTGTTCTCACTTTGGCAAAGGAAGTCGTCGAGTGTCAAAATGCTACTGAACTGCATGTCAGGTATCAATACGTGAGAGCTGTTAAAAGAGCAAATAGGCTGTCCCTTTAGATGTTGACTTTTTAAATGGACACTGTTTTACAGCTTAATTGTTGGCTAATCAAAGTGAACAAAAATTAATTTAACTCCTTTTTCCTTTCTATTTGAAACAAAATGTGAGTTCACCATATCTTTGTATTTTTAATAGGTCATTTTGTCCTTGGTCTGTAAATTCATTTGTAAGGTGTGATATTTCTTCTTATATAATAGAATTTAAACTTGCTTTTAAGCTCTGCAATGTATCAACTACGAAATTCTTTACTAAATAGCATAAATTTGCTGTAAATTAGCTAAGTTTACTAAAAACGTGTGGATTTAAGTAACTCTAGCTCTGTGTTCCTTTAAATTACAGGATTTGGTGTTTTCATATGTCCAGGATGACAGAAAGGGTAGCTTTTTAAAATCCTGACTTTTATGGCTGTCTGATGTTCTAAGTTTAACAGACCAAAGTAATCCCTGGTGTAACTCAAATTGCATACAGCTTTTTCTTATTTCTCTTGCTGGAGTGGAGTTTCTACTGAACCTCTTTCCAAAAAAACTTCTGGTCTTTCAAAAAAGAATCCTGGCCCAATCTTTCTGACTGTGTCAGCCCCAGCCCCAGTTTCATATGTGGGGTGTCCTGGTCCCCTCCAACTACACAGTTGCTTGGCTGCTCACCCATGGCAATGTCAGATGTCAAGGCCCTCTTTGCATTCCCAGCAACAATTCTGGTCCTTACTGAGGCCCTCTGCTGAACAAATTACATCCTTCCACCCATTCCCTAACATTGTTTTTGATCTCTTTTTCAGGAAGGACACTGTGATTATTTATTTTTCTGGCTCATCTGAGAAAGTTCCAAGGTGAGAAACTGCACTTGTGGTTGCACTGTATTCAGTTATGCTGAGTCAAACATCAGCTTGGTGTCACTGTAAACCACTCCAGCAGCAGAATTGGTTGCCTCTGCCCTTGCATCTGGCAGAGCTGGGTCCACCTAATTGAGATGGAATGTGTCCGAAACAGCTGGGTATTGCACACACCTACCAGCCAGGTCCACAAAGGCAGTGCCTTAGTCCCTATGTAAGCTTGAAGTGCCATGTTTCTATTGCAAAACTGCTAAAACACATGAACATGAAGAAAATGAAGGGAAATACTTTGCTCCTTCTCTGTCTGGTTCCTGTGCTCTCCTTGCCTGTGCATACTTTTGAGGGAATGGTGGATTTAACCTTAATTAACAAACTACGAAATAATCTCTTATTCCCTGGCAGGGGACTCACTTTTCCCTGTGTCGTGCAGTCCTTGAGGACCTCAGTATTTTGCATTCATGTGCAAACTGAGTCAACAAGAAGTTGCTCCTGTTCAGATGCTTGAACTATCATCTTATGTTCCTGTGGGCCACCTGGAGCAGGTGGATATGTTTATCCCTCCCTGTGGTGGCACAATCCCACATGGAGGCAAAATATCCCACATCTCAATAGTGCCTTTGAACTGGGGCTCAGTTATCATGTTGAGTCAACTCTACAGTGAAATCCTGTGTGGCCATCCCTGTGCTCCATCTCCCAGTGGAACTCTTCTGGATTTTGGAAACTGCTTAACCATGCATGGAATGGGTGGACAGAATAAAAACCTTGTGGTTTTTGCTAGAAAATGCTGACCAGCATTGTCAGATATTTCATGAAGGTATATTAAAGACCAAATACTTTGCTTGTTTGCAGATCTTCGGGTTTGAGGTGGGAAGAGAATAAGGAACATGCAATTCCAACTAGACAAATGAAGTTATGGTAAGAGAAGGCATTGAAAGTCCTGCTGGTGCATGTGGTTTGCATAGGACAGGTACAACATAAGGACAGGAATAGCAGCTGTATTGGTACTTAAGGATAGAGGATATTTCTTCTTCTGAAAATGCTTGAAATAAACCTGAATCAATCAATAAAAATAACAATAGAAATCCCTATCTGGCCCAGACAGTGGCTTTAGTTCCTGTGTGTTGGGCTCTACAGCCCTAGAGAAGCAGAGTTCCTTTGATAATGCCCATCTTGCCATAAGTTCTACTGACTATGAAGAGAATGAGCCATAGTTTTCTTTCTTGTCTTGGCTCCAGAAGAGTAGTGGCTTGCTGAAAATAAACTCAGGCCTGTTATCTGGGATCTCAAAGCTCGGAAATGACCCTCCCTTACTTCCTTCTCTTTTCCTCACCACTCTACACAACAGAAACAATTAGAACCATCCCTTTCTCTGGGTTGGCAGTGCCAGGCAGCTTTCACACAAGGTGTTGCATTCGCACAGCTCTCTGGAAGCACATCCCTGGGTACTCCTTTTGCAGCACTGGCTGTAGAGAAACAGAGTAATATCCCCAGGATTGTGTGGTAGAACAGAGAGTAGAAGCTCCCTATCTTGTTATTGCTTCTGTGTGCTCTCCTTTGCAGAGATACTCCAGAAATGCCTGGGCAACCCCCATCCCCTCACTGCTCACTAACCCTTCCTGTTCACAGCTTGCAGGATTGCAGCCTGTCTCCCCAACATGCCATGGGGATTGTTGCCATTCTCCAGAGCTGTTCCTGTCTCTCAGAAGTGAAGTAAGTGTCTCCTTTCCTTCCAGTTCAGTGGCTGTAGGCAGGTGGTGGGGAGAAGGGGATCATAGAATCACAGCCTGGTTGGGGTTGGAAAGAGCATTAAAGATCATCTGGTTCTAATTCCTCTGCATGAACAAGGTCACCTTCTACTAGACCAGGGATGCAGAGGGCAGTGAGACATGGGGCAAGGTCAGACAAGGTCCCAGCACTCTGTTATGTCTAGTAGCATTTGGTTCCTCTTTTGTACTCCCACACAGGTTTTCTAAAGTAAGATGGTTTGGGGGTTAAAACATGAATCATATTGTCCTATGCACAAAACTCTCTGTCTGAAGCTGATTCATGCAGAGATAACCAGGGAAGTTTGAGCTGGCACAGAAGAACAGTACAAGATAAAAAGCAATTGTAGGAAAGGGAAAGCAAGCAGATTTTGAGGGCTTTGTTGTTTATACTGTTCAAAACAGCCCCCCCCTAACTGGAAAATGCTTCAGTTTATCAGGTAACAAGCTTGGAGATGAAGGCTGCAGTTGCCTGCTGGAAAGCCTCCCCCGGATATCAATTTCAAAGCAGCTGGAGTAAGTGTTGCCTTGTACAAAACCAGCTTGCCCTCTTTTATTTAACCTGGCAAGGACTATACAGGGATGCTGAGCATGGATGCAAGAGGCAAAAGGCTCACCCAGACCACTGCTACAGAGGCAGCTCTGAGCACTCTTGAGGGAGGGTGAGACAGTTCATGAGACTGTCCAGGCTGAAGTTGGTCACTTGCTTAGAGCGTGACAAATGGAAAAAGGTCTAAATGCAGTGAGGTGTTGAAGTGCCCTTTCATTAACACCCCTTCCTAAGGAACAGTGGTCCTGTGTTTTCCACCATGCCACTTCTGAAGTGAAATGGGTTCCAGCATGCAGCACACTGACAGCTGCTTCCACTAGGACAGTCCTGTGTGATTTCACAGACCAGCTAATTGCTTTTTATTTTCCTGTCTTAGTCTCAGTCAAAACCGCCTCTCTGTCACTGGCATTTGCAGCTTGTTGAAGTCAGTGAACACCTGCCAGAAGGTGATGGAGGTGCAAGTCAGGTATGTAGATCTGGAATAATTCCTGGGGTTAATTCCAATATACAAGCCTCAGAGTTATGTTCTGAGGTTTCTGTTGAGTTACCTCCAAAGTGGGGCAGGTGAACAAGTCCTGGAGTGGTTACTAACACTGACACTTGGTGATACATTGCTGTAAACTGATTGTATTGGAGCCACTGACCAGAATTTGAAATGGTACAGAACTTCATGTGTAGGGCAGTTTTAGACACTTCTCTGCTTTCTGCCTTGGGAAGTTTTGGCCACAGGATCTCTATGGAATATGAAAATTGGTGACACCTCCTGGAGCAGAACTGAAAGTTCTCTCTTATTACTTTCACTTGGAAACCCACTGGAGTTCAAGTGTAACAATTTTGTCTGCACTTTCTCTAATGATCCAGAGAAACTGGATCATCTGACATCGCATAGTTTCACCCAACCAGGATCTAAAGCTGATGGAGATTATTTTTTACTTGCTTCTGGAGTGTTTTAAGTGACTGGTGTCACCCAAGAGTTTTGCCGAACAAAGCCAAACATTAAAACAAAAAGTTCTGTAAATAGCCAAAGCATGATATTGATTGACTCCTCCTCTTCTTTGCAGCCTTCGCTGTGAGACTGCAGTGCTGAGGTTTGCAGAAGACAGACAGTTTGCTTCCTTTCCTCTGAGGTAGAGTCTGTGTGTATATCTGGTGTTATCTCAGCATCTCCTTTAGTTCTTGCTTCCTGTGTAGATACTGAGGGTAACACTCCATATCACAGCAGTTCCTGCCTCCTACCCCACTCCCCAAATCTAAGTAGAACTGTCTTCTGGCTTTCTCAGCCACTTTAGAAGCTGTTACTGTCTTCTATAGTGTTTTATGTTGCTACAGGACATTTTAACCCACAGCACCCTAAGCAAAGTAGGTTGTTTAATGACAGCTGTGCTATCTGATAATAGTCAGCAGCAATAAAAACAAGGGAAGTCCACATGTCAAACCAAATTCTGAAAAGATTCACAGATTCCTGCATATTTAAAACCATCTAGTTCATTACACTATGCATTCTGGATTATGGTACTCCTGAATCTAAAGGTTTGGAGTTTTATTTTACTCCTCAGAAAATTATGGTCAAAACAGCTCAACCCAAATGTTTTGACCAAGAAGTGCTTTCCTGTTGCTCCTGGAACATTAGGTTTGTTATTTATGCCCTTGTTCTCCATGGACTGTAAAACAGCATTTCCCATGGTACACCTGCATCCCACCTCTTAGCCAGGGAGGAATAACAAGGCTATCGTGGGATGACTGCTTGAAACACAGTGACAGCCTGAGACACATGATCTGTGAACTCCTTCAAGGCACTAGATGACATTTCAAACTCTGATTTTAGGATTTGCATGTTCCATTTAGTTATGAATAGTCAGATTTTTGCACAAGCATGGACTCTTCACAAAATAGACAAAAGCTGAATTCTTCATCAAACTGTAGCTTAGACAGAAATAGATCTTTACCCTTATCACCTGTTGCCTGCATATTCAAATATTTGGTTGAAAAGGAGAGCTTGCCATTGGCAAATACAGGTGTGGGCTAGAGCCAGAGTAGCTCCAGAAATATGCCAAATTCCTAAAGCGTAAGTGTTTTACCTTTCTCTGGTTTTGTGCTCTCCTAGGGAAGAGACTGTGCTTTCTGATGATGATGAACAATATGGAGAGGAAAACCAGACACCTGCCATCCCCCCAAAAATAAGGTACCCTGGCAGATTTTCATTGTATTTCATGCATGTCCTATCTCTGGATCCTATAAACTGCATCTCTGAATGGTGAATCACAAGAGAACTGGAAAATGTTGAGAAATCCCCTCAGTGCTGGTGGCTCGGGGTTCAGCTGCCACGTGAGCTGCAGGTTGTGCCCTGGGTGAGGGAATTGGCTGGAGCCCCCAGCAAGGAGCCTGGCCTGGTGCCCACCCTGTGCCCTTTCTTAGGGCAGAGGTCACCCAGAGTCTCTGCAGGAGCCAGTGAACAGTGAGATATTTCAAGGGGATTTTGTGTTTTCATTATTATCTCATTTATTCTCTGGTTTTCTGAGGGAGTGAAGTTTACAATTTTGTTTGCAATCCTGCAGAATGGGTTGATTGCTTCTCTTTTTCCCTAGACTGACAGACAGCAATTTTCAAGGCAGTGACCTGACGGGTCTGTGTGCAGTCCTGAAGGAATGTAGTCGCATCTCCGAGCTGGAGTGAGTCCTTCTTAACTCTGATGGTCTTTATCTGCAGTTCTTTGGGAAACTGAGAAGGTGCCACTTGTCTGTTCTGCAGTGTTGAATAGAGAGTGTGTTAGAGATGTAGCCTGGTGAAAGGTGTAGCTTTGCATGGCCTAATAGCCTTTGCCAAGGGGATGTACAATTCTAGTGCAAAAGGTTACAGGATATAAATCTATCAAGGGGTGTTGTCATTTAGCCAACCTTCAGGTATTACAAAAGCTGTAAAACCCTCCTCTGCTGTTTTTGCCTTTGGGTCATTTGGGAGCAAAGCAGCAGAGGCTGAGGAGTCCCACCCAAACAGAGGTTGGGATCCTGTGTTTTTGCTGGTGGTCCCACATATGGTGCACAGGGACTTTCAGCCCTAAAGCACTTTGTTCTGTTAACACAGTGTGGGGGGAGAGTCACCCTGTTTGCTGTCACCAAGAGGTGAGCACACCCAGCCCTGATGGTAAGGCTGTTACACACCTCCACATCTAGACCTGAGGACAGAACTAGGACCAGCACAACCATGTGTAGTCTTGTACCACCAGCTCAGAGCTGGCTATGCCCTTCCCCAGCAACGTGTGAAGATATTTTTAGCCTTTGCTTTTCTTAAGCAGTTGTGCCCCTCGATCTCAAGTGGGCCATAGTCCTTTGTAAGCCTTAGGCTCTAATATCAGAGCCTACCATGCCTTCTCCAGGACTAACCTGTGACTTCTCTGTTGGGCCTGTTCAGGCTAATCGTTCTTCAGAGCTGTGGACTTCTGGTCCCTGGTAACTGCATTGGAAAGCACTGTGAGTCCACAGGAGTCCCTTGGTGCTCATGAGCAAAGAATGAGCCCTGAGCAGGGTTTTTGGCTGTCTTGTGTTGGTTAATTTTTGTCTCAGGTTTCCCTGGAGGCTTCAGACATTAGTGGAGAGGGGCAGTGTATATGTTGTTTTGATTAGGGTGCCTGTGTTTTGCTTTCAGAGCTCTTGTTATGAGGAGCTGGTGGTGCCTATTGTTTTATTTCTATGAAAACTAAATGCCTTTTTTTAAATCCTAGCCTATCAAATAATTACCTGGGAGACAAGGGACTTTTGCAGCTCTTTCAGTGCCTCCCAAATCTGAAAATGTTACATTCTCTCAAGTGAGTAGCTCCTGTTTCTCCTTATTCATGGGTGGGGTTTTGTGGACATATTGATTGTGCAAACACAGTCCACATTTGGGAAGGGCTGTTCAGGATCAATGACAGGAATATTCTGTGTAGAGATCTGCTGTGCTGTCTGGTCTGTCCTCACCTCTAGTCCAGAACAGATTGACTCCACTTGAAGCTTGACTGAGATCGGTGCCCAAGAGCCTCTGTGCTCAGCCCTCCATGAAGGGGACAGGTGGTCCTGTGCGAGGTGTAGCACATGGTTTCTGAAACAGCCTGAGGTCTTTTGCAGGTCACTGAAATTTTTCCTCTCCTGATTCCTCACTGGGAGAGGGAGCAGTCCTTCCTCTCCTGAGGGGGACAGCTTTGGAAGAGAAATGCTGGGGAGCTCCAGATGGGAAGCTCCAGCTTCAGTGGTGGAGTCTGAATTCACCTGCAGTGGTGGCATATGTTTATCTGGGTACTTCAACCAGCACTCCCATTGCAAGTGTACTACACAGAACTCTGGCTTAAGGAGTACAGCACCATTCTGCTTTATTGAAAAAAACTACCACATTTATTGCTCCTGTTTGATTAACTGAACGCTTCTCAAGCCAAGACTGTTCTAGTTACTAAGTCTCACTAGAACAAGTTGCCCTGAGGGACTGGATTCTCCATCTTTGGAGGTGTTATA
The DNA here is from genome assembly GCA_035583235.1 of Hafferia zeledoni. NCBI lineage: Eukaryota > Metazoa > Chordata > Aves > Passeriformes > Thamnophilidae > Hafferia > Hafferia zeledoni. Next base: position 14,361,735 of record JAWWEV010000022.1, on the reverse strand, counting down.
AACCCAGCTGTACAATATCCTGGGCAGTCTGCTGTAGTCTAACTCTCCTCTGAGCAGAAGAGTTTGACTAGATCAGCTCTAGAAGTCTGTTCCAACCTCAGTTATTCTGTGATTCTCTGAACTCTAAACATGAGGGACGAATTTAAAAAATACTGGAGTGAGTTTTGTTTATAGAACTGTAGTTGGAAACACAGGCAGAAGTGGGTAAAGAAGCAGCCTAAGAGTGCTGGACAAGGATCACTGTCATTGTATGGTGGGGTATGAATTTCTAGTAGTTTTGCTTGCAGCTGATTTCATCTCTTCTTCCCGTAGGTATAATGACAACCAGATCTCCCTGAACTCTGTGTTTTTCTTAGCTCAGTCCTTATCTACATTGGAACACATTAAAACAGTGAACCTCAGGTATGACCAGGAGTACTCTTCCCATGTTTTTTCAATTTAAAACCTCAGTCTGTGGTTTTTGAGGAGTGATACTGGAGCATATGTTGTCAAACTTCATGCTAATGATGTTCTATTCTCATTACAGCTTAGGACACACACAAGTGGTTCATCTAACCTTTTGGGAAAGAGTCAGGTAAAATCATTCCCACTCATCTAAGCCCTTCAAACTCCTCCTTATGAAATCTTAAATAGCTGGTGCTGTGTGAGTCCCTGAGGTGTGCCAGTTAGAGCCTCTTGGCCCCACACTCCAGTCAGGGTGGGGGAAGCAGGGTGAGCTATTTCATGGCTGATGGACTGACAGCAGCCCGAGGCCAGCAGTGCCCAGCTGCTGATCCAGACTGCAGGCATCTCCTGCTGGGCCAGCACAGAGCAAATGCCCATGTGCTGAGCAGATGCAGAACTCTCTGGAGGCTGGAGGAGGGATAATAAGGCCCTTTTTATTCTGGGGATGAGGTGAACCTGGTTCTGTCAGCTGGTTAGAAAAGACAGATCAGAGTGTGAGGCCACTGCCACCACCTCACCCTATCCCTGGGAAGTCGGCTACATGGGGACACAACACAGCATGACTCATGGGCTGAACTGCTCTTTCCCCAGAAGTACCAGCAGATGGAGAAGTGGTTTCCTGGCACATCCCAATCACGAAGCAAAAGGACGATGCTTTTGGTATGGCTTCCTTTTGTCACTCAGGAGTACAGAAGGAAATGACTGTGGGGATCTGTATTGTGTAGTGTATGGAACAGACCCATCCATCCAGCTGTGTCTCCCCAGAGAGGAAAATAAACAGTGCATCTTTTGCTTGGCTAGGTGTGAGGGGATTGTCTTGCTTTCCTGCAGAGGAAGCTTCTATCCATAAATAATGGAATACAGATCTGTCTGACTACTACATTCGTCCCATGGAGACCTGCCAGTTTGTCACCCAAAAGGGTTTCTGTGTTTTCCTTCTTGGAGAAGGACATAGGAGACATTATTTCCAGACTTTCTCTGGGAGAGCTGAGACAGTGCTGAGTGGAGAAAGATGCTGTCCAGTGCCATGAGACAATTTAAGTACCAATGATATGGCTCTAGGGAGGCAACATCCAAAGTGAAGTGGACTGACTCCTGAATCATCTCAGAGATGGTGAATCCATCTTGTGGCCACAGGTTTTGACTTTACAGTCTAGACTGTGAGTAGCAAAATATATATAGTGAAAGAGAGAGGGTTGCTACAGGTCTTGTCCTAGGATATGAGGCTCTGGGGTATGAAGGGAGTGTCAGCTGACCATGTTCATGGGAAATGTTCAGCTCCTGAGTGTTTTGTTCATTTTCTTCAGTCTCAGGGACTGCAGATTGCATCCAGAGGACATGACCAGGCTGTGCCAGATACTGGTTCAATGTCCCCAGCTCACAGAAATTGAGTAAGTGTTGCACACTCAGCAGCCTGTCTGTCTGTCTGTCTCCCCAGTGCACACTGACAGAGTTGATGTTCAGGGTGGCAGCTGGTGTAAATCAGCTCTCCACTCACCACAGCCTCCCAAGAATCCCTGCAGAACTTCACCCAGATGCTTAGATAAAGCCAGACCTTCTGCTGTCCTGTTTCAAAGAGAGTTTGGCCTCTCCTAAGTCTATCATATCAGTGTGTAAACCCCCCAGAACACGTTTGTGTTCTCATAGTCTGCCTCAACCCTGTGTCTAGAAACAAGTGTTGCCATCTACTCTTTGAGCCCCGGGCTTGCAGTACAGCCAGAGCAGGAACACCCAGCCCACTAAGCCTTGAACTGAACTTCTGAAGGGCTTGTTGGCTCCAGGCACAAAAAAAAATTAGAAGAATACTGGCCAGAACAAAAACTGAGTAATAGCAAATAAAAATAACACAATACCCATATTGCATGGATGAAACATCAGTAACATAATTTTATAAATTTACAGTAATTGAAAAGTAAGATTCTTGAAACCAGAATGGTAATTTACTATAGGATATAGAGAAGCAGAGAGATTAGCCTGGAAGGACTAAATCTTGCCCAGCTGTCATGGCATTTCTAGACATGTCCATTTTCCAAATTTGCCTGTAACAACATATGTGTGCATGTCTACATAAATGTTACAGAAATACCTGCAGATTGTCTCAGTTTCTCTTGCATTTTGTTTCCCTCCATGTTCTACAGTCTGTCTGGAAATTCATTGAGTGACCAGAGCATTGAGAGATTACTGAGTTTCCTGCCATCCTTCTCTTATCTGACACTATTGAGGTAATGTTTGGGGTCCCTGCTTTGATTGTTGCCATGAAATGTTGTTTTGGAAAGTGTTAGTACCTCAGCATATCTTAGGAGCATTAATCAGGAATTGTCGATGAACAAACTGGGCAAAGAAAATGCAGAAATGCTTTCAAACCTATTCCTGTCTTCTTTCTAGAAACAAAGCAGCACAGAACCTTTTTCCTTCAATGATATTTAGCAAGGGGATAAAAAGGACAAGAGGAGAGGTGTCTGCCCTAGGCACAGCATACTATATAATCCTCACTTAGCAGGTCCCAGGGAACATGACTTCCAGGATCCAGAACAGGTGTAGGAGCTGTTAGTTGACACAGGGTGACAGCACATCACCTGTTTGAGTGGTTAGCATCTCACAGCTCTGCCCTTGCGTGGATCTGACATCCTGCCATGCTTGACATCAGGAGTGTTTCCTGGCAGCAAATCAGCCATTTAATCTGGAAATTTAGGCCAGAGAAGTGCTGTCAGGGGCCAGAGCACTCCACCATGAGGATAAAAAGCTCAGAAGGAGCTTGGCCATCTTCTACAAGATGCAGCATGGAGGAGCTGCAGTGTCTTGAGAGATTGAATTTGCCCAGTTGGGAGGTTGCTTCCAGTCTGGGGTATCTCTATCCCAGCAGCCTCAAAGAGGAGTTGTTCAGTGTGAGCCCTTGATCTGTACTCCCTTTTTAGTCCAAGGGGACTAAAGGAGATTCTCCTTTACTTAAAAGAATGCTTGATGCCAGTGCTCAAAACTTTAGATCTTTGCTCACTGATCCTGAATTAAATAGAATGAGTCCAGCCTTTTGCATCTCAAAGTAAACAATGGGAAAACTGGGCCATGGGTATTGGAGCCCTTCTTCTTAGGACCTGATTTTCACTGTTCTTTCTTTCTCCTCCTTTTCAGTATTAGGAAAAACACATTGTCCCCACACTGCGCTGTTTTGCTCCTCAACTCCATCAACCTCTGTGAGCGGATCAGAATGGTGGATGTCAGGTAAGACACTCAGTGTCAAACACTCACTGTTTGGAGCCCAGCAGCTCAGCTTTAGAGTGACTGCAAAGGTTGTCATCTTTGAAGACCATTACTGAAGGACTGTCTTTTGTGTCTGCTTCAGGTCAAGTGAAAATGCCTTTTTGCGTTTGGGAGCAAGCATGCAAAGCCCAAAGACATCCTGCAGGTACTGGCATACAACCACTTACAGTAATTCACTTGTGACTGGGTTTGAAGCACTAGTGCAGGAAGGCAAATTTCCTCTTGTACTGAGAATTCATGGACTGGTAGCCAAGGAGCTGTGGCTAATAGCTGAGCTTTGGGGCTCAATTCATCTGCCTAAGTGCAACCCCGAACCATTTGGATGCACTGGGATGGCAGAGGCCTGTGACTATCTGGACCGCTCATGATCATCTTGAGTTGTACCAAATTCTGCTGCACAAGCACCTGAATTGAGCACTGGTTACTGCGTTTTCCAAATGTGTGCCTCCAATGTGTATGTGATATGTGTCTGGAGTGACAGTTCCTGGGTGTCCCTGGAAAGAACACTGTAATGTGTCTCCAGTTCAGCACCAAGGAAATGGCAAAAAATGTCAGACAGAGACTGGTGCAGACCTCAGTGCTCAGGCTGGTTGCTGGCCATGCTTTGACTCTCTTGCTGTCTCACATGCAGGCTGACAGGCTGTGCCATCGGGGAAGGGCAGGTGGACGAGCTCTGCAGTGTCCTGGAGCAGCACGGCTGGCTGGCAGAAGTAGAGTAAGTGGGGCTTGGAGTGTGACCAGGACCTTGAGCAAACCTTGGGTTGGCATGGTTCACCATGGCTGGGGTTTCCCAGCCTGTCCACATGGGTATGTTTGCTCCTTCAGACTGGTTAGAAACAAAATCAGATAGAAATAATGCAGGTCCTTTATATACATTTTAGAGGGCTTGAGATGGTGGGACAACTCCCTTGAGATTTTCACTCTGTGGCTGTTTTAGGCATTTGTTACTTCACCTGAGCTCTGCTCTGAGCTTGTGATTAGAGCTCTTCGTCTGAATTTATGCATGAGGTAGTTTCATAAGGCAGTGGTTTGCTATAAACAGACTATTCTTGGCCAAGCTTGTATCTAAGTCCAGGAAACTTGGGTTTTTCCTTCAAAGCTTCTCAGAGGAGCATTGCTGTTTAAAAGAATCACAGAATTATTGAATGATTTCTGTTGAAAGGGACTTTAAAGGCCATCTAGTCTAACCCCTTGTCATGAGCAGGGACATCTTCAAATAAATCAAGTTGCTCAGAGCCCCAAACAATCAGGTCTTGACTATTTCCAGTGATGGGGCATCCCCTACCTCTCTGGACAACCTGTTCCAAAGGCTGAGTTCTGGTTGGCCACGTTGTTCTTTTGCCTTTCAGCCTCTCGAGGAATCAACTGGGAGATGAAGGCCTCAGGTGCCTCTTGGACCACTTGCATCAAGTGCCCATTACCTGTTCCCTCAAGTAAGAAAACAGACTGAATCTGAGGTGCCGCAGCAGGAAGGTGTTCGTGTGATCCCTCCTGAAGCTGGTTGTTGTGCTTCTTGCCTTCTCCTGCCTTAGGAGGAAAGGTCTGAGTGAGCCATGAGCACAACTCAAGACCTTCAGCCAGGGTGACTCAGGGGATAATCCAAAAACTGCTGAAGTAAAAGTCTTTTTATTAGTGTGAGCAGGAGACAACAAGGACCAGAGTGGGGTGGTGTGACAGAAGTTGACCAGGTCCCCTGAGTTTTCACTTCACCATTTTTCCATATATATTGTCCTCTTTGAGTGACTCCAGACCCAGAGGTGCTGTGAGTTGAGTCAGTGCCCTACACCAGCCTTTCCCCTTCCCTTTCTGGTGGGGCAGAAAGTGCTGTCTCTGAAGTGTAAGAGGAAAATTGTAGCTGTGTTCTGAATTCATCAGCGCTGTGTCTTGGAGGGGGTTGGGGCACTGAGCAGTGAGGTTGGTACACTGAGCCAAAGGGGATCAGCACCCCACAGACTGCCCTGCCTTCAGTGCCAGCTTCAAATTTGGTGCTATAGGGGACAGCCCTGACTTCTCAGAAACCTTCCTTCTCTACTCTGCAGTCTCAGCCATAACAGGATTTCTCAGGATGGAGTTCTGCATCTCATAAATGCCTTTGCCACATCTGGAAACATCAGTGAAGTTCAAGTCAGGTGAGTGTTTCTCTTCACTAATTTCTCATTCATCCCTGCTTGTTTTCCTCTTAATTATTGAAAGTTTGTGATTTTCAAGTAACAATGACGAGACAGGTTTTCAACTACCTTTATGTACAAATGCATGAAAAGCTTTTGTTTATGTCCATTTCTAACAGTGAAACATAATGGCCAAGCAGAACTGGTTTTGCACAGAGCCAAGTCATTTTTGTGCACAGAGACACAATAGCCCACGGGCTCTGGACCTGTTGCACTGGCATGAAGAGCTTTACTCACAGATTCCAGTCACAGGGCTGGGCTGTTCTGCACATCTGCCCCATCAGTGTTTATGTTCCCGGGATCAGTTGGTCCTGAGCCAGTTTTAACTGTGGGCACTTCCATTCATTCCTGCAGTTAAATGTGAGTGCTGAGTCTTTGGGCTGGGCTATTTTAAAGCAGATCAGTCTCCTATTTTCCCTCTCCCCAGAGCTTGGCAGAGAGTGCAGGGACAGGAGGAGGCAGACAGATCAAGATTGCTTCTCCAAACACCAGTGCTGCCTTATGCCAATTTAGCATTAGTGAGACCTTATTGAATCATCTTCCTGGATTGGTTTATTGTAAGGCGAGGTGAGCTGGGCCAGGTAACTCTATCAATGCTGCTCTGGGTTGTATTGTTAAATTCTGGCCACTGGGGAAAAGAGTAATTATCCCTCCAAACCTTACACTCATCTCTTCTCTGTGCAGTTTGTGCTCCAAAGCAACTTTAATCCTCAAGTTGACAAACAGAAATGATCCAAGAAAGATTTTGAGGTAATGTTACAGATTTTTTTGAAATGATTTCTTTGGCAAAGGTGGTGTCTTTTTTCTAGGGACAAAGCAGACAAAACCTTTTGCCCCTAGTTCCTGGCATGGTGGTATTTTACCCTAACAGCTAATACATTTCCTTTGATGCATCTTCTGAGAAGAGCTTGCTCACACCAAGAGAATTCCACATCCCTTTCTCTCTCTCCTTCCCCTCTGACTGTTCCTCACCTGGGCACCTGTAGGTGTTTCTACAGTCCCTCTCCCAGGACAGGGTGCCAAAAAAAGCTGCACCATTAGCATACAGGTATGGTCTACCAGAACATCTCAGCAGATGCTTTTGACATGTTGCCACAACCTTTTTTGGAAGCCCTGCAAGGTGTTTAAGGTGTTGGTGGCATCCTTCTTTCTCTATGGGGAGAGGCTGTGATGCCTGAGATTTCCAGGCCAGAAAGCCTGAACTGTTTGTGGTGAACTAAGGCTGTTCTCTTTTTTATCCTTTCAGACTTGGAGAGTGCAACTTTCAGCCAGAGCACTTGGAAAAGTTGTTCTTGCTCCTGGAAAAGTGCACTGGTCTGACAGAGTACATGTGAGTTAATGGCTGCTTGGACCCATTTGGTTTGGCTTATTTGTGAGCTCTTAATTACAATGAGCTTTGGTTCCAGGTCCTCAAATAACAATGTGACAGTCCAAGCTGTGGAAAGACTTTTGCATTCCCTGAGGAAAGATCTGGGGTCTCTGAAAATCAGGTACTGTGTCACTGTGCTGTTTTAGACACGGATCTGAGGCTGGTCTGATCATCTAAGACCTCCTTTCATCAGAAAGAAAAGTGAACTGTGCTTCTTCCAAAGACAGGTAGCACTGGCCTGAGAAATTACCATGGGTGACTCTAAGTTATTGGTATTTGGCTTTATCTCCCTGATTCCCAGTAAGGATCATGTAAAGCTCTGGCCATAAACTGCTGTCTCTGTAGACCACTACCTGCCTTACAAAGAAGGGTGATAATTCTGGTGAACACATTCCTACAGTGTCCTTGCCAGAGCATCCTGCAGTTTACCTGGGTAACAAATTCTCCACTTCTCCCAAAATATGTTAGAGCACAGGGGCCAGGCTCCCTCTAATTGCTGTCAGTGGTACCCAGGCAGGCAGGAAGGTGATGTTTGGGTTCTCCTCTGGGCTGCTTCTGCCCCTGTTCCCTGTTTGCACCCTGTTTCTTATGTAGACACTACTCTGCTAAGCAAAGCAGCCTTTCCCTGTATATGAGAGTGTGGAACACTCAGCTGACAGAGGCAGAGCTGGATCTGTGCCTGTGAATAAAGCAGAGCTTTTATATTCTATACTCTGCTTTGCAGCATAACAGAGCCATGGGTGCGCAAAGAGAGAGTCATGAAGCTTCTCAAGTTGGCTCTCCAGGCCTGTGGAAACATTACTGAGATCACGTAAGTAGCACCTCCAGTTCTGGTGTCTTTCAGATATTTTCTTTTAGCCTGACACATTTAAGGAGATGGGATTGAAGCCAGCACTTCATCTTGATCTTCTGTTCTTTATTCACTGTCTCTGGTGCATTTGTGAGCTACCAGCCAACTTGAAGCAAGTTTAACTCAAATGTCTGGGTAGAAGTGCTTAGAAGGTTTGTGGTCACACACCTCAGAAAGTTGAATAGAAAGGAGACCGTGTTCCTGGTTTCCTTTGGGATAAAGGGTACCAAGATTAGGTTGGCTTTGTAACTAGTTTAAACATTGCAAACCTCTTCAGAGATGGGTGGTGAGCACTCATGCATCAGCATAGTCCTGTCCTGTTCAATCCTCTTGATTTTTCTTATGAAAAATGGTGTTTTCTTTCCCGCAAGAGTTCATAGGTTTATGGTATTCTCTAATCTCTACCTTTCCAGGATATGTAAAGATAGAACCCTCTTCCAATTAGACATAAGGTTCCCACACTGCCTGGAGAAGGTGGAATCAGTCATTAGCAGGTGAGAAAGCAACTATTTATCACTATTTTCTGCTTTTTCTGAAGCTCAGTGTGGGATGAAAAATATCTTCAGAGTGTCTAAGGCTCTGGTCTCCGTGGGTTCAGTCTCAGGGTGCCTCTGTGCCACACACATGGAAGAAACCTCACTCCTGTGCATGTCTTTTGGGCTGCTCTCCTTCAGGCCCATAGTGAACCTGCACAAGGTAAAATAATCCACCTTCCCTGCAGGACTGGGAGCATTTGGGAGACAGGAGCACTTTGAAGACTCTTAAGACATGCTGGGTTCTGCATGAGTGTGCACGGAGAGCAGAATTAGTGTCTTTTCTCCTTTATGCAGCTGAAGAAGGCAGCAGACATTATCTTGGGCAGCAGGGATGGGCTGTTGTTTCTCTACCACTGGCCTGTGACATAAATGGGATATGGCAGGAGAGCCCTGGGTGGGCTCCTTAAAGCCGTGATCTGTCCCTAGTCTTGTCCCTAAGGGGCACCAGGTGCTGCAGTGGGCTCTGCTGATCCTCATGGACAGTTGTGTTGCGTGTTTGTATCCTGCAGATTGAGTCTCTACAAGCCAGAAATCAAGCACACTTCCTTCTACCAGGGGGTTTGTGGAAAATGTGCTCAGCTTCAGAAATTGAGGTGAGTTGCCAGGCACTGTAAAGCATTTTTGGGGAGAGGAGTAGCTTGTCCTAATGAGAGTAGAAGAGCACACAGCAGGGCATGGGAGAGGCCAGTGCAAGGTCCCAGTTCCTGCCCTTTGGGTCCCCTACTTAAAGTCTTTGAATGGAAAATAGAAAAGACTCATAGACCTGGTGGCTTCCTGGTGTATCCCTTGAGGTCATCTAAATCTCTTTGTGCCCAGATAATCTATACTTTGTTGCCATGGCCAGGAGCTCCCACGGGACCTTGCCAAGTATCAGTGTGCCACTTCTTCAATGTCCCAACACTGGTGTGGGCTGTGGGCTTGGCACAGACCTTTTGTCACCAGTGGACAACATAGTCAAGACCTGTTGTTCTGTTCCTGCAGATGGTCTCATGTGGAACTCCATGAGGATGAAGCAGAAATGTTAGTCAGGATTTTGTTACCTCTTCCAGAGCTGAAGATGTTTGGGTATGTTCTATGCTGTTCTTTTCCACGTTTTTATTATTTGCTCAATCCTGTGCCTCACACCAATCTTCTCTGAACACTCCTTGTCTGAAATATAGTCCTGAGCTCTAGGGTCTATCCTGAGCTGTGTCTAGGTTGCAGATTCAACAGTTCACTACAGTTCATGCTATAGGTGGTTTTAAGGGCACTGTGTGCATGTGTTTCTTTCTTTCCCCTTTTTTGAAAAAAACCTTCCTCTGGTTTGAGCAGCCTTTTCACAGCCCTGCCCTCTTCAAGTGCTTGTAAGGCTTGTAAAGGGCATCTCTGGCCAGTGAAATTCTGGGGCTTGTTTGGCCCAGGCAGACTGTGCTCTTTGGTACATGTACATCATGTGAACACCTCTGAACTTCCTGGCCCTCTTAGTCCTGCACATGGGAGGTGTGGAAATCTCTCCAAACTTACTGGTCCCTGATGTCTATGCTGGCTGGTGTTTGGGAAGGGGCAGTTTGGGAGTAAACTCCTCTTTTTCAGTGTGCTGAGACCTAATCTTCTTTGATGCTTGCTGTTTTGCAGGCTGACCTCTAGCAGTGTTACAACAACTGGAATTGATCACTTGATCATGGGCTTGCAGAATTGCCAGGCCATTGAAGAGCTCAAGTAAGTGTTATTACCAGGCTGTCCAGGGTCTGACAGGTCTTTCTAGAAGCTTTAGTTAAACTGCAGCCTCTCTTCTGCCTGTACTGTGGACAGGTGTATTTTTCCTGATGAGTGGAGGACTTCAGATAGGGAAGAAGCAACAATTCCTTTTTAGTTACAATGAATAGTGAGACAGAGATCACTAGTCTGTGGCAGGGAATTCCAGTAGAGAAATCAAATATTTTGGTAGTGTTTTTGCATGACTCTTGTCCCAGCTGGGGGGCAGTGTTTCCCATGCAGTTATCCCAGAGCCAGAACTGCACTCCTGGAGGATGCAATTCATACAAAGGTGTCTTTTCCAGGCACCTACATGTGGGGCCTCCTTCTGTGGTGAACTGCCATTGGACTGTGTGTCACTGTTATGAAAGCTGTGCCATCTTGTGGTCACAGTGGCACCTTGCTCCACAAGGGACTGGATTCTTGATCCAGAGGTTTGGGATTCTCCTGATATTTTATCAGGATCCAGACACTTCCATTAGAACTGCGACAGAGAATAAAATAGAAAATTATTCACAGGGGCTAGAATACACTCCCATGTCTGTCCCACCCTTGTTCTTCTCTCCTCTGCACTGACTGCCCATGGGTAGTTAGTTGTCTCTGTGTTATTTCATCTTTTAGCCTGGGCTACATGAAACTCAGCAGTGCTGCCATTCCTAAGCTTGTGCTGGGACTTAGTAAGATGCCATCTCTGAAAAGGCTGATGTAAGTATGTGACTGCAGCTTGCCTCTAGTCCGGCTTGGGATGCTGAGTAACAGCAGCCTAATGTCCATTTTCCTGGGAATGTTGTTTCCAGCTTGAACCACAACAGTCTTGGTAATGATGGCTGCTCCAGACTCACAGAAGCCTTGAGGAATATGCACTACCTGGAGGAAATCAAGTAAGTTTCTCCTGTCTTGCAGAGAGGTGACCACTAGTGCCAGCATTTGGAGAGACCCAGATGAGCTTATACACAATGTTGTAACAAAAGCAGGGAGGTCGCAAAATGCTCATATATGAGGTGCCTTGGACTAGAGGAAAGCAGAACTTCAGAAGAGGAGAATCTGGTCTTATCCCACTCTGCTGCAGTCACATAGAAAATGGATGGAACAGCCTCTGGATTTAAATCTTCCCTGGGATTCAGAACAGGGGTAGATGCCCCCTTCTCTCCTGGGCGAGCCTCAGACCCAGCACTTGCCCAGTCTGAAAAGATCTGAATCTGAGGCCAACCATGGGCTTCATCTCTTTTGTTTCCTCCCTCTCTCTCTTGCCAGATGCTGTCCATTCTCCACTGTAGCAGTTTAGAAAATAATAGCAGCCTGTTGCTGGTCTTGGTATGCTGGCTGAAATAATTTCCCACCCATTGGCAGGATCCACTGATTTTGATTGTTCTTTGCAAATTTTTTAATACCTCATTAACACCTATTAATCTTTGATGAGACAGTAGAGACAAACAGCTCTTTGATTTTGCTGCCAAGGTCCAAAGTGTCATCCAGCAGATGGGAGGCATTAAATAAGATCCTGTGCTTTGCCTGGTACTTTTTACTTTCCTTCACATCACAGCCTCTCTTCTTTAAAGTTTAAGCCACAACAAGATTGGAGATCCAGGCCTGATAAATCTGGCTGCTGTCCTGCTGGAAATGCAAAACCTGAAGAAAATCAAGTGAGTATGACCATGTTTGGTGGGGAAGCCTGTGTGGGAGTCCCTGTGCTGTCTTCTCCTGGACAATGTTCCTCTTGCCAGCATTGTCAATATTATTTTTCCCCTCTCCTGCCCTTCCCATGTACAGCTGGGACTGGCCACGACTTCCTGTGCAGTGCAGAGACTCCCTGAGGGTGAAGGTTATGGCCACATCCTCACGGAGCCACCCCCAGAGACAGTGGAGGGCATTTGCCAGCCCTCACCACCTGTTCGAACAGGGAGATCTCTGGCTCAGTTGTGTCCTGGAAAGTCAATCTTTGGGGAATCATTCAAGTCTCATATCCAGGCAGCACCTTTCCTTGGGTTATGTAGTGTGGGGGCCCCCAGTGTTGCCACACTGCTTTGATTTACTAATGGAAATAGAGGTGATATTGAGACTTTGTCAAAGCCAGGACAAGGTCTCAAGACAAGGATTTAAACTGTCCCTTCTCTAGGGAACAGAAATTAGAGCATCCAGGCTCTTTGTTAGGCTTCTCTCTGGGGTATGCCTTCTAACTTCTTGAAATTAAAAACCTGGCAATGACTTGAAACAAGAAAAGGAAAATTCCCAGTTCTGCCTGGGAGAGGGAAAACTGCTCCTTCCCCCAGTACCTGCAGGGCCATGAGTTACTCAGCACTTGACAAAAGCACTGCAAATCCCCAGACCATTTCCCAGAGACCTGTGTAGCCCATTGTTGCAGTGGCCCAAGTCTCCAATTGCACCAGGCAAGCACAGAGATACCTCAAGCTGCTACATTCTGGTTCTCATTTAGTCACTGAAAATCTCATGCTTATTTTAGCCTTTCAGGGAACTGTCCTAGTCCTGCTGGAGGGGAAAAGCTGATGGAAGCTCTTGCCAATTGCAAGCACATCGAGGAGTTACTGTAAGTGTGTAATTTCCAATGTCCCTTCAAGGCAGCTGGGCAAAAATCAAGGCAGAGAAACCAAATCTGATGTGGCTGCAGTAAAACCAAGATCAGTTTTACCACTGATTCTTATGACAGCAGGGTAAAAACTGTCTGCTACACAGGAAAGGAACATGTGATGCTGGGTGTGGGAGCTTTGGGGATTGGTTGTTGACTAGATTCTCTCAAAGATTTCCAAGAACTGCACAGTCAACATTAGGGGGGAAGAGCTGACTCTGTGATTTCATAGGCAGCGTCACAGGCATAGGGGCTGTGCAGTGCCTGTGTTGCTTAAGAAATCAGCATTAATGTGTGTGGCTGCAAAACTGGAGGGAAGAGGACAGACAAACACTTTATACAACCAGATGTATTGACATTCTGTTCCAGACCAGTTTATAGAACATATGTGCTCTGCCCTATTAAATAAATAAAATCAAAAAATAGCAAATCAGGAAAAGTTACATTTAAAATACTTGAACTGTCAATATAACCTTCAGATTACAGTGTGTGGACTAAGGGCATATGTGAAAAAGTGCTATTCCAGTTCAATTCCAGCCCAGGTCAACTCAGTCAGAAAGGGAGATCAGTGTGCTCCTGAGAAGTGCAAGTCAGTTTTACATCCCTGTTTCACTTCTGCAGGATTACAAAGTCTCGTTCCTTCCTCTCACCTCAGGGTCCGTTGAATCATGAACATTAACTCCTTTCAGCATAGTCCCATCCACATGTGGGTGAGGAATGGGGGTCACACATATGTGTGGATGGCACACGTGTGAGGAATGAGGTTCTGTACTTCCCTGCCAGCAACCTTACATTTCTGCTTCTTCCAGACTGTCAAGGAATGGGTTTGGAGACAGGACAGCAGCGGCACTTGCCCTCTGTCTGCCTCACATGACCAACCTGAAGATCCTGCAGTAAGTGTCAGCCTCTGCCCCAGGAAGGCTGGATATCCTGGGGAATATGGGCTATCGTTGAAAGAAGGAATGGGAAAAAGCATAGCCTGTGGTGGTGCTCTGGTCTCTTGTTGAGACAGTAATTTAAGTGTCCCAGGATTGAGAAACCCTCTACTGTAAGAGTCACATAAACTATTCTTACTTAATCTCTTGCAGCATTAGCTTTAGAGATGAACCAGGTAGTGTATATACAGTAAAATAAGCCTTAAAATTGTTTTTGAGTATATTAGTTTCTGATACCTCTGCCTGTCCTCTTGTTCTGGTGGAAAGTAAGCATAAATATGAGCATCTTTTGTGGTCCCTCACTCTTTTGTGCAGGCACCTCTGAGTGATTTTTTTCCCCTGAACTTTATGATATTTTTATGTGAGTCTTTTCAGCACTCTAACACATAGGACTTTCTCCTACTGTTATACAATAACAAAGCCAAGAAATTGGCTAGAAGATATCAGTGGGCTCAGCCTAGAGGTGTCTCTTCCAGCCTGTGTCTAAGGTGTCATGAAAAGATAACTTATAAAAGCTATCCCAGTGGTGGGAGACTTTAATCCTCTGAGTAGGTTCTTGTCTTCAGTGGAAAGGTGTTGAAAAATCTGCAGAAGTGAGATTTCCATCTGCTTTTTGTTCCTAAGGACATTCCTCACCCATCTCAAACTGATTCCCTGTGCACAGAGCTGGAGTCAGACTCCTTGCAGCACTGTGCTGTGTTTGCAGTGACTGCCTGACTGTGCTTTGCTGGTCCTCGCTGTTGCCCCGCTGTTTTCTGGGCCCCTTCATTATGACTAGTCCACAGAGATCCCAGGTTGCTACCAATACTTGGCACTGGTTCAAAAGATTAGCAGTTTTCTTCTTGGCAAGTTAAACATGAGCTTTTGTTACAGCTTTATTCCAAAATAATCCTTAAATGCTTATGTTTCCTTTGGTAGCTTGCAGAACAATATCATCAGGCAGGCAGGAGGGCTGGAGCTGGCCAGAGCCCTGGTGGTGTGTGGGCTGCTGGAAGAGATAAGGTAGGTCATGGCAGATGCACTTGGGATCATGCCAAACATATCATAGAAGCATAGAGTGGTTTGTGTTAGAAGGGATCTTTGAGGATCATCCAGTTTCTAAGCCCCATTCATCATTTCCTCTCAAGCCACATCAGCCATTAACTCCAGTATAACTTCAGATTCCCAGTTTGACACGCAGTACATGATGTGCTGCAGGTCTGTCCTTCTTAGCCACATTACTGTCTGCAATTCACTGCTGCATGGACTGAGGTTGTGACTTACAGCAGGGCTGTCATTCCTATTTTACCAAGCAGGGAATGGCCCTAGAATTGCTCTGTACTGATCTGGCTCATCCCTGCTGTCTACAGAGTCCTCACTTAGTCTGGGTACTAGTTACTGACTTACATTTTTGTGGTGGTTTTTGTCTGAGTGTACGTGCTTTTCTGTGCCCACTCCAAACTTTTCCATTACTCTTAACAGTTTATCAGAAAATACCCTTGGAGAACAAAGTATCCATGCCCTGTCCAAGGGGCTGCCATGCTTTGAACACCTCCGGAAGATCGAGTGAGTACCAGAGCACTGAAAGCTGCTGGGCAGAGCGTGGCAGGTGTTTGCAGCACTGCCAGGGCAGGAATGCAGCAGACAGTGCTGGTGCTCTATTCCCCACTGGCTCTGACACCAGCACATTGTGCCCTCTGTTTTTTCTCTCAGCTTGAAATTCTGTGGAATCACTGATGAGGGTTCAAAATCACTTTCTCATGCCTTGCGACAATGCCCTTCCATGGAGGAGATAATGTGAGTGTGGGGGTGGATGGGGAGATTCTTCAACACACAGGTCACTCTTGTTTTAATGTCTGCTGCTCTTTGCAACTGCAGTGCACTTCTGAAGCTACTAAATACTTGTTGATACTTTCCACTAGGTACTTTTCAGTGGTAAATTTACTAGTTACTTACTAATTGATGAAATACACTGCTGAAAACTTCTGGTATAATTAGCAACTCATAGGAAGCTGAGTGTGAAGAGTTGAACAGAATATGGAGGAAAACACTCATCTTCAAACTCTGCCTGTTGTCATTAGTCTTTTAGCATCTGCTTTGCAAGGCAGGACAAATTTCTCATCTTGTTCTCTATGGTCCAATTCTTGCCTTTGTTTTTTCACAAGATGGCCACAGCTGAGTCCCAGTGCAGAGCAGGTTTTTCTCTGTGCAATTATAGGGGTTGAATTGATAGCTCAAAGCAAAGTGAATTCAGCCTGTAGGTGAGCAAGGTGTACCACCAGCTCTGCAGTCTCACCCTCCATGCTGGAATAAAAGGGGTTGCTCTGGAAGTTTAACATATTTTCAGTGAATGGAATAGATGGGCAAACTACATTCTGACATGTGTTCAGCTGTTCAGGAGAACTTCAGTGAGGAGCCTGCTTGGAAACCTGCTCCAGCTTTTTTAAAGCAATTTGCCCCAATTCACTAGAGAGATGTTAAATCCCAGAGCAGTCTGTGAACTTGATGGAAGGCCCCCAATTCTTGAGCCGGATCTTGTCCTGCCTTTCTGGTTTTGGGCTCCTACATGCCATAAGGAAATTCTGGAGTTGCCCAGACTTACGTAGGGCCATGGCTCCATGGGGTAGCCTCAGGCTCTGAGTGAAGCACTGCCTGGTGCCATGCTCTGTTTCTGGTTTTCAGGTGAGAAGAAAATAACCAGGCTGCTCAGCCAGTAGGAGAGAAAGGATCTAAAGAACTTTCTTACTTGCTAATACATCAAAAAGTTAAAAATCTAGTCCTTCAAGAGCCCTGTGGGCTACCCTTCGAAAGGAGCTCAGAATCAGCAGGCAGCTTTAAGAGCAGCTCAGAAAGGCACCTTTGCTGCTGCAGTTTAACACCACTGGCACAAGGAGGAGTGGCCCTGGGATAAAGCTGTGTGCTCAGCAGTCATTTCCATCTTTCATATCTCGTTCCCTGGGCCTGCAGGACTCTGAGATAACCACAGCCTGCAGGCTCTGTGGTGACACTCCCTGATGTCTTATCATATGTGAAAATATATGGTCAAAAGGAAAAGCTTCTCAAAATTAAGTTTATAATCCAGGGGAATGTCTACCTGTCATGATAAGAGGTAATTAGTTCTTGTGAACAGGCTAAACTATGAGGGGGTTGTATCACAGTAGTGGTACTAGTGGCAGTCAGTATCTGCTTGTGTTTATCCACTGACTCATGGCTGGTATTTCTCGTCTGCCTTAGACTGTCTTGGAACACCCTTGGAGATGGAGGAGCCCAAGAGTTGGCCAGTGCTCTCCCAGAGATGGAAAAGCTGAAGGTGTTAGAGTGAGTACAGCTCTGATAGCAACCCAAGCAAGACTTGTTTTTCTGTCACTGAGCCTTCAATCACAGGACTTCTGAAAAGGGGACATACATTAGGAACAACAGACCGAAAGGCTTCTGCAGTTTAACTGCTTGCTGACCCTGCTCCATGCACCAAGGGCCAGCCTTGCCTGGGTGACAGACTTGAAGTCGCACTTATTTAAGATGGTTGTGGCATGAGTATCTAAGCAGAAACCTATGTGTGAAGTTCTCCTCTTTGAGTTAGGAGAGACAAACTGGTATTTCTAGAACATGACTTATGTCACCTAATGATCTCAGGTGAGCTGCTTCCTGCAAGCTTTTTCTTTTCTGCATCTGGGATGGTCTCGATGGGTACTGTGCTCAGAGAGCTTTCCCTTGTTGGAAGCCTGCAGCAAGGCAAGCAATCCACCCAAGGATGGAGTAGACAAATTGTGGCTCCATAGCAGCTCACATGAAGCTTGGTTACAGCCCCTGTGCTGGAACTGCAGTGCAGCCAGCAGTGGGGTCAGTGTCACCAACTCATGTCCCGGGCTGGTGGCATCAGAGCCCAGCCCTGTTCGTGGGAGAGACTGTCACTATCTGCTGAAAAATTGTTCATGGAGCTTTCTTTCCCTTGGCCCTTTGGAATACATGGTACACACCTTCCATCTCTCAATTATATGAAAATATTACTCTGTGGGACATGAGGTCAGGAGATGAGTTTAGTTTGTCTTGTGAAGGGAAACTACACACAGAGCTGTGCTGTTTTACAGGTACAAGCAGGAAGGCTGTGTCTGAGGCAAGACAAGTTGTTACTAGCATTTTTGGCACCAAGTTTATCTGTTAGGGTGGTCCAAGGGCAAGAGATCTGCTCACAGGTCCCGGTGGTAGAAGGAGACTGTAGGAAGCAGTGCACACACTCCTTGCATAAACAGGGTCAGGGTGTTACAGACGAGGCTGACGTGCCTTGTGTGGCATTGCTGTGCTTGTGCAAAGTGTAGCTGTGGAGCTCTCCTGGGACAGGAAAAGGAGCCAGTGACCATTCAGCTATTTGTTTTGGATTTTAAAACTCTCTTGTTTTTCAAAACAGCCTGGAGAAAAATCTCATTGGAGCCTGTGGAGCCACAAAGCTGGCAGAGGAACTTGCCAGGTGCCCAGAAATTCAGTTCATAAGGTGAGCAGGTAAACTGGAGTTCTGTGGTTGGTTATTGGCTCAGCAAGGAGAACTCAGGGCAGATGTGACCCATGCCCCTACTGCCCTGGGTTATTGGAGGGGAACAGGGTATTGGAGGGGATGCAGACACAAGCCAAGTAAGCTGAGGCTTTTCTAGGCCAGCTCCACTTCCTCAGGAAGTCCTGGAAAATAAAGCCTGAGCTGTCTCTGGCCCCAAACTAGTTCTGTCTGCCCCAGAGCAACTGGGGAATGTTTCTGGTCCTGGCTGGAACTTGGGGCCCTGTGTTCCTGCTCAGATTGTTCCTTTGACTCCTGTGGACACTCTGCTTCCATGGTATAGTCCCAGGATGAGCAGCTTTGGGTTAGACTACATCAAATGAGGTAGATGAAGAAGGATGGCTCATGTAAATCAGGTTGGTCCTGTGTGGCTCAGTTCTTCCTCTGATTTCTGGGATCTTACTGGCCTAAGGACTTTTCAAATCCTTAATCTCTCTCCCAAGCTAGATAAGTGAGTCCCTCTCAATGGGCAGGCAGTGCTGGGCTGCTGCTGTGTCACTGGGGTATGGCCATACCCCAGTCCTGTCTCACCATCAGACATGATGCGGTGGAACCCCAGAGCTGCCTCTTCCACTGTTTTTGGCACATCTCCTCCATGCTCACTGTGCTTAGTCCTGCAGTAACATTTGCTGTCCTTGTAGGCTGTGGAACAATCCAGTGCCCAAGGGCCTCGCTGAGGATTTGACAAGCCAAGACCCAAGACTGTGTTTCTCCTTCAGCTAGCAAAGAAAAGCCCTTGCCTGGCGAGGAGCTGCTCTGCATCTCCCCTAAAAGAGTGCACTGAAGAACCCAGGAAATCAGTCCGTACAACTGAAAACTGTAACTATTAGGTCATCCTTTGCTGCACTGAACCAAGTGTGAACACTTTTTTTTGTTTGTATGTTTTGTTTGGGTTTTTTATTTATTTTGGTTTGGGTTTTTTTATATATATATTTTGTTTCTTGTGAGCTTCTGTTGTAGAGAAGAGCAAAGATTGTAAAAAATTGCTGCTGAGCAGGCAGTATTCTTGATGTGAAAACACTGAAACTCTCTTCAAGAGGATAACTTTCTGGAAAGTTATTAGCAAATAGTGATGAGAATGTTTTGTACTAGACACTATCTATTTATGTATTGCCCTAATAAAAAAGGGACACCACACATCTCCATCCAAACTTCAGCTGTGTCAAAAGTTACCTATTTAGTCTTTATATTTAGAGAGGGGTAACAAAACAAACTCAGAAAGAAGTCATAATGAAGCTCCCACATACAGTTATGAAAAAGCAGATTTTTTTTCCGAGTTTTCTCAGAGCTGTGGGATTTTGGAGTCACCATCCCTTGGAAGTGTTCAAAAAACTTGTGGATGTGGCACTTGAGGATATGGTTTAATGCTGAACACAGTGGTGCTGGGGTAAGGGTTGGACTCGATGATCTTGGAGGGTTTTTCCAACCTTAATGACTGTATGATTCCATGATTCTAGCATGAGATGCATCTGCTGAGGCATTCAGAAAGCCAGCAGAGTATTTTATTATCTTTAGTGAAGATTACAACACCTAGAGGGTGTTGCAATAAAAGAATACACATCCTCCAGGAGAGGATGTAACATTGTAAATTGTTAACACTGTTACAAATGCACTCCAAAAAACTGCCTGAAAATCATCTGTAACTGTGAAATTCCTCTGTGATTTTTAGGCAAAAAATCATAGAATCACAGATTGAGTTGGAAGAGACCTTAGAGACCATCTAGTTCCAATGCCCCTGCCACGGGTGGGACACTTTCCACCAGGTTGCTCAAAACCCTGTCCCAGCTGGCCTTGAACACTTCCAGGGATGGAGCAGCCACAGCTTCTCCTTAGAGAAAAAAAAGGGCAAAAAAAGGTAATATTTAGTTTTGTTTTCTTCATATCAGCCTCCTTTTCATACAGCATTGCCTCAGTTTTGTAGTTGAAACTTCAGGACATTTGAAATTTCAAGCCATTGCCCAAAAATGGTCAGTATTTATGCTGTGATAACAAAGAAAAGCTGATATTACCATACATTCAGTGAGAAAATTTAAAGGTGCTGTAGGTTGTAAACAGCTTTTAAGAAAATGGACTGCTCTGTGTGAGAGGAGTGAGCACTACTGACTATTTTCATGTGATGACTTGGTTGCACTCATCTCTTTCAGCAGGTAAAAAGGGTCAGTTAGCTTGAAATATTGTCCACATGATAGATCCTTCAAGCCACTACTGTCTCCCAAATCCCAAAGCCAACTTGTTGCTGGCCGGTGGATGTTGGACCTCTGGGAACTGAAGGGGGGAGATCTCCGTGGAGGAGACAGGCTACAACTGCCCTATCATGCTTGTGTTGCAGGAGTGTGGCCACATTGTTCTCATTATCTATATCTATTAACACATGTTACAAGGTTTTCCTTATGTGTTTGTGCTGTAAATACTTAAATCTTGTGGTGGATTTATTTATGGAATTCTATTTATGGCAGTGTTTGCCTGGGGAAATGTAACTGATCTGATTTGGGCAGGGCAGGCATCTGGACTGAGATGGAAATGCTGGTCCAATAAACCTTTGGGCAAAGGACGTGAACAGCTGGTGCTGGTTATTCCCACAGGAGCCTCTGTCCTTATTTAAAGATCAGCATTACACTCTGTGAAATAATGACATTGTGATGTAGAAATGGGACACATTTTGCAGAGACTGTACTCTGAAAAGGGTTTAAAAACAAGAAAAAAAGGAAAAAAAGAGGAAGTTAAATTCCTTACTAGGCCATAATTTAATTAAGTAATCAAGTACCTCAGATCTAAACACTGGCATTTAGGAACAGCTTCCCCAAATGGGGATTTTATTTTTGTCCTGTATTTTCAGTTTTAATTTGCAGATGTGAATCTTCCCAACACTCATCAGAGGACAAGAGTGGCACAAAAGGCAGCCATCTACAAGGCAGACACTCTTCACAGTTCAGTTTGTCACAGCTCTCAAGGTGAGCATGTTTGTCAGCTGGGCCCTGGTCTCCCAGGACTTCTTTTGGAAATACAAGAGACTGGATGGAGAAGAGGAGGCTCCAGGGAGACCTTAGAGCATCTTCCAGAGCCTAGAGGAACTCCAAGAGAGCTGGAGAGGGACTTTAGACAAGGTCCTGGAGTGACCAAGAAATGGCTTTAAACTGAAAGCGGGCAGGGTTAAAGTAGATAAAAGGGAGAAATTCTTCTGTGTGAGGATGGGCAGGCCCTGGCACAGGTTGCCCAGAGAAGCTGTGCCTGCCCCATCCCTGTTCAAGGCCAGGTTGGATGGAGCTTGGAGCAACCTGGTCTAATGGAGGGTGTCACTGCCCATGGCAGGGGGTTGGAATGAGATGATCTTTAAGCTCCCTTCCAACCCAAACCATTGTATGATAAATGAGAGCTGAGATTCAGCACTGCAGTTCCCTTGATTCCTGAAGTCAGGAAGTGTACATTTGTACCATTAGGTTTGCAGCAAAATAACAAGCCATGCTGCAAGAACTGCTGCAGTCCTGCTCTCGACTTAAGATGTTAAAGAGTGCCTCTGAAATCTAACTGCATTTCTCAGTATCTTCCCCAAATTCAGGAATACCTCCCAGGCACACATTGGTCTGACCTGAGGGAGTGGCCATCCCAACAGAAGCCGGGGAAGGGACTTGCAGGAACTCACAGAATCTTTTCCAGAACACCAGGTGTCAGCAAAACCCCAAAAATGGGGAGTGGTTGACTAATCCAGTGGTTTTGCATAAAGATGGGCTCGGTGCTGTATTTTGTGTGCGTGGGTTGCATTTTTTAAAAACAAGACTTGAATTGAGTTTTTCATTAAATACAACAATGCAATTGGTCAGTGGGTCATTTCTTATGTATAATGCCAAGGATTTTTGGGGCATGCTTCCCATTTCCATTGCGTTGTTGATGTCCATATTCCAGCTTGTGCCTATGTCTGAAAGTTTCTGAGAGGGAATCTGGGGGCTTTGTTCAACTGCGAGGAGGCAAATGAATCTTCTGGTATGCAGAAAGACGTGAGGCCATTAAGGATTGTCCTTGATGGCCAAGTCCCAAACTGATTCCCAACCAGCTAATTACCATGGGCCATTTTTAGAGCTGTTACTATTAGGTTTCAGATTTATCATGGTCCAAAAATGGAAATACATCAGGACACTCTGCACACCCCTATTGTTTCAGGCTCCCTGCAGTCTCTGGAAGACAATGTCTGAGCGAGTCAGTACTGGTTTCACACACAGAAGGGATGTTGCCCCCTGAGACCAGATCTTTAGAAAGAAATACCCTGTGTAAATAAACACACTGCTGGGGAGCAGCTGGAGCCAGGCTGGGCTGGACTCCTGCATATGATAGTTGGCTGCTCCAAAGAGCTGAAAATGCAGCTGCTGTTTCTCCTCTGCTAAAACCAGTTCCAGGTAGCCCTGAACATGCTATGACTTGGAGGCATCATCTGGGCAGGAGAAAAAACATAGGAAAAACTGATTTGGGAGAAAACAGGAACATTGGTATTTGTGAAATACTGTCTGACTCCTCCTTTTCCCCCAGAAGTGACATTTTAAGCCACAGGCAAGGAGGTAGGAGGCCAGGTCTGGCACAGACCCCACTTCTCGCACTGAGTTCCTCTTTCAGGCACAACCTTGTCCCTTCCTGTGATGGTTTCTGGCTGGGTTTACACAGAAGGAAGGGGGTTGCTGCTAAAAATTAGGCTCAGCTTTTAGCTGGATGTTTCCTGTGCTGAGCAGGAGCACTGGTGACCCATGAGCCAGTCCTGTGTCTGCTGCCCCAGTCCTGGGGTGCCAGGAAAGGACAGGGGCTGACAAAGGGGGCATCTTGTCCATGCTAAAAATCGGTGCCTTAAAACTTCACTGCCTCTCATAGCTCAGGCTGAAGGAGGGGAAAGTGTGCCAGCTGGCTGGGGGAATATGGGACTTGCTTATTTGCCCATGATCTTCCAAAGCATGAGCAGAGCTCACAGTAAAGGGCTCTGATCAAATATAGTCAGTCTATTTAATCAGCAGCCTCAGAGGGAGGCTTCAGCCTTATTACCCTATCTCCATATCAAAAATATCTATATAAATACCCTGGATGCCTGATGATGTGTCTGCCAAGTGCTGAGTGAGGTTGCTAATGACATGCTGGAGTCAAACCCTGGTGGTGCCAGCCTTGAAGGCTCCTTGGGGTAAGTAGGGTGGCAGATTGGTGTGACACACCCATGGAAAGTGGCATCAGCGGGACCAGGGACCTGCACTGAACCCCGGAATGTTTTCAGCAGTGGGAGCACCCACATTAGCTGGGCAGGGAAAATCTCACTAGCACCCAAACAGCACAAAGCCCCATGTTTTTGCTTAAAAGTGATGGGTGTCGATCCAACAAAGTTACATTTTCCTTGGAGCTGAGTGGATAAGACAGAAAATTATTTTCTAGACATATTGTTCTAGGGTGTTTTGGAGCTTTTTTTTCTCTTTTTTTGCAAGCAGCCAAGCGAAAGCAGCCAGCAGGGAAGTTTTGGGGTGGATCCTTTTCTTTTTTTAATCGGAAACGGATGATGCTCGTTCGAGGGAGGGGGATGGCAGTGAGGGGGGAGCCCAAGCACGGCCGCGCCCGCCGCCCCGCGGGAGCTGCTCGGCCCGGCCCGGCGGTGAGTACCGGCAGCCCTCGAGGATGCCGCGGGGATAACGGAGGGGCGAGAGGTCCGGGGCTGTTCGGCGCGATCCTCCCCCGTCGGTCGGGTAGGTGGCGAGAGGCGTGAGGGATGCGCCAGTGAGCGGTGATACCGGTAGTCCGATGGGAGGGTTGCGCTGGCCGGGACAGCGTTACACCGATGTCAGTCACTGGATGGGGACCTGCAGGGCAGTGTCCTCCACTGGTTTGTTCCGGGGTGCATGGTGGCACTTCTGCTCTCCATCAACTGGGACAAACCCTCCATCCCCACGGAAAGACCCTCCATTCTCTGGGACAAACTCCCCATCCACTCTGGCAGACCCTCCATGCCCTGGGGCAGACACTCCTCCAGGGACAGACCCTCCATCCCTGGGACAGACCTGCCATACCTTGACTATTCCTCAGGACAGTCCCCCCATTGCTTTATGCTCCCCTTTTCCAGCACAGGTCCCTTTGTTCATGCACGGTGTGGAAGTTGTCCCGCTCCCACTCTGTATATCTGCATCATATTCTGAGAATGTCAGCTGGACACAAGACCCCGAGCAAATGCCAGGGCCTGTGGCTTCATTACGCAAGCCTGGGGATAGTTGGGGTCTTTCCGGGCAGCAGCCACAAGCCTCTCTCCTTTACCCTCTGGCATTGAGACACGGGGAATTTGGCGAGCTCGAGGCTGGGGAAGTGCAGAAGTGCTTCTTCAGGAGCTGTTTGCAGCCCGATGCTGCTACAGCTGGTGATGATATCCTTTATGGCATGTATTTTGCAGGGGGGCAGGGGAAGGAATGAGAGGGTTTATGCTCATGGATGTGGTGCTTCTCTCTCCTCTGTGCCCAGCAAGATGCCTTGTTCTCTGAGAAAGAGGCGAGCGAAGCATTTCATTTGGCAGCATGAGGGTGCTCGGATGGCAGGCAGGGAGGTGTTTTCCTGTCAGCTCTGCCAGCCTGAAGACCTGATGCAATAAGTCACTGTGTGAGTAACCCTAATTTAGGCACATGACGGAATTAAAGCCAGGGAGGCTGGAAGACTTGGTGGGCAAACACACCCTTTAGAGCTGGTCACCACAAGGAGGGTGGAACAGGAAGTAGAGGTGAGTAGAGAGCTGAGCTTCGGTGGCAGAGACGTCTCTGAAGGGCTGGGTCCTTGCTGCTGACTCCCCAGAGTGTGAGCTGCTTAGTGGAAAGGAATTGTGAGGATCCTTGTGAACCTGGAGCTGCAGGTTTGAACCTCTTGGCAATGCAGTTGAACCTTGCTGGAAAAGCTGGAGTTGGAATCAGGCTGATGTGAGCACAGCCCAGGTGTGCTCAGTTCTAACCTTGCTCCGTCACCAGCATCAGCCTCCTTGTGCCAGCCCAGGTACTGGTGCCTGTGATACCACTGTGCTTTTCTGGGGTCAGAAAATGATTTATTATCTGCTAGAATTTGCCTCCCACCAAAGCATTTTGGGGGCAGTGAGCAGAGAGATGGGAGGAGGAAGGCTGGGAACAAAAGCTCAGGGTATATGGAAAGGATTTGTTTTGGAGAACAGAATCAGTGGAGGATGTTTTCCTGTAGTAGCCTTGAGGAAATGGTTCATTTGCTTTGGTTACAGCTGTATGATAGCCCGGGACATATGTTTTCTGGTGATGTGTATTTTTGTTTCTCTGCTGTTGCTGCTGGACCATCCCGACTGGGATAATGAGGAGGGAAGGAGGGAAGGCACACTGTGAGGCTGCCAGGTGTCCCCAAAATTGCGCCTTCCTGTGGCATAGGCAGCCTCTAGCACCTACCTTGGGTGGACAAGCAGTCCTGGAGCTGCTCTCCAAGATCAAACCCCGTCCCCAAACCCCTGGGGACAGTTTGCCAGCAGCCTGCCTCCATGAGCACCAGTGGCATGTTCCCCACTGGCCCCAGGACTTGCTTGATCAGGGTCACAGTTTACACCTCTTGAGGGGGTTGCAGACTTTGCACCACAGCAGTGTGAGGGCGGGCTCAGTTGTCTGAGTGCTGTGATGCTTTTCCCCTCCTGCTGCTCCAGCTAAAGAGAACTGAGATTGTGAGGAGACACATCGATGTGTTGTGTCCTGGGGACATCTTTGCTCCTGGGGTTTGTGCTGGGGGACAGAGAGGGACTCCGTGCTGGTTGCTGACAGGCTGGTGCAGTTTGTGAAGCCATTCCTCGTGGGGGTGAGCAGACCCCAGTGCAGGGCCCGTTGGTGCTGTAGAAGGGGGCCCAGGCCCTGGGAACTGGAGGTTCCAGTGTTAAAAACTCCTCTTCAGGTTCAGCTTCTGAAGCTGAATTGTGGGTGAAGATGCTCTTTGCCCTGGGGGGGCTGTATCAGCCACACAGCCCCCAGCAGTCCTTGACTCTTCTCCTCTTTCAGTGAACCTCCTTCCTTACCCCAAAACAGCAGGATTACTTGGTACCAGAGCACTCGCTGGCTACCTTCTGATTTACCAGTCTGCCCAGTTGTGTACTGGAATTGCATCAGCTTTGTTTGCCTTTTAGCAGTCTCAGAGTAGTGTGTGAAGAGTCTGGGAGGAATAACTTCTCCTGCTCCTGTTATGCTTGGTGGAAAGAGTTTCCCACTGACTTCAGTGGAAACCTTTTCCCGGGGGGAGCTGGCCGGAGTCGCTCACGCCACCATAAATCAGGGCTTGTTCTCTGGGAGTTGTCATGTGCCAGGAACATAATCCCGGGTTAATTGATGAAAAAGCAACGCTTGCAGCCTCCTGTCCTGGTTCAGGGCTGCCAGCTCTCATAAGGAACTCTTTATATGAGAACCTTGGCTTGCATTCAGAGGCAGGGTGGGGGTATAGGAGAAGGAAAGGTAAATTTTCTGGTGTGGTGGAGTAGCCAGGCATTTGAAATAGTGCTCCTGGCAGGATGCAAAACCTACAAAACAGTGTGAAAAAAAAATAATTGAATGCTTTTCGCCTCTTTCACCCCTGCCCCTGAAATCTTATAGCTTGTCTTTCAGACCTCTGTAAAATATTTGTTGAGGAACCTGAGTCATCACTTTTTGCTTTTTTGGCTCAGTTTCCTGGCTGCTGCTTTGTGAGGTTACTTGTTTGGATCACTGGAGCAGGGGAAAAATTAATTCCTGAGAACTCAGGTGAGTTTGGAGCTCATAACATTATTGTTGTTAAAATGCCAGAAAAACAAATGAGTGTAGAATTCAGCAAGAAGGGCGCCAGTTTGTATTTGTCTGCTGCTTTTTCTGAGGCTTTGTGTTTGGGAGCTGTCATATTTTCTGCCTGTAGCCAGCAGGAAAAATCTTGTGTCTAAAATAGTTGCCTTGCCCCCAGCCCTGGATTTTCCATCATCATGTGATTCCAGAAGCTGAGGATTTAGGAAGAAACATCAGCTGTCGTGAGGCTGATTTTAAAAATGAGACAAGCTGGGAACACAAGTTTTGCTTTTAAACAACAAGTTCAGCGCTGTGTAACCATTTAAACCCAGTCTGATATTCCCTCAAGTGGTGTCAAAGCTGTTGGGAAGGGGTTGAGAATTTATCAGACGTCATTCTCATAAACCACTGCATTTCTGTGCCGCTGGCATACAATTCTGTCTCAGGGTGAAGCTTCACACATTGAGTGGCAGCATATCTCTGCTGCAAAGCAGGCCAAAAAAATTAAAATTCTGTAGGAAAACGTTGGATTGTAGTGATGAAAATCCCGTGCATGAAGGGGAGGGGATGGTGGGCTCCAGATGGTGAGATGGAAGGGGAGGGTGAAGGTGGGCTCCGACCATGGGGACACATCAGTGATGCTCTGTGCGCTTGGTGTCGGCGTCCCAGTGCAAACGAGCATTGCACATAACTACCCATGAATTAATATTTATTTACCTTATCAGCTCTAAGGCTCTGGCTGCTCTGAGGATGAAATGGTTCATGGGATGCAGGCACCTGCCTGCCTGCCTGCCTGCTGCTGGGGCTGTTCTGGCTGGCATGAGGTTAGGTTGGCTTGCAGGAAGGTTCAAAAGCAGCTGAAGGTATTTCTGATGACTTCAGTGGTGATTTTTTCTTCCCATCTCACATGTGATACATGGTGTTGGCAGGGAATAGGAATCCAATTAAGATTCAAAAAGCCAGCATTTTTGTTTTCTTTAACGTAGAAAACTAGTTAATAAGTTAAACACCCTGTTATATACATGACATATATTTAATATGTGGGTGGTTCCCTCAGCACCTGCAAGGAAGTCTCGCTGTCTGTGCATCCTTTGCAGCCCAGCCACCCTCCCCACGGGGCTGCCCTGATCCTTTACATTTCATAGGTTTTGGCTTTAATTAAGTCCACCTTTTGCTCCAAATTCACTTTTGAAACAGATCTATCCTCCCTCCTTGTGAGAGCATGCCAAGCTCTCATATGGCTGTTCTAGGATGGGGCAGAGAATGGTGGAAGTTAAAATCTGCCCCAGATCCTGAGAGCGCCTTGTCCTTCCCTTCCTGTATCTCGTGATTTGCTTGTTTGTCCGAGCCGGGGCACGTGCCTGAGAAGAGCATCGCTGTCTCGGGAAGGCAGGAGATTTGTGTTGGCGTTTCCCTCTTTCGGACGGAGGCTCCCACGGGCGCTGCCTGTGGCCGTGCTGCTCCCGCAGGGTTCATTCAGCCTCCCGCTCACCCGCGGCCGACGAGCAGCGTCGTGTTCTGCTCCGGATCGCAGCGGGAGCAGAGCTGGCACATGAACCTTTTCCTTGGGTCTGCTTTGTAGGGCGGTTGTGTACGGTGTTTGATGTGATCGCCACGATTCACAGTGACATCACAATGTTTTCTGCCCTAAATCACAGATTTCCCTAAATTGAGCCTCAGAGGAAACTCGTAGTCAAGCGAAAACGTGCAATCCTTCTCTGCATGCCTGAGCCAAATACGTGCGTGCCACTGGAGGTGGGAATGGGGCCGGTCTGTGCGGCTCGGCCATCGCTGTGTGTCCTGAGCGGAGGACGCTGCTGCAGTCTCGTCTCCCCCTGCCCGTCACTTGCCCTTTCTGCTTTCTGAGCAGCAAGACTGAAAGCCATACATGGATTTGCGGAAATACTGTGGGTGCGGGATGGGCAGCGAGTGCGGGACAGGCAGCAAGAGCAGGAAAAGCAGCAATGCTGGGCTCTGCCTCCTGCAGAGGCACCCCTGCTGCAGTTGTCTGGTAGCAGCTATCAACTCTCTCTATTTCTCTCTGTTTTTGAGGAAGGACTTTTTTTATGTGCCTTTTTTTCCCCCCACTTTCTGATTTTTCTCAGCACCCTCCCAAAACGCGCTCAGTTCCTGCCGCTCCTCCCGACCCGGGCCAGCGATGGTGCTGCCTCCCTCCACACGTCACCGCGGGGTGTGGAGGAGCGAGTTTTGCTTTCGTTTGCCCGGCTGGAGCCCTCGGCTTTCCTCCCACGACGGGTGAGAGTTCCGGAGACACCTTTGCCGCGGGAGCCCGGGGCACTGTTTTCTCTGGTGCACTTGGCTCTCCTGCACTTCGAGGCTCGCGATTTCTCCCAGTAAGTGGTTTTAGATACCTTGGGGACGGCGTGATGACATTTTCAAACTTCATCTGGAGAGGGCTGGAGCGCAAACCCCGTTGCTCTTTGCTCTCCGGTGCCAGAGCAGGCTCTGCCCGAGGGCTCTGGTGTCTGAGGCTGCTTGCATGCCTAAAGCACTTAAAGGTGTTTGGTTTTCCTCTCACATCCCTGACTTGCTGAGGTCTCCAGTTTTGGTGTGTCTGTGGGTGTGATTCCTTCAGTGAGAACACGAGTCCATCCTCTGTTCCTGGATCAGGGGCCGCGTCTTTGAGTTGCAGAGGGCCTGGCCCTCACCTCGGAGGGATGCTGGCACAGAGGCTCTTGCCTTTCCCAGTGCCCTTCTGGGGCACAGCAGCTTCCCTTGTACACAGGATGGCTGCCTGGGGCAGGGCAGCCTTCAGGTGCCCCAGTTCCTGCCCAGATGGGGGAAGCAGCCAGGATGGCAGTTTTTGTGGTACCACAGGCAGTTCAGGGAGAACCTTGGAGTCTCATCACGACTGCGTGGTGGTACAGGGAGTGGGATGCAGGGCAGAGGGAGACTGTGTGGGGGAGTCTCCTTCTCACCCTGTGGATTTTCATGGGCCAGGTCCTTCACTCTCTCCTGGAGTCCAGCAGCAACTGTGCTACCTGTGGGGATGGCAGAGAGGCTGCTGGAGGAGATGGATCTGTGCTTGACATCATCAGCATCTGCCTTAGCTCTGAACTGGGCAGGGCAAGTGCTTTGGGGTTGCTTTTCAGGTGATGATGTTTTGAAAATGAGATGAGCCACTTTGAGGGGGCCAGCTTTGGTGCCACAGGGTTTGCCTCCTGTGGTTTGTGACTCCCAGGTCACCCCAAGTGACTTTTCAGGGTTCTGCTGAGGAGCTCTCTGGGTTCTGCCCATGTGGCAGTAGGTGCAGCCACTCAGGGTTTTGGCAAGGTGGGTGCTGCCCTCACCAGCACCAAATCTGCCAAAACCTGGTGAGTGAAGGCTTTTCTGGGAACAGCAGTGGTCTTGGGAGAAGCTGGCATTGTGGGTGGGAAGTGCCTGAGCAGGAAATGAGGGAGCAGCCACTGTCACACCGAGGTGGCCACCAGCTATGGAGGCAGAATTTCACAACACCAGTGTGAGAAGCCCAGCTGTTGGCGTGAGCAGCTTTACCTATTGTAGCCCATTAGGGACAGTTTCAATTGGGAAGGGTTCATTGAAGAGGTCACTTAATTAGGTTGTCCTGAAACACTTTGTCCTTCTGTATGAGGCCCCAGAAGTATCTTGGTAGAGACCCCTTGGCTTCCAGCAGGCAGGACTGTGGGACTTGTGCATCAGGCTGGAAACAAGAACATCTCTCTCTGCTGGGTCTACACCAAATCTCTGTGAGTTTGGGAGAATTTGAGCTCAGTCTCAGCTATGCTGCCCACGCTGGGGTGCTCAGAGGCAGTTTTCAGCCTTTCTCTGCCTCAGGAGAAAGATGAGGTTCCTCTGATGGTAGCAGGTACCTGAGGAACATGTTTGCAGGGATGTACCAAGAATCCTTTTCTGCCTCCCAGGCTGCTCACCCGTGGCAGAGGTGTTTGCTGGGAGAACCAGCAGCAGGGGGCTGTGTACATGACTAATTGCAAGCGTATGCAGAAGGTAACAAGGCTGTTACAAGGACCAGGTGCAAGCTGGTGAAACCACTGTGTTGCCCAAGAGAGACTGAGAGGCAAATATTTTTGCTTTCCAAAGGAATTCTGGAGGTGAATGTGTTTGTTGATAGTAGAGAGCCAAGTGGCCACTATGGGTTTTGATGGTGTGGGGAGCTGCACTGGGGATCCAGTGCAGTGTATCCTGGCTTTTCCTGGCTTCTCTGGCTGTGTGTGTGTGCTGTGTTTCAGCTTTTCTGCTGCTCTGGGCAAGCAGATTCTCTGTTCTCATGCTCTTCTCCTTTGCTTCAATCTTCTGACAACCCGTTTTCACCTGGTCTTAATCCTCCCTCAGGTACTGTTTCTCTGCCTCTGTGTCTCTACTGCCTGTAAACTCATATATGTGCTTTATAGGCACCCCAATTTACCTGTTTGATGCTCCTCTCTCTCAGTTTTCCTTTCCTGAAAAGAAATTTGCTTCCACAATTGCAGTAGACTGTAGTGGGACAGCCTAAGTGGATAAGTGAGTCACAGGTGACTTGTGTGGGGTATTACAGAAATCACAGATCATCCCAAAAAAGGGGCAGGAAATCCCTGGGAGGGACCCAGAGGGACTGTGTGTGGTTTCACTGGTGGGTATCATTACTTCTGGGGCTGTTTCAAATACGTCTGGTGTTGGCTGTAAAAATAAATCTTTAAGGATTTCTGTAAGGAGAGGAGATCACTGAGTTTGTGGCACTGTTAAGACTGAAAAAGCCCCCAGAACGTTTCAATTAAAGCACAGCTTTATTTTTTTAAGTTCAATTTTTTTCTTGTTAATGCTTAAAACAGGGCTTTAGCATGGCCTGAGCAACTGCTGGTCATGGGGCTGTTCTTCTGCAGACGGAAGGGGAACCTCTCTAGACATGAGTTAGTTTGCAAAACAGATATCTCCTTCCCCTCCTCCTCTTTCAGATAAGAGAGTACGTAGAGGTCCCAGGTTTTCCTGCCAGCCCTTCTGCACGTGCTTTAGGGATCTGCTGTAGAGAGCAGGAGGCCACAGGGGTGAGCAGGAGGAGGAGAACATCTGTGTGCATTGCTCTGGGACTGTCAGATATTCATCTCAGATATTTTGTGTGGCCCCAGGACTTGTGTGTGCCCCCAGCCAGCAAAACCCTTCTCTGTGGGATGTTGTGGACATTGAGCAGCTTGGAAGTGACCAACCTATGAAGAGGCAAAAAAAGCACTTGAAAGTTATGAAGCACAAAGATGCATCCAGCTCAGGAGGTCCTGGAAGCTGGAGCCCAGAAAGGATTTGGGGACCACGTCCCTCCATTCTGATCCTGCTGTGGCTGATGGCAGATGGGGCCATGGGGCAATCAAAGCTTCAAGCTCGTCCCTGAGACCTCTCATTGGTAACCTGGCCGTGTTCTGGCAGGAGACCATTTGTCTGCGTGGTCGGCATGAGTCCAGCAGCTGGGATTGCACATTGGGAGAATATTTGGCCATGGATGCCAAGCGAGTCACAGGACTTTGTTCAGGGTGGTGAATGTGGTAAGAGGAGAACAAAAATGGGAGGAGGGACTGGAATACAGATGATGGTGAGCCAACTCTTTTGGAGCCAGCTCGAATACCCCCTGAATTTAAAGCATTTGCTGGGATGTTAGAATGCCACCAGCTCACTGAAGCCTAGTGATGCCTCTGAGCTGGAGGGACCTGTGGCTGCTGCCAAGGTGTCAGGGGCTGAACCCCCACCTGGCCCTGCAGAAAGCTTTGGATTCATGCTGGTGCAGCAGGAGTAGATGTGGCTTTCTGGTCTCTGCCCCAGCTGGCACTGGCCATCTCTCCTCCTCCCAGTGTCTGTCTGTCCATGAGGTCCCCAGGGAGCAGGACAGATGGAGCACAGGAGCCGGAGCATGGGCAATGTGCTGTGCACCAAGAGGATGTTTTGGTGCCTGACAACCCTGGGAAAAAATGGTTTTTCCACTGAGTCACTTGCTGCCACTGCTTTTTGTGAGGCAGCACTGAGATTTGGGGGAAGAGGAGATGGAAAAATTCAGCCCAGGCCTCCCTGCTCCAGCCGGACCAGGGCCATGCCAGCACAGCTGCCCCATGTTTGCTTTTCGGAGGGAGTGGCAGACAGACAACAGCATAAATAGAACAGGCTTGGCTATTTTAAGACATCGATTACATGATCTGTGCATTAAAGAAAAATTAAATGAAATCTTTGCTTTAGCTGCAACTGATAACATGGGCTGGGGAGGAGCAGAAAGCACCGGCAGGGATGGACACTTTGGAGCCAGTGCCCTGGCCATGGTGGATGAGCTATGAGGACTTTTGCTTTGCATGTGTTTCTCCTTGAAGCCACGGTAGATGGAAGGTTTCCTGTGTGTGCCCCCATTTTGGTGTCACACTGCCACTGTTTCGGTGTTGTGTTGCTTGGACAGGGAGTGATGGCACGAGACAGGCTTGGTCTGGGGAAGGGGGAACCACGTCCGGGAAAGGGACATGGGTGCAGTTCTGGTGATGTACACAGGTGTGTGCAGCCAAGAATGGGGATTTTTCTTCTTCTGGAGAAGTTTCTGGGTTCCTGTGGGACTGGAATGGTTGCACCACTCTTTCCCTGGGCAGCAGGCTGGGATGAAGAGCTTTTGTTTACTGGTGGGAGGTTAAAACCAGGCTTGTTTCTGGTGACTTTAGTGCTAAGCAGAAATCTTGGCAGGTGGGAGGGGAGGGCTCTGAGTCTTGGAAGCTGGAGCTGTTTTCTGCTCAATATTCGCTGCAGAAGGGTTGAGCACTCAGGACAACCAGTGGTGAGCCTGGAGCTCCCTGTGCCACAGCCCTGCTGGGATCACCCTATGCCTGCCCCCCATCCCTATTCCAGCTTGGAGGCTGAGCTTCAAGGGAAGAGGGCAGCAGCCCAACTCCTAGCAGCACAAGGGCTTGTAAATACTCATGCCCAGGCAAAACAAATAGATAATATTAATTGGGGTTTCAATGCCAAACAGAAGCAGATGGTTTATCAAGGTGGAGGGAGGCAATGTTTGGGGATTTCAGATAAAGTGGGTGAGCCAGGAGCCACTCTTGAAAAAGAAGACAAAAGGTATCAAAGCAGCTGCTGAAAAGAGCTTGCTCTCCACTAGCAACCCCAGCCAGAAAGGTTTGTTAGTATAAATTAATCTGAAAGTGCTTTTTCTTATCTTTTCCACCTTGCCCTTTCTTCTCAATTGAAGACCTTTGGTGGTTTATGACAAGTAAGCTGCACATCAGACAGCAAGAATGTCACGTGGGATGGGGTTTTGTACTAATAATGGTACAAAACACATTTCTATCTGCACAATGACTGGTAGCATACTTCTGGTAAGATCTTAAATGGATTTTTAGTCAGGGTCCTGTAAATCATCTCATGCTCCAGGTCATGCAGTGGTTGTTATGTGTGCTTTGTGCTTCTCTGGACCCACTATTGCCAGTTTTTAACTGGTGCCGGAGCCCCTGTTTTCTGCTGGCCTGGGGAGCTGGGTGGAGCTGGGGCTGAACCGGGGCTGGAGGTGCCCTCCACCCCACTCATCCTCATGGTCTCACCCTTTTCACTATGATGATTTGGGGAGCATAGCTCAGGTTTGGCCCTTGTAGATTAGGTCCATTGCCCTGTGACTTGGGACCAGCCAGACAAGAACCAATTTTTGTGATGAAAGATGCTGTGGAAATGTAGTCCCTCCCCACAAAAAAAAAGTCCAACATGCTGGAAGAAGAGATTGGGAACCCGCCCACTCCCTTGGGAAGGTAAGCAGAAGATACTGCCTTTCCTTGAAGATCTGTTATTTATGGAGCAAACTCAAAGCAGGTTTTAGGTGCTCTGTGGACTCCCACTCAGGATGTCTGCCTGGTGGGGTGACCATATGGAGATGATGACTTGGCAGGGCAGATGGGTTGGAGACAGGAAAGCCACCTGACTTAGATCATGCATGTAACTTAGACCTTGAGGCTCCACATGTGGCCCCTGTATCTGTGCCCAACTCCCAAGTGCTGACACAAGGTTTGCTGTCTTTCAGCACTGAGGTTTCTCTCTGTTCTCATGTCCTGCAGACTGCCTGGAGCTGCTGCCACTGGAGTCCATGGCGTACACCATGACTCCCACGCCGCCGGGGCCCGTTGGCTCCCAGTACTGTGTCTGCAAAGTTGAGTTGTCCATCTGTGGCCAAAACCTTCTGGACAGGGATGTCACTTCCAAATCTGACCCCTTCTGTGTCCTCTTCATGGAAGTCAATGGGAAGTGGGTAGAGGTAAGTGCTGATGTTGTGTGGATTTACTGCTACTGTGATTTGCTCGTGCTGTTGAGCTCTGCTACAAGGCAGGTCCTTGTTCCTCCCTGAGCGGAAGTAGAAGCTCTTATGGTCCTCCTGAGGCTGTGAGTGTGGTGCTGATGTGCTAATTCTTCTGTTTTGCAACCAATCCTTTTGCCATCAGTGCTTTGTGCTGGGGGTTGGCTTTAACTGCAGATCTCAAAGTGCTGATCTCTGGCGGATGTGAAAGGATCTTTCCACCTTCAAGGGGTTCCCAGCCCCTTCTCGGTCTGCTATGAGCTGGTGGTGCTTCAGATTTTGGTACCTGCAATGCTGATCCCACATATGAGAGTTAGAAGTTGAGAGCTTTGATGTTGCAATGTGGTGTGTCTTTAGGTGAGTCAGAATAAGCTGGTTCTCAGATCCTGAATTGCATGGAAAGCTGGTCTTTGAGTTTTACTTGAAAAGTGGCTCTTTCCCAGGACCAAGAGTGTGCTGGATGAGGGTCTAGCAGGTCAGTCCAGTGGATAAACGCTACTCAGGGCAGCCTGTGCTGTGGCCTCCTTCGAGAAGTGTATCAAGGTCAACACTCCTTGAGCCAGGCTTTTCATGGAGTGGTTGTGGAGAGAGAAGGACCATGGGATGAGGAAGGAGACTTTTGGGAGGTGGATGTGTGGGGGCTTGGACCAGTTCAACTGGAGACAGACTGTAGCCAGCTGGCAAATCCTGGATGAGCTCCTTGCATATATCAGTCTTTCCTCCTTATCAGAAATCTCATAAATACATGCTGCTTCTGCCATACTTGACAGTGGGAAGCCCTGAGAAGAAACTGCAGATGATCTTGTGGTTGTGCCATCCCTGGTGGTGGCTGAACACAGGACAAATCTGTCCTCCGCAAGATGCAGACAGCCCTTGTGTGTTGTTCCCTCCTCTTCAGCAGGATGAGGCTGCCACTAACCAGGCTACTGGAGCAGGAGGGAATTGACCCTCAGCAGCTGTCTGAATTATTTTGTAGCTTAAGCAAAATGTTGGCTTTGTCCCAAAATCTTGCTTCCCAGCATACCCACCAGCTCTATGTGTATTCCTTTGAAAATCTCCCTGCTGCGGGGAAGGGGCATGGGGTCATGGTGCAGTGGGGACTGGCGTGCTGCTGGCACCACAGGGGTGCCCAGACTGGCTTTGAGCAGCACAGCCTTGGTCATCACCAGCAGTGCTGCTGTGACAGCAAGAGGTCTTACATGGGTGGGTGTCCCAGGGAGATGCATGGCCCAGGCTGCTTTTGCCGTCAAGGTGCACACACAAAGGGCTGGGAACTCCTAAGGATGGTTTTCATGGTGCTGTTATTGACTGTTCAGTGCTCCATGTGAAGCTCTGCTTGTTGTCTCCTTCTGCAGGAGTCTTGAGTTGGGCAAAGTGCTGCCTGTGATAAAATTTGTGACATGAGTCCAAACTCCAGAGTCTGTGCAAGAACATTTAGCTGTGCTTAATAAAAACCTTTGGACTACAGTTGGAAAGACTCTGCTAAAATACCTGTAGAAGTGAAATGGGGGTTCTGTTTTATACCTGCAACTGTAGATAGTCATGAGGGAGCAGGGAAGCAGAGTATGGAGGTGTGATGGTATAGGCACCGGTGCTGGATGCATGAGAAAAGGAGTAGCCAAAGAGCATTAAGTCATGTAAAACAAACAAAAATTGTCCCAGTTCCTGGGAAATTAGGAGTTTGCATTTTTTCAGATACTTGAACAAGTTGGGCAGCCTTTGAGGACTTGGCCAAGGAGCTGGTGAATCAGTGGGCATCATCTCAGCTGTCCAGCAGCTGATCTCCTCACATTCAGTGGGGAGGGTGTACAGGCAAACCTCACCTTACCATGGTCCACAGTTAACTTTTCTCAGCTGCCTGGATGAGACTAATGAGATTTCCAGCATTGATAGGTGTCATCTCTGACCTGATTTTACTTTTCAGGAATTTCTTTTTCTGTCAGTAATGTCTCAGTCCAGCAGTTTTGATTCCAAAGCTTCCTTTAGAATACAAATGTGTGATGCTTTTAGGTTTTTTTCCTTTTCCCATGCTGTTTTTAGCTTCTTTTTAATCGGCATGATAGGCACTGGACGTCAGCCTTGAGCAGCAGCTTGCTGAGTGCTCCACTGCTGAGGTGTCAGTGGGGGCTGAATGGGCTGGCACGTGCTGTGGTGTGCTGGTGTGCCACTGAGCTGGCTCTGGTCAGCTGGCATGACAGGGCCACAGCCAGAACAAAGAGTCCTCTGCACCCATAGTGGCAGAAGTGATGTGTGGGTTTGGCTGGATGCCAGGGAGGGTCAGGAGAGGTGGGAAAGCCTCATTGGATGGGACATTTGGTGGACGCTTGGCAAGTCATGCTGTGTGGTTTAGAGCTACCTGGAGTGCTGGATTGTTCTGCATGGATTTTGGCCACACAGACATGCCCCTTGCCCTAAGATGTACCTCTTTCCTGTCTGAAAGCAGTGGCTTTAATAACAGCTGAAATGTAGGGGATGGATGGGGACAGAATAAACTCATTGGTGTGAACCCATCCCACCACACTGCCCCTTTGTCCTCTGCACCAGATTAGGGACACATCCCAAGCCTTGGCCCTGGTTTGGGTGGTGGGTGTCTTCCTGCAGGGCCAGCCCTGGCCATGGTGGTGCTGGTGTTGGAGCTGGGAGGTGGGGCTTTGGCACCAAATGATGCCAGCAGGAAGATTACTGCTCGCTGTTCTTTCTAGCTGTCACATTTGTTCCCAAATACAATTATTTTGTCTCGCTGAGCTTAATAGGAATTAAAAAATCTTTGTGAATCAGCCTTGGAGGGGTGGGGGAGGGAGGGACGATTAACCACAGGCTGGGAAGTGACATGAGGATGGGTGATGTTTCAATGTTCTGCCTGGTGACATCATTGCACAGGAGCTTTGAGAGACCCGACCTTTGGTGCCAGGAGCAGGGACACATGACTCAGCCATGCAGCTGCCTTTGTGCCACTCTGAGTCAGCAGGGGGGCATGAACTTCCCTTGACACTTGGGAGAGCAACTCCTGGTGTCAGAGCATGAAGCACTTCCATGTGCTGGGGATGCTTGAAGGTCTCCAGCCAACCTCCCTTGGGATGCTGGAAGACTCTCAGGCTGCGATCACTGAACACAAGGGAGTTGCTGGAGATGGTTTCCCAGTTTCATGCTTGATTTTGGAATGGTTTGGGTTGGGAGGGACGTTAAAGATCATTTGGTTCCAATTCCCTGCCATAGCCCTTGTTCAAAGCTCCATCTAACCTGCCCTTGAACACTTCCAGGGGCAGGGCAGCCACAGCTTCTCTGTCAGTGTTTCACCACCCTCATAGGGGAGAATTTCTTTCTCATATCTAATCTAACCCTGCCCTCTGTCAGCTGGAAGCTTGTCCTGTCACTGCATATACTTGTCCAAAGTCCCTCTCTAACTCTCTTGAAGCCCCTTTAGGTACTGGAAGGTGCTCTAAGGTCACCCTGGAGCCTTCTCTTCTCCAGGCTAAACAATCCCAACTTTCTCAACCTTTCCTCCTCCCTCTAATTATCTCTGTGGCCCTTTGAGACTCATATCCAAACAGATATCTTTAACTAGCCTGGCTGCCTCTTAAAAACCCTTGTGCTTTTCTGCTCTTGGGTGGCAAAGCCACCTCTGCTCTTTCCAGAGTCTGCAGATCTGCAAGTTCTGGGTTAAAGGGGATGGCAGGAGCTGATGGCAGATGATGGTGTGTCAAGAGGCATAATATCTGATAGTCACTGGCAAGGTGATTTGTGCTCATCAAACCAAAGACCAAACCTTGTGTAGTTGTCAGCTGGAGCTTGGGGTATTCTGCTTCATGCTGACACTAGACAGATTTAACCATTTAATCTGGGTGTTGAAGGAAACCCCATCACCCCCAAGGGTTATCTCAAGTTGGCTGGGGTTTCCTCCCCTTCCCTGGGCCACCCCTTTCAGGACAGAACTGGAGATGGAACATCAAGTCAATCTCCTTGAAACTGGTGTCTAGGAGTGAAAGGGCTGGTTTCCCTTGGCCCCTGCCTTCCCAGTAGTTCAAAGAATATGGAAGGAGCTAAAATCCATTTCTGCTGCCTGTGCAGTCTCATCTCCTGGTCTTGAAAGGGCATTTGTATTTGTTGTGCTGTTGAAATGAGGCAGAGCTCTGGCTGCCCTCTGCTCCTGGTCCACCCCACCTCTGAGCAGATGTTTGGCTCCTTTGGTATGAGATGGCAGCAGAGAGGGAAGGATCTGTGTGAAGCTGTGTGGCCCTGGGCAGCTCAGAGCCCACTGGTGTTGATGGATTTGATTCCCTGGAGTGCAGCAGGTGGCTATTCTGGGAACACAGCATTTACTTTAGTCGTTTCTTGGCAATTAAAACAGACTAAGCAAGCAACTTCAAAAAACACTGCGATCATTGGGTGTATATATATAGCAAACTCACCACATTTCCACTGAACCCCTCCAAAACCTGCCTCCTGTGCTGAATGAGTTTCTTTGGGACTAAGGTATGTGTTTTCTTTTTTTTTTTTTCTTTTTTTTTCGAGACGCTTTTCTGCTCCGCTTATTCTTGGCTCTGCAGCTCTGGCAGACATCCTGCTGTCCCACAGCCCTGTGCTGCCTGGGGATGCTGGCATGGGGGCTGCCCTCTGCAGAGGTCTTGCCTGGGATCTGGGATGCACAGGAAGCTCAGCCTTGCCCATGACTGGGTGTCCTGGCTGTGAGATGAGGTGTAATGCTGGCCAGGACCATGGCGTGGCCAGAGGCTTCATGGTGGGATGGTCTTTCCAGGCACTGAGGGCAGCAGCTTCTGCTAAAATCACACTGTGGAGATGCCTGTCTTTTCTTCTTTTAGCAGCCTATAATGGGATAATGGAGTGATGGGGCAAAATGCTGACGCTGTCATGACACGATCTCCTAGGCCAGGTTGCTCAGAGTCCCATCCAACCTGGCCTTGATCACGTCCAGGGATGGGGCAGCCACAGTCTTTTGGGGCAACCTGTGGCTGTGTTTCACTGTCCACACAAGGAAGAATTTTTCCCCCATATCTGATCTAATCCTGCCTTCTGTCAGTTTGAAGCCATTTTGCCTTGTCCTGTCCCTCCATGGTCTTGTCAGCAGTCCCTCTCCAGCCGTCTTGTAGCCCCTTTAGATGCTGAAAGGGGCTCTAAGGTCTCCCCAGAGTCTTCTTTTCTCCAGGCTGAACAATGATACCAACATGGTACCACCAGCTGTTCTCCTGACGAAGCTGCTGCTTGGTTTGCATGGTGAAGAGTTTTCCCCTTGGCTATGAATGTTCATTTTCTGTTCAGCTCTCAGTCTGTGCTGCCAGTGTCCTTCCTCTCCCTTTTAGCTTCATAAGGGTGTGTTGCATGTTGGCCTCCAAACTTGCCCTTTTCTCGTGCCTCTCGAGGTGCCTTATGGGAACTATGGGTCTTGCCATTCAGACTCTCCTTGGCCATTGACTTCCAGGAGTCAATACACCACCTTTTCTCAGCCTCAGTTTTCCCGTTTTCCCAGTTTCTAACACTTTGACTAAAACTGTGGGGGTTTGTCTCTGTGCAAGCCCGTGTCGGGCTCCCAGCTGTGCTGCCATCCTCCCAGCCCTCCTGTGGTGTGAGTTATGGGGTCTGGGACAAAGTTCTGTTGCTGGAGGGGGTAGCATTTTGGGATCTCCAGCGTGACTATCCCCGGGATTTACTTTTTTTGGCTCACACAGGGCTTTCTGGCCACCTGTGCCATGCTGTGTTGCAAACCCACGCTTCCACCAGCTGCCTGCCAAGTCTCCTCTGCTCTTATCGCTGCTCTTGGCTGTGGGATGCTTGCAGACCAATGTTGTGCTTCCCCTCCAACAGTGGGCTCCCCACATGCCTTCCAGTTTCCATCACCCTCTGTGTGCTTGCCCTTTGAAGCCCTCAGAGACACCATTTGTTTCAATAGCTCAGGGTGACAATGTCTATTGAAGTCTTGTCTTCTGGATCCTTCCAGCCTCTTGTTTCTCATAATGCTTGATGAAATCTATGAAAAATGGCCTGCAGTGATTGGGATTTTTTCTCGTTTTTTTTTTCCCATGGAAGAAACCACATGGATATTTTGCTTTAAGATCTAGAGGGAAATGTTAGAGAGTTGCTGTTCTGGCTTATGATGCTTCTTGTTTTGCTTGTCTTTGTTGTTGACTGCACAACCTGAAAGAAACAAGTTTGGCACTAGAGCTGTGAGGGTCTGGTTGAGGATCAGAGATGTGTGAGAGCCTCAGCTCCTGGGAGAACAGGGATTGTAAGCAAGTGAAACAATCCTGGCTTCAGTGAGCCTTGGCTGGGTGGACACTCCTGTCCTGGTTGTTGGCTGTGGGGTGGGTTGTCCCCGACCCTGGGGAGGCAGCTCTGCAGGACATGCCATTGTGTGTTTAGATGGATCCCACCTTGTGTACCTGGGCATAGCCTGCACTTAGGGACAGCTCTGCTGAGCACCTAGTGCACTCACTTTTAGGTCACGCAGTGTTTCTGGGCTGAAGTCAGAGAAGAGATGTGGCAGTGGCAAAGGTGCAAGATGCACATGCTTAAATGCCTTTTTTTTTTTTTTTTTCTTTGCAGCTTGACAGGACAGAGACAGCCGTGAACAACCTCAACCCAGCTTTTGCCAAGAAATTCATCATTGACTACCACTTTGAAGAAGTGCAGAAGCTCAAGTTTGCCCTCTTTGACCAGGACAAGTCGAGCACACAGCTGTATGAGCACGACTTCCTGGGCGAGTTCTCCTGCACACTGGGCATGGTGAGTCTCTGAGGTTCCCTGCAGTAAAGGGACACCAAATCATATCAGCCACAGGGATGTGATGGGATTACAGCTGTTACTCTAATTTACTGCAAAGTTTTCTGGGTGCTTCCTGGCAAAACTAATTTAATTTCCTTGTCACACTTCTGCTGTTGAGATTGAACTGTCCAAGATTAGCTGTTGTCTACTTGCTCAAGTCTGAGCTAGTCATGGCGTGGGCTTCTTCTGGTTCTGGCAAAGAGGCATCAGCTGGAAGCTTTTGGATCTCACCATGGGTTATAGTAAGAACCCTGATGACCAGCTGGATTTGAGCTTGCCAAACTTCCAAATGGTTAAAGTTAGGATGCTTTGCTGTCTACCTTCTATCTCATTTTTTTTTCTTTCTGAAACGTTTGTTCATTGCTCTTGTGTAGCAGATCATCTCTCCTACTTGAGCACATTGGTGCCGGAATGTGTTTTCTGCTCTTCGTGTGGAAAAGCTTTCAGGAAACAATGCAATTTATAAGCCTTTGGAACATCTTTTCGTTCAAGAGCCCAGGCTCTGTTAGAAGCTGGCAGCTACATTCTCCAAATGTCTTTGTTCTCTGACTCAGAAGCAGAGAATGAGGGGGACTTTTTCCATTCTTTTGCAGCATCTGGCAGGTCAGGGCTGCTGTGGCACTTGGCACAAGCGCAGAGGCTGGGAGAAAATGTTACTGTTGTGCACAATGCTGGGAATGGGGAGAAAGGAGGTGCTGTAATAGGTGGGTCAGCGTGGCGAGTCAGCCCAAGGTGCTCAGGGAGGCTCATGAAGGTGATCACAGTATTACAGACTGTATGTGTAATGCACTGCATGTGGCAGGTGGGACAAGTGACTTTATCACTGCCAGCTCAAGAGCTTGACATGTTAGAAGAGCACTGACATTTACAGAGTTAGAAGTTTAATGTCTGGAATTTCGGAAGTGCTCTGTGATGACCTAATTCTGCTCCTGCAGAAGTTAAGAAACGGTGCAGGCAACAGCCCTGGCCCTTCAGTAGTTTAGCCCAGACCCATCCTTTACCATTAATTCTCCTGTTGCTGAAACATGGCCAGCTCCAGTGTGGAGCAGCTCAGCAAGGCTGCCTGTGAAGAATCGTGGTCTTGGTGGAAGCTGCAAGTGCAGAATTTATGGACATAAGGAAACAGAGCTGAAATTCTCCTGTTCCTAAATGTGGCTCTGCAGCCATCCAGGACCCTGCGTGCTGGAGAGGAATGTTATCTGTGTGCACTGGGGAGGAAGGTGGAAGAATCTGACCCATCTCCTCCTGCTTGTTGAGTCTCTCAGAAGAACGCAACACTTCTGGTGCTTGGGAAGGCAATTATGTCAGAGCATGAGCCTGGACAGATCTTCCTGGGCTGTGGTAATGCTGGGGATGGGCAGCTGTTGGCAGGTTTCATGTCCAAGGGCTCTCTCAGAACAGCTGATTGTTTCTGTGGGGTGGCATCAGTGTCTGCTGTGTCTTTGGGCACAGCTGGTGGGCTTAGTCTGTCAGAAAGAAGAGAGCTCAGAACTTCTGAACCAGCATTTCCCCTCTGCAAAAGAGAACTTGG
Source organism: Hafferia zeledoni (assembly GCA_035583235.1). NCBI lineage: Eukaryota > Metazoa > Chordata > Aves > Passeriformes > Thamnophilidae > Hafferia > Hafferia zeledoni. The sequence continues at coordinate 14,318,008 of JAWWEV010000022.1, read as the reverse complement.
CTTGTGTGCGTGGCCAGTTTTAGCAGCAGTTCCCATGTCAGCTTCTTGGTGACATTTAGTCCGCAACAAGACACCAGCTTGGAATGGAGGGATCTTTTCCCTTCCCTTTTTTCCCCTCAAATCCTCTTAGCTTCCTCTCCCTGGGGCCAGGGTGAGCTTGCAGCACAGCCCAGTCTCAGGGCAGAGGTGGACTGGAGGGGTAGCACGTGCACAGGTGTGAGGGGAGGGCTGAAACAGAGCAGATGGGGGCTTGGGGTTCAACCACCCTGCTGTGGGATTTCTGATGGCTGGAATTTGTCTGGTGAGATGTTTCCATAAGCTCTCAGAAGCGAAGAGCAGCTGTGGGCAGCACTGACAGCACAGTGAACATCTGACTTTTCAATTCTGAGTTTGCATGGGAGCTCTGTCAGATTAGACAGATCACTTAGTGCAGCTAATGAGGTCTGTGGTAGGATTTAAAAGGATGGTTAGATTATTCACAGGCCTGTAATGACCTCTTTGGCCAAAGGAAATACAGCAGGGATCAGGCTGGAGGGTGTCTGTGGTTTCTGCTAGCAGGGTTGTGAGGTTTCTCCTGCCTGTACACAGTGTGGCACAAACATCTGGTTACACTGGCTGGTGATTCCTGTGGATCAAAAGCACCGGGACATGGCTGGCTCAGCACAACAGGAAAGGGTTTTTGCTTTGGAATGGCAAAAGTCGTAGGATCACAGAATATTTTGGAATATATTGGTTGGAAGGGGCCTTTTTAAAGCTTATCTAGACTTGAAGGGGACCCACTAAATATGGGAGCAAAGCATAGGTAGTTCCAGCAGGTTGCTGGATCCCTGTGTGCAAGTTTGTGCCTCATGAATTAAAATTACAGGTTACCCAGATCTGAAGGTAACTAAAACTCACTGAGATGGAAAAAATCTCTTTAATTCTCCTAGAATGTCCTGTCTGGCCTCTTACAAATCAGAAGTGAAGTGGAGAACATGCCCTTGGGGGTGCTGACCCCTGTGCAGGGAGTCCAGAATGATGCTGGAGGAGAGCATCTGGCATGTAGTCAGGATCCACCCATGGAAATGTGGCCTGCAAGCAGGTGCTGGCAGGGGTCATATTAGAAGTACTTAAACTGGAGTTTGAGAGATTGAGTGGTGATTTTGCCAGGAACAAATCGCAGTAGCTCTGTCTGTGTGAGGTCTCCCTGACCTCCTCCACCAGAGAGCTGTCCCTGGGTTCAGTGGGAAGTGATGCTTCAGCTTCTGTTGCCATCACTTCCCTGCACTGTGCAGCTGCCTCCCTGCACCCCATGGGCTGGGGTGTCACCCCTGGATATGATCCCTTGTTTTCTACTGTTGCAAGTGCCTAATCTGAATTAACTAACATGAGCAATGATCAGTTGCTTATGAGTGTGCTTCTGATCACTTGTACAATCATGATTTTTTTTTGTTGGTTTCTCTAGATCGTCTCCAGCAAGAAAATAACACGGACTCTCCTTCTGGGCAATGGGAAGCCGGCTGGGAAAGGGATGATAACGGTACAGTTACTTCTTTACGTTACCTACTGATGTGCAAAGGCAGATGGGGGACACCCACCTGGGGTCCAGGAGACACAGATGTGCCCCTTGAATGTTTTTCCCTTTACCTCACCCTTTTCTGGCCACTTTGGTCTGTTTGGATGATGATTTATTTGGGACAGGGACCATCTTGCCCAGTGTCTGTTTCCTGCCCAGTGCTGTGAGTCTTCAACCTCTACCTCAGTCTCAGAAATAAGAAAATCCTCAGTCTGGAGAAGAACAAAGTAAATCTGTGCTGCTATTGGTTGTTGTCTGGTACAAGACACCTGCTCAGACCTCTCTGGTGTAGAGAGAGGTAAGAGGGCTCATTCCTTTTACAGGGATGGGTGATGTTATTTGTAGGATGAGGATGGAGCTGTGCCATGGCAACAACTCTCATAGCAACAGCTGCTGAATCCGATGCAGACCCCTTCGGGCAGTGGCCTTCCTGCTGCAGATCTCTTTAGAGATGATTTTTTTTTTTTAAAGAAAAGCCTAAATTTAGGTGTGTTTCTCTTCTATCACAGCTCCCATCATTTTTGGATCTCTGCTGTCTTAAGGGTTTTGTGTGATGTGTAGCTGGGCTGCAAAGATGTGAAAGAAAAGGCCAGTAAGGAGTTAAACTCCTGTCAGGTTTAAAAGCACTGGAAAGGTTTAGAAGCCCAGGAACTGATGCTGCAAGGGCATCTCCATTGCTGTTTGCTTTAGAGGAAGATGCATTTCTCTCTTAATTGCTGCAGTTAGTCTTTAAATGCAAGAGGAAAAGCCACAGTGAAGTTCAGAAGCAGTGCTGGATGCCATGTGCCATCCCAGAGGAACAGGCTCTCAACATCTCATCCTATGCTTGAGCGGGAAGTGCTGGACCATATGAAAAGTTTCCAGTCAAGTTCAAAGGTTGCAAACTTGAAAAAAAAAAAAAAAAAAAGAGAGAGAGAGAAGATCCTAATTTGTCACTTATGTGTCATTAAACATCCAAGGGGTAGAGATATCTGCTTCATTATGTACAACTGATATGATTTTCTGATTTGGGGTTTTTTTGCCCTGGCTTGGACTAGATGATGTCAGTAGAGTTTTGTGTGTGGTGGACACCTTTCCCTGCTGGGACTGCTTGGCACAGTGCTGGAGCACAGGCTGTGGACACTACTGGAGGAGCAGATTTTAGCTTTGGACTCACTCATATAGAACATGGAGTTTGGAGCCAAAGGCTGCTTTCCTAACCCCCTTTACCTTCAATTTTGCCCAGCTATCCATTTTCTTAACTGAGATGACATGAGGGTAAATGCAACAGAAGAGCTTTGGCTGGGTGGATGGGATTGCATGGGAGTCCCTAGGTTTGAAGAGAGGGGAGGATCCCAAAGTGAGTCTCTGTGTTTGTAGAAGTCAATCCCAGGTTCTTGATACATACCCCTGCTGGAAGCAGCAATAGTATGTTGGTTTTGTCCATGCTGGCCAAGAGAAGATGCCACCTGCAACCTGTGGCATGGTAGCTCAGGGACCATCCTGACTTGTCTGCACAGTCTGGCTTTTACAAAGCCTGCAGAAAGCCCTAAAATGCTGGATATCAACTGGACATGCTTTGTGGGGATCAGCAAAGGGCAAATTTCATCCATTTCCCTACAGCTCCTTTTCCTACTGCTGGTTTTGGTGACTGTGCACACCAACCAAGGACTAGATGGGAGAGAAAATTGATGCCATGGCTTTGCAATAGGGGTTCCTATATGCAGCAGAGGGGAAAACTAGCATTTGTATGTGGTGAATGGATCCTCTGTGCACCAAAGAGTTGTGTCTGCCATGGGAAGGCCGAGGGGTTGTTCAGCAGCTGTGACTTGTCTCCTCACTCAGCTGCCCAGGCAGACACAAAAGCTGCATCTCTGCCTCCTCATCTGCCAACTCCCGGCTCTCTTGGGTGCTCATAACCTTCTGCAGAAAGTTGTACCCTGGAGTTCTGCAAGTTTTTCCAAAAGCCTTGCTGTAACGATGCTGTGGATCTCCAGTGCAGGACAGCCCATGTGAGAGCCAGCAAATGGCTGTATGTGGGAGCACTGTGCACAAGGACAATGTCCATGCTGTGGTCCCAGCTGTTCCAGTGCCAGCTCCTGCCCAGGGAGGAGGAGGATGCAGTCAGGGATGCTCCTGAAGAGCTCATCCCGCTCTGGGGAGCAGAGGAAGGGAGAGTTGGGGAGCAAGCAGATGCTTGGACAGGACGCAGGGAAAAAAGACAAGTGATTCAGAAAACAGCTGGTAATAAAAGTGAATAAATGTGGGAGTTTTTTATAAATGTTCCCTTAAAATACCAAGAGGCTCACTAGACCACATTCCAGACAAAACTGGCCCATTGGTGGTTGGCAGCTGAAGCCCTTCTGGAGTGTATTTGAATAAAGTCTCTTAAGTTGAAACAGTCCAGGCTGCACTCCTGGCTGCTACAGCTAACCAGGAGCAGCAGTGGCATCTTCATTCTTAGGGCTCTCTTGTTAGGTGGTCATGCAGAGATGTGGCTCAAGTCCTGGGTGTCACCAGGATCTCCCCTGAGGGATGGGACAGCTCTATTTTGCCATGCCCAGCCTGAGACATGGAGGATGAGGTGCCACATCTTGCTGGCAAGGGTTTATATGGCTTCTGCTTCCTCTTGTCTTGGTTCTTGGAGGCCTCTCCACATCCTGATGGAGCCCTGGTGTGGAAAAGGCATGTGAGGCTAGCTCTAAGCATGACACTCAAGGAAAGGGTTGAGTATTTCACTAGAAGCCTCGTGTTTTACGCTAAAAATGAACGCAGCCTTCCCTTGCCTTTCAGATAGCGGCCCAGGAGCTCTCAGATAACAGGGTGATTACTCTGAGCATGGCTGGCAGAAAACTGGATAAAAAGGTGAGTGGAGCTGTGTCTGGGGGATGCAATGTTAAACTTCTGTCCTTGGGATCTAAAGAAATCTCTGCTTTGGGAGTAACAGGGACAGAAAATAGTCCTATGGGATGAGACTGGGTATTCGAGTCCTGGTGATGCTGCTGGGTACGCCTGTGCCTCAGTTTCCCCATTGTCACAGTGTTTGCTTTCTTCATCACACACATGGAGGTGGAAAAACTCCATGTGGCACAGGATCTGTGTACTGGCATGTCTTAAAGACAGCAGATTTACTGCTTCAAAGGTAGTAATTTGAAAGTGCCTCCTGATGGAGCTGGAAGTTTTGATATCACTTGAACCTGTATCTCTGATGTGCTGAGAGCTCCTGGTTTGTGGCATTCTGCGCCTCTGGAAATGGAGCAAACATCTGCTTGTGTATCAGACTGTAAGGTCTGTCTTCTCTGAGGAAGAAGTGTTGATCTCATGGAGGCAGGTAACACATGAGTTCTACTTTGAATAAGATACACAGGAAGTGGTGAGCCTTTCTGAGTGGCATCTTCTGACCTTATTTACCAGGCAACCAGAGCTATTCCTCTTGAACCAGTGCTGTTGCTAAGCAATCATTGGGAATATTATTTTTTCCTTCTTCCTAGTCTCTCCAGAGCTTGTGTTATTGGCAAGATGGCCCTTGGTTTGTTTGAAAACAGGAAAGCAAACAGCCAGGCAGAAGGGCATTTGCTGGGGCAGAAGATGTGGGTCCAGTCCCATTGTCAGAACTGGAAAGATGTCTGGTTTATCCAAGTGTTTTTCCCACCTGTTGGGAATGCCTTTTTTCTTTCCCTCCTGCTTCCCTTGCCTAGTGCAAGGAGCTAAATGCCTCTTTTAAGAAATCCCCTCCATTTCATAAACATGCTGGTGGCTTCCTCTGAGATGTGTCCAAGAGTCAACCCCATGTGTGTCAACAAAGACATCCCTAATGTGACAGTTTTCTTCCAGCACCCCAGTAAAAAGCCTCTGCTCCCTTGTGAAGGAAGGGATGGGATTTCACAGCAGTCTTGATGGCCTCCCTTCATGCTTCAGTGTTTCTTTGCGGCCATTGTAAAGAGCAGGACCAAGGACCCAGGTTCTCGCTGGTACCTCAGGCATACATCCACTTCTTATATCAACAACTTCATTGGTGGCATCACTTCCTCCATGGGCAGGAGTTGCCTTTCTAATTTGGTTTGCAATCAAGTTTCTTTACCAGGTTGTAGAAAGGTGACATCTTTTTATTTTCTTTACCATCTTTTTATTTTCTTCAACTAGGACATGATATCTGTGGGTCTGCTGCCCTTCAAACCCCTAATAAAGGTACAGAAATAGAGCATCTGTCTGGTTACACTGAGATAAGGACTGTGTTCTTTCTAGGTCTCCCTCTGGTTTATCAATAGGGTCAGCAGAAAGCTCATCCTCAGCGACCACCTGCTGTCACCAAGAACTAGCAAGGTTACTTTGCCCATTCCCATAGCCCAGTGTAGTATTGCTGTGCTCAAAGTCCAGCTCCTGGCAAAGGATGCTCATGTCACTTCATGCAAATTAAAATGGTCTTTGAACAAGGAAATCATATGAAAAACAGTATTTTTGGGTCATTATTGGTCATGAATGGAATGCAACTGTGGGAGCTGGGTAAAACTCACTTAAGCTTAGGAAAGACAGCAGAGGAAAAATCACAGGGATAAGGTTGCTGTCTGGGGGGTTACAGCCTCCTGTTTCATGCAGCATGGAGCTAGAGAGTGTGGCTGGAGGCTCAGATGTCACTGGAAGGGATTGGATCTCATGGGATTTTGTGGTGGGACCATGGGATCATCTTGTTGCACACACCAAGCTGAAGCTGTGAGCACTGCTTGTGCTCAGGCATCTCCTTCTGCCATAGCCACCCTGAGGCTGAGAGCTCTCTGAGGCCACAGGCAGGTCCTCCTCCCCATCACGTGTCCATTCTCTACACCTACAGCTCACTACCTGCCTTTAAATGCCGAAGCTGCACCGCAGGAGCATGTCAGCAGCAGATCCAGCCTAAGGCTCTTGTATCTTATGTCAGATTAGCTCTTGTGAGAGCTGTTGAAAGATAAAATATCTTGCCGAAGAGAAGGACCAGCCCAGTGAACCCAACCCCAGAGCTATTCATGCCACTGCAGCTTTGGGGACAGTGGTGCTTCAGCATGGCTGGGGACAGCAAGTGCTGCGAGCCAGGACTGGTGTGGTCTGGGGAGCTGCATCTGCTGGAAGTGCCACCTCAACCCTCCTTGTCCATGCTGTGCAAGGACCAATTTGGATGATTTAGATTCTTGGAGCAGTTTGCAGATCGATCTGGTCTGCTGAGCTACTCTGGTTGCTCAGTTTCCATCTCCTGCCAGATTTGCAGGGATGAGATGTTTGTGGGTTTGATGTTTTAAAATAGCAGCCCACAGTCCTGTGGCTTGGAGGCATCTCTCACCTCGATTCAAGCAGAACAAGGCTGACTGGACTTGCAAACCAGACTGCTCCGTGTGGGATGGTAAGAAACATCCTCCAGAGCTGCCCACTGCCATCACAGCTGGTGCCTCCACCAGCCCACACTGGGCTGACACTGATGTAGCTGCCTTGTGTTGAAGGTTAAGCCAGCACAGGCAGGTTGGGTACCCACCAGTGGTTCTTTAATCTCTTTGTGAACTTGAAAGTGCCAAGTCCAGGTGGTGGGTGAGCAGGATCAGAGCTCTGCCATAACTGTAACATTGCAGAAAAATATGGCTTGGTTTTCTCTCCTACAAATGTGTGAGAAAAGGTAGGAGAAAAATAACCTCATCTCACCCCAGAGA
>JAWWEV010000022.1:14270674-14310702 GCA_035583235.1 Hafferia zeledoni | reverse complement strand
AAAATATGGCTTGGTTTTCTCTCCTACAAATGTGTGAGAAAAGGTAGGAGAAAAATAACCTCATCTCACCCCAGAGAGTGAGGGACCTGTGAGCCTTTATGGTCTGCTCCTCTGGCAGAAGAATTCTGGCTGAAGCAAATTATATTTTCTTCAAGCCAAAACACTTCTGTGATTTACTTTTCTGGCTGGCTTTGAAAACAGGATTGGATAGAAATGTTGGTGGATTTTCTGCTGGGGCATCACTAGAGCCCGTGTCCATCCCGGCCATCACCTCATGGGGATGGTCAGGACACGGGGTCCTGGGATGTCTGTGCTTCCTCCCCTCCATGCACAGCCCCTCACATCCCCACTGCATAACTTGTAAGCCCAAAAAGCTCCTGTTCAAACTCATAAGAAGTTCCTCCAGCTCTTTGCAGGAGTGCACCTTCCTCTTGGAGGAAAATGGAACTGAAGTTGCTTGAGTTCTGAATAAATCATCTGGAGTATTTGGGCCTTGGTTTCTTGTTAGCTAATTCTTAGTTTTTCTGAATGGGAGTGAAGCTCTGCTTAGAAAAGCTGGAGTTTCCATGTGGGTGCCACCAGCACTGCCCGGGCTGCGGGTGCCAAAGCAGCCCCCGTGCCGATACCCCACAGGGATGTGTGTGTGTATATTTCTCATAAAGCAGCAGCCCTTTATCAGGAGATTATCTGAGGAGACGCTGGCAGGAAAGGCAGCACACACTGACTCAGGGCTGCATATCTCAGAGGGTGTTACACGATCTCTGTCAACACCAGGGCAGCTTGCTCCTTAAAGATTTCCTCTGCTTATGCTTTACTGCTGCGTGTAGGAGGGTGAATTTTTTTCCTTTTTCCCCCAAGACACTCATGCACTTATAATTCTTTTCTCCTTTGAACCTCTGGATGTTTTTCCAAGCCCAAATGCAGCTGCCTCCCAGCTGGGGTTGTTTTCCCTGGCATCTGTGTCCAGAGAGCTTGCTGGGATCTGTGCACCCACTGGCAAATCCCACAGGCACACGCCGAGGTGCCAACATGCCCTGCACATTGGTGCTGAAATGTGGTGTGGAAATCAAGGGGATTCACATGATCAGGACAGAGTGGTGGACAGGATGCTGCCCTCAGGTGCTGCCTGTTTGCCACAGTGCTTGAGCTGGTCCCACGACGACATGAGGGTGTCTGCAGGGTTGGCACTGCCAGGGAAAGATCTCTCTTGGACTGGCTGTTGCTGTTTGCAGAGCACCGTGTAACCCATCCTGTTTCTTCTCCCCCCAGGACCTTTTTGGGAAGTCAGACCCGTTCTTGGAGTTTCATAAACCTGGTGATGATGGAAAGTGGATGCTGGTCCACAGAACAGAGGTGAGCAAAACTCTAACCCAAGTTGCTGAGGCACCCTTACCCTTATATCAGCTGTTCTTGCCCTTCACGGCATTGTCTCGTCAATCACCTATAAAGCAGGGTGGAATCCAAGAATTTCAGGCTCTCTTCATGGTGTCCAGCTGAGGCTGCTGGACTCCAGTGGATGAAGATTTACTGAGGCTAGAAAAGTCTTGAGATCTTTACTCCCCACTAAAGTACCTTAACAAGCAGAGAGGGAGATGTCTTCTAGCCTGTGTTAATCTCTAGGCTCAACCTGGACAAAGGTTGAGCCCTGGACTTCTCTCCCTCCGCTTGCAGGAGCATCAGGATGAGCTGTGACCTGGGGAATGCATGGGAATGGCCTCAAGTTGTGTCAGGGGAGGTTTAGATTGGATGTTAGAAAAATGTTTTTCACCCAGAGTGTGGTTGGGCACTGGAACAGGCTCCCCATGGAAGTGGTCACAGCACCAAGCCTGACAGAGTTCAGGAAGCATTTGGATGACACTCTCAGGCACATGGTGTGATCCTTGAGGTGTCCCGTGCAGGGCTAAGAATTGGACTTGATGATCCTTGTGGGTCCCTTCCAACTCAGAATATTCTGTGATTCTGTGAGGGAGAGAGGTGGTGGGAGGTGCCCAGGGAACAGTAGTGAGAAGAAGTTAAAATGAAATTTTGCCAGACCTTCATCTAAGCTGGGAGGATGCTTGGGCATCTCCAATGCGTGAGCACTTGGCCTGGTGTCTCATGGAGTGAGAACCACAGCCAAGGAAGTAGAGACCTGTACCAGGGTCCTGGTGGGTATGATCAGGGCCAGCTGACCCCTCCCTCTCCCTCATTCATACTTGCTGTGGTGTTTTGATCTGAGCTCTGTCTCATTACGTTCTCAAGCTGTTTCGTTAAAGCCAATGATATGAATACCAGGCACAGCACGGGCAGGGAGTAACAGACTGGCTTCTGCTTTAACATTGGTCTCATAAGTACTTTTTAGCTGCTTTTTTCCTCCTCCTTAAAGCTTGTTTCAAGGCTTTTTTTGTTTGCGTGTAGCTCCTGGCAGCTGGCAGAAAGAGGAGAGGGCTTGCTCACAGCAGCCTCTGTGGCAGAGGAAGAGTGTTTCATTACACCCATCTCACACCCCCCTTTTCCCCATCCCTTTTCTTGTCCCTTCAAGGCTTGGTTAAAGGAGCCCGTTATCCCACCACAGCAAACTGCTGTAACAAAACACAGGATGAGCTCAGGCGGAAGGAGAGAGTGGTGTTTATTTACAGAGTCTCCTTATATATTAGGTTTTACCACTTCTGTGCGAAGTCCATGACGATTTCCTTCACTCACACACCCACGTGCATGTGAGCACCAGGACATGGGTAACACCCTGTGTCCTGTGGTACTGATGTGGATTGGTCTTATACTCCCAGCTCTGCTGTTTATTTTTTGGTGCTTTCCCACACACCTTTCCATGCATATTTAATTCATATCAGCCTTAATTTCTCCTGTATTTCTGTGGGAGCAGGCTGGGACCTTGTTTAGTTTTTTCCTCCTGGTTTAGTGTGGGTAGCTGAGCTTTGACTCACTGAGACGTGTTTCTCAGATGTGAGGATTTGAAGTGACCTCCAGCCCTTCCTCCTGGCGTGGGATTTGAGAAGGTAACAGTGCACCAGCCATCACTGGGATTTCTATAAACATGTCAGGTTTGTGGGGAGTAGATGTATATACTGGTGTTTCCTCTGGGTTGCTTCCCAGTTCCTCCATTGTCCTGTTTCACTGGATCAGAGTCTAGCCAAGTTTTCTTTCAAGCAATGGGTGTTCTAACAGCCTCCTCCTTACCAGCCCTGAATGCATCCCACTGCCCTCAGAGGAATCCCATACTATGTGACCCATCCCTGGAAGTGTTCAAGGCCATGTTCAACAGGACTTGGAGCAACTTGGTCAAGTGGAGGGTGTCCCTGCCCATTGCAAGGGGTTGGAAACAGATTATCTTTAAGGTCCCTTCCAACCCAAATCATTCTGTAATTCTATGACCATCTTCGTGTATACAAAGAAATAACATTGCCCATTCTTGCAGCTTTTGGTGCAGGAACATAACCAGCTCTCAGTCTGATGCTGGCGTATCTCCTGCCACAACAGAGTTGTCTGGCAGGGCAGGATTAGTGTGCTCATTGCAGCCTGTTGTTCACAAGTGTGAATGCCCAGCTGGGTGCTGTGTGACAGAGACATCGGATCCTTCCCCACCCACCCTGGTGACACAGCGGCTGGCAGACTGTGGGCAGCATCTTGGGCTGTGTGGGCTCCCCCTGGTCTTCCAGGATCCTGGAGGAGGTGTTTACAAATCCAACTAAACTGTGCTTGCAGTGTTGGGGTTTCCCCTGGTCTCGTGTAAGAGCTTGTCTGTCAAACAAGATGCCTGTTCCAGGTCCCACACAGCTGTTTGCCTGTGGCAGCAGCCGTGGATCTCTTCCTTGCTGCTCTGTGCTCTTCCTGCTCCAGCTGCAAAGATCCAAGGGCCTGCATGCCAGATATCCCCTGTGTTTGCCTTGCACAGAGAAGGGTTAATCTGCTGCCAATGTCTGACTTTCCTAATATTCACGTGAATCTCTCTGAGCACACCTTTGTGAAATAGGGACTTTGCCTGCCCTTCCCACATCTCCAATGTACCCAGCATGTGCCCAGAGCCTGCTAGCATTTGGTTAGATTTCCAACAAGCGATTGCATTCTCTCAGGAAATGTCAAAAAGCATCAATTAATATTTCTCCAGCTCAGGCAGCAGATGTTACACAGATGAGACAAGAGAGCTCAGTGTGCCCAGGGCTGTTTTGGCTTTCCAGGGCTGGTTGCAGCATCCCACTGCTCCATCGTCTTGATGGTCAGATCCCAGATAGATGTGTGCTGGGGGGAGTAAGCAATGAGTAGGGTGCAAGCAATGGGGTGCAGAGGGCATAAATAGTAGCTGCTGGCCTTGAAGTTGTGGGTTGGGCAGCTGTGCCTGTGCTCTGGGCATGGCAGTGCCCATGCTGCCCAGTGTGCTGCAGCTGTTCCCTCAGGCAGGTTTGTTTAGTTGCCCCCAGAGGTGGATAAATCACCCAGTGAAATGAAAACAAGCCTGTTGTAACTCACATGTGCTGCAACCTGAGAAGGGGGAGCCACTGTCTCAGTTGTGGAGGCAGGAGGGGGCTGAGACGGTGCTTTCTGCAGCTTTCCTGACCTGCCCCACTGGGAACCTGGTCCAGAGTTGCACTTGGAGATATGTCCCTGGTTTGTGCTGATCTCCACCTGTGGATGTGCCCATTGTAACAGCATCTCTCTGCTCCCACCTCCAGGTGATCAAGTACACGCTGGACCCTGTGTGGAAGCCGTTCACTGTGCCTTTGGTGTCACTGTGTGATGGAGATGTGGAGAAGCTGATAAAGGTAATGGGGACCCTTCTGCTTGTTTTGTAGGGGTCAGCTCTGGGATTGAGCATTAAATACCTAAACCCCCATGTCTGGCTTAGTTTGTTTTAGTTTTTTTTTTTAATAACAAACTGAAGAGAACTACCCCCAAAACCAACCCACCTTGTTTGGGATCTCCAGCAGGGGAGGTTGGGGACTTCAGCAGGTCCCCTGGCAGGAGACACTTACTGCCTCTGAGGCTGGTTTGTGCCCTTTCCACCCCAGGTGATATGTTACGACTATGACAGTGATGGGGGACACGACTTCATCGGGGAGTTCCAGACCTCAGTGGCCAGGTTGTGTGAAGCCCAGGATGCCTCTCCAGTAAGTGCTGACATGTTTTTGGGGAAGAACAAGGAAGGGGCCCCTTTAAACTCGTGGTGTACTTTGGTACTCACGCTGAGACCCTCAGCCTGTGCTGAGAAGAAGCCCAGTCCAACCTCGTTGCAGGGTGATGGTGCCAGAGGCAGGCACTGAGCCTGTCTTTCCTCTGGATTTGCTACCTACAGCCTGGAAGTGAAATCATCACCTTCAGTACTGGAGGGAGGGTGCCCACAGGGTATGGCCTCTGGCATCTGCAGCCACATGGCACAGACCAACACTACTCTCACACAAGGGTCTGTCTTGTGTGTTACAGCTCGAGCTAGAGTGTATCAACCCCAAAAAGCAAAAGAAGAAAAAAAATTACAAGAACTCTGGGATCATCATTGTCAAGTCGTGCAAAGTGAGTATGTCACTGCAGTGTTTCCTTCAGCCCCTGCCTGAGCTTGGGTCTTCTAAGATTCGCCCATCCCTTCTGCCTCTGCCTCCCTTGTGTTTCCAAGCACAGGCCCTGCATGGCCTTAACAAAAGTGTGATTTCCTTTCTGCTTGGGTTTCTGTCCACTTGGAGCATCTGATGTACCGAGTTGCTGGTGCCACCCTGCGCTCAGGTGGCCACAGATGCAGGTGGAGGTGTTCAGGGTGGGCAGGGTCTGCACGAAGCCCAAGAGGGTGCTGACCAACTGCTTGGTGTCTCCCTGGGGGCAAGGGTTGGCTACAGGTGGGAGAAGTCCTTCTTTTGAGCTGAGGTGCTGAAGTCCTCCCCACCCATGGCAGCGGCAGCACAGCGGGGAAAGCACCAACACAGCTCTTCCCACACTGGATCTGCAGGTGCCGTGAGACCATTTTGGCAATGAAGAGAGGGTCTCCCATTCAGTTCACCATGATAGACACCAGATCTCAGGCCTCCCACCCCAACTTTGACTCTGCTTAGCCCCCTGCAACTCATCTAGCACCATAATGCTGCTGTGGGAGATTCACCTGGTTCTTCCCATTGCTCTGCCACACGTCCAAAAGTCCCCAAAGGCCCAAACTCGCAGTGACTGCGGCCTTGGGCACTTCCTGTGCGTTTATTTGTTTTGTTCTGAAATTATGAACATTGCTGAAGCAGTTTTATGGGTTTTCTTTCAGATAACCAGAGATTTCTCCTTCCTGGACTACATCCTGGGAGGCTGCCAGCTGATGTTTACTGTAAGGACTTCTGCTTCTTTTTGCCCAGTGAAAGTAGCATGTATGTAGTGGTCAGAACTGGGGAGGGAGGTTCTTCATGAGATTTGGCACCAGCCTGGGGTGGCTTCTGTGCTGTGTTTTGCTGTTAAACCTTGGGGGGTTGGGGAGTCATTACTGTGGTGCTCAGCAGAGGAGAGAGCTGTCTGCACTTTGCTTGAAAGTCAGATTCCTACAAAGACCTTCTGACCCTTCACAAAATGTCACCAACTTTTCATCTCAGGCTTTAACCACCCTCATTTTTTTATGGGAGGTCTCCTCAATTTGAAGCCAGCTGAGAGGCTTTAGGCTGTTAAACAGATGGTTTTCTGTCTTTTTACTGGCATTTCCACTTCTTTCAAGCTGGACCACAGCTTGTCAGGAGTAACTAATGAAGGACATGACAACTCCAAGTGAAACTACCACAATGCAGAAGTGGGGCTCTCCATTTCTGCAAACTTTCCTGGTGCAATATTGAGAGAGCTTCAGGCACTTGCAGTTAGTTCAGTTTGTATTTTGTTGTTGTATCTGAAAACATGATGGGGGAAGAGTAGGAGGAGGAGGAAGAGTTGCCATAGGAACAGGAATGACTGGGAGAGCTTTTTGTGTGCCGCTCTGCCTCTGTGTGCTTTGGTCTTGGTGCTGGAGAGTGAATACAAGAGAAAATCAGTGAGTTTCTTGGTAGCACGGAGCTCTTGCATGAATTAGGTTTGAATGCAGAAATCTTCCCCCCCATCTAAAGATCTACCAGTTATTGGAGGGCTCCTCCTCCTCCCAAGGCATCTTTTGTCCCAAACCCTGGATGTGTTTTCAATGGGTGTAACGCTGCAGAAACACCTGAGCTGGGAGGAGAACGCTGATGCACAACCCTGCAATTTGGAAAGGCCAGTGGTGTCCTCCCAGGTGAGGGTGATGGTGGAGAGAGAAGGGCTGAAGCCACAGAGAAGAGGGGTGTTGTGCTGGGCCATTTGCCTTGTGTTGGAGGCAGACCAGCTGTGTCCCTCTCAGATCTGTTGCCCGAGTGATGCTCTTGATTGGTTGCACGAGCAGAGCACCTGCCTGTGCGACTCCACTGTGCCTCAGTTTCCCCCTTGCTCTCTGACCATGTGGCTCAGCAGGAGCTGGGCACAGGGATGAGGATGTTACAGTGCTGAAATGCAGGTTATTGAGGCCATACGGTTGCTTGACAAAGAAATTGGGTTTCCAACGCAACCATAGGATTGTTTGGGTTGGAAGGGATCTTCAAAGTCCACTGATCCAACCCCCCTGCCATGGGCAGAAACACCTTCCATTAGAGCAGATTGCTCCAAGCTCCATCCACCTTGGCCTTGAACACTTCCAGGGATGGGGCATCAACAGCAGCCTGTCCCAGTGTCTTACTACCCTCACCACACATTCCTCCCTTATCTCCAATCCAAACCCACCTTCTTCCATTTAAAAACATGTCCCCTTGTCCTGCCATGCCTGTTTTACCAGCCACCCTGGCACAGGCCAAGGTCCCATCTCAGCCAAACTGCCATTCATCCTCTCCCATTATGGATGTGGAGCAAAATTGCTTGTGAAATCCCTGAGCTCAGTTTAGGCAGCAGAGTTATTTTGGGGTTTGCCTCTTTGCTAAGCAAACAAGGCAAGCGCAGTCACGCCTCTTCCCAGCTCGTCCTTCCCAGTCGTATCAAATTGGGTGGATCAGCATCTCGCCTCTTCTGACCAGATTTAACTGGGTCTGAGATAGGCATTTCTACAAATGCCTTTAAATAGAAAGCCTAATTGAGGAGGAAGAAAAATGAGTGCCTTGCTGACAGAGTCCCCTGAGAGCTCAGCATATATTGGTCCCTGGGGAAGCCTGGTGAAGAGCAGATCTTTCTGGTTGCAGGGAAAGATCTGCTCAGGGTTGTGATCCTTTGGTCAAAGACCTTGAGACCCAAATACCCAGATAGCCCTGGCTGCCTTGGTGTCCATGGGGCTACTCCACCCCAGTGCACCTGGGAGGTGGGCAGTGAGAGTCCTGAGCTGGAGGTGGTGGTGGCTGCTCCAGGAGCAGGGGCTGCTTTGAGACACTTTATGTGATGCTCACTGATGAAAAATGGAGGTGTAAGAGTGAATGACTGCTTAATGTAGTGTTTAATCAGGTTCTTGTAGGGAAGGTGAAGAGATGAATTTTGATAAACCTTTTCAAAAGTTTGAGGTTTAGGTTTTGACTGAAGACTGTCTTGGCCTCAAAGGCAGTGGAGGCTCAGTGGCCGGGTCTGTGGTGGTGCCTACTAACAGAGGATGGTTCTATGCTTCTCTCTTGTCCCCCAGGTTGGCATTGACTTCACAGCTTCCAATGGGAACCCACAAGAACCCTCCTCTTTGCACTACATCAACCCCATGGGGACAAATGAGTACTTGTCTGCTATCTGGGCTGTTGGCCAGATCATCCAGGACTATGACTCGTAAGCACCATGCCCTTCTGCCCCCACCCCTGTTTTACAGATGTTTCCCTGCCTCCCCAAAGGGCTGCTGGGATGCATCTGTTTTGATCTCCCATCTGCAAAGCCAGGGCTAAATAATACTTTAAAGGTATTATTTACCATATACTTCGGGGTGCAGGAAAGGGTCAGGACAGGCTTTCTCTTCTCTCTGTTGCTGCTATGGAGAGGAGGGAGCATTAGCAGAGGTGGAGCATCCTCTATTGTGAGCAGATGGCAGATGCCCTCAGCTCACTGGTGTTTACCATCAGAGCTCTGACCCCAGGCTGCCTCATTCCTCAGACACCCTGAGGGGTGGAGAAAATATCAGAAAAATATCATCTTAGGCATTGATAGAGAAAGCAAAATAGAAATCTGTTGCTCTTGCTGTGATGTCTTTTTGTGCTCAAAATGGATAGCTCATTTTAAAAAATTTCCAGGGTTACAAGGCTGCAAAAGACTCAGGTGTTTGGGCAAGAGGATGCTCCTGATCCCTGTGGGAAACAAAGCAAAGCTGGACTCTCTTGTTCTCTAAAGATCCAAACCCAGGGGGGGATATGTATTCTCTCTGTTCAGCTCCCATGATTTTTAAAGGCACTGTCTGTTTTGGGAGAAGCTGTGCAAGCCTGCTTCATGTGTGTCAATACACCCATATGTTTTCCTTCTTCCCTCTAGAGACAAGATGTTTCCTGCTCTGGGATTTGGTGCCCAACTGCCGCCAGACTGGAAGGTAAAGTGTTGTGGCCACCTGTGTGTTTGAGGTGGGATTGTTTTATATTGCCTGGGCAGGAGCTGCTGGGGTTTGGTTGGGGAAATGCTGTTGGGCAGAGGAGGAGTGGGTGGATGTGGGTTCTCAGCTGGTGGGGAGATGTGTGTGGGCAACAGGGCAAGGATGGGGCACAAGCAGCCCGTTCCTCCCTTCTATGTTGGCATGAAAGCAGCAGCTCCCCGGCATTAACGGGCAGAGCCAGGCGTTGATTCATTTTCCTGGCAGGAGGCAGGAACAGTTCTGGGGAAGGGAAAAGGCCCCTGGATGAATGTGTCAGACGGCAGCAAAGTCTGGAAGGGGGTTGGGAGCTGGGGAGCCTCAGTGTGATGTTGCACAGGCAGAGCCTGCAAGGACTGGAGCAGAGGAACTTTCCCCAAAACCCACCGTGATCTTTGTTTGGGATTAGGTGCTGGAGGGGTTGGTTAAAGGCACCCTGGTCCTGCAGGGGCCAAGCTGAGCATTCTACTCATCCAGAGAGCAGGGTATAGAGCTGCTCCTGCAGCCTGGCTGCTGGTTGGGGAACATCTTCTCATGACTGAGACAATGTGCCAGGACACCACCATTGTTAATTACTGGTTGCGTCTTCTGACCGCACTTTGCCCATGCCCTTCATGTGAATTTTCTTTCTGCTCAGTGGCTTTGAGGCGTTCCCAGCTTCAGGCTGAGGTTGAATCTCAGTGAGGCCTTTGTGTTCTCTGGGAGGGGAGCTGTGCTCTGGGCTGAGTGCAGCAGGGCACGTAAGTCATGAGCAGCTGGGAATCGGGCTGGGAAGCTCATCACTGCCAGCCCTTGTGGCTGGGGATGTCCTGCCCACTCCGGCTTTGTGCTTTTCTGTGCTCTCCTGGCAGCCAAAATTCATGTGACTCAAATGGGAGCTCTTGTTGTTTGCCAACCACAGGAGGAGATCCCTCCATGTGCACTTTGGAGGTGATTCATCCTCCTCGGCCAGCAAATGTCCCTGGTCTGTCACTTCACCACTTTTGGTGGGGAAGATCTAGGTAGGCAGCTTCCAGCTGCCACCAGCGATTTATTACTTGAGAAGAACAGGAATGGAAAATGCAGTGGGGATGGAAAGGGTACAGCAGCACGGGCTGCTGGAGAGTGGATGAATTTTCATGGCAAGCATCCTGTTCTGCTGTCTATGTGTGCAGGTCAATGACTGCGGGAAGGGCATTGCTGGACTGAAAAGGGCCCTTCCAGCAAGGCTGGAGGTGGGTACTGGGTTGAGGATGCTGGCTGGGGGCCCTGTGGCTGCCTGCTGCAGCTTCCCGTGGGCCTGGGGGATACTCTCTAAATGCTACTGGAAAAAACACCTGGCTTTCCCCAGAATCATGTCTAAGCCCAAATAAACCGCAGTGGGGAGCAGCTTCTTTCCCAGGTGCTTGTCCGGTGCCTAAAGGTCACCCACCCTAACACCAACGGTGACCCTAACGCCAAGAGTGACCCATCAGCTGTGTCACGTTAGCAGTGGGGCCATCCCTGGTGCATCATCCCACACCACTCTAGCCTGGGGCTTCATTCCTTTCTGACTTGCCTGGCCCACGGGCTCTGGGCACCACCACTCATTAAAGACTTTTTGGCCATCCAGACTTGTTGGGGAATTTCAAAGCCAAGGCAGCAGTTCTCCATGAAAACCCGTGCCCTGTGTGACAGCGGATGGATAGCAGGGACCCACAGACCCGAGTGGAGATTGTCAGGAGATCCGAGTGGTATAAATGGTGTTTTGTGCTCCCGTTGCCATGGCTCCCCCAACGCTTCTCAGGCGCCCGTCGGAGCGAGATGTTTTGCACACAAAAGTCTCGTTGGAAATGTCAAAGAACATCTTGCCATGTAACAGCTCTGTAGAGAGCCTCGAGTGGTTTCCCAGTAGGGAACAGGAGAGGGAGGCAGATGGGTTGTGGTTTCTGGGGGATGAGCAAAGGCAAGGCAGCAGTGGAGAGGGGGATGTTCAATGTTGGAGCCCCAGCAGTCACCTGGGTTTGGGAGATGGGGTTGGCCAAAGGAAGCTGGAAGCTTCAGTGGTGTGCAGCACCATCCTTTTGTCTTTATCTCTCTCTCTATATATATCTATATATCTATATATATCTATCTATATATCTATATATCTGTGTGTATATATATATATATATATATATATATATATATATTTGGAAACTGAGTCACAGAAAGGGTGAGATTTCTTGGGGAGGTGGCAGAGAACCCTCTGTGGAGTTGGTCTTACCCTTTGGGGTAGTTTGAAAATGTTGTTCCCTGTGAGTTACTGGAATGTGATACCTGTAAGTGCTCCACGTACGTTTAACTGGACTTCTCAGAAACTGTTTCCAAAGTAAGAGCTGATTAGGGAATGAAATCCTTCCTTTTTTGTTTTTTGGGGTTTTTTTTTGTTATTTTGAAGCCTTCCCATTGAAATTTTTTAGCAGATATATAGATATATGTAAAATCCATAAAAACTCCAGAGGAGGTTTTCAACACTTCTGCACGTAGGGTGTCTGCTCTGTAGACAGTGAGGAACACAGCTTCAAACCATTTTGTTGCTGCTTAAAAGAAAGAGAAACCCCTCTTTTGCAGTGCAAAACATGGAAATATTTCTGCTTGTCTTGTCTATAAATACTCATGTGGCAGAATTCTGAACATTTTGTCAAAAAAAAGGAAGTGAGCCTGTTACAACTGCAAATCAGTTGAATTTGAGTGTATTGCTCAAAATTGAGGCTTCTGCAAGAAAGGGCATATGCAAAGCACAGTTGTGCGTTTCAGACTGTCTCTAGCCTGGTGGCTGTGGGTGTTACTGGTCATGCTCAACAGGAATGGAGAGACCTGAGCAGTTCACCAGTCCGGCAGCACATCAGCTTTGCAGCACAGGGAAGACTGCTGGTTGACTTTGCTTTTGTTTGGTTGCTATTTCCCACTCCACAGCCTCTTGCAAAAATAGTTTCTGCTGCTTTCAACACAATGCCCAGCATAATTGGAAAGTCTGAATCAGATGCGTGTTGCATTTGCAGCCTCAGGAGGACTTTTGCTTCAGAGGGCAGTCGTTGTGCCAGTGTTGTGAACACGCGTGTCCTGCAGCAACTCCCATGCTGAAAAGCTCAGCAAACCTCCACCCTTGTGGGAGAGAGACAGTATCCTTGTTTTGTAACTCTGGCATGAACAGGGTGGGAGCTTTTTGTTTCACAGCCCTTGAGCTGGTGTCCTGAAATCTCAAATCACCCCTTCAACCTCAGAGGTGCTGGAAGAGGCACTTTTTCATCCCAGGTGCTCCTGAGAGTCTGTTTGCTTCTTTGGGTACCTAAATTGCTGGGAGCAGAGTGAGGAATATGCCCAAGCCCACACATCTGGTGGTTGTTCCATGAGCAGGCTGTTGACCCACAGCAGCATTGGAGAGGTTTGTGCTGGAGGGCAGGAGTCCTGGCCCTCTCTTGCAGCCAGGCTGTTGAGCTGCCCTGCCTTTGCTGGCAGAGGCAACTTCAAAGGAACTGCTGCCCAGTGCAACAAGCCGGGGTAAGGGTGTGCAGGACTGTCTGCTATTGCCAGTCTCACCTGCTTGTAAGACCATTTCCCTGACCCTGAAAGGATGTCTTGGAAGGCCTGAAGGATCTTGCATGTGTCATGGAGAGGTGGGTTTATGGCCAATGACAACAAACCCAGATTGTGCTGGGATTTGCTGTCCATCACATCCAAGCATTCATGTTGCCTGTCCCGTGCTGCCTTTTGTGGCATGGTGACCCAGGTGATGGAGTTAATCTTCTGCTGGTGTGTAAGTGTAGCTGACATGCCATACCAGGTCTTCAGTGCATCTTGCACTGTGCCTTCCTCCCTCCTGCTGTACCATACACAAGCAGGGAGATGGGGAACAGAAATGCTGCCAGAACTGGGGCTCCCTGTGGTGTTAATTGAGTTTTCTCCCTCTATAACCTGCAATAGCATGAGGTAATTTCTCCCAGGGACCGTGGGATAGCCCTGCTGGCTGAGAGCATCCCTTCTGCCTGCTTCCCCTCTGGGCAGCCAGTGGGAAGCCACGTGGACAAACCTGCTTTGATAACTGTAGAACAATGTGATGTGATAATTTCATGAGGCTCCATGATGGAGTCACTGGGGAACTGGTCCATCCTCAATTGCTGCTCAGCCCTGACCATGTTTGTGTTTGCTGTTTGGGTAGCAGCGGGCTGGGAAGTGTTGGTGACTCAGCAGGATGGACCATAATTCTGCAACCACCCGGTCCTGCTCCAGGGGAGCATTATACCTCAACCAGCCCTGCAGCATCAGCTAAACTGATGGTGAACAGCCTGTGCTGCACTGGCCCTCCCAGTCAATTTGAGTCTTTTCTTCTCCACAGGTATCCCATGAGTTTGCCATTAACTTCAATCCCAGGAACCCTTTCTGTTCAGGTAAGCATCTACCAGGTCTTTAGGATTCCTTTGATGCCTTCAGTGCCTTCTCTCCTTCCTCTGCATTTTTTCAATAACATCTTCATCCCTGGAAGTGTTCAAGCCTGGGTTGGATGGGGCCCTGACCAACCCAATCTAGTGGGTGGCATCGCTACCCATGGCACGGTGGTTGGAACTGGATCTAAGGTCCCTACCAACCCAAATGATTCCATGATGCTGTGATCTTGGCAGTTTTTCAAGGTCTGTTCAGAGACAGACATGAACAGTGAAGCAGAGCACAAACTAATGGCACACTCAGAGGAAAGCAGAGAAAATTTGGGGGTGTGTAGGAAGGCCCAGGGTAAAATGCAACTGGATTCAGATGGTATAAAATCCGCCTTCGCTCTGATGTCTGGTGTGTCCTACCAGCCGTCTGCTCCTCCAGCAAGGCTGCAAGAAACACAGGGCCTGTTTAGCAGATGGGGAATTCTGACTTAACAATTCATTTAGCAGCTGAGAGCTGCTCACAGTGATGGTTGAAGGACTGCTCAGATCCTAAGTGGTAAGGGCTACCATGGACCCCAAAAGTCACCTTATTCCAGCAAGATGGGCCTCCAAACTTTGCTGGATGGTTCATGGAAGCTGGCTGTGAACATCTGCTTTTCTTCTGCCTCTGCTTTGTTCAGTCCCTCTCCAGCAGCTACAAAGCATTCCCTGGATCTGATGTCCTGCCAGCATTGTAGGGTGCAGAAGCCACCGTCCTGCAGCCCTTATCAGTGACAGGTCCTTCCCAAAGGATTGATGATCAGCTCATTCATTGTGGAATTGGTCATTTTTGAGTCACACACCCATGCATCCTTTTGGGAGACCAGCCATCTACCCTGTTCTGGTGTGGCAGAAGTTTGGGAGCTCAGAAGGGCACTTCTGTTTTGCTTCTCTCTGCTGTTTTAGGGGGGGGGTTGTGTATGTTTTTTTGATTTTTTTCATCTGTCCATTGTTCTGGTTATGTTCAGGTCAGGATTTGATTTTCTTTTTACTCCTCTTTCGTTGACTCTGAGATTTTTTCAGAATTCAAGGAATGCCTCAATTGACCATGGGCATTATGAGGGCTTCCCTACCCCAGAAGGTCTGAGAACCCACTACAAAATGACTGAAGTGGAGCTGGATGAGCTCATCGCAGGGGGCTGGGGGGAGAGGGAGGGAAACAGATCTAAGTCCAGCTCTGTGACATCATGAGATAATGATTCCTAATCGGACTTGTTGTGGTCCTGAGCTGTGATGTATTGCAATGCCTGGCTTCTCTGCTTTCCCTGAAGGTGTGGAGGGCATTGTTCAAGCATACTCAGCCTGCCTGCCCCACATCCGCTTCTATGGACCCACCAACTTCTCCCCCATCATCAACCACGTGGCCCGCTTTGCAGCTCAAGCCACCCAACAGGAAACTGCATCCGTAAGTCCGTAAGATTCCATGATGGGATGGCAATCCTGATGGTTTTGGTCTGGGGAACACAAAGCCTAAGCTGGATTTCATGTCTTTCCATTCACTGTGGGCTGCAGCCATGGGTCCAGCATTGCCAGTGGTGACCAATGGGTCCTCTTAGGGGTGTGAAGAGCACCTGAATTCTGCAAGTTGGAGCTCACTTGGGTCCCTGTGGCAGCAGGGCTGCCTGTGGAGGATGGCAGATCTGGCCCCTGGGTTTTGCTGGCCACAACAACTCAGCTTGGGCATCAGCACATGCACGGCAGGAGATTTTGGGGTAAAAGCTTTGCTGATTCCTGCCTGGAGTGGAGCAAGATCACACCCAAAACCTCTTCCCCAGGGGGACCTTTACAAGCCTTGCTGTGAGTGCTGTTGCTCTTCCCAGCTCCAGGCACAAGGAAATACTGAATTTGGTTTAATTCAGCACAAATCCAGGTCGCTCCTCGTGTTTTGATTTTCTCTTGCTGTCAGTGGGGGAGGGAGAGCCCACGGGCTCTGCACGGAGCAGAGGCGCTAATCGTATGCAAATTGCACCCCTCCGCTGGCACTAATAGTTTAATCAAGGGAGATTTTAAATAATGGGCACTGATAGTGCCGTCAGAGGCAAGCCTGGCTTAGCTCAGGGGTTTTTTTTGGCAGCACAAAGCGTTATTGGTGAGAGATCTCACTCCCCCAGGGTCTTCTCTTCCATCCCATCAGTGACTCTGGGCATCAAAGCCACCCCTGGTGCTGACGGCTTCGGTGGCTGCCTGGGCCTGCCCTCCTCTTCCTCCTGCTCTCGCTTGCTCCCAACATTTCAAACAAAACCAGAAAACCTTATAGTTTTTCCATGGCAACAAAGATCACAAATCCTTGGCTCTTAAAGGATGGGAGACTAAAATGTATTGAGGCTGGGGGAGGGACAGAGGGATTACATTTGACTCTTGGAGAATGATTAATAAGCTTTGGGGAATTAAAACACACCTTTCCAGCAGGGTCCTTGCATTGAAACTGCCCCTTTTCTTACCTCATGCTGTTTAGTCCTGCTCCCCCACCTGAGCCTAATTGTTGATATTGTATGATCAGGAATCATCCCCAGAGCCCATGGGGATTCAGAGACTGGCCATTTTAACAACAGAAAGAGTAGAAAGGAGGATGGTGCTGCCAGGCTGGTGTGCAAGTGGGGACCCCAGCTTGGCAGGACTCAGTTGTAGGGCCAGCCTGATCCCTGTGCACTGGGAGCTCTGGTTGTGGCTGGGGAGAGTTGCCATCCTGGCTGGGTACTGCGAGCCCAGAGGTGCCACCAGCACAACTGCCCCACTGCCACTTACTGACACCCCCAAAATGTCATTGCTCCTTGGGGAATCTTCCACCAATGCTCTCCTGCTGTGCCTGCTGCTCCCTTGCTCCGATGCTCGTCAGCCCAACACAACCCCTGGGCTTTGAGGCTGATCCACAGCAGCAGCTCTTACTCCTCTTGACCTCTGAAATATGTTGTGATAAACATTTGATGAGCTCTGCACCCCCTCCCCTTTTCCTGCATACTTTCCAGCATTTTTCTCTGATCCTATTAAGGATTTCACAGGAAAAAAAAGGAACAAAGAAAAATAGTTCTTCCTGTGTTTCTAGTACAGAGGCCAGGAGAGGAAGGGGAGAATCAGCTTAAGGTCTTTTCCGTTATCAGCTGCTGCCCTCAAGGTTTTACTCTTCCTCACAGGAAGGGTTCCCAGACAGGGTCAGGCCCCAGTCCTGCCTCCAGTGGAGACCAGTGCAGATCCTCTCCTAAAGTTGTCTTGTCCTCCAGACATAGATGTTGGGGTCCTGCTTTTCAGTCCTACGTCTCTGTCCCCATGATTTGCACTGAAAAGTTCAGATTTAGGGGAAAACTAAACCCTGGGCACTGCCCGCAGGCAGGGCTGACACATCAAAAGGGGCTGGGGTGGGGAGGGGGCTGGCTGCTGCCCTGGCTTGGGAAAACCTCCTCACCCATGTCCTCAGGTTGTGTTTAGGCTTGACCCAGCCTTGTTTGCACTTGGAATTTAGCCCTGGAGAGCATCAAGAGAAAATGAAGCTCGGGGAAGGTTTTAGGAGATGTGGGCTGGAGGAAGACCAGAAAAACAGGCTTGGGGCAGCACTCCCTCTTTTTCTTTTCCAGGATGGCTGTGCTAGTGGTTTTCAGAGGAAATGGAAAGAATGAGGAGAGGAACAAAAGGCTTTAATGTGCTTAAGTGCTTGTTTTCATCATTTCTCCAGCACATGCAAGCTGTGTAATGTGCCCAAATTGAGCCATTACTTTCCCTGTAGATGAAGGAGATGGGATTTTTGGGGGTCCACATGCTCCAGATTATCTGAGCTGTGTCCAGCAGGATGGTCCGTCTGTTTGTTTGTCCATCCCTTCCAAGCTCTGCAGGACTGGCCCTGGTGCCCTCCTTTTCTCAAGGGAAGGGGAGTGGGTTCTAATGCTGCCACCCAATCTTGCAGGTACCCTCTGCAAGCCCCCTCAGTCCCTCCAATACCCACAGCTTTGTATGGGAGATGGACAAGTCTGCGCATGGAATGCACCTGCCACCCCACAGCCTGGCACTGGAATACAGGAGATGCTCCCCATTGGTTCAGGGACATGTCAATGGCGAGCACTCCAAAATACACCCCACTGTGTGCAGGCAGGGGGAGATTTCATCTCCCAGCTGGGCTCATATCCCAGCCCCAAACTCCTCCTGGCCCTGACACAGAAGCTCTGCCCAGGCTGGAGGTTGGATTCTTCCCATTAAGTACATTATATCAGAAAAATATTTTGGTGGGGAAATGGTTTGGTGTTTTTTATTATCTTTCAAAAATCAAGGGGAATAGATGCACCTGAATTTCTGGGTTCTGCTAAAAGAGGTGATGCCAGCTGTCCTGGCAGGTGGTGAACCTTGCTCCCAAACCCCTGGGGGACCTGCCACCCCTCAACATGTGGAGCATCCCAGCCATTCACACCCTGCAGGCTCTGGCTGCAGTGTGAGGGTGCACTGGCACCCCACTGGGTCTGACCCTCTGCCCTCCCCTCCACAGCAATACTTCATCCTCCTCATCATCACGGACGGGGTGATCAGCGACATGGACGAGACGAGACATGCCGTGGTGCAGGCGTCCAAGCTGCCCATGTCCATCATCATCGTGGGGGTGGGCAACGCTGACTTTGCTGCCATGGAGTTCCTGGACGGGGACAGCCGGGTGCTGCACTCCTACACGGGCGAGGAGGCCGTGCGGGACATCGTCCAGTTCGTGCCCTTCCGGAATTTCCGCAATGTGAGTGTGGGCAGCAGGGAGGGGATCACAGGGATAAATGGGGTGTCAAGCCTAGAAATGATCCTGGAAGTGGAGCAACCACAGTAAAGGCAGACGAGGCCAGAAGAACCTGCCTGTCTTACCATCCCCCAGTGATGCTCTGTCACTGACTATGTACATCAGCCCTGCAGCCAGAGGCAAGCAGGGACAACAGTGCTCCACATCTCTGTAGTGGGTTCCACCAGAGCATCCCCCCTGTTTCTCCACCCCCTGTCGTCAGGCAGGTGGGACCAAAACCAGTGAATAATAGCAAGGTCTGGGTTTCCACAGCAAGCTGGGGCAGCACTGGGCTCATGTCCCTCGCCACAGTCCCCTTCTGGTGTCTCCCATTCAGGTCTCATCCAGCACCTGTGATGTGCCACACATGGAGGGCTTAATGCTGAATTGTCCTGGGGGTGAGCCCTGCAGCCCCTGGTCCCTCTTGGTGCCTGTAGGAAAGGGCAGTGCTGGGACTGGCCATGCACATGTCCCCTCTGTGGGATGGCCTGTTGTGATCAGCCAGGAGTCAGCCCTGGATCAGATGCTGTTGCTGGCACAGGATTGCCCAAGGATGCAGAATATCTGCTTATCTTCCCCTTTTCTGCAATTAATCAGTATCTTTCTATTTCACCTCCTGTTACTCATACCTGTTTTTTCTTACCCTATCCAGGATGTTTTAATCCTCCCTACAAATGAATTAGCTCCTGAAGGAAAGTGTAGTATAGAATATAATAATCCCAAGTGTATAAAATGCTGGCTGCCAGTAGACTCTAGGGGGTATTAAATGAAATGCCACAGTCTGGAGTTGGGGATAGCCCAGCCATGTTTGCTCAGTCAGCCCTGTGGCCATTCTAACACTGGTGTTGGTTCCCTCTGGCCCACAGGTCCCCAAGGAGACTCTGGCCAAAGCTGTGCTGGCAGAGCTGCCCCAGCAAGTTGTCCAGTACTTCAAGCACCAAAACCTGCCACCCATCAACTCGGAGCCCGCCTAGAGCTGTGCCAGCTGCTCCCTCTGCATGTTGCCTAAGCCTGTTGGTCCTACCGAAAGCGCATTCCACATGCTCTTAAGAGAAGAATACCCTCCCTGAAACACTTTGTACTTCTTAATTTAATTGCTAAGTTCTTAAAACTCATCCCAGCAAAGCGTCTGGATTCATTTTGTACAGTCTCAGCCCGAGGTAACACTAAGCAGCCAGGCCATGCCTTGGTCCTGCTCTGTTGAGTCACTTTTCAGTATTGAATGTACTTTGTATAATTTCAGTGGAACAGAATACGATTTTTATGATCAAAACTTGCTTTTTCCAAGCAATGAAATGCTTAATATATTATTATTATAATTCAATGAACTGGTCGTTGTATAGTTCATGTATTTGTGTTGTACCTGTACATCCGTCAGACTCTGTGTTCATTTTTATACTGTGTACATGTTACATTTGTTATACTCAGGTTAATAAAGAAACTTGGACATTTAAAACAAGGGTCTCCTAGATGGGAAGGTGTGGAAGGCAGCTTGCATAGTCAGCAGTGCTGCATATTTGGGAGTTACCCCAACTGGCCTGTCCTGGTCCCTTAGGTCCTCACTGTGTGCCAATTTCTGCTTGCTGTGCCCTGGGATGAGCCCAGGCTGTCATTGGCAGCATGCCAGAGGGGGATTTACTGATGTGGATGTCCCAGGGAGAGGAGAATCCCCTCAGTGCCTGCCTGAGCTAAGGGCAGGGGACTAGTATGTGCTTGGGAAAACACTGGTGAACCCACAACGAACCATGAAAGGAAGTTTCATGGTTCACTGCTGCTTCTTCTCTAGAAATTCTTCCGAGTCTGAGTAACAAAAGCTCCCTCCTGCCTGGGCTGGGTAATGAAATCCAGCTCTCCAGCAGCTCCTTTGAGCTGCCCATCAGCAACATGCTATCTTCAGTGCTAATTGCTGTTTCTGCTGTTCTTAACTAGATTAAGGTCGTTTGAAGCTGAAATGCTGTTGAATGTCTGGCAGGGATCACCAGCCATACTCCAAACTCAAGTAGGCTTGACCTGCCTTTTCCCCACGAGAGGAAGTGCTCGAGGTGGGAGGTTGGTGTCCCTATGTAAAGCCTGCAGCCCATTGCACACCTGTGTGCTACTGGCTGTGCTCCCTGCCACCAACCACCACCAGCAACCAGCTGGCTGTCACTGTGCCCCTGAGGCACCAGCACAGAGGCTGTCCCAGAGCTCACAGTGGGGCCCAGAATCAGCTCAGAGCATGGTGCTGGGTGAGACTCTGTTGCTTGGGAGAGGTGGTACTGCTCCATGAAACATTTACCTTGCAAAAACTCCCTGTAAGGGAAATAAACAACCAACATCACTCTTTTCCAAAGGGAGAAGCAGCCTTTGAAGGGTGGCTTGTTTAAAAATAATGTATCCAGCTCAGCTTCCAGATCGAAGTCTGTGGCTTTGGAAAAATGGTTTGGTTTTTGGGTTTTTTTTCTAAAAATTCCATAAGAGAACCTCACATGCAGCTGCAGAAGCTCATAAGCTCTTCTTCTAGTAGAGTGTTTGTGGGGGTTTGTCATTTTTTTTAACACCTCACTGAAGCTCTAACAACTAGCACAGAAACAGTTTATTGAGCTGTCCCTGGGGAGGGGCTGAAGCACACACTATGCAGTCATGGTTTTCCTGAAAAATAACAAAAAATATCTAAATCCACCACTGGATGACAAGAGTTGCTGGATCCAGTCAGAGCCAGCCATTCTCCTCCAGCTTTGCCAGCCCCAGGGCAAGGTTACTGCCACAGCTGCCCTTTTCAGGTCTGATTTATCCTCCATCCCGTGCATTCTTCACATCCCAGCATGTCTCTCAGCTCACTGCAGTATTTTAATGTCAGATAGTTTCTGACTGTATGAAGGTAAATGGGGCCAATGGATGGGGTGAGGAGCTGGGACAGCTCTGCAGTTTGTTTACATGGGCCAAGCCCTGAGAACAGCAGGGCTGACTCAGACTCAAAGGCATTCCCCAAGTGTCCTGTTACGTTCTTCTAGGAACAAGAGGGAAGTTGAGGGCTCCCACATCTGCTTTTCCTGGATTATGTCTCCCCCTGGCCTTGCATGGTCCAATATAACCACCATGACCCCCTCGTGATCTCACCTGCAGCCCCCATGGACCACCACCATCATCACACCTGCTGCAACTGACTGGCAACTGCCCCCACAAATTCCTGTCTGAATCAGCCATTTTGATGCAGCTGTGCAAAACACCACTCAGGAAAATGGCCCCAGCGTGCTCACATCTGGGCCAGGCTGCTCTGACTCTACTGATGTAGCTTAATGCCAGGGAAGGGCACTGACAGCTCTCACACCAACTCCTCAAGGCTTGTGCAAATGCAACTTTCATAAAAAACATGCATTTTTTTGTGCACCACTTCCATTTCATTCCACAGCTCAGTATAATGAAAGTCATCAAAAGCAAAGCATTAGCGAGGCTGCGAGATCTACTTATTTTCCACCTGAAAGTGCCATAATTACAGTAGCTAGAGAAGAGGCAGGATAACCTCTGGAGCAAACACAGGAGGTTCCAGGCAGCCCAGAACAGGGGAGGAATAGCACATTTGTAAGGATATGATTGTGGAATGGGGCTGTGCAAACAGAAAGGGTATTTGGCTAAGGGTAGCTTCATTGTGAGCATAACTCTCCCTGCTTCCTTTGGGAAAGTTCAACACTCAAACTAAGGCATGAATTCACCAAAGGCCTTCAATTTTCACTGCTTTTAGCCCAGGTGCTCTCTTACAAGTTGCTCAGTGTCACACCCAGGTACCTGCTCTTTGGCAAACACTTACCAGGTGCTCTCTCAGAAGTGCAGTACATAGAGCAGGATAGTGAGGGACTGTCACACTCTTCCACCCCTGAGCAGTCAAGCTGAGCTGTTCCTCCAGCCTCTTATTTGTGTTGTTTGCACACACAGGTGAAAAGGATTGGCCCTCACCCCTCCTTCCTGCTCATCCCTGCCTCTCTGTTTCACCCCACTCATAAACATGTCCATGAAGGATTTCTTAAATTCAATACAGCTTCAAGAATTATGTTCTTCTCCAGCTTCTGTACAAAGAGGTTGGGCTGAACTGGGCAATCCCACATGCTCTGGATTCATGTTCTTCAGGACATTGCTGCTGAAAAGCTGAATTGCTTGTCAAGTGCTGGCACAGGAGCAACAGCTTTTGAGCAGAACAGGCAACTGCAGCTCCTGTGAACTCCCTCAGAACAGCAGTTTTCCATCACCACCTCTGAATTTGCAGGAGGCTGCCTTGTACCTCTCCTGGATGGCGGTTTGAGGAAAGGGCTGGTTGGGTAGAGCAAAAATTACTTAATGGAATGAGAACAATTATGAATGGCACAAGCAGAGATAAAAAAAAATGCATTCAGAATGTCTTTAATCATGTAACACTAAAACTTCTTTACAGTGTCATGGCAATCTACACTTCACCATCTGCTCAAATTTGGTTCTGCCCCCATTTCTCAAATGCAGAATAAAAATGACATTTTAAAACAGAACACATGGCTGTTTCTACAAGACTTCACTGCTTCAAGTGAGTATTTTTGCTTGTTAGTCTTGTATAAACTTCTTAAATCAACATAATTCTTTCCATAAGAATTGTAAAAAAAAAAAAACCACCTCTCCTCCTTACCCTCCTAGACCTTTGTGACACTAGGTGTGCCTTCTCCTTTAGGATGGCAGCTTTTCCTCAAGGCTCAGTATGCACCCCAGAAATGGAAAGTTGGGAGTGTGGGGGAATATATAATGAATTATTTTAGGAGTATCTGAGTGTATTAAGGTTTAGAAGTTACCTAGAAAGATTATATTTGGGGCAGAAGGATGCAAAGAAGCATCCATTAGGGTTTTGAAAGATACTCTGTACTACATTACACAGGGAGGGATTTTGTTACGGACCATCAAAGAAACTGTTGCCACGAAAGACAGAGGAGACAATCTTTCCAGTGGAATTAATAGTGCCTTCGCTATCCGAGCTGGACTCTGAATCGCTGCTCCCCGAGTAGGCGCCCAGGCCAGGCAGGATCCCAATGCACACGGCTGCCGAGGGACAGTGGACTGTGGAGCTTCCCACGGAGCTGCTCCCCAGGGGAACACAGGAGGGTTTTTCTGCAAGAGAGATACCTCAGTCAAAAACGGGAGTGCAGGAAAGGGCTTTCAATCAGCCCAGGAGCTGCTGCGTGTCACTCACCTGCTTTTGCCATATAAACAGCAGATGATTGCAGGATTTAATCAAAGCATAAAGCAGCTTCATGCTGCAATAAAGCCATTCTGACAGTAAGGACTTGCTACCTCAGGGGATTTTTTTTTTCTCATCACTAGTTTAAGCCCAGCTCTATGCTGGTATTACATATTTTTTATTCTGAAGCTGTCAGTTTGATGCTTGTCAAGTACCAAACCCACTAAAAATAAGAATAAATAGCTCTGCTTTGTGCAATTGAGTATTTTTTTTTTTTTGCAATATAACAACATAGTTGAGGAAAAGTTTTATTACATCGTTCTGCTAGTCAACATCTCCCATCTTCCATGGCTAATTAATTATTTCCACTGTTCTGAAAGTTTACTGAACAGAAGGAGATTCAGGAAGCGCCTTGGGTTGTCATTACGCAATCCCAGCTCACCCGATTTGTGTCAGTGTCTTGACAGAAAGTCAATTGCAGCCCTGACAGCTAAGGCTGAAACACAACTTAATTTTTCTTCTAGTTCCCCACAATTTTCTGAAACAAATTGGCTTCAGGATGGACAGAATCACTTCACAGCACAAAAAGCTGAAGTGGATGTATACAAATACATCCAATGCCACTGTGAAGAGGAGGGGGATGATCAGCTCTCCATGCCTTCTGCCAACAGAATATGCATTAGGTTTGAAGTGCACCTAAGGAGACTCCCATTATTTATCGGGCAAAACTCTCTCAGATTAAAACCAGTTAAGCATTAGGATAAACTCTCTACGGAGGGGTGCACAGTGTCTGTCTGTGGAGACTTAAGAGCAGGTTAGACTGGTTTAGGCAGGGAACTGCCTGATGACCTGTAGAGGTTCCCTGCAGCCCTATATTCCATGAAGGTTGTCAGCACCTACAGTTCCATTCCTACTGCTCCAAGAGGGTTTGTGCTGTCTTGCACAGTGAAGGACTAGGAAAGCAAAACCAGATTTTACCCTAAATCAGCAGCTGTTCAGTGACACACAGCTTCCCACATGGAACTCGGGACATACCTTGATTCTTTTCATCATGATCAGTATCTAGTTTCAACCTCTTCACACTGTTACCACCATCTGAACTGTGGAAAAAAATAAGAAAGTGTCTTGTTCCTCATAAGCAACCACTTAATTACTGTGAAGTTAATTGTTACAACTTTGCCAAAAACACTACACCAAATGCCAGCAGGATGCCCTGATGACCATCACCACTTCTGACTGCTGTTAACTGGGGCTCCTTCGGGAACATGCAAGATCCAAGGAAGCGTCAACACCTACACTGCACAGATCACCTGTTAACCTGGGAAACAGGAACACACCTCTGGGAGTCCAAGTCAAACCTCTGGCACAGCAACCCAGAGCTGCCTATTCAGCAGGATGTACCCCACAGGATACTGGCAATGACTGCCTGAGCTTCAGTCACCCCGTACAACCACAGCTTGCACATCTGGGTGATCACCACACTTGCTCGTGCAACATCAGTGGCTTTTCCCTTTTGGAGCTTCCCTCTCCTCCTTCATGTACTTAGAGAGCCTATTCTAAATCATCTAAAAATTTTGCACTCAGTAAGAAGCCCAGTAGGTTTTGCAGCAATTCCCACACCAGCTGCAGTATCTAAAAAGTCCTTTCTGGGTCCAAAATGGTGCTGGGGGAAAGGAGCATGACTTGGCCTTCTGACTCTTCTGAGCTTCTATAGCTCTCCCCTGTCACTGCCCAGATTCCACCCTGCTCTGCCATGCAGGCTCCCAATCCTCAGCCATCCACATAAACAAATGCTTCCCAATGCTTCCCAGCTTCAGCTGTGATGAAGGGATGAAGTATGAGCACTATTATGCATTAACTCTTTTCTGTCCCTGTCAGAACATGCAGTACAAATGAAAGGTTACTCTGCGCAGGGAGCTTTTAATAGCAATACATCCTTAACAGGAAATTACAAAGCTCAGGGAGCAGATGTTGAGCTCACACTACACTTGCTTTGGGCCACTTTGCAATAAAAGATAAGATGGCAAAAATAGAAGACTGCAAAGCAAGTCTTCGATGACACTGGCATGTCAGTTAAGATGCTCTCTCTTCAAAGAGATGCCATCTGCAGACTTCAGAAGTGCCATTAAGCACATGCCAGCTCCTTTTCTATATCCTACTGGGTTAAGTACTAGTAGTTAGAAGACAAAACCAACATTGTTGGCTCATTCCTATCAGTTCAGAGTTTTTCTTCTCTGTCTTCTGAAACCCCAAACTACCACCCAACCCTACACACATTAAGTGGTGGAAGTGCTTCCTTCAGTTTTCAGACATGCATTTAATGCTGTACTGGGAGCTAAACATCACTCTGCAAGATAAGCTTCTAAAATAATCTCGCATTCTGAGACCATTCGAACACAGTGACTGAATTTTGAGATGTCAGTAATCATCTTAAGTATTAGATGATTCATCTGTGGGAAATAAGTCTGGTCCCACATGTCTGGTTTCTCCATAACCTGTGGCACATGAGCAGCTGCATTTGCAGGCCAAGATCAAAACAGCAAACACGTCATAAACCCAGCTGCCATCTCCCTGGAATGGAAAGGGTGTTGATCTATCAGTGCAAATCACTGATGAACAAGGGAAGTTTGCCTGATGTCCTCAGGATCAAACTCGTACACAAAGTTCTTCTCTTGTAACCTTGTCTCCCCCGTGCTGACCCCAGCAGTGATTAAAACAATCCATTTTAAACACAGGTGAAATCAACTGATCAATTACGGAAATCTGAATGAATTTACACGAGGGAGGTGCCACAGCTATCTACAAACAGAGATGTGAAATAGATTCCCGCTAGATCCCCAAGCAGGATTGCCCAAGCCTGGCACTCTAGAATGAAGAGTCTACCCACTTGCTTTACACACACATCTATTTGAATTGCTTCATGTTTTTCCCCACAGTCTGTGAGAGCCTATAGAAACAAGGCTGGTCTTTTCTTATACCTTCCCCCTTAGGGCTAAGGTTTACACCTCACTCTCTGAAGGCAGTTTTGGCCCGCCTCCCTCTGCGCTGCTAACTGGGTTCCGTTCCTCATGAATTTATAGAGGTGTGAAACTAACCTTCTGTGTTTCACAGCTCCTGCCAACAGCTTTGCCTGAGAGAATTTGTTCTTGTTTTCCACTGACTTCATGGCCAATTTCTTCTCAGTTTCCTTCTTTGGGTCCATACTGACTCCCACTTTGGTGAGAGTGCTGTGAATTAAGGGTTAAGGATCAGCCGGGAAGGAAGGGGGAGAACAGACACTTCCTCTCTGATATATTTAGCCAGCTCTGCTGACAGCAGCGACCGAAGTTCATTCACATATTCTATCAAAATAAACTTATTTGTAATGACATTTAGCTGGTACCCTCAGCCAAAACAGAAGAGACTTCACCCTCTGGGGTCAGAGCTCTCTCAGGTACCAATACCAGCTCTCTCTGTGCAGACATCCAGGCAGCAGCCCAGGAGCTGCTGTTCCAAAGCCAGAGAGGTGCAACACATGACACTCAGCACCCACAAACATACCCTTTTCCTAAAGGCCTTAGAAAAGCAAAAAGGTCACACTTGGACTAAAACAAACCAACCAACCAACCAAGCAAAGCAGTACTTCCCCTTCTATGGGGGGGTCAACACATGTGTAATTCAAACTTGCTGCTCTGAACTCTAATCCTTACCACAAAACCCAAGTAGCAATATGTGCACTCACTTGCACTCCTAAACCCTCCTTTTGCTGAGCCCAGCAGATTTCAGCCTACCAAGGCAAAACAGTTCCATTTTTAGGTTTGGTATTTATCACTCTGTCTTTTCAGCTCCTCTCTCTGTAAGGACCACAAGGCTATTACTGCTTGGTCTGAGCACCAACACCAAGAGGAAGGAGACAGATTGGTTAAGGGTGAATGTGGTCCAAGATTCCCCCAAAAAGACTGCAATTACACAGAATAACTAAGTAGCTTAAAACAGTGTCAGCAAGGTGGGATGCAGCTGAAACATATAATGATGTGGAGAAGCTTAAGCAGGTTCTCAGTGTGGCTAAGAAGGAGCTGACTCTGTTATCAAGGCACACTCTGCACACATCCTGAACTGGTCTCCTGTGGCAGCATCTAGTCCTGCCCTGGTAACATTTTATATCCACCTGCATCTGGTGAGGCGAGGTCTGCCAAAGACCCTGTTTGCAGATGAGGTGCCATGCAAGTCACACAAGCTGCTGCACAACTTACAAAGTGCACAGTGAAGACAAACTGGCCTAATTTAAACGCATATTTATAAACTCACCTCTAGCTTTCCAACAGTTTCTCTGCAGACAAATACTGGATAGTGAATTTCATGTTGATGGACTGTATATTTTGAAGCCACAGCTTTTTTTTCCCTGCTGAACATCTGCAAATCAAACTCTTACACTTTGCTTTGAAGTGAGACATTCTCCAATCACTTTACAGTCAGAAGCACTTGGATGCCATTCCTTATCAGATTTTCCTAAGGATGCAGCAGTAACCCAGACTGCTCCTTACCTCAATCAAGTCTTCTCAGCTAAAACCACTCTTCAATTTTATTCATTTTTAAAATGGCACAGGAGTGCCACCCTGTGGCTGTCCAAAGCCGTAGGAAAGCTCATTGTGTTGAACACGGTTTGATGTTGCAACACACGACTCCTTCCACCCACTGCAGGGCTCAACTTCCACATTTAGGTCCATCACCTTGTTATATTCTCAGACTGCACTACAAAAGCCTGGCTGACGAACCCAAAGTCTTTTCTTCTAAAAGATACCAAATTACAGGCTTTTCACTTCTAGCCAGGTGGCATTCTTCTAGAACTCTTCAACCAGAAAGGCACAGCACATTTTTAGTAGATATTTTATACATCCTCCTGCCATTAATAAATGTAATGTTATACACAGCCAAGAAGTGTTCCCTCTCAGGAATCAGAAATAAACCTCTCAATCTTAAATACCAACTGCATTAAACAAGCTGTCCTACAGTAAAGCCTGCTT
Source organism: Hafferia zeledoni (assembly GCA_035583235.1). Lineage (NCBI taxonomy): Eukaryota > Metazoa > Chordata > Aves > Passeriformes > Thamnophilidae > Hafferia > Hafferia zeledoni. Next base: position 14,281,856 of record JAWWEV010000022.1, on the reverse strand, counting down.
GTTGGAGGGGGGAAATCATTCCTACACTTGCAAAAGAGTGAAGACAAGAGGATGTTGTTCTCAAACACTTCCTGGATCTGGGCTTAAAAATATCTGTAAATCTTTAATCATTGTAAGACCAGTGGGGGCTGGATAGGGTAAGGAGCAAACAAACCTAGATTTTCAGGCAGGAGGAAGTAAAATTCCTATTCCTCCATATGAATTTCTTATGCTTATGAGTGCATTAAAATATTCCAAAGCAAGTCTATCATGAAGATAGATGATTTCATGATTGTTCAACCTAAAAAATAAAGGAAAAAAGCAAAAAAATCCCAAACCTGTACTTGAATTTTTACGCTGGTTCTACCATTAAATTAATGCCTCTGGGTAGCTTAAATTAGATACTATACCAGGAAAAAGAGCAAATAATCAAACCCATTGGATTGACATTCCTCCTATTAGTTTGGAAGAGCTCAAACAGTACCTATAGATGCAGCACGTTTGCCTGATACCCACTGATTTTTGTCACTGCAGTGATAAACCATCAGCAAGCAGATGCAAAAAACACCTTTTGCATTTTTAGAAGAACACCACCAAAAGTTTCAAACACAGATGAGTCATTTCCAAGTTGCTCTGAGGTTGATTGAAATATTATTGTCAAAAAAGTTACAAAAGGAAATGAACGGGCAACACTTCTTGTTTTCCCACAAGATGAGGTGACCATAAAACATTTTCCCTCCTTCCACCCCATCAGTGGTAAATTCCACAGTTTAATTTACAGAAGACTTCAGATCCAGAGCCACCACTACTACTAAGACCACAGACACTGAGATAACATTGCCTGTACATCTTGATCAGGCCCTGCTCAGTAAAATCAAGTGTGTTATATGGATAATTCAAGACAACTCCAGATTCCCTCTGGGCTGGTGTGGTTCACCCTGGACATGTGTGACATAACCAGAGCTGTCAGCTGTTTCCACAGCACAGTCTGACACTGCACAGCCCTGGATCAGCCAGACCCATGAGCAACATCACCAAAACTAAATATATCCCACGAACATCCCATTGTTAGATCCAACAGATCAAAAAAATACTCCAAATCTATCGACCAGATGCAGCCTTTTTCTGAAGTAAAAACCCCACATCAGTACTGGTTTTTCATAAACACATTCCTGAGCTAATTGCTCCTCACAGTACTCACACTCCCAGCTGTAAATCATTCACTAATACCAGGTAAGGCCATCTCTGCAGCATCAGTACTAACCAGTTTTATTTGCTGACTGGTTTTGGTCACCTCCTTGTGTCCACAAACTCTTTCATTTATACTAAAGCATCTTTGAAAACTTGTGTTTTGTTCACTGATTACTTAAAAGCAATGGAGACAAAGAAACCATCAGGTTCTGCACAGATTCAGTAAACCTCAAAAAAGCAGCATTTCACTTAGCACAGAAATCCTCAAGTCATTCCAATGTCCCTCGACTGGCACCAATTACAGAGAAAAAACATCTTACATTATTTTCTGGCACATCTTAAAGAAAATTTGGCATTTAACAGCAAAGTCAAACTGTCCTGCTTTCAGCACTGCCTACAAGTGTGTTCTGCCCAAAGGAGCTGAGTCTCCATAGGCACTGACTTCCCAGAAGAGTCAGTGCATTGGCACAGATGTATTTCATTTCTCATCCTGCAGATATCAGCAAGGGAGAAAGTATCTAATACTTCAGAACAGTAACAAAAGAGATCAATTCAAACATTATTTCAAACAGCTAAAATCAGGCAATATGCAGCTAAAAAAATAAACAAGAGCATTTAGTTTCACTGAGAAGACAAAAGCAAAATATTAGAAGAGGGTGTTTTTCCTTTGTGCTCTCTTTCTCCTTTTAGTGATGGTCTTTCATGTCCTCAATAACAGAAAAAAAAATCCCCACGACCAACATACAACCAAATCCCAAAACAATGAGAGAGGAGAAGGAAAGAAAAGTACCAAAGGAGGGGGTGGTTGAAGCAGGAGAATATCAAACATTACAGTGGTCCATCAAAGATACAACGAAAACATTAAACTTTGAAAGTCTATCATTGTACCTGTTCTGTTAAAGCAGTTTTATAAAAGGAATGTCAATGACAGAATAAAACTACAGTCCACTCTTACCCTCCTCTAGGTAACCACCAGCCATTTTAATGCAAAGGATATTCTGTACTCGTTTAGCTCTTTCAGCTCTTCTTCTCTTCGTTGCTTTTCTAGTAGCTCTTGCTGCCGAGAAACCTCATCAAGGAAATGTGTCTCATCCTCATCTAAGCCTCTTACCATATTTTCTGAATAAAGAAAAGAATGCATATTGATAAGCTAAAACCACTTAGGGAGCAGACAGTTACTGTGTGTGTTACTTCATTTCTGGATGATTTCAAACAGCCCCATAAATGTGGGTAAGTGTCCACATCTCACACACGACGTTTCCAAGGCAGGACAATCTGCACGAAGCCCCTGGGAACACAGGGAGCAGATTCCTGGATGGGGGAATGGATTGGGTACTCCAGCAGCCATTGCTGTTGTGCCAACAAAAGGGTACAAGGCAAACTACACAAGCTCTCTGCTGGATTCTGTAATTAAGGAGCAAAAATACCTCCTAGTTAATGATATGGATGCTAACAAGGCAAAGCTCTTACACACTCAAGCACAAACTCACACAATTAAACACAACACTGTTACCACAGAGAAAAGCCAGACAATTCACAGGAAGCCACGAAATGCTGTTGGACTTGCTGATATAATTAAGGAAAATTGACCAAGTTTTCAGACAAGCAGCCTTTCTGCAGCAGTAACAGGTTACACAAAATGAGAAATAACCACATCATGCAATGATATATTTGTTATTTTGGTTTCAGACACCAAGTTTAAGCCTGTCTCCTCAGAATTTGTTCTTAAACCAACCAATAACTGGAAAAAACCATGTTACTTCTCCTTATAAATCTTGCTTCAAACTGGGAAGTACGTTTTCCTAAAGCAAACAATCAGTAGCTAATTGATGTTAACATCTGTTTAAAGAAATAAAAAGAAGAATGAAGCAGAAGGAAGACAACTCCTGAATTCCACATACATTTTTTTTCTAAAGAGGCTACTCTACGGAAAGTACCTGCTAGTACAGCAGGAAGGTCTTTTATTTCCTGCTCTGCGAATGTTTAATGTCTCTCAATCAAATTATTTAGTTAGGTGATAAAAAATATTTTTTGGAAAAACCAAGTCTTGCCATTTGTAGTCATCCCCCCAAAATCAGCCCAAATATCACCTTTAGTGTTTACTGAACTTTAATTCTGCAGGAGGATTTTTAGGCTTTTATATGAGGTCACCATAATTTTTTTTAATCTTCACTCACACAGTCAAGCCCTACTTGCTTTAATGGCAAACTAAGAAATCCATTTACACTGATAATTGGCAAGCTTGTCTGTGACAGAAGAGCTCTAGAAATCAATTACTATTTGAGGTTACTTTACAAAGGCCAAACCCCACTCCTTCCAGCTCATGCAGAGCTCATTCATAAATCTTTGAACAGTGACTTGTAGCACTCACTGCTACTGCTGAGGGGCCCTTCAGACAACAAAAGCAGTGACACTTGGGACACTTTTTGAAGCAAATGACATGAATTAATTGCATTTTCTCCCTGCCCTATCTGCAAACTAGAAGAGCAGTCACAGAGGTGGTTGGGGCTGACATTACTGAGATTACCAGGCACTCTGCAGTGGGCTTTGCTCTCAGGGCACCAGGTGCCTGATGTTCTGCAGGGGTGGCTTTAAAAGCAACACTGACTTTACTTCTCAGGGCTGCTTCCCATTCCAGCACTTGGTTTACTGAAGCAAAGGGAAGATGTTGCAGATCTAATATAACTGGGCAAGGGAAACTACTAATTTAGACAGTTACACAAGCCCTTCCCATGCAGGCTGACAGCAGGCAGTTCTTGGGTGACTGCTCAGTCACATCACCCAAGATGACTGGGATCAAAAGTTCACTGAAGCAAACTGGAAACTCTCCAGCTGGAAAGAATCCTATAGGTCCAGTTCAAGGCTTTAATCCATTCATGCTGCTACCTGTACTTTCCACTTTTCACCACCAAAAATCCAAGTGAAACTCAAGGGACAGGAAGTAACTTTGACTTATCCTTATTTTTGGTTACCATAATTGTTTAGAAAGATGATTTTTAAAGTTCCACTTTAGAGACTACTAGGATTATTTTTTCATTTAACATGCTCTAACAGCCTATCAAAATTACTTTACTTTGGAAAGGAAGACATTCTTACAATGCTTAATAGCCAAGCAGAAAGAACTGCTAAGTCTGTAAAGAGGTTTTTATCTACATAAAAGTTTTAGAGTAAATACATTTGTGTGTTTATGCCAACACAATTCTTCAGCATTAAGGTTTCTCCTCCCAGGTCCCATCATCAGTTCTGACTGATAAGAATGACAGTGCACTAAACTCACATTCTATTCCTCAAAAATTCCCACAACAGAAAAAATATTTTTTAACATTTTAAGGCAAATTCAAACATATTAGGGGACAAATCTCGCCACAAGTGGCCAAACTGGGCTGAAATCTGACAAGGTAACCCAGCACTCCACTGATCTTCAGTTATTCAGTTCCTCCCACTTACCTTCTCTCAAAGAAATTTGGCTACAGGAATGATCCTAAAAGCATCAGCTACAAAACAGGAGTGGCAACCATGGTTATCAGGGATGTCTTGGCAGCATCTGCAGGGGCAGGTTCTAACAGAACTCAAAGACTGTGCCATAGTTTTGTTCCATCACAAATACAAGAGAAATTCTAGACAGAATCCAGTGAGGCAAAGTGGAGCAAGAACACACAGCTTGAGGGTAAGGCTTCCAGCTAAAGAACCAAAATCAATCAGAACCCACCTTAAAATGGAGTCCCACAGTATCATTCTCACTTCTCTTTATTTAGAGCCAATAGCTCCCTTTTTCTCAAAAAGGTTGACTAATAATTTTCTAGTTCTCAATATCATCTTTGCACTCAGCAGCACATACACAGATGATACAATGCAAAAGATTTTTCTATAAAATCAGAAAGTCAAACATCAGTAGAAATTAGGTTCCCATCTCATTAGAACAGTTAAACATCTAATTTTTGAAGAATCAACACAGGGAACTTTACTTCTTCCAAATCATAATTTTAAGTCTCAAACCACTTTTGAGTCAAATAATTATGGCTTGGAAATGAAACAGCTGCTGTAACGGGATTGCTTTTATGGATTCAAGCAGAATGATCTCGTGTTAAAGCATGAGTTCAAGAGTCACAAAACATTTTCACTTTTCCATGGGTTGCTAATCAGGTTTGGGGATTTGTTGTTTGGGTTTTTTTAATTTAAAATGCAATCAAGCCTAGTATTCCACACTTTACAGGAATGCAGCTTCACAACTGCAAACAACTTTTGAGTTTTGCACAAGGGCAGTGCTGCCTCAGTCCCAGAATAGCCTGTTACTTGAAAAACCCAAGATTTCAATAACTCTTCTGAAGCCTCTGTTTCCCTCTTAAAGAGGCAGACAAGGCACAGGGATATGTCCCTCACTCAGAAGTTGTGTACAGCTGTTGCATACAGTACATTCAGTTTGCTGATGGTGCTTACTGAATTTAAATTGCTCCTCAAACTCCTGCTGCTTCTTCTCCCTCTGTTCCTGGAGTCTTTCATACAATGACCGTGGGTCATAGGCCTCTTCTGGGCATTCTGAAAGAACAAACCAGAAAGGGAGACCATATGTGAGAAACACTGAATTGCCAGCAGTCCTTAGTTCCTTCATATAAAAACCTTTCCAAACTACAGAATACCAGCCATTACCTTTTATTTCTGCTTTCTACAAAAGTGAAATATTCTCAGATCTTTTTCCTGTAATTATTAAAATCTCTCCCATACCTTTTGGATCCTCAGGTTTCCGGACCTTTTCCCATTCCTCTTGCCTTCTCTTCCGTCGCTCCTCTAGTTCAGATTCCGACACAAACCTCTTGTTAATCACGAGGTCAGCAGTACCATCTGCCCCATCCATTGTGGAATAGTCTATCCTAAAAACAAAATACAAAAGGTAACAGGGGTCTAATTATACTTTTCAGTGGGTAAAACATTACTAAACATCCAGAAAAACAGACCTGATGCCCTTACAATAACTTCAGTTCTCTATAGAACACTGCATAGTGAGTACTGATTGAGATACCTCCTCACTGCATAACTGCCAAAACTAAGAGCACCATCTATGGCTCCTTTTTTTGTTCTTTTCTCATAATTGCACCTTCCCTGCTAGTTGTCTGCCTCAGGCTGCTTTTCTGAAAGTCCCATCTCAATGGATTTTTACCCACTCCACTTTATATTTACCTTGCTTACATAAATACAAAAAGAATAACTCCCCCCACCTACACTCACATCCTTTTATTTCAGTTCTTACACCTCTCTGTTCTGGAGGAAGTGTAGTAGTTCACAGTAAGGTCGTGGTGGCCAAAAAGAGGGGGACACAGTTTGCAGGTGTCACACATGAGATAGTTTATTAAATCACTCCATGAAAAAGGGAAAATAATAGAAAAAAAGAGTAAAAAGATACACTCTAACTCCAACTTACACAATATATATTGTCGAATCTCACCCATAGCCAAGTTCTATAGGTTGTATCGCAGTGTCTATAAACCTTATTGTAGCTTCTAATTGGATGTCACTTTCTGCACAGATGTTCTCTCTGCCGTGAGAAATTTATCTCTTCAACATTCTTTTCTCATGGAAAGCTTCTCCCAAAACCTTCTTACCTCATTTTGGTTTTGCTAGTTTGCTGGTTTTTCTCACAGAACTAATTACTAGCTAGTAGGCCTCAGAATCTGCCTACAGCTCTAAAACCTTTCCTAACTCAAAAAATCTTTTTTATCCTTACAAGAAAGGATTTGGTGCTTTGCCCTCAGTTTATCCAAGTTCCTTTTGCCCACCCTGTGAAAATCTGAGAAAACTGTCTGTTTTCAGTTGCTGACTACATGAATTTGTAAGTGACAAACACTGAGATTTCAGAAATTAGCAACTGTCCTGGTTTTGGCTGGGACAGAGTTCATTTTCCTCTTAGTAGTTGGTGCAAGTCTGTGTTTTTGGTTTGGTGTGACAGCAACTGATAACACTCTGAAGTGTTTTATTGCTCAGCTCTGCTCATTCAAAGTCAAGTGTCTCACACTGTGCCAAGAGGAGCTGCACAAGAAGCCAGGAGGGAGCAGGGCCAGGAGAGCTGTCCCAGGGTGGCCAAAGGGATATCCCATAGAACTGTGGCCACAGAACATCGTGCCCAGTATATACACTGGGAGGAGCTGGGTGGGAGCTGCTGACTGGGCACAGACTGGGCAGCAGGTGCTGAGCAACTGTTCTGTGACTCTCTCTCTCTCTCTCTTGCTTAGTTGCTGGCTGGGGTTAAACCACAACAGCAACTCATCTCTCCAGCCCCCAAAGCCGTTTGCACCTCCCTGCAGGCAGGAGAGCTGAGCTGGGTCAGGCTGTGCTGGGGGCTCTGTCAGGGTTTACATGGAGGTCACCAGGTGAGTGGGAGAGGGCACAGACCCTTCCCCACAGCTCAGCCCCCTCTGCTTCAAGATTCCAACACCAGATGTGGGGTGAAGATGCTTCAAGGAGTCACCCCAAGAAGGAACCTCGTGCTCCTGACACCTGTAAGCCCAGGGTGACACAAACTGCTTCTGTAACTCTGAGGTGTCTCTTCCAGAACCATTCTGCCACCTCGGTGCTACACAACAAAGTCCCAATGCCTGGTTTTGTCTCTTACAACATAAACACAACAAACACAGCAGTTCAATTCAAGTCATGAGAACTTCACTTTCTTCTATGAACTCGTTATTTCCTTGGTATAACTGCACAAGTACCTCAAGGACTAGAGATGAATTGCCTCCCTTTCTGCCAAGTGTTACTCATTTAGGATCTCACCCTGCCTGCATTTCAGCACTGCAGAGAACCCCAAACACCTCCTCTTCCAGGAAGGAGGGATGCAGTAACCCATACAAAGGAAAGAACCAGTTTACCATCTTTCCTTTGTACCAGGAATCACTCCTGCAGAAAGTCCAGAAATCCTTACAAAACCTGATACTTTTATGGGGTATTGTTTGTAACTCAAAGGAAAAAAATGAGATCTCAGGAGAAATCCAGGTTAGAGCACTGGACAAATCTTTGTTAGAGCAGGATACATTGTTCAGGTGGGAATTACTAACAGACAAGATGAAAGGATCCTCTTCAGAACTGCGGGAAGGAAGGACGGACCAAGGGCTGGTGATTGTCTCTTTTTTTTCCTTTTCTTTCTTTTGTTTCTTTTTAAATATCTAACAAAACTCCACCCCAAGACAAGTCCACTTTCCATAAAAGATGGAACATCTGCTCTTTTAAGTGTCATTTCTGAAAGTGGTTCAAGCTGGAAACCTACAAAGAAGGCAAAAATTGAATCTCCCTCCTGAACAGTTCTGATCACAAGGGCAGCTTTCCTATCCAAGTGTTGCATAAACAGCACAATTTGTTTCTCCACTTGTTCATCTCAACCCATCCATTTAGAGAGGAAACAAAAGGTTCCAATGTGATGGTGACAGAAAGTCATAAAAACAAACTGAAGGAAAGGAATTCTGCAAGGGCACAGGATCCTCTGGGGACTAAAGCCTTCAGCAGCAGAGCACTTGCCTTCTGGACCAGCCAGAATATATTTTAAGACAATATATTTTAAGATGCATGAACTGCATTAAGGTTTAATTCTGACCTGACAGGCAGCCATGGTGTTTTCACTACAGTCCTGAAAAGTGGTGTCTGATTCAGCAGATAACAACTTTACTGACAACCACACCCTGGGGAACAAAATCAACATCAAGGAGCATCGTATTGAAGCTCCTTGTAGTTATAAACTTTGCTAATCATTCTGCATCCTCTGCCCTCTCCCATCTGAAACAAACACATTCAGAATCTCCCAGACCTGATAAAAACCATGTGCCTGGCAACTTTCCCCTGTTTATCTCTGGTTTTGGCTGGTGAGTGTATTTTAAGGCTCCTGTCATTGCAAATGACAGAACTTTATGTCACAGCTTTGTGACTTTACATTACAAATTATGTAAATTGCAGCTTTGGGTAATATCAGATGGAAACATCCACAGGATCAAATAAACCCCGACAAAACCCGAACTTCACTTGCCATTACGCAGGCCGGGACAGACCTGGAGCAGCGGCGGTGCCTGAGGTACCAATGTACAACTTCCAATACATTAAACAGCAGAGACTACTGTCCCTACTCCCCTTTGATCAGCCCAGCCCTGAGCCGGCTCGGGCAGCGCACCCGCAGCACATCAAACACCGAGCCAGGAGCCGCCGGGCACGAGTCACTCCCCACCAGCCCCGACCCGCCCCTGGGCCCGGGGCTCCGGCGCAGGGAACACTCCGCGGGCTGCTCCGAGCCCTCACCGCGCCCTCCTCTCTCCAACTCCCCTCAGCCTCTCGCCCCAGGGGCCCACCCGGCCCGTCACCCTTGCAGGGCCCAGGCCCGGCCCTCTCCGCCGTTGCAGCCGCAGCGCCCCACGGCCCCAACACGGCCGCTTCCCCCGATCCCGCCCACCTCCCGCTGCCCCGCCGGCCGCCCCGTGCCCGCCCCGCCGTCCCCGGCACGTACCGCGGCCCCTCAGAGCGAGCGGCACTGCCGGGCCCGCAGCGCCGCCATTGACCCCGCTCCCCTCCGCCGCCCGCCCCGCCCCTTCCGCCCGCCCGGCCAACCGAGAGAGCTCTGCCCGCCAGCCCCGCCCACGCCGCAGCCAATCCGCGCCGTCCTTACGGCGGGCCGAGCGAAGCGCGGAGCGGCCGCGGATTGGCTGGGAGGGCGCGCGTCAGGGCGGCCCCGCGCCGCGATTGGGCGAGGCGCGGGCGGTGGGGGCGGGGCCAGAGGGCGGGGACGGTCGCCTGGGAGACGGCGGGGGGCGTGGCCTGTGGCGGGGCGGGGCCTGTGGCGGGGCGGGGCCGCGCCGGGAGGCGCCTCCATCTTTCGGCACAAAGGAGCGGCGGCGGCGCCGGGGCCGGGACCGGGGCTGGGACCGGGGCCGCGCTCGGGTGGGGCGTCCGCGGCGGCACCGCGGACAGGTGAGGCGGGGCGGGCGCGGGCAGCGGCGGCGCCGCGGTGGGCGGAGGCTGCGGAGGAGCGCGGCGCGCTGAGGGGAAGGGACAGCGCCGCGCTGGGTGCGGGTGGCCGCGCTGGCGGCCCCGGTGCCGCCGCGGGTTACGGAGGGAGCGCACCGCGATCCGCTCCCCCGGGGTTCGCCGCGGCTGGTCCCGGCGGGGCGGGGGCCGGGCCAGCGCAGCCCCCCGGCCCGGGGCAGGCCCGGGGTCCCCCCGGCAGTGCCGGGCAGGGCAGGTGCTCCCCGCGGGGGTCGGTGCCCCCCCAGGGAGGGCAAACAGCGGGGAGAGGCGGTGGCCGCGATCCCCTCTCGTCCCCCGGGTCTGGGCAGAGCTGGGCGCGCCTGTGGAGTTGGGAGCTCGCTGAAGAAAGCGGCGGGAGGTGAATGAAAAGGGGGTTTGTGGCTGGGGGAGCCGGGCCCGGCGCTGCTCGGGGTCGGGAGGGGCTGGAACTGCCCAGCGGCGCCTCCCGGTGCTGGGAGAGCTCCCGGGTGGCTCGTATGACTTGCAAAACAGAGACTTGGCTCTACAGCGGTTCTGGTGTGCGAGGGGCAAAGGGACACCGGATCTTGGAGCCACCACAGGCTCGACCTGCTGCTCTGGCAGTTCGTGGCAGCTCAGGAACCACAAGGGTTTTGTGGAGCCCTTGGATGTTGTTACAGAAAAGTGACAAGCCAGAATGATGGAAAGTATTTATCACTCTCAATGTGAAAATATTTCTGTAGAGGAGGTTTTCTGTCTTTACGGAGAAGATAGGGAGGTGTGGAGTGAGCCACCAAATGCCCTCGTTTACCTGGGTCTGTCTATCTTCATTTACCCTCTTTTTTCAGAAACTGCTGTTTCTTCTCCTCTGTGTAGCCATAGGTAGAGTGTCCCTTCCGGGCAGAGTCACAATGTAGTTCCTGAGCATAACCGTAATCAAATCATTGGTTTTCATTTTCAGTTTTGCTTTTGCAAAATCTCTTCTTCAAGCCCAGAGTTCATTTTGGTGCTCATCCTGTATTTATCAGCTTTTCTCATGCACTGGAACTTTGGTCCATGTAAA
>JAWWEV010000022.1:14249301-14266784 GCA_035583235.1 Hafferia zeledoni | reverse complement strand
GGACTGGAGATGGACCAAGGGTTGGACTCGATGATCTCGGAGGTCTTTTCCAACCCAATCGATTCTATGATTCTATGTCAGGATCTCTCCTGCTGTGCTGTCCTGGCAGAGGGTGTAGCAGGGCCGAGAGAAAACGTCCTCAAGGTGGAGTCTAAAGAAACAAATGGGGAGAAATGAAGCTGAAGTCTCGTGTGGGTTTTTTTGTTATTTTAAGTAGGTGAGATAAGGGCGTTCCAGTGCCCTGCCCAGAGCTGTGCATCAGGTCCTGTAGACTTTGCCCCAGAGAGATCTGGAATCCTGCTTCCCATGAGTGCCTCTGAGGCAGGTTTGCTAACCTAGTGACCTACATGTTGTGTTGGACTCAGATGACAGTCTCTTGAGCAGCTGTCACTGTATCCACTCACAGGAGCAAAGAGAATCGAGGAATGTCTCCTGCTCTGCCAGAACAGTCACGAACTTTGTCTGGCAAAGACCTGCCAGCGTTCTGTGATCGGCAAGGATGGCCACAAAAGGAGACCCTCAGCTCTAAACCACTGAAAAATCAGGCCATCCTCTGATGCTGCCTGAATTACCAAGAAAAAATGGAACTTTCTGCAGCCTGTTTCCTGCTGCTGTTAGTTCGTCATGTTTGAGATGATAACTGGAGTCATAAAGGGACAAATTTGGCAGGGATGAGAACAGGAGGGTCTAGACATTGTCTGCTCTGTGCTCTGCTCTCCGAGGCAGTTGTCAGACAGCTGACAATGCAGGCTTCCAACTCTGGCATTGCTGAATATTTCACTAATGTTATCAAAATTTTGCAGTGAAAACAGTTTTGGATGTGTGAATTTTATGCCTTTGTAATAGCTTAGTCATGGCATCTAGCTGGGCTTAGTTCTGTGGTCTGCAGCAGGAGACTGTTCTGCCTTTAAGGGTAGTTCTGTACCCAAACTGCCTCTGAAAACAAGCCCAGCTCTGACTTAGAAGAAAGAAAAGCACTAAGATGACTTTACAGACAAGGAACAGCCAAACTCTGGGTTGCCACCACTGTGGTTGTTACATGAAGCTGGTGGTTTGCTGACTCGGATCTGTCCCTGTGTCCAGACTCTTTGAGCTGTGCAGTCTCTTGATTTGCCCCTCAAAATGCTTTTGTAGTTTATCTTTTCCTAATGTACAGGATGCCTCAAATATGTATTATTGTAGATTACAAGTTGATCTCAACATGATTGAAGAGAACTCTCATAGTTTCTGGATAGTAATACGGGCAAAACCTTATCCTTTCTGAAATGGACTGTTATTAAATTTACTAGACAAAGCTTAAAAAAGTGCAATTTGTTTTGGGTAGTTTGTTTGCAAGTCTACTCTGCTTGCTATCCAAAGAGACACTTTCCTCCTAGCATTGTCTGTTCTGGAATTTCTTGTGGGGTTTTTTGGGGAGAGTTGGGAGTTTGTGTGTGTGTGTGTGTGTGCTTTTTGTTTTTGTTTGAACTTTGAATCCTGATATCACGAATGCTTTTGTCAAAATTGTATGTTGATAACATCTGTAACTTTCTGCACAGCAAGAAAGATTAATTTGAATTAATTGAAAGATTTATTTATAAGCCTCCAAATGAACATCTGTGCCAAAACTTAATATGGTATAGCTAATCAATTTTATTTCGTGTGCTTTTATCCCTGCAGCCTGTAGGATTAGTGTTCCTTGCCATCTGCAGGGCGTTATCCTCATCTTCAGCCACTTCCAAAGCAGTGCTTTATACTCTGCTCCTTGGGCAACTGCTGAGCTTGTTGGGCTCTGCCACACCTCTCACCCCACTGGAGGCAACTCCTGTTCAACTTCACGGAGCTGTCAGATACCACTGGCTCTTTAAATGATCGTTATCTCAGAAGTGTTGTCACCTGCCTCAAAGTGTAACTTTAGCTCTGTCTCTGATAAGAAATTTAATGATCCATCTATGGTTTGGGGAGCTGAGAACCAGGAAGCACAATCGATCCCAGCGTGAGGTCAGACATGAAGCAAAGCTGAGGTTTCCTGGAGGCTGAAGTACAAAGGACAGTTCCACCTAAATGATCGTGAGATGACAAAGTATGACCTCAGAGATGGGGAAGCTCAGAACGTGGTAAATGCTTCAGCTTCTCTTTCAGAAAGAGCTGTAACAGAACAGTCTGATGCCTGATGTGCCCTGAGCACTGGTGTCTCTGTATCCAGAGGTAAGGGAAAACCTGTGCAGGGCAGGAATCTCTGCCAGGTGTACCCTGGAGACGTTTGTTTTAGTGAGAAAGTGAAGTTCACTTTAAATTCATGTTGCAACTTTAGTGTTCCTATACCAGCTTAAAAAACAGCTTTAAGGGAAGTCAAAAAACAAAGTAGTGCAACGTGTAAGTGACTATAAATTCAGACTTTCACAATGAGTCTACAGCAAAAGAAACTGCTGTGGTGGTAGTCAGTGTCTGCTGCTTCTTTCTCCTTTGACTGTTATCACTGAGATCAAATCCTTCACTGTTTGTGATGGAGTAGAATTACCTAGAGAAGCAGGGTTAAAGCCTGATTGTTTGCATAAACTTTGGACAACCCCAAGGACTTTCACAGACAAGCTCTTGGGAAGAAGCTGGAGTGCTTTAAGACATGATCACTCTTTCCCTTTCTGTGAAACCAGCATGCTCAAGGTCAGTCAGGTTTCAGTTTAGGGCGCCCTTGCTACAGTGAGAAAGCAAAGCACTGTGGCAATGGCTTTGTGACACACTGCATGCCAGTAAATGCTGCTTCCCAGCGAGTTCTGACACTGGTCTTAATCCTCCAGGGTATTTTTAAAGAAAACAGAATTGAATTAGGGGGTTGCTTCAGATTACACAATGGGATGGTTGGTTATTAAGTGCAAAAGAAGCAGCACAGCATTTATTTCCTCCTCCTGAAGCCTGCGGTTCACTCACTGCGTGCTCTGTGTGGTACCACACTGGACACCAAGCAGCTCCTTCTCTTTGCTTGCACAAGTCTTATAGGTGCGAGGTTGACCTCAGACGTCAATGTGATCTCCTGAGAAAGTGTCCATTTCACATTAAACTTGTGTGTAATTTACTGGAAATTCTTGGTTTTCATCACCTACCTCAGTCGGTTCAAAGCTGGAAATTCTCCATGTAATAAAAGTTTGTACTTGCAAAGAGGCTGCTTCTTATTTCTATATTGAAGTTGGTTATCGTGCAACAATTCATAGCTGCATTTCCTTCTAGTTTGAACTCTTCACCTGACTGGCATCATGAATATTTCCATTTCTTCCTTTTTAGGAGCATCATGCTTTGGGAAAGAAGTGCTGAGGAAATATTTCTAATAGGAAATATTTAGTAGGAAGCTTTTGGCCAAAACTCTCACAGTTTTGCACTTGAAAAGCTGTCACCTTTACTGTGTGGTTTGCTGACTGAACTCTTGTGTTACTCTGCTTGAGAGGATTAATTGCTGCTCTAACTCCTGTAATGGTGGCAGAAACTGGAAAAGTGTTTCTGGTAGCTGAAACCCTCTCTCCTTGTTTATGTGCATGAGAGGTTTTTTGTTTGCTTGGCAGTGCACTCCGTTTCATGGAAAGAAGAGGCATTTTCCATCATGAGGCAGTGTTATGGTTGGCTGTAACTGAGTATTTGAGGGGATGAATCACCGACTCTTGGGCTGCACATTGCAGAGACAGGAGCCCAATCCCACTTGGAGTGACTTCTCCATTGGAGTGCTCGGTCAGATGATCCAGAGCAGGCTCCTCTGAGGTGGGCTGGGCATCCTCATGGCCAGGCAGGTGCAAATCCACTCACATAGCATTTGTTTCAATGGATTGTGATTTCATCTTTCCCACTGGGAGTTCCAGCTGTGGCAGGTTGGTTAGTCTGTGGATGTTGGAACTCTGTGCATCCTGACAGGAGAGCAGCTGCTTTGATGTGGTGGGAATGGTCCATGGAGCTGGTGGAGGTGTGTGGGGACACAGGAGGCTGCAGCTGCTTTTTTCCCATGCAGAGAAAGTGTCCAGCTCCAGTGGCATCTGATCCTGGTGCTTTGCTGAGGGCAAGATGTGCCAGGACAGCTGTTTGGGGGTGTCCTGCAGGTGCTCTCTGGTGTAAGGGAGGTGTCAGACGCTGGCATTCTGTATTCCAGCAGCATCTGCTCAGTGAGAGGTATCACTGCCAGCTACTTCTTACAGAATAAAACCTTGTATTTTTATCATATGTTTGGCAACTTTGTAGTCCTGCATCCCGAAGTAACATCTGATGGTCGGAATTCAGAGAGAATGGATGGCCCTGCCTGTTGAGAGGCAGGTGCTGGCTGCTGCCTTGACCATTTTTTGTGCTTGACAATGTGAGCCCAAGCTTTTAATAAAATACCATTTCAAAATAAAATAAAAGTAATGTCACTTGCATAAATTTGGCTGCTGTTGTGATCAGCTTTCACAGTCTTGTTGCCTTCCTAAACTTGTCAAAGAATATTCCTCTGGCAAGTGCATGACTGCTGAGATGGGGCTTTCCAGCATTGTTGTGTATGTGAATGGCACAAAATCTATCTAGTCTTGGGGAAAGGGATCACAGAACCTGTTTCCTTTCTGTCCTTAGCTTAGCTCTCCCTGGTATTTTCAGACACAGCTGCCTCATCTGAAGATTTGCAGTTCTACTTTGACTTGCACAAATTGTTTAAGGGAATGGTGTTTGCACGGTATTACTGGAACCCTGACAGGAGGCAATAGGTTTCTGTTCCAGCAGCCTACCAAGGAAACTTATCTTTATTCTTGTGCTGTTGCTTGGGTGACTCTTAGCCATTAGCTCACAACAAACTTGGGCTAAACAGTGTTCTGATGTGATACTAAAACAGAAAATGTAGAAGTCACAAAGCACACTAAATCCTCCAATAGCATAATTTTTATGAAAATGGGTACACAGTTGGTCATGGCTCTATAACAGAAAACTGCAGAATTCTAAAAGCAGCTGCAGAGACCCTTAGCTGTGTAACTACTGAAAAAGAATTTAAACGGATTATGAAAGATTAGTTCTTTTCCTTAGCTGTGTTTTAACAGCAAAACAAACATGCAGGCTTTGTCTCAGGAGACTGAGCTGTTGACTCTCAGGCCCCTGGGAAGGAGCCTGTTGGTCTCTCATCGTGTGCTCACCCTTGTGCCCAGCTCAAAGTGTCTCTGCCAGGTGGGACAGGGGACTTAGCTCAGCCTGTCTCCATCCTGCTGTTGTGATAGTCTTGTTTTACTCCTTGAATTTTCTATCTTCTTTTAGACAAAGTCTTTTAAAAAATCCCCTTTCTATTTTATTCACGATATTTTCAAGTACAATGTTGAGTGGTTTTGGAGTAAAAAAAGTTTTTTGGGTCCAGCTTTTGAGAGCAGGGATTTGTGAAAATTAGGATTGAAGTTAGATTTAAAAATTTCTTTCCATCTCGGTATGCAGAGATCATCACCTCCTTTTGAAGCAGTAATACTTTTTATCTTTCATGAAATGCAAATGGTTTTGGTTTTGTGTCCTGGTTGTGCCTCTGAGGTCTCAGAGTTTGGACAAAAGCAGGTTTGATCACTGCTTTTCCCTACTGCATTGCCCCATTCCATTCTGACCTGAACTCAGGTTTGATGTCTCTGTCCTCTTTAGCAATGAGAGTGAGGGAGTTGAGATGGCCACCAGCAGCCTAATGCTAAAGTCAATTTGTTATAATGTTGTAAACGTGTCCTTAAAAACCATGGCAGCTCAAATGCAATCTGGTACATCACTGTAAAAAGACTTTTAAAAAGCTTTTTTTTTGCACTACTCGTACTCTATCCAAACAAGCTGGTTTGGGAGGCAGATCTGTAGCAACCTTTTTTTTTCTACCTTATGTTCCTAATTATTTAGTCTTTCAGTTTGTTTGAGGCTTGACAATGAGCTCCTTGTACATGATGTGAGCAACAGCCAAGTGAATGCTGTCAAACTCAGCTCTTTACTAAATAAGGGGAGTTTATGCTGTCATTTCTCTCTTCCTGTTATCTAATCAACTTTTATAGTGTACTTTTATTTTCTGCTTGCTCTACTTGAGAGTGATCTGGAGCAGATATTATTGCCTCTCTTCTTCCTCCTGTAAGCTGTAATTTGAGGGGAGAAGTTGGTCACTGCTCTGCACTTGCTGCTGTGGTGTCTGGAATACCGAGGCTGTAAAAACAGATTGGGTTTTCTGTATCCATGTCTTGTCCTAAAGCTACTGGATGGCAAACTGGGTTTTGAAGCTTTGAGAGAATTCCCCCTGTAAAGGCTGACTATAGCTGAAAATAACAGCATGGCAGGTGTAGGGAGGAGGTACAGACATCTACCTTAGACTCAGTTTCCAAGTGAATTGTTCTTTCTTTTCCGTCTGTTTTCAGGAACTCTTCAGTGCAGTTCCTGAAGTGAAAGCAAAGTCACCTGTGATGACTCACTGCCCACCATAAAGGCTCCCAGAGCCTGTCCTGGACACGACTCTGTGCCCTGGAGAAGTACAGTCCACTTGTGTGACAGCACTTTGTGAGCAACCCCACCTGTTCCTGAACTGAGCAAACTTACAGGTGAGTGGATCATAATCACTTGTTTCTAATCATGCTTTAAGTTGTCAGCCAGAAAAACACAGCTTTCAATAATAAGTTTTAATCCTGACTTATGTCTATTTTTGTTTCTTCAGGTAGGTTCTTACTCATTGCTAATCCCTAAAATGCAGCTTTCCATACTTGTTTTGATGACAAGATTGATTCACTGTCAATGTTTTTGTAAGCTGCTTTATCCACTTCTAAGTCTGTAACATTTTTACACTTCAGTATTATCTTGTTAAAATGTCCTTAATGATCTAGATTCGTAAATATATGCATATTTTTCCCTGGGAAGACATTTTGAATTTAACATACCTAGCTTTTTAAAAAATAAAAAGTAATTTGAACCAATTGTGATCTTCCACAATTGTGTTTGAGATCCTTACAGTCTGTACTAGCACCTCTCATCTTGCTCACAAAGGTAGCAGCTCTACTGGCTCAGATGGAAGGACTCAGAACCCATTTAGGGTTTAAGGCAAGCATGATGTGATGCTGAAACCCTTCTAATGATTCATGGTTTAGGAATTTTTTGAACAAGAAATCAAGATCTTATATTTTTTTTTTTGCAAGTGATATCCTTGGAGGAATTAATTTTTTTTCTTAGTTAGTCTTCAGTTAATTTCTTAATACTGAGCATTTTGCTGTACTAAATGAAGATAACACACTTCAAACAGAGAAGAGCTTGTGCTTTTGCAGTGACAGCTGACATCCTGAGACTCACTGCTATGACCAGGGTCTGGCTTCCCAAGTAATGTTGTTGTGATCTTGTCCCACAGGGCAGCCAACAATGGCACAGTTGCCAGTTGGGTCCAGTGGTGGGGGCCTTTCTTATTTGAAAGGTGTCAGCTCTCTTTGACTTTCTTTTAATTTTATGGTGCTACTTGTCTGCTGTTAGAGACTTTAATAATTGTTGAATAGTAAGAATGTATTACAGTATATTCACCATAACTTCTACTGTAAATGTTATACTTGATTCTTAAAAGCATAAAAGCTACTTATTTATTCTGACATGCTTGAAGTGAAATTATGTCTTTTGTAGGGCTTTATTTTCCTGAGACTTGATGTAATGTTCTATAAGAATATGCTGTATGAATTGAAACATAACTTGTAATGAAATGGGGCTTTGAATCCTTTTGCTCTTGAGTTTTCAATTTAATGATTTAGAGGGATTGCACTACAGTCTTAGTTGCTACTGGGCCCATATTTGATGCAAATCATTTGAATCAAGAACAGAAGAATGACTGAATTAGCCTTCATACCCAAAAAGGGAAGATTGGTTTGACACTAAATCCAAACAGGTTTTCAACACCCCTTTCAAAATCTCAGTTAGATATGTAGGCATTAAAATGGTGTCTGTAATTCCTGTTTGTTTCAGGTTTGGTAATTGGTGCCTCATTGGGTGAGAATCACGGCCATTGGGTTGTAGGCACGTTGTAAAAAGGTGTGTCCGATGGCCCAAATGAACTGAGTGTTTCTCTGTGAAATCTGTTGTTTGTTGAGATAGACCATAATTTAAGATTCGTTCTTTACAATTCTGTCTATTTTATAGTCTGGAAATGTTACTGAATGTTCCTGATGTGAAATGAGAACCTTAAATGTATGGCCTTTATTGGGTTGGCATAAACAGTGTCTCTATAAAGGGTAAATGAAACTGGTTTGTTGATACTTAGTACTTAGAGGATAGCAGGGTACTACCTTTAAGGACAAAATTGTTCTTCTGCATCCAGAAACCATGAAGGATTTGGGAAATAATAGGTAATATAGAAAGGAATGGTATGTGGGTGAGAGCTGCTTACCAAGGGAACTTCCTCCTCCTCCTTTTCCTTCCTCTCCCCACAATAGACTTCAGGTACCACCTTATGTTTTCTTGGTGCTTTGTCCACCAAGACTGATTCTGTTTACTAAAATAGGAATTCTTCTGTTATTCATTAGCAGTAATAACACTGACTCTTGTTTTGGGTTTGCATTTTCAGACCTCCTTCTGGATGACCAATGTGTATTTTAAGAGATTTTATGGACAACTGAGTCTCCAACTTCCCACTCATTCCAGCTATAATGCAGAAAGATCACAATTCAAGATCACACAAACATTTCTCTTAAAACTTTCTAGATGATTGTAGTTGCTTGGGTTGTGTTCTATGCTAGCAGAAGCCTTTTTCAAGGTTTGCTGTTGACTCTAGAGCACCACATTCCCTGTTTACTGGGAGCCTTGGGGGCTGGAAATATGGGCAACTCGTGTGTTTGCCGCGATGACAGCGGAGCAGAAGACAACGTGGAATCTCAGGGTCGGCAGACGGAGAACAGCAGAGCACACATACCTGAGGCAAGAAGCCACCCCAGGGACCCTGTCCGTCCACCCAGGAGGGGTCGAGGGCCTCATGAACCAAGGAGGAAAAAACAGAATGTGGATGGGCTGGTGCTTGACACACTGGCTGTAATTCGGACGTTGGTAGATAAGTAAGTACCTCCTCAAGGAATAATTCAACATGAATGAAAATGTTCTTGTCTCCTCTCAAACTGTGGCTCCATCCTCTCACCGATCTACACTGACCCTCCCTGAAGCAGCCCTGTGTGTCCACCTGACGGCTTAGGAGAGGAGCACCTTTCCTGGTAATAGAAGTAGCTCCTGAGTGCCCAGGTACAGACTCTTCCAGGAGCTGAGGAGCTTTCTCACAGTTCCTGTATGGGCCTCCCCCCAGGTGGGATGAGGAGTGTGCTCAGTATTTCTTACTTGGCACAGACACAGTTTAGAAAGCAATGAACACTCCAGAATTTGAGAACTTCTGTCCTAAAAATTGGTTGTTGTGCAAGTTTTCTGTTTTTAGGCTGTATTTACTTCTTTGGAAATGGTTAAGCAAAACAGTGAGCTTTGATCTTTGTTAGTCTGCATAAACAGACTGAGGTTTTCTTTCCAGTTATAAGTCTGACTACTTTTTAAAGATCACATGTTATGACTGCCCAACTCCCAATCCCAGTATTGCATTCCTTGCATGCTCAAAGCAACCATTAAGGGTGTGGAGGATATTTATGAGTTCATCTTTATTTTTTTGTTTGTTTTGTGTTGCTTTCTACAAAGCTTTAAAAGGACCTTAAAAGTGATGGGTTAAGTTCACTCATCCCTTTCTGGGTTAGGTGCAGGCTAGGAATTGGAAAGACCAGAACAGAAGGGAAAACACTATTCTAGTTTCACAGCTGGGGCTTGACTTTAAGGTAGATGAGGCTCAGAATAAGCGAGTCTTGATTCATATACCTGCATTGACTCTGCAATGTGCCTGCAGAGGAGTTTACCTTCCTGCTGCTAAATACTTTAAATGGAAACACCAGGACTGATGTTTTTCATGAACATTTAAGGTGTGAGTATGTAGGGCTTTTAACAGGTTTTATTTTGTGGTCTGTCTTCAAATCATTAAGTTAAAATCATGGCAAACATTTTTAAAAGTCTCTGCCTAATCCTGCATGCCTTCCCCTTTCCCCAGGTTTGGCTTCTTAGGCTGTTTCACAACACTCCTGTGCACAGCTGATCCTGTTCCTGTGGGTCTTGCAATCAGTTTTGTAATGTTGTAAGCACTTTCCTCTGCTAATGAGGGACAATAAGCATAGTTATTTCACTGCCCCTGGAGTCCTGTTTCTGACAAATTCCTGAAGCTTCTGTGTTTTTAAGGTATGCAGACTGTAGTGAAATACTTTCTTAGTCATATAATCACAAGGGTTGGAAAGGACCTCTTGAAGTTCATCCACTCCAGCCTCCTGCATAAAGCCCGGGTTTAGCCAGAGCAGGTGGCTCAGGGTTTTATCCACCCAAGTGTGGAGCATGCTCAGAATAAAGAGGTTCTCCACCTCTTTTTGGGTCCCTCTTCTAGTGTTTGACCACTTCAAACTTGTAAATAATTAAATATTTTTAAAAGTTGGAATTTCCTGTCCAACACAGTTGGTGCTGCCTCTTGTCCTGCTGCTGTGCATCTCTCAGAAGAGCCTGACTGTCCTCTCTTCTCTCCCATTATGTAGCTGCTGACAGAAATCTGACTCCTCCTCCTGTCCATTACCCTCCTCAGGGATGAACAGACCTATTTCTCTTGGCTTCTGCTTTTAAGTCATGTTCTCCAGCCCTCAATGACCACAGAAGCCTCTGCTGGACCTGTTCCCTTATAGCAACGTGTCTTGTGCTGGAGAGCCCCAAAGGGGGTTCTGCTCACAGACTGGTTTCCTTTGTTTCATACTGAGGCAGCTGGTAAGACACAGCTGGTTTTTTAACACAGCTAAATATTGTAAGTTCTTGCAGATAAGACCAAGACCTCTGGTTATGAATAACAGAGTGGTCTGTTCACAAGGCAAACTGTGTAAATGTGTCTGAAAACAGTTTAAGAAGCCTTTGGGCTAGACTTGAAGCTACTGATACCCTTGGAGGAGGGGAGAAAATTCGTGTCTGGAGATCTTGGCTTTCAATGTAAGTGAGAGACTGTAGGAATAAGTATGTTTTATTATCACCTGTTCCTCCTAGAGCCTGATTTTTCAGTTTTGAAAACACCACAACTGAAGGAAATGGTAGGGAAGCTGACAAATCTTTTTCATGTCAAAAAATGTGCAAGAATAAAGTTGAACTAAAATAAAACATAGTAAGTAACAGCAGGTTGGCAGTCTGAGCTTTGGAGGAAATGATGGGTAAAGAATGGAACATGAAAGTCTTTATCTGAAATTTTTTTCTAAACTGTACTGAAAGTTAATATATGGGAACACTGAGATTAATTGTAATTCAAGTTGTTACACTGTGATCTGCAATGAACAGTCACTGTTTGTGTTTGCTATTTGTTTTTTTTTCTTGAGGTGGGAATTTTTTTGTTGGCTCTATCAAATATGATAAAAAATATATGTGACAACTGATTTTTTTTCTCTCATATCTAGAGAACTCTTTTCCTTCTAGAAAGGAGCTAAGATTAATTTCCTAGATTCAGAAGGATAAGTTGTACATTATAGAGCTTACATGAAGAACTCCTTTGCAGATTTAGGAATTAGCAAAGTGGCTGTTTTGTTTCAAAATGAGGAAGGTGGTGCTGGAGGGGATGTGTGGAAATCAAGTGGTTAAAATGAGAAATCAGTGGGGCAGGACTGTCCTTTGCTCAGTGCCAGTACTGCCAACACCTGCTACCCATGACAGAGTCAGAAATCCTGCAGATAGAAAAAAACACCACCAATCCAACTCTTTGTTTTAAATGTGACAATATAAAAATGGGTTAAATTTTAGCATTTTCTTGTGGAAATAGTTAAGAATGCGTTCTTTTTTTTTTGTAAGAAAAATGTGTTTATGTCATACAAATTTCATAAAAACTGAGATTTTTCTCTTCTTTGATAATTAACCCTCTTAGATAGGTGGCTTTATTATCTGCATAATTAATATCAGTTGAAATTTTCTAATATTCCTCTGTATTTTGCATTTTCAATTTCATTCCAGAGCTGTGTGATAGAAATTGAGTGTGGAACATGGAAGTCTAAGCCTGGGGTTATTTCCCAGTGCCTCAGGAGCACTGAGTAAGGCCCTTTAGGACATGCTGCAGTGTAAGCTCTGTCTGGACCTGGAGGTGCTCACTGAGCAGGATTTGGGGATCTTGCTTTAGGTGCTCTCAGGAGCAGAGCCTGGTCAGATACACAGACCCAGCTCCAGCTTCGTGTTGGTGCTCCAGCAAACCAGACTGAGGAGCTGATCTGTTGAACTATTTGTGTTTTTCAGGTTGGAAAAGGGCTTGGTTAAATATCTTCTGTTAAACTGCCTTAACATTTTCTTTAACAGCTCCTGTTTGAAGGCTATGATGCTGTTAGGTGCCTTGCCTTTCAGTTTTGTGGGTTTCTTTTTAATATTTATGTATTCAGCAGAGAAACAGCGATGCCCCTTGTCCAATTATTTGTTCACTTTGACTCCTGACATCCAGTCTCTCGTTATGTGCTCTGAGGAACCCTGCTAATGAACAGCACTAAGCCTAAGCATTATATTCAGCTTTTAGTCTTGCAGGTGTGGACCACAATTTCACTCAGCAGCTGTTGCAAATACAGATGTTGACTTTGAGCCAAAGGCAGGCTCAAATCCCATCTGTGTGTCAGCTCTGAAAATGGCATTATCAGTCTGCAGCCTATGTAACATCCTTTTGGTAAATAGTTACTGCGTTTGTTTTCTGTCTGTGCATTATCATTTTATTCAGCATATTATGTTGATGACTGTGCATAAATTTTGATCTGTGTAATATCTCTTTCAGTGACCAGGAGCCTCCTTATTCAATGATCACGTTGCATGAAATGGCAGAAACAGGTATCGAGGCATTGTGTTGGGCATTTCAGTTGTGACTCCCAAGCAAAAAAACCCCCAAAAACCTAAACCAACCCCCTCTTTTCTTTGCAAAGAAAAATATTTGCTAGCAGGATGTGGTACATCTGGGGATGTGGGATCCAGAACACAGTTTTGCCCTTTAGAAGCTTCACTGAGTTTTTTTGACTCTATTAAACTTCCCACATGAACTCTCCAGAAGCAGCCCATGGATGGCCACAAACACATTGCAGTGGCTTTAAACAATGAGCCAGCAAGAATGGCAGTTTGCAGTTAAGGCAGGAACAGCCTGTATTTGCACTTAGACATGGTTTAACCCCACATGCTCTGGTGTTGGCAGAGAGCACATACTCTTTGGTTTGGTTTGGGATGTGCTGACCTTAGACCTCTGCTTTACTGATGCATTTGTTCTAACCCTGTCCCTGAGTGCTCCTGCAAGATGAGCCATATTTGTTCAGGGGCTCTTTTATTTTTGTTACAGTAGGAGAAATTCTCCTGGCTCAAGACCACCAAACTGCTGGTTTAGATGAGTTTTTGTCTCCTTTCTAGCAGAGTTGATACTGGTCTCAGGAAATACATTTCTGTATTAAAATAAATTTATCAACCTGGTTACATATTGCAGCAGTTCAGTACAATGTTTTTCAGGGGAAAGTGCTAACAAAACTCAAACCCAGTGTGTTACTGCTGTGTACTTGTCATTGTTGAAGGCAGCAATGTCTCTTCAACCTCACTTGCCTGCGTAGATACAGACTGTCTTTATTTTCACTTCTAAGGGAATTACTTTCTTTTGTAAATCCAAGTCTATTTAATAATAGTTTAACATTTATGTGGATTGTTGTTTGCTTGCAAGTAAAAAGCCCTTGTCTACTCGTTCAACAGTGAGAGCTGGTCCTTAGGAAAACAAATTTTCTTTAGACCAGCAGGTATGGAACAAACTCCTGGAGTTTCTCTGAGGCCTGTAGTACTTGAGGGAACACAGAAGAAGGGATCTGATTGTGGTTAAAAGATATTACCTCAAAGTCACTGTGGCTGCAGCATTTAACACTCAAGAGTTGACATGAGATGCTGAACTCTGGAGGGTCACACTAGAACAAAGTGCCCTTCCTGGTAGCAGTGGAAAATAAAGGGTGCCCTGCCTGGGCAAGGCTGCTCTCCAAGCAGTAGAGGTGTTCACTGTTACCCAAGCTGCTGTAAGCTTTTTTCTTCTTGAATTTAAACTTCTAAACTAGTGCAAATTAAGAAAGCAATGTACAAAGTAAATTGTTTTTCCTGGTGTCTGCAAACTCACTGGGTGTTTTTGAGGATTTTTCAATTTAGGGATATATTTTGAACACTTCAGAATTGTAGTGTTAATTCTGAGCATCACTTCTGTTTTGTGGTTGACAGATGAAGGCTGGTTGGAAGTTGTCCAATCTTTAATTAGAGTTATTCCATTAGAAGACCCCCTGGGACCAGCTGTTATAACGCTACTACTTGATGAATGTCCACTGCCAACAAAAGTGAGTGAAAAGCAAATATATGTGCTTATCTGTGGCTGAATGTCAGTTGTTCGTGGTTGCCACACCCATGATCTCTTCTGGGTGGGTTTCACCAGTGATGCAAGACTGTTGTGGTTCAGAAAATGGGTGTAATGTTCAACTTTGAGTAATTTGTTGTGACTTGGTAACTAAATGCTAATTAATGCTAAACGCATTTCCCCCGCCCCCCCCCCCCCCCCAGTAAATGGTTTATAGGAAAGAACAAGAGGCCTTTGGTCTTTGGCTGTTTTTCTTGCTACCCTTCTCTGCCATGTGGCACAAACGTGCTGTGCAGGGTGTGCAGGTGCTGCAGAGCTGGGCAGGTCCTGCCCTTTTGTTCTCACATTCAGAAAGCTGCACATTTACAAGTTGCTATTGAATTTTTTTCCTGTCCTGCACATAAGGAATGCAGCACAAGTAGGTGTGTTAGGCTAAACAAATTACATTTTTAAACTATGAAACATAATAGATAGTTTGGGTTAATTAGAATTTTTTTTTTTGGCTGACCAGTAATGTAGTTTTGGGTGGAAAAATAACCTGAGGTGTTCATACTGTGTTGGTACAGGTGTGTTAGTGAGAGCCTCAAGTGCTTCAACATGCTAAACATAATGTTTGTACAAAGAATTTGTCTGTCTTCAAATGCCTGTCATGATCTCATTTCTTCAGAAATTGATGATCACATCACTGCAGCTTTCATTTCTCAAGCTACTGATGCTGCCAGTTGTAGTTTTCCATTGGTGTTGTTAGGGAGGTAAAAATCTGGTTGCATGAATGGCTGGAGAACTAGTCAGTCTCTTAAACTACCTGAAATGGATTTGTTTCCTCTTGGCTATTGATGAAAGTAATCTGAGACTTTAGAATAAAAGAAATGTGTTTTGACTGTCACATAGACTGCAGAATTATTTTGAAAACAAAACTGACTACAAATTTTGCCTGCTTGAAAAAAGAAATCAGAAAATCGAGACTACTGCAAATGCACCTTATGAAGAGTGGTTTGGGATTTTTTGTTTGGCTATACAAAGTGCTTGGCAACCAATTAATTTGTTTTCAAAACCACAGGACTTTTGTTTAGGTACTCTAAGGAGTTCTAAACTAGTTGATGTTATCAAGACAAAAGGAATAAGGGGCTTGTTTTTCTGGGGTGCACAGAGGTGTTTCCTGTGTAGTTTTCTAACAGCACACGGAGCTGCAGCTGTGGGATCTGCTGGTCACATTCAGCCTCGTGAAGTGTGTGCTGCTGTTCACTTTCTTTCTGTACAGGATGAGCTTTAAGTTGTTGGTCTTAAGGATTTCATGTCAGTGCCCCACTTCCATGACAGCTGGAGAACAGCAGCAGGCTGTATTTCATTTGCTGTTATGGCAGGCTATAAAGTCTATAAAGTTGAAGTGGCAGTGCAGTAAACTGTTTATTCTATCAAGTCTTTATTTAACTCAAAATAGTTGATCTCTGTGACAGTTCTAATAATGGCTAAAAGCAGTATCAGTATGTCAAGAGTCTAATTTTAGTGAGGCTTTTCCATCCCAAGTCTGTGGCTTAGTCATTTTCTTCTTTCTCTGTTCTTTCCACTTAGCTCAGTCCTGTTCATCAGTTCTCTTTTTGTGGCTTTCCTTTTAAGAACATAACTTACTTTTAGTGTGATCTCTGTGCAGATCTCAGACTCCAGCACGGTAAACTGATTTGAGTGTGGTTCAGAACACAATTTATAAAAACACATCTATTCAACTTGAGCAGTGCTCATTTTTCCTCCAAATGGCTGCTGATGACTTCAGTATGAGGAGTTCTTCTATTTTAATTAGATCCTTGCCTGAGATTATGCAGTTTCAGTCTGAATCAGCTGAAACTTTCATGAAGTCTGGAAAGTTGAGGAGGATTTGGAACTTTGCAGGGTGGGGTTCTCCCTGTGGGATGATTTGTTCTGGCTCCAGATTAACCCCTAACTACCCTGAGAACACAGGGTATGCTCTAGACCTATCTTGAATTGTATCTATCCCATACTGCCTGAATGAAGCAAGTCAAAGCATGGCATTTTAGATTTATTACCCTCATTGGTTACTTCCTAAATTCGTGTGAGTACAATAAAGCCATTTATGCTCTCAAGAATACCATTTATAACATCCTGTAAAGCTGACAGCATCCTAAATTTATTCTGGGAATGTAAGCTTTTTTGGGGGAGGCATGTCTCTTTAGTCCTGAATTCTAAAATCTGAAACAGTCCTTTTCTTTTGGAAAGGGTGTGAGTTTTAGGACACTGGAAACAGATTAGATGGCAGTGGTGCCACATGTGCTGATTATTTGCCTTTGTCTACTGTAATTGTTCCTGTTGCTGTAGGGAGCTCACTCAGGTATGTCCAGAAGTGTCCTGAGCTGTTGATCACACCAATGACCAACAATCTGGTAATAATTTTAAAGTTACAACTCTTGGTCTGTGGAACTTTTCTTCCCATCTGTTCTTTATTATTTCCTTATCTTAGGGGATAACCACCCCATGATCTCTGTCATATGATGCTGACTTTAGTAACGTAGCATAAAAATAATTTGTTGCAGTGTATTGAGCAGGGGGAGAGCTGCATCTGTCAGTAATACTGAAGAGATTTCTGATTTGTTTTTTCTTTTGCAGGATGCATTACAGAAGTTAACAGAAATATTAAACCTGAGTGGAGCTGCTGCCTGCCAGGACGCCTGTCACCCTGCCAAGCACCGGAACACGACTGCGGTGCTCGGCTGCTTAGCAGAGAAGTTGGCAGGTAAAGCCATGGGGCTCTCCTGACAGCTGGCACTTGGCTTGTTGCAGCACTTTCTGCTTTAAGCACCCTGGTCCAGACTGGGTCAGAAGTGTTTTCTTAAAGCTGAATAATGTTCTGCATTGAGGGGACACCTTGTGTGACAGAATCTGCTTGAGTAAAATGCTAAACTCTCACCAGCCTGGGTCTGAACGAGCCATTCACAATCCTCCTGATGCCTGGTTAGTGCTTGGGATCACTGTTTCTGCAATCATAGGATTATAGAATCGATTGGGTTGGAAAAGACCTCAGAGGTCATCATGTCCAACCCTTGGTCCAACTCCAGTCCATTTACCAGATCATGGCACTCAGTGCCACGGCCAATCTCACTTTAAAAAC
>JAWWEV010000022.1:14229006-14249201 GCA_035583235.1 Hafferia zeledoni | reverse complement strand
GCCATTCCAATGCCTGATTACTCTCTCTATAAAGAATTTTTTTCTGATCTCCAACTTAAATTTCCCCTGGCAGAGCTTGAGCCCGTGCCCCCTTGTCCTATTGCCTTAGCAGTGGTGATCAGTTTCTTCTGTAGACCTACTCTGCCTGTGAATTACTGAGACACATTCTTTACCCAGCTGGCAGAAGTATCAAATCAGTGGTCGTGGAGACTGTATAGAAATAAAAAAGAAATATGCTTTTTCCAATAGACATGTCTTGTTCTATTGTAGTAAGCTGAAAAGATTCTATCTTCTGTGTTGCTTAAAAGAAAATTGCTGAGATTCTATTTTAGAGTGACTTTTCATACAGAATTTTTATTCCCTGTTATTTCTAGTACTCTGTTGGAAACTGATGATTAAGTTTTCCTTCCTGCTGATGGACTGTTTTGTATTTAGGTTTTTTGCTCCTTTTCTGGAAGTGGA
This sequence comes from Hafferia zeledoni, assembly GCA_035583235.1. Taxonomy (NCBI): domain Eukaryota; kingdom Metazoa; phylum Chordata; class Aves; order Passeriformes; family Thamnophilidae; genus Hafferia; species Hafferia zeledoni. Next base: position 14,248,739 of record JAWWEV010000022.1, on the reverse strand, counting down.
CAGGAAATAGAGGGGGGGGCAAAAGTGATTGTCCGGTGTCACTTAATGGTTATTAAAAAACAATTTCTGTAAAAGAACAAAGGCTGGAAGCATTTTTGTACTGTAATATTCCTACCCTATTATAGTAAATCAAAATGAGATCCTGTATCTACTCTCATCTGAGTGGACACAGATATTGTGTCAGCTCAGGCAACAAATCTGTTAATGCAGTGTTGGAACTCACTGCAGTTTGTTAGTTTGCAGATGCCAGAATTTGAAGCCCTGTTGATTAAACAGACAGTATTTCAGGGCTTTTCTGTTTTAAATTGGCTGCTTGCTCTGGTGCTGCTGCAAACTGTGTAATTACCTATCAAGTTGGTTATATCAGATGTTGACTTTTCATTGTTTTGGGCTCCTTGTAAATGGAGCTGGTCTTTACATGTTGGCTCTGGAAGTAAAAGGGTGTCAGTCTCTTTTTGGAAGTAGTGAGCATGAACATGCTTAGTAGAGCCTGGTAGAGTCTTCCTTCAAACTCTCAGAAACATGGCTAGAACTCTGTACCCACTGGCAGCAGGTAAACTGAGAAGGGCTATAATGTGCCAGTAACTGTGTAATTATTAAAGGTGCAGCAAGTATTTGACTGGGAACAATAATAATTGTTCTACATTCCAGTTCTGCTTGGCCATGAAATTCTTGGATGTTCTTTAATTTGTTACTTTGTATTTTAAAGATCTGTGATGGTGAGTATATGGTAGTTCCCATGAATGGATTTCATTCCTAATGTTCTTGCAGGTCCTGCGAGCATAGGCCTACTCAGCCCAGGAATATTGGAATATTTACTTCAGAGCTTGGTAAGTCTTTGATGTTTGTGTATGTATCCACACATAGCAATTATAATGCAACCTTTTGTTATTATTGTGAAAAGTTTGGGCCATGTTTGGTAAATGCTTGTGGTGTGTAATAGAAAGCTGAGATTGCCCAGTCTGTGGGATGCCCATCCTTGGAGGTAATTAAAGGTCAACGGGACAAGGCTCTGGGTAGCCTGATCTGTTCAAACCAGCTCTCCACAGGAGAGTGAAATACAAGAACTTTGGAGATTCCTTTGAACCTAAAACATTTTGTAATAGACTCACAGCTCTACCTGTTCATCTATACTGGGTATTTATTAACTTTTCTTACTGTCCATGTTTAGAACTTCCAGTCACACCCAACAGTGATGCTTTTTGCACTAATAGCACTGGAGAAGTTTGCACAAACAAGTAAGTATTGGCCTGATACTTCTCTTAACAGTCACCTGTGGGCTCCTGCTGCATGATTGTCACTTGCTTTATCTGCTCACAGTTGTGGATTTGTGGAAACACAAATATTGAAGCAAAATGTTTGTCCACTTACAGGCAAGAAATATTTGTTGCTTTAGTGACATCCCTCTGCCCCTCAAAATCCTTGAGATATTTGCTGAAACTTACTTTCCCTGTTAGAAATTGCTGTGGAAGGCCTTGTGGTATGAGGCCTTTGTCACTGAAACAAATCCGTATTAGAGATGGAGAACAGTTGGGATTGGGAGTTTGTAGGCAGGAAAAAAAAATATTTATTGCTTTAATGACACCCCCACCCACAAACTCTTACGAGATTTGCTGAAACTCAGTTCTCAGTTTAGAAATTACTACATAATGACTTACAACATGAGACCTTTGTTACTTGAAAAGAAATAAATCTGTATTGGAGGGATGGAGAACAGCTTTGATCTGTCTCTTGATGATGCAGCTCCGTGCTGAGAAGTGGTAAATCTGAGTGAAGATAATTTCACATTTGCTTGAGAAAGAATTTCATGGTGTTTGTAACACAGAGGTTTAAATGTGTGGGGGGGGGTTCTACTGCATTTGTAAAATGTTACTATTTTTAACTAAACTTATCCATAGCTTACAGCAATTATCCTTTTTGCTCTTAAATTACAGGTGAAAATAAAATGACAGTTTCTGAATCGTGCATTAGTGACCAACTGATCCTGCTGGAGAAATGGACGGATAATCCTGACTACTTAAAACGCCAGGTTGGATTCTGTGCCCAGTGGAGTTTAGACAATCTGTGTAGGTATAATGAAGGGATGGACTCATTTAATATTAATCACTCCTCCAAAGATATGGGGAACTGCTTTGTGTTTTTGTATAAGCACTTACTATACCTGACTGTGTTTGTAATATCTCCTTGAAAAAGAAAAACAAACAAACAAAACAAAACAAAAACAATCCCCAACAAATATATCCAGTGTAAATGCATGGAAAGGAAATTTTGGCAAGGCGAATGTTTTTGAAAGGAAGTGGTTTGTACTCTGCAAGTTGGAGCTGCAATGAAAATTCTTCTTTGCACCAATTTCCTGTAACCCACGTTTCAGCAACGTGCTGAGTGGCTCCGCAGTGCAGCTCTGTCTCTGTGGAACAGCTGGTTGCTGACAGGTCCTGGTGGCTGCCCCTGCTGTGGTTATAGCCCAGCAGTGCACTGGCTCAAACAATCCTTAAAGACTTTCTAAAGATATGGTCTCATGATCAAAAGTGAAAAATGACAACTTAGCGAGGTCTATCTTTTGGATGACTGACAATCATCAAATTTGCTTGTTTAGTTGTGATTTCAGCAGAGCTTGTAGTTTCTAATGCCTTTTAGATAAATTTGGGTTAAAAGTCTGTTGGGCTTTATGTGGCTTTGGCCAGTTTATGGAAAGCCAATGTCAGCTGTGTTTAGTAAACATCTGTGCAAGTGTTGTAGCAAGTTTGGGATGTATGAAGGGTCCTAAGATAAGATCTTTAGTTTGTAAATTAACACATTTGTGTCAGCAATCTGACACCTGGCAGGATAAATGTTTCTGATCCTTCCATGTGGAAGGGGAAAGAAAGGGGAGAGAAAGAGCTGCTTTGGCTCAGTTGAAGTTCATCACCTACCTGAAAATGAGAGGGTAAAAAACTTTAAATCATTGTTTTCCCCTTCTTCCCATCCCCAAATCTTTTTCACTGTAATGCATCAGGAAAAACTGCCCAACTGAATATGCAAATACAATGGTAAGTCCTGAAACAGTGGCATCTCGGTGTGAACTTGGATGCCTTCCATTTGCCTGTGGGTTTCCTGAAAGTAGTAATTAGATTTTGGGAGCTTCAGTCAGAGGTACAGGTCATGCTTTCATGTTTGGAGGATATTACACACAGTGCACTGGAAGCTGCTTTCACGCAGGCAAAATGTTAATACTTCAGTCAGTTATGCCAAAAATTATCTGGATCGTAGAGAGATTGATTGTGGTCATGTGAAATGCTTCAAATCAAGTTTTGCTACAGCAATGGTTAAAACTGGTTTTATTTTGCAGTTTTGAAAGAAGGCAGGCAGTTTACATATGAAAAGGTTGACTTGACCAACATTAGGGCTATGCTGAACAGTAATGACGTCAGCGAATACCTGAAGATCTCACCACATGGATTAGAGGTAGGATTTTGTTCCATGTTTTCAACCTGAAAAAGAGTCTGAAGAAAAAGGCAGGCTTTAACTATTTTTGTTTGCTACTTGCTCCAGTGGTTTTTCTAAAATTAATCCAAGTTCTCTGCCAGCTTTATACAGAAAATTTGCTTTGTCATCACAGGGTTGTAACATGACTCCACTGATCTCAGTTGTAGAAACATTGACACTAAAGTAACACCCATATCTGTGCCCCAAACTTCAGAGAAGTGAGGAGGATGCAAGAGAGTCAACTGGCTTTTCACTCATTTTGACTAAAATTGTTCACAAAGTATAATTTTATTGTTTGTCCTGTCTAGTGTTGAAAAGCTCATAGCAGTCTGAATTTTGTCTCAGCCATGTGGGGTTTTTTCCTTCCTCTGTAACTCCTTCTAAAAACTTGAATACTTACAAGATGAATTTTCATGAATTAACATTGAATATCTCCTTGTCCTTCATACTAGGAGTCAGCTAATAACCAATGATTTAAGTCTTCCTGTCTTGGTTGTCTTAGTCTTTAAATCTTTAAATCGACTTTGTCAACTTCTGCTGTTATTTTTTTTTCCTGTGGCTAAACCACTGAACAATTTTCAGTCTTGCCTACTCACTAGTTTTTGTGATAATTGCTGCTATAAAGAGAGGTCACTGTCTAAAGTGCCTCTAAAATTATGTTGGTGTATTCTGATGTGCAAGAAACTTGATCCAGGGAAGGATGAGGCTCATTTGAATGCTAACGTTGTAGAAACTGAATGTTTGGCTTGGTGTTGGCAGGCTCGATGTGATGCCTCATCCTTTGAAAGCGTCAGATGCACCTTCTGTGTTGATTCTGGAGTCTGGTACTATGAAGTCACAGTCATCACCTCAGGAGTGATGCAAATAGGATGGGCTACCAAAGACAGCAAATTTCTCAACCATGTGAGTACCTGTAATGTCACCAAGCTGATGATGCAACATCAGTATTTTTCCACTTGCAGTGCCCATGAAAATAGCTCTGGTTATTCTGTGGTAATAACTGAGCACTTGGCTGTTTCCTTCAGTTTTTCTGTGCTTTAGTGTTTTATTTTGTTGAATTTGGTGGCACAGGAGAAATCCATATTGACATTGCTACACACTGACACTGTTCTGCAGAGCTGCCGACAGTGATGGCTTGTTATCTCCTTGCTGTTGTCTGGAAGCTACAGGGAGCTTATTTCTTACTTCTTGTGGCTTAGTCTCTTCTTGGAAATTCTTTAGATAACAGTGGTTACTGTCTGTTTTTGGAAGTAAACAATAAGTCACTGGGAACCAGCAGTTCATCATGCACTCTTTTACACAGGTCACCAAGCTGCCATTTGATCACCCTCTTTGACACTTTCCTATTAAATTAACTAACTTTCATAAGGGAAATAACTTAGTTAAATTGACTCTGGGCTAGCATGGTATCACTGGATCTACTGGTAGCAATAATATGGTACAGTGTGGGTATGTGAAAGCTTCTTTGGGATTAAAAATAAGGATCACTGAAAGATTAAACTCTCACCCCTTTGCCTTTATTATGATAGTACAGAACAAGTACACTGTCATATTTTTTAGTTTGCTTTGTTGTCCTTCTCATTCAAGTAACTTTGCATCTTATTCTTAATTCTAAGTATTCTTCTTCCTACTGTTTGCTTTTAAGATTATGTACTTGCTAGCATTAAAGCAAAATGTGCCACGTGCACATGAAGTTCAAACATAGTCAGTCATCATATGGCTGTAACTATGACTTGTTTCTACTTAAATATCCATGTTAACTCTGTATGGCTGTTGCAAACTTTGTTTGCTGTAGTGTGATTTGCTTCTGTATTTCCATAATAGTAAGAAAGCATAATGATTCCTACCCAAAAAACTTGTCTAATTCAGCTTAGAGTTAATATTTCACATTATCAGCCTTCCAAATGACCATTAAAGTTCGCTGAAATGCAAGCTAGAATTTTAGGACAAAAGGAATATTTGGCTTTGCCAACTGCTGAGAGTGGCAACAGCACTGGGATTTTAAGTTGACTCTTCTACTGGCTAAGTTTGAGTAAGAAATGCACCTGTAGCCCTTCTTTATTGTTGTAATTGCATGGGTTTCTGTTCCCACTTGGACTTTAATTTAGGACAAGAATTATGCATTTAATGTAAAGATAAGCACTTAAAACTGCTCATTTCTGATTATTATAGAAAAAATCAGCTGAGTCAAATGCAGAAGTTAATATGAAGATAGGCCAAATACATATATGTGAATAAATATTGATGGTGGGGGGTATGAGAGAAACACATTAAGGAGATTAAACAAACACCAGTGGTGAGGAACCCAGGAGGAATGGAAGAACAGCTTTTCTCACCATTTACCTTAAGTATTTGTGTGAGTTCAGGGTCTTGCTCCATTTCTCCTAATTATTAATGTAAACAGCACTGTCCTCTGCTGATGTGTAACGTGCATATATCTCTGTGTCACATCCAAAGGTCAGTCCCACATTTCTAGCATGGTATTGTAATGGGATTTAAACTTAAATTAAAAAGAAAATACATTAACCACACACACAAGAGAAAACCCCCCCAACCAAACAAATACAGTGCAGACCTGGGCTGAGCACAGGCCTTGTAGACATTGAGTGTAACAGAAACTGTTTGAAATAAAAGGCCATGTGTCTGCCTTTAGACTGCTAAGAGGCTTAAAAGATTTTTTTCCCAGTTGCCAGTAATGAGCTTGTTGTCTGTGCATTTTTCTGTGAGTGCATCCTGTACAAGGTATGAAAATGGGAGATGTTGCAGCTCTGAGCAGGATGATTGCTGTTGCTGCAGCTGTTTTGCTGGTGGCCAAATGCTGCTGTTATTGAGGTTCATCAGGTGTGTGCACCTGAAATACAAGGGTATCATCGTCTGGTATGTCACAAACACCAGCCTCAAAAGCCATATGCTCTTTATTTACAGCATGTGCAACAAAAAGACTAGTCCTAAATGTGACATTAAACACCCATTAGCTGGGCTTAGCTTTAATTTGGGACAGGGGAAGCTTGTGTAATCAGATGCTGTCTGGTATTTGCACTCCAGACAAATCATGCTGAGCCCAAGGAAGTTACTTACCTTCCATAATGTGCTTTTGGGGTCTCATGTTTGGGCTCTGCTACGTGGTGGATTTTTCTTCCACTCTGAAACTCTTAGTTTCATGTTTGCCTTGGACTTTAGGACTATCACTTGATAAAGTTTTCACAGTTTGAGGGAGGCTGGCACTGAAAAGGACACAATATGCAACAAATTTGGTGAAGGAGCTGCGGGTTTGTTGTTTGTGTGCTGTCAGTTCTGGTGGCGTGTGGATATCTGTAGGGGAAGGTACTGCAAGTTTGGTGCTGGGACTTCAAGATAAGAGTGGTTATGATTTGGTGGTGAACTTTTAAAATGCAAAAATATAACCTGGCTATTTGGGTACTAGCCTTCTGATTATTAAATATTTTAACAGGCAGGAGTGACTTGAGGTCACAGAGAATGGAATACACTTTGGAAACAATATCTCCTTCTCTCCTCCACCCCACCCCAACAAATTCCTTTTTGATGTGAAATTATGACTAGTTTGAAAAAACTTTTGCTCTGATGGGGGTGGGAGAAACCCGTCGTGTTCTTAGATGAGTCGTTTAGGTGAAAAAAAAAACAACTTTGGCTGTTCAGTGTGAGGAATGGCTGCAGACTGAAATGTTTTGCTCTCCCTCTAAAGGAAGGGTATGGCATCGGGGACGACGAATACTCCTGTGCGTACGACGGCTGCCGGCAGCTCATCTGGTACAATGCCAGAAGTAAACCACATTCCCATCCCTGCTGGAAAGAAGGTATTCAGTCCATCTTCTCTTTATCCTAACTGCATTTCTGCACAGCATTTTTTAGCTCTTCCAGGTGTCTGTTAGTAGGTGTGAACAGAGCTGTTCACAGCCTAATCCCAACGATCCTAAAGGTTCAACAATTATTGTGTCTTTAATAGCAGTTTGAATGGGCAAAGTGGCCACTGCAGTCTTGCTCCCCACTTTGTGTAAAGACAATCTTGTTTCTTAAATGCTTTTTCTTTTCAAATGCAGAGTAAAAATTATAGCACCCTTTAACATTGGACATTTAATCACAAGACTTTTTTTCCAGATGGTTGTAGTTCTGCAAGACAGGGCTGAAATCTTCCTTTCTGGGTTCAAAGACTTACTGTAGAGAAGGGAAAAAACCTTGATCTCTGAATTAGACTTGTTTTTTTTTTTTTAAGGAGGAGTTGCGCTGTCTTAGTTACTTTAAATTCTTGGATAACTACTTGGACAGCAAAGTTCTGTTCTTGATCTCAGCTTTGAAATCTTGGTAGGAGCCTGTGCATGCCATGCTCATGTGAACTGTGCCACCTTCTCTTCTATTAAGATTTCCTCCCAAGGATGGCAAAATTAAAACACTTCCTAAAAACAATAGCACAAGCATATTGGAAATTCATCCCCAGAACACACACTTGCTAAAGTCCATCTTCCAACAGGGGTAGAATAGCCAAGGAGTGACAGAGTGCAGCTTTCTTCTGGCTTTGGCAAATACTCTGCAATACTTCTATAACTGTATAGTATTAATGCTCTGGCAGACTAAAATACTTTATTTTTCTACTATTTTCCTTTGGGTGTTTTTTTTTAATTACTGTCTGTATCAGTGTTTCTTCCTTTGTGCTTTTGCAAACAGTTCCTTTTAAGTGAGACAACTCATAGTGACATATGTGATACTTAAAACAGTAACTGTTTCTGCCATTGACACTTAACAGAAGTGAAATCTTTAAATTATCTCTGTTTTGCATGTAAGGAGACACAATAGGATTTCTACTAGACTTGCAAGAAAAGCAAATGATCTTCTATTTAAATGGAAACCAGCTTCCTGCTGAGAAGCAAGTATTTTCATCTGCTGTGTAAGTATATGCTCATTTGGAAGGACATGACCTCCATGGATAATTGTTTTAATTATATGAAGAGTTTCCAGTTTGAGATGTAAATTCATATTTACTTACCTGAAGCCATCATTATGCAGGTTTCACAGTTGAAAGTTGCTTAGAAAGCAAGAAGGATATAATTTTACAGGTGGATTTCAGGGTACAAAATAAATACTTTGGACTTCCCAAAAATAGGTTCAACCTGATGTTTTCTCCTGTCAAATTAGCACAGCATTACAACAGAATGAGGCTGTAGCAAAGATGAGCAATCTTCTGGTGCTTGAGGAATTTTTCATCTTTTAAAAAATAAAGCCCCAGTGCTGTAAATGCTGAAGATACACATTAACTGACTGCCATTCCCTGAGGACAGCTCCTGGAGTAGCAGGTTGAATATTCATTGGAGCACATCTCTTGGTAGCATGACAGAAAGGTATTGGGTTTATTTTGCAGACTCCTGAGAAAAATTAACACATGGCTGGCTCCTCCAACTATCATAGCAGAGCTCAGCCTTTAGTTCTGAAAACATAAGCTGGTGTGACACTTGATAAAGCAGCCTTCTGTGTAGCTTAATTGAACATTACAGTACTTTGTAAAATAATCCTGCCATGTTTAAGATGCAAAGAGCAGTTCAGTTTAAAGAGTTGCAGAGTATCTTGTCTATTCAGCTTGCAGTGCTCTGTTCTTTGAGTATGTAATTTATGTACTCAAGTACTTGTTAGAACTTAAAAGTACTACTGAACTTGGGTCCTTCCAGTAAATAAATTTGAAAGAGGCGATAGTTGTGTTTTCACAAAGTGTCTGTGTGGCTGTGAAGAAAAGGCAGCTGTCCTGAGCTAATCCTGCACAGGCAAGGAGGAACAGGTGAGTGTTATCTGAGAGAGCTCAGACTTGGACTCCTCCTGCACAGGTCCCTCACATGTGTGTGAGACCTGCAAGTTCCCCAATTCTCTGCCTGCTCAGATAAACCAGAAGGAACGGAGGACATGGAGGTGTCCCTTGCACTGGGAACTGCTCCTCACAACTCTACTAACAGCAGTTGTTTTGAAGAAAAATACTTTTTTTCCAGTTCTGAAGGAGGAGCTACCTGAGCTGATCAGTGCAAGGAGGATCAGGTTGTGGGGAGCCAGATGTAGGTATCTCCTGCAAATATAATGTGCCTAATCCTGGTTGTAGACTGGGCAGCCTTTATGAGCTGACTCAGTAGGAAATTCAGATAAACTCTGATAGTAAATTCAGGCATTGAGAACTATAAACCAGGTCAGTATGTGCAGCTGAAACTGGATGTTCTCCCAGTTAGCTGCAAAACACTGATATTGAAGGAACTTGTCTCTTTGTCTCAGGATGTACTTTTGTATGGTAATAGTGGTAACATGTCTGGAAAGCTCTACTGTTATTTAAGTCATTCTAAAATACCTGTTCATCCTATTGCAGTTCTGGCTTTTTTGCTGCGGCCAGTTTTATGTCCTATCAACAGTGTGAGTTCAACTTTGGGGCAAAACCCTTCAAATACCCACCATCAATGAAGTTTAGTACCTTCAATGATTATGCCTTTCTGACAGCAGAAGAGAAAATCATTTTGCCCAGGTAATCCTCCTGTCTACTTTGTGTATTTGCCTGCAGAGAAATGAAGTGCTTTACTTTGGAGGTTCAGAGTCTCGTGTTGTAATTAAAATTAACTTTTTATGGGGCCATGCTTCCGTAAGTGCCTTTTCTAAAAGGATGAGCTGACAACCTCCAGTGCAATTTCATGAGTAGGGCAGGAGATATGCAATCAAAATCCATTAAATTGAAATACTTTTTTGTAGTATTAAGCTAAATTAAAATTAACTAGTACAACACAGTAAACTGTTTTTAGTAAAAGTGCCTCCTGCCATCTAAGAATGATGAGGTTGGTTGAGGAGGTATAGTCTTAATTAAAAAAACATGTCATATTTAAAATTGACCTAATTTGTGATTTGGCAGTATGGAGGTACTGAATTATTATAAGTCTTGAATTTTTCCTTCTTTTCTTATCCAAAAGAAGATTTTCCCATTTGTAAATGCTAGTACTGATAAAAGTTACTCACATTTAGTGTTTTCTTACCTAAATGTAAATTAAGCCAGATAGAAACAGGTTTGGGTACATTTTTCTTTAACTTAACAGATTTCTGTCAGGAACGAAAACTAATAGCACATCTGGTTTTGGCCTGGTTTAAGTTATTAGTAATAAAATAACTTATTGGAACACTAACAGTATACCGTATAATCTGGGGTGTGGGCTGGTGCTGGTGTAAGTGAGTGAAATAATCTTAGACTACAATAAAATTTGGAGGCTGGTTTTGAATTATGTAGCTCTTCAATCAAGTGTACTTGAGGTACTTCGGTACCTTAGTATTGAAAACTAAAAAGGACTCCTGGATTGTAGTCACACTTTGGCAAAGTTTGAGGCTTGGGATATTTATACAGAGAAAATCAAATGCAACTTGCAAGACCATTTTGTGCTTACATATAGCCAGAGTAAATTCTTGTGACTGCAGGTGCTTTAAGTGAGAGTCTGATTTGATTTAATCCCTAAGATCTCTTAGGTACAATTTTGTTCACTCCCCTTTTCAAATTGTGTTCTGCCATAGCAGTGTCCCATGCTAGATGAGGGGTTTGCAGTTTCTCACTGATGATCAGAGGTGATTGTTACTGATGTTGTTCTGGCACTGCTTTTGCGGTGTTCAAACATCAGCTGTGAGAACTGTTGTGTGATTGTGCCAAAAGATGAGAAACAAACTGGGGAAAACTGGTTTCCTTTTGATGCCTGACTGGTGAAACTTGGCCTCCTGTGTTACAGACTGTTTAATATGCGATAGCACTGAAAGGCTCCATTCAGGGTTGGACACTGTTGTTCTTTGTGTAAACAAAGATCATCCCTGCCCTGCAGCCTGAACTGCTTGGAAGTGATAAGCCAATCCTAAAAAAGATAGCTGTGCTCATCCTAAAAGTGATAAGAAATAAGGCAAGGGCCCACATGAATTTGCCCTAATATCCATCATGGGATTTAACACAAACTCATGTAAAGTTGTACTGAATTTAGTGCCTCTGGTGCTGGGGCAAGACACTTCACCCTGCCATTGAACAGTTTTGATGGGTGTTGTGGCTGTCTGTACCAAATGTGAAATGTCTTATTTTATCAAATGGGGGTGGGGGTTAATCTGCTTAACTCTCCCTTGTGGCTGTTGTCATATTGGGCTGTTGATTTTATTTTCAATTTTTATTTTTTTAAACTGTGTTAGAGCATTATAGGGTTTCTGGTTTGGGTTTTGGGTTTGTTTTTTTTTTTGATACATGGGTTTGTGAGGCTTATTTATTAGGATTTTGTTCTTAACTCCTAAAACTACTCAGGTGCTAAAGAACAACTTTTTTTGAAGTGTTCAGCTGCAGTAATTAGAATTGTTAGTTATCTTTGCCCCTTTCTGACAGATCAGAATAGGGAATCAAAGACTGTTCTGCACATCTCTGGGTGTGTTCAGCCTTTTTTTGTGGGAAGTGGTGATCGATGTTTATCAGCAGTGTGGTGTAGCACAGGCAGGTGCTGCTTTGGCCTTGATGCAAAACTCAGAATAGTTTTGAATCTGTGGCTTTGAGTCAAACTAATGTGTGTGGGGTCTCTCCTCTCAGACACAGGCGCCTGGCTTTGCTGAAGCAAGTGAGTATCCGAGAGAACTGCTGCACACTTTGCTGTGACGAGGTGGCAGACACAGAACTCAGGCCGTGTGGACACAGGTAAAACCTCAAAAGCAACCCAAAGAAATGGGAAAATGTATGTGTGACATTCAGCTTAGAGGAGGCCACATGTAGTCCCTGCTCATCTTGATTGATTCCCCAGCATAAAGGAAATAACCTACCCCTCTTTTAAGGATGTGACAAGTAGAGGTTAAGCATAGTACTCCCACCATTCCTCTTGCCCTAGACCTGAGCACATTTAATCCCTAATGGTGTGTGTGTTTGGGGAAGTACTGTGGCTGCAGTGGATGTATGCTGGTCCTGGGCTACCAAGTCTAAATTCACTGGTGTCAAAGACTTCAGTGCTTGGTACAGGTGCTGTGGAATCCAGATCACATGAGGAGGGCAGAAAATTCATAATACACTCAAATACTCATTGAATGTTGAACAAATGGATTGTTTCAAGTCACAAACTCCTCTAAAAGCTAAAAATGGGACAGCAGTACAAATGATACCGTAATAGAACTTCCCTGCCTTAAAGCAGGAAATTAATCCAGTTCCTTAGAGGTGTTAGAGCACTTGTGGAAGGAGTCTTGCCAGGGGTCTAGAGGCTGGAAAGTTAAAAAGAGATGTGCCCATCAGCAAATGGAAAAGCTTCCTGCATGGCACTGGGGCTGCTGCTCTCCAGACCAGAGCAAGTGCTGAGATTAATGAACGTGGGCAAGTGTGATCCTGACCAGCTGCAGGAGCAGTTGCAGGTTTGGGAGATGCTGAGCAGCAGGAGCTCCTCTCCAAGCCTGCAGGTGCATCTACAGTACCTGATTTGGGATATCCAGTCTCCACACTGAAATACTTGACTTGGTCATGTCTCTGGCAGGCTGACTAAACTGCTTAGTGCTTGTATAATTTTGTTGTTGTTTACTTCTTCATGCAGTAAATGCAGGCTTTAACTGATTTTTTTTTCTTCTCCTTCAGTGACCTGTGCATGGAGTGTGCCTTGCAACTGGAGACCTGCCCTTTGTGTCGACAGGAAATACAAACCCGAGTCAGACAGATCTCTCACATTTCATGACACATGTGGAGAAATACCACAGACTTGTTTTTAATGAATACCAACCAATACTGAAAGGGGAAAGCATCTCTAACCAATCTTTATGCACATAGAACCATAGCCACGGCCAGATTTCATGCTAACCTGTTAATCTGTTTATCTTAAAAACGAAATCTTTAATAAGCTATTTCCAGTTGCCAGCAATGGGAGCTGGTTGCAGCAGTGAGGAGAGCTGCTGGGTCAGCATGCTGTGGCTGTTGGTTCCTCTGAAGAGCAGAGGGGAGAGTCTCTTCTTCCCCCTTTCCTTCTCGCCTGTCGCAAGTGCTGAAAAAATTTGCACTGGAAGTACAAGTACAATGCATTTTAGAAAAGAAGAGAAAATAAGTCTCTCCTAAAACAGGGCTGTGCTGTCTTGTGCTCGAAAGTCTCTATTTTTGGCAGAAGTCAGTACTAAAAAGAGAATGCCAATGTTTTCCTGTTTAATGTAGCCTCCTGCTGGTCAGAGACTCTGTATTTTCCAACAGTGGATATTAAACTGCTCAAAGACTGAATCTGTACACAGACTGATTTGAAAAGACAGTGTGGAGACTGTAGAGAAACTCACAGGTTTTAATAACTTGGTGATTCCAAAGAATGTTCTGATTTGTTTTTAAACGTTAAAAGATTGGTGGTATTTTCAAGTACATGTTTCTGATGCTTTTAACTTCAGTACCCACATTTTTTTGTGAGGTTATAATTTTCAGGAGGTATTCTTAACTAATTATAATGCTGGACTGGAATTCATTTGATATTCTGGGTATTTTTTAAGGTATCATTGATCATCTTTTTTAATCAGTGTTGTTTTTGAAAGTTAGCTCAATTTTTCCAAAGTGAATATATCTTAAAATGTTAGAGGATAATTTTGGGCCAGTTTATTTAAAAAATGTTATTTGGATAGCAATTTCAGTCTTATTCTGTAACTCTTTAAAAATGCACCTTGCTTGCCACGTGTCAGTCCTGCTCTGAGCAGGTTTGGGGCCACACTTCTTACTTTTGGTAGGGATCATGCAGTGGGAAACTCTGCTCCACTTTAATTACACATTTGTGATGCTTGTATGTTAAGGATGCATTTCAGCAGGCAGCTCTTGACTGGTTTACTAGATTTCTACAAGGAATCAGGGTTCACAGCTGGGGTCAGTGAAGTAGCACAAAAATTGGTGGAATTCCACTTATTTTGCACCAACTGAGGACACAACTTGGTCTCTTCCAAGATTTGCACAGGCTGATTTTTTTTTTTCTTCTTTTTTTTTTTTTTTTAATTGTATAGTGGAACTTTACTAATTCACACACAGCTCACACCAAAACCATCCCACTCCTTGGCAGTGAGTCAACAGCAGAGGCTGTTGTAGTGACTTCTCATGCGGTGATGTAGCTTATTTTTAAAGTCATTTATTATCTTTATTGTCTTATTACCTAACAAAGCAGAGCTGAGGCTGCCTCTTCCTGCTGAGCACTCAGACTTCCTACTGACCTCAGCAGGAGCTGAGAGCTCTGCACACAGGGCACAGGATCCAGCTCTCCAGCAATTCCTTTCACCTTCTGCCTTTGCTATCTCAAGGGTGCTGAACTTCATCCAGAGCTGTGTGAATTAGGAAAGTTCTGTCTATCGTTTTCTTGTTGACTTTCATCCAAATATAGACTGAATCCAAAGTGGAGTACTAGTTATTGTTTTTACTAAAATGTGAATTCTCTTCCACCTTGGATGCCTGGTTTGATTAAAGTCAGACTGGCTGATCTGCCACGGGGACCTCATGTCCTCACTGACTGTACTTTACAATGTTTTGCTGTAATGTGTCCAGTCAGGGCTGTCCCTTCCTGCTTGGTGCTCAATGAGCAAAGGTGACCACCATCACTGCCACCAGGGTGTCAGAATTTCAGAATCACTTTTAAGTGCTTCCAATGTAATGATGGGGGTTTATCCCTAAGGTACAAAGATACAAACTGTAATTTAGGGGAGAGGTTGGACAGAACCATTTTGAACTCTGCCTTAATAGATTCTAGAAACTTCAGGGCTTTGGTTTCCCTGGCCAGGATTAACTGAGGTAAAATTTTCAGAAGTGCCTATGACTCCTAATTCGTATCAACTGCTGTATGAGATTAAGCTCTTAAGGCCCAGGTCCATAATGGCTTTGAGGCATCTGGTGTCCCTTTGAAATGGAGGTGGCCCTGGAGCCTTTCTGCCTTTGTGGACACGGGACTAAATGCCTGTGTTTGTTGAAAAGATGTTAATGCTTTGAAAATTTTGCCCCAGACCGTCTTCCATGCAGCTGGTGCTGGGCAGAGGGAGCCAAGGGTGGCAGAGGAGGGAGCTGTGTTGCAGAGAACTGTCCTGTTCATTTCACAAAGGGAAAGACTGTACACTTTGACTGGCATTCTGCCGCCATCCGCGCCGGGGGCGTTTCGTCCATCCCGGCGCTCCGGTGCGGTGTCCCCTCGGTCCCTGCGCCATTCCAGGGCTTTGGGAACGGGACGGGGACGCGGCACCTCCACAGGCCCTCTAAAGGGGAAATGAATTGTAGCAAAGTTGTCCATTCAACAATAAAAAATATCTTGAAGGCTGTTCGTTGTTCTTTAGTTCCTTCTCTTCTGCTGAGCGCCAGGGGCGGGCGGCTCTACCCTGAGGGGGCGGAAGGGCAAGGCCGCGGCCGGGTGGACACTGGTGCTGGGGGGGCTCAGGTCACCCCGCGGGTCGCTGTGCTGCAGCGCCTGGGCCGGGCTGGGGGCTGTCCCTGCGCGGGGACACCCGCCTTGCTCCGGCCATTACCGGCGCTGTGTGTGTTACCTGCCCCGTTATCTCTGCCCCTCGGGACGCGCTCCCCCCGCCCGCCATGGCGGCACCGGCCCCGGCGCGCCCTGATTGGGCGGGCGGGCTGTGGGCGGGCCCTGCGCGGTCGAGCCGCGCTGCGATTGGCTGCGGGCGGGGCGGAAGGGCGCGTTCCCCGGGAGACGGCGCGAGGGGAGGGGGCGCCGCTCCGCGCTGGCCGTGAGGGCGGTGGGTGCGGGCGGGGGCACCGGGGCTGTGGGGCTGGGAACGGGGGAACTCGGGGCTGTGGTTCTGGGGAACAGGGGCGGCTGACACGGGGCTGTGGTGGTCCTGGGTAACGGGCAGGACATGGGGCCGTGGTCTCGGGGGGGGCTTGACACGAGCGGGTCGGTTTCTGGAGAGGGAGGGAGGGAGGGGGATGTCCCGCTCTCCTGGGTCCCTTTGAGGTGGGAGTGAGGCGGGTGCCCGGGAATGGACAAGGCTGGAGGGCTTCGCCCCCACTGGGGGCCGGGGCTGAGCGCAGGGAGCGAGGGACGCGCGGATCTCCCGCCCTGCTCGGGGGAGGCCCCGGGGCTGCTCCGCGGGCCGGCGGTGGGTCCAGCCCGGCCAGGGTGGAGGAGAAGCGGGTCCCCACGGGCAGCGGCCCCGGGGCTGTGTGTGCCCTGTCCCGGGTGAGGGGTCATCACCTGCTCCCTGCCACGGGCCGAGGGCACGGGGGGGACACAGCCCAGCGCGGGACAGCCCCTGGGATCGCTGTCCAAAACCAGGTCTGGGACACTGGAGCAGAGTGGCATCTTCACCTTATCTGGCTTTGTTTCTATAACAGTCAGAGATGTTTCAAGATAAAAAATGTAGAGGTGACCCAAAACCCCCTTACAGGGACTGACTGTAGGTGTGTTCAGGTTTGAGCCTGTTCTCTGGGTAGGCAGAGAGAGTTTCTAGAGAATTCAGATTATTACAGAAAAGAAGTAGCCTTAACTTTGGGAAAATGTGATGTTGGAATTCCTGTATTTAAGAATTAAAGATTATCTCCTAATTTACTGTATGGGAAGTGTATGGTAGTTTAACAGTTGAATTTGTATTAACACAAAGTCACATGTTATTCCTTAGCACTTTGTCCGAAAAGAAGAAATAAGCACTAAAAGCAACGTAGAAATTGTCTCTTCCAGCCTGGTTAGGCAGGAGCAATGGAGATGGCTGATGGAGAAAACTTGAGTGTAGCCACGTGAGTATGAGACATTCTGTGTCAGACTTTCAGTAAGCTAATTGCTAATTAAAATATCTTAATAGGAATATAATTACACAAATGAATTTACACCACACTGATTAGCAGATTGTGCCTCTTAGGAGAACAAAGGTGTAAAATCCACAGCTCCAGGAGGGAATATCTTCAGTGCTCAGTTTAGGTGAAGTCAAACTAAATACCAGTGCTGTTGTAGCACCAGATAGCCCTGGCTGAGGGATGAAAAGAAGCACTGTAAGGCTCGAAATTGGTTTTTGTGTGTTGGTTTTAAATTCATACTTTCTCCTTTTCAAGAACATTTGTTACCTTGTGTCATGGGTTCTGAGGGAAGACTGTTCTTGTGTGTTTGAATGTGCTCCTTCTAAACCTAGGACCTTTTACAGATGTCCTCAACCAAATTTCACACTGGGAAATGCTAAGACAGTGCATCTCCCAGCAGTTGTCTGACATCCTCTTCTCCCAAGCCTTGTGGCAGGACGTGTGCCTGTGCCTCTCTCATTCATGGATTTCATTCTTTCAGCCTCAGACTCTCACAAATGGCCCCGTGCCTGGGCTGCCTCAGCAGCACAGGGTGTGCAGGTCTAGGCAGTGTGCTTGGCTTTATGAGGTACCAGGGGCTTAAACCACAGGGTTGGTGAGCACGTGTCTCTGCAGGTGTGTGGATGCACATGAATTGTGTAGAGAGATGGAATTGGTGCTTTTGGAGCAGTTAAAATTCCATTATATGCCTTACAGACTTAAACCATGGTTTAAATTAATACTTGCTCTGTTGCTGTTAGGATAAGCTATAAAAGTAGTTGTAGCAACATTTATTTGGAGAGGGAAAAAATAGTGGCAATTATCCATAGCAAAGTCTCCTGCCCTTGAATGCCAAGGGAAGAGCTGAGCCCGTAACCTGCAGCCCCAGGTGTGTCCCCTCGGCCCGGGCCGTGCCAGCCCCGTGTCCTGCAGGGCAGGTGAGCAGCCCAGGTGTGTCCCCTCGGCCCGGGCTGTGCCAGCCCCTCTCCCGGCCCTGTGCCGCCCTCTCGCGGGCTGTTCAGGCCTTGCCTTGCCTTGGCTTCGCTCTTCTCCCAAGGCTTCACCGATCAGGAATGTTGCCGGGACGTGGCTTGATGATCGGATGCCTTTGTAAATTAAATATCTCTTTAATGTTTCCTGGTCAGAGCGAGCCCAATGGCTCATTATAGTTAAGCTGTTGGTTAAACTACTGTTGGATTAATTTCACTGGAGCGTTATCTATTAGCAAAATAATGAGCTTTTTAAAACTTAGTCTGAAGGACTGTTCTGCTCTGCTTACTAAAGATAAATTTGGAAAAGAAGGAGGCATTTAATTGAATTGAAGTGATGCTTTCGCTGATGGGAGCTATTTTTTGACTTGAGACTTGTTTTCCTCATGTGTGAGAAATGCTTGTCTTTTATCTTCTGTAGAATATTGGAGTTCATCCCCCATTAAAGATGAACTGTGAGTGCCAAAGGGATTTAGTGGATTATTTACTGTGTCTGAACAAGCTGCACAATAATAGATTTAGCAGAGGGATCCAGAGTCCTGATGCTGGTACCAGAGGTTTATTTCCTGGATGACCTCAGATCCATAACAGTGTTAAATACTTGCTCATGATAGAAGGTTATCCCATTTATTTGGAACAAATAAGAATATTTCTTGCTTAAGAAAAATACTTTATTTTCTTCAGTTTTGTAATACTTGTGTATACATTCAGTTTAAGTGATTCCACAAGACCAAGTATTTCAAAACATCCTCTGGAGTTCTGTGATCACCATGTACACTTAATGCAGGGAAGAGAACAGAAGGCAAACTGTGGTAGCAGCTGGATTTGTGGGTTGAAAAAGGCTTAATTTGCTGTTCTAATTACACTCTTTACATCCTTCTGCACCAGAACTAGAATTACCTTGACAGCAATGCCAGTAAAATAGCATTTATTCTTTTTTTCAATTAGGCACCTTACTGGGAGGAACTGTAGTAGAGGCCTGATGAGAATCTCCATGAAGCAATCCTCTCATCAGTTCATGGATTATTTTGTAGGTTGAAACTAGAAAGTTATTCAGTTAAATTGTAATTACTGGGTTTAATTGTGCTTAGGTTTTCCTTAACGCTTTTTAATTTTAACTTTCATTTCTGCTGTGGTTGAAATGTATATTTATGTATCCTGTCTTTCTTTGCTCTCAGCTCCACCACTTCTGATGAGGAGTTTGATATAGTTGTTGGCTATCTGGAGGATATCATAATGGGTAAGGGCTGCAAGGAGTTACAGACCACACTGTGGGTGCTAAACATACTGCAACCAACCTCAAAATACCAAGGTGATCATAAGAATCACAGAATGGGATGGGTTGGAAAGGACTTTAAAGATCATTCAGTTACAACCCCCTGCCATGGGCAGGGACACCTTCCACTAGGCCAGGTTGCTCAAACCCATCCAGCCTGGCCTTGGGGAGTAAAAGGTGCTCAGTTGGTCTCTTCTCCCAGGCACTCAGCAATAGGACAAGGGGGCACAGGCTCAAGCTCTGCCAGGGGAAGTTTAAGTTGGAGATCAGAAAAAAA
>JAWWEV010000022.1:14197126-14214389 GCA_035583235.1 Hafferia zeledoni | reverse complement strand
AGGTACCCGGGGAGGGGGGAGGGGGGGACACAGGTACCGGGGGGGGGGGGGGAGAGGGGGACACAGGTACCCGGGGGGGAGACCGAGATGCTCCGGGGAGAGGCACAGGTGCCTCGGGTGGAGTGGGGGGACACACACACACACACAGGTGCTCCGGGGAGAGGCACAGGTGCCCGAGGGGGAGAGGAGACGGCAGGGCAGGGGAGGGAAGGAGAGGGAGGAAAAGGAGAGCCGCTGTCGGGAGCGGCCGCCCCGCGGGTCTCTCCCGGCGCCGCTCGGTGTGAGGGACAAGCGAAACCCCCGGAGCAGGAGCGGGGCCGCTCCCTCGCCCTTCGCCTTCACGCGTGGGAAATTCACCCCGAATGTCGCGCTCGCCGAGCGGCCAGGCCCGTTCCATCCGCCGCCTCGGGGGCTCAGGCCGGGGCTGTGCTCTGAGCGCCCTCAGGGTTTCGACCCCTGGAGGGCTCCTGTGTTGGAACCCCCCGCAGTGACACCCCCAGCTGAGTTATCTCCCGTCCACGCGTGAAGTGCCGGCGTTGTCAAAAAGAAAACACGCACGATTTCTCTTCAGGAATTTGGAAAAATGTTGCCTGTTAGCTGGCTTGGATTGTCATTAGAAGGTGGATGGTGGATGCTTTTGATGCTGAGATGTTTAATGATGAAAACACTGTTTTGAATTGCTTGTCTCCGATTTCTGTCCAGACTGGTTCAAATGCAGAAAACAAGAGTAATTCTCGCAGAAGAAGCTCCTTGGTGAAGCGGAGATGGAATATGTTGCCAGATCCTGACAATGACACACCACGGGTTGTGCTTAAGAGAATCATCCAGACCCGTAAGTGTCTTCTTTTCAGGAGAACTGAGAACAGAAAGACAATGTTTTGGTGGAGTTGAGAGCAGGGGGTGTTCCTTGGTAGCCCGTTATCCTTTCCCTGTGTGTGGAACGGAAATCAGACCACTGTGTGACTGATTTGTGTGAGAGAGAAATCACTGCAGCAGCAGCTTATCGTGGAATAGAACTGTCTGAAAGGCCTTGCACTGGTGAAATCAGTCTTGAAAATCCTCTTCAAAATCCTGTTCACTTGGTGGTCTTATCATGGTGACTGAGCATGTGGTGCTGGTGCTGCTTTGGCTGCAGGATCAGGTGTGAGTGACAGAGGATGTGCTGCCACCTGTCCCTGTTGGCTTTGTCACTGCCAGCCTTCCCTGCAGCAGAACCCAAACAATTTTCACCAGGTCAATAAATGCAATTTACAGCCTGTGGTGTAGATGTGGCACTTTCTGCTGCATTTTGATGTTTTTGCTGGATTGCATTGTGGAAAGGAAATGTTTTGGTTTGTTGGCAGATCCCCAAGTTTCACCTCTGGCACTTCAGATATCTAACCATGAAAACACGATAACAGTTCCATCAGAACAACCATCTAAGAGGGTTTCCAGCATGTAAGTAATTTTTAATTTTTTTTTTTTTACTTTTATTACATGCCAGGTTTATTACAGGCTGCAGCTCCTGTGGTGGGACTGGGGAGCAGGACTTCTCTATTCATGTTTCACTGATTAGAATTGCATCCTGAAATGCCTGTCCAGCTTGGTTTGTGTTGGCAGGGGGGGATTGGAGCTGCCAGACCTTGCTGCTGAGGACACATCTGTCACTGTGTTCCATATGACTAAGAAGAGAAAGAAACTCAGAATTTCTGAATTTGAGAAAGCAGCAGATGGACGACTTCCCCAGAAGGAAGGTAAGGCTACAGTCACAAATTATGTGGGGCAGCACTGCCTTTGCTCCCAACTGATTTTCACCTGCTCAGTTCCATTGTTGGGAGCTGCTCAGCTGGGTGGTTTGTAGGTCTGGAATCCAGGCTGCAATATCTCATGCAAAGAGGATATTGGAGAAGGTAAACCCCACTTTAAAATAAGCCTTTTTGAGCCAAGGTCCAGGCTGTGCCCTGATTGTACATAAACTTCTTGACTACTTTTGCAACTCGGTGCTTATTGAGTTTTTAAGTGTCTCCAAAGGAAGGAATCCCTGTCGTCCTTTCAATTCCAAAACTTGAAAATATGAGCAGTTGCATACTTTTCATTGCAATTGTATCAAACCAGTTATAAAGTTCTTGTTTGAGAAAAAGAAATCTCATAGGTTTGTAAAAGATAATGTTTTATATCAGACTGAGTCTTCCCTTTAAACATAAATTTTCAAATTGGCAAATATAACTTTCATTGTAGTTGCAGTTTGACAGAGGCAGATAAAAGACCTCCCCTTGGTTTGTGTATCCTGTTGGAGTAGCAACTGGAGTAGAATTCAAGGGTGGAATTCAGGTCCAGGTTACAGACCCCAGTACCTCAGCTCTGACCTGGGACACTCTGTGCCTCTGTACCTGAAGTGCCTGAGGGCCTCTCACAGTGAGGGTGATCTGATCACTGGAGTGTGGAGTGTGACTGAGCTCACCCTCAGGCAGACACATTTGGTGAATTCTGCTTGGCTAAAATTGGAATGGAGTGCTGTGTTTGGATGTTTTAATCTGGAGCTGAATCCCACCCTAATTCACCTGTGGTCAAAAAATCACCCTCTTTCTTCAGCCTGATACCTGGTCTGAACAGTTTTGATAAGTGGCAGCAGCTCTGTAAGAACAGAGTGGGCATGTTCTAATATGTTGTATTATGAGCAAGGTTATGTCACTGCACTGCAGATCTGCTTTTGGATTTTTGGGACTTTGTGAGTAGAACGAGTTTGAGTTCCAGTTTCATCAACAATCTGGGAAGTAGTTATCTGTGCTTCCAAAGCTCCAGATGCATTTGTGTTTGTAGAAGTGCGTTTGGGTTTGGGTTTGGGTTTGGGTTGGTTGCTGAAGGACAGTTGCTATTAATGTGGTAAAATTAAAATGATTGAATCTGAGGGTATGTGCCATGTTAAATTTTCTTTAAAAGAACTGTTTCTTACCCTTTCAGGAATTGATTATTATCTTTCTAATACACAGTTCTGAAATATAGACAAGAAATAAGGAAGTGAACCTGTCATTAATTCTGTTTGCACCAAAGTGTTACTTGTGAGGGTTGTAGCATGACTGGCTCTGGAGGTTCATTGGGGTGTTCCTGTAGCCTGGTATGTGGAGGGTAATTTCTCAACTAATGTGTCACCAACTTTTTCTAGCTCAGACAACGCTGGAAAGCACAATTTTGCTTAGGTGAGTTTAACCTAAAATGTCTTCACTTCTGGCTCCTAAATACAGCTGCTTTCATTGGTCACATCTGTAGCTGTGAAGAACAGTACAGATACCTGGGTTTGTGATAAAGGCCTGTTTCAGCAATAACACAGTCACCCCCCTCTGCTGATGGAATTTGAAGGGGTTGCACCACACACCTGATTTTCAGGAGCTGTGGCTCTGCACTGTATGCCCAGCTTGGTCTTGTGTTAGTAGCTCATGTTTCCAACAATAAATCCATACACAGTATACATTAGAATATTGTCACTGCCTGTAAATTGTCTCATCACAGCAGTTGCATCTATGCTGTAATTTCTGGACTTTTAAAGCTTTCTAACAAGTCAAAGAACTTATTTTCTTGTTTAGCCTGTGTTCTTTGCTAATGACCCTGGCCAAAATCTGCGTGTTATTTCACCTTTCTCACTGCAGCCCCGCCTGTGGTACCACATAAGGTGCTTATTTGGGCTGCATCCTGTACTTTCTGTCTTTGTTAAACACTCTGAACCCCATTTTTGATTGGTCTGCCTAGAGAGAGGGTACAGCAGGTAATTGAGCATGGTCAGTCTCCAGGGGGCAAAATATGTACAGTGAGAAACATCTTTTCCTGTGCTTTATGTGTTGCTGTCTTAGCTCCCATCTCAGAACAGTCATGGTATGTTGGTAGCTGTGCTTTGCTGTGAGTATTGAATACCAAGCAGCTTCTCAAACTTGTTCTGAAGTCCCACTACCCTGTTGTCACGTAGAGTACATCTTTACTCTCAAACATTTGCTTTCCTTTTTTTTTTTGTTCTTTAAAAGTTTTAAGATTTCTGACCCTTTTGTCAGCTGTAATGTTGCACTGTCTCAGGGAGGCTGTAAAACAGTCTGTTTTCTGATCTCTGTGATGCACATCCTGATGTTGGGTGATATTCTGAATTAAATCATGTTTGAAGACTGACATTAATCTTCAAGGGTTTTTTGTGGAACTCCTGGCTTTGTCAGTGCCATCATGTCTGTAGTCTGAGGGTAAAAGGGGAGTGTGTGATTTTGACAGATTATCTTTTCCCTCCTCTTTGTACAGATCTCTGCGTATGTCTGTTGGTTCCTTGATGGCCCCAGACACTGTTGAAAAGAGGGGTTTGCTCCGGAGGCGGAAAACCCACAAAGCTGTTGACATGGAGGCTTTTGAGGGTGGAGTGGAACAGAATATGCTGAAGAGCAAAGGTTTGTTTTCTGTTATGACTTCTCTTTTGGGAGGAGGGTGGCTTTTAGAAGCAGTTACTGAAGCGTGGCCTGTGTTTTACAGTTCTAAGGTTACTAACACATTCACAATAAAATAGAGTGTGATTTGGGAACCAAGATTAGAATGAGGCTCTGCCTCTGCAATTCCTTTGATTCTATGCACTTAAATATGTGCTTTGCCCAGTTGGGTGATTTAAATCACGGGAATCATTTGGCACCATCTTCATCTGTGGATACTGTGGTTCTACAGGCTTGGTAGGGAAAGTGTGGGACACTGAAATGGGGTCAGACAGTTTCAGTGTTTGATCTGTTGAGGATGAATAACAACTGGTTGAATGACTTAAATTTTGAATTATGTAAGTTTTTTGTAGTAAAGTGTGTCCCTATGACCTTGAACAGTTTTTCACATAAAACTTGTTCTATGACTTTAAACAGCACAGAACTGTCTTGTGAACTCGCAATCCACATCTGGCATTCAAACAACCATAATGACAAGTGATGTGGAAATCATGCTGAACAACACAGAGCTCTTTGTTCAGCCTCATCTCGATGAGCAGAGCCAAAATAAACTTTCTGCTCCTGAACTCCAACTGTTGGATTCAAAATCTTCAGCACAGAGGAGCAAGATTTCTGATGCAGCTGAAGAGAGAGAAAGGCCAGAGGTATCTGGTGTGGGCACAACCGAGGGGAGGACCCAAAGACATTCTGACAACTCAAGTCTTGATTGCGAGCACGGTGACAGAATGACTCATGTGTCTCCAGAAACACCTGCAAACCAGCAAGAAGATCAGCAAGATCATTCCCAGCAGAGTAACCCAATGGAACAGGTTTCTGTTTATGAAGAGGAGGAGGTGGTTGGCAGTGAGTACTGTGGGTTAGGACTTGGGCTTAACAGGTATTATGGGAAGTCACAGAGTGGTTAAGGTAGGAAAGGACCTTGAGTTTATCTTCTCAAAGCCCTGTGCTCAGGCAGGGGCACAGAGAGCAGGTTGCCCAGGACCATCTCCAGTTAGCTTTTACAAGTCTCCAGGGATGAAGGCTGCAAACTTTGGGCAACCTGTTCCAGTGCTCAGTCACCCTCACAGTGAAAAAGTGTTCCCTTATGTTCAGATGAAGCCTCCCGTGTTCCAGTCTGTGTCAGTTGCCTCTCCTGGCACAGGGCACCATTCAAAAGAGCCTGGCTGTCTGCCTTGCACCTGAGCTCAGACACTTGTGTGTATTGGTAAGGTCTGGCCTGAGCCTTCTCTAAGCTGAACAATCCCAGCTCGCTCAGCCTTTCCTTCTAGGAGAGATATTCCTTAACTGTCCTGGTGGCCCTTTCCTGAACTCTCCACCATATCCATCTCTCATACTGGGGGGCCCAGAAGTGGACACTGAATTGGTCACAAAAAATAATGTAGATAATATTGGAAAATATAGACAGATGTGGAAGAAATCTCGAGATTTCTTAGGCCTAGTTAGGCCTTTACTTGTCACAGCTAACCACTTCATTGCCTTCTGGGCTTTAAAAATCCCTTGGACAGAGGCAGTCACCTCCCTGCTCACTCTGTACCAATGCTTAGTGAGTCCTGTTGCTTCCCTGGTGTCTGGTACCTCTCTCTGGCATTTATTTCCCTGGAGATACCTTGTCCTGGCTGTGTGAATGGGAACATGTTTTCCTCGTATTGCTTGGACCAGGCAAAAGTTGTTTTGAAAGGACAAGGGAAGGGATGGTCCAATGGCAGGCCTTTTTAGGACAAAGGGATAGATAATGCAGAGAAAAGTATGGAGAATGTGGAATAGGGAACTGGTTCAAATGACAGGAAGATGAGGGGGATTGAGCATATTTTAAGGTTGCTGGAGTTACTAAGGCATTAATGTCAGACGTTAACGGTGACCTAGTTCTGTTTTACCACAGGACGCTGCTCTCAGGGTTGGTCCTCAGTGTGAACTGAAAAATAGTTGCAAGGATGTTTCCAAGTGGTTCTTAAGATACAATGTGAACTCTGCTTCAAGTTGAAGAGCGTCCTTTTAAAGTGTTTTCTCGTGTATCTTTCCCTGCTTGGTTGTGTTTTTTTACTTATCAGGAAAACTAAAGTTTAAAGAGCTACTGGGGGCACATTTATGCTCTGTTCTAGCTGTTTATAGGTGGAGCTCCTCTCTGTCATCCAGAAGTTCAAGTAAATATTTGGGATCCCTAGTCACTCTAAATCCTTCCAGCATGTCTTTGAGAGAAGTTGTGTCCCATATAATTGAAGACCTAGAAATAAGTGATACGGAAGAAGAGATGATTAATGCAGTGAATGGAGTGGAACGGGAAAAGCTTAACAGAGAGGGTAAGAAGTGCTTTCAGTGTTGCAAGGGAATGGAGTAAAATCTGATTCGGAGTTTTTCAGGTGACTTGCAGAGTAAAATGAGACTTTTTTGTGGAGTAGATGCTGGAGATAATTCAAGTCATATCAGAGACAGCATTTTTAGACCAGCTTTCTAAAAGTGGGCTGTGACCTGCTCATGTGCTTTCTTGCTAGTACTTGTTTTGTTCACTGTGACTGCAAGTGGAGTAAAGGGTCCTGTGTTTTGGCAGGTCTGTAGTACTGCTCACCTTCCCATGGCAAGGAATACATCTGGCTAATTGCTCTTAGTTTATATACATTTTAGTGCTTTACTGTATTTATTTAAGCCATTTTGGCCATTATCTTTCTCCAGTACTAACCATCGTCTTCTGCCCTTAAGCCAAGGGCTTGAAGGCTGCCCTCCCTTAAGTAATAAAGGTTGTCAGAGTAGGCTGGGCCTTAATACCTCTTGTTCCTGTAAGACAGCAAGTCATGAAAGTTTTCTGTTTTCACAAGCACATTTTTGGTTTTCTCTTTGCCTTGTTAAAAACAGTGCCCAGGTGCTGGGGATGGCAGGCATTATCCAGTCAATGCTTAAAGCTTGGGTAGGTGTGGATGCAGGTTCCTGTGTTCTGTTGAATTTCATTTTCATAGGAGGTATTGCTACTAGCAACAAGTGCAGAAATCAGTAAAAAATGTGCTTCAATCTGTCAATAGCATCTGGTACTCCACTGTTATCCCAGCAGTGATCCAGTAGCAAGGGAGAGTCACTGCTGCCTGTCTGCACTAGAAGGCTTAGTGTCTTGTTGAGCTTTTATGTTCTCACAAAGCTGGTTAATATTTCCAGGCCCTGCACTGGTGTGGGCAGCCCAGTATTTTGGTAGTGAGATTGGTAGAACTGATTTTTTCACCACCTTTCCAAGTTTCCTTGTCCTCTTCACTTGGGCTTGGAGCTCCCAAGGCCTTGACATGCTTGTACTTTTGAGTGTGACAACTCCCAGTCAGTGGAGAGTGTGATAAAAATCCACTTTTACAGCCTCTGGTTTTGGGCTCAGCCAAGATTTCCAAACCCTTCAGCAAGTGACAACACTGTGAGAGTGCCCAGATTTCTCCAAGTGGTTACCTGTGTGAGGTTGTGCTGGAATTGAGCTGCATAACAGACATGTGGACTATAGATTTAATATACTTAAGAAATACTTAATTACTTTTTGGTAATTCAGTAGCTGAAGGTTTTAGACATGCAAGTCCATGTGTCTGTATTTCTTCTCATCCTGCCTGCCAGAGGCTTGTCTGGGATGGTTAAAACCACTGCTAGGCATTGTTTTTTAATGAAACATATCTCTTACAAAGCTGTTTATGAAAAATTTATTTTATTTTTATTTGTTTATTTATGAAAAATTGAGGAAATGAGGAGGAGAATCTGAGCACAAACTCCAGGTATTGTTAGACTTAAAGGAAAAGAAATTGTTCTTTCACAAAATCACCAAAAGTGAGAGTGACTGTAGAGATGGCAAATCTGGAGGAGCTCTGCTTACTGTAAGTAAAATTTCATTGGGATCTGATGTGCTCCCTAATTAGGTCACTGTAAAGCAAATGCAGAAAAGGTTGAGCATTTCTCAGCTGTAAAGGAAACTGTATCTGCCTCTCTTATTTATAAAGTTTATGGCTGAGTTTGCATATCACAGGTAAATTTCAGTGGTTGTTAAACTGTGGCTGATTGGGGATTTTTTGTAGGTAAGATGTATGATAGAATTTCCTATTTTAGCTGCAGAACATGGTGAAAGTGCTGGATATTTTGAACACTTGGAGAAGAACCTGGGTGAAAAAGCAGAATTGCAGATAACTGCAGCACAGAACACCAGAGGCAAAACAGAAGAGGCTCCTTCAGCAGGAGAGGCACTGGCAGAAGGCAGCATGGGACCCCACGGCTCTCCCGGGGCTGGTGAGGAGCCTCTAGTGCTGATGGTCACCCCTAAAGCCAGAGACCCCTCAGGCTGCGTGACTGGCATCAATCACTGCTGAGAGACAGGCTTGGCTTTGCATTCTGTCTGGGCTAAATACTGGGAAAAGGACAAACTCATCTAGTCACTTTAAGCTGGAAGACTGCATTTTTCTGAAAGGGAAACCAAAACTGCACTGGCAGTAGTGTAATTGCATGTGTAATTGCAGAAGGCATCTTTAATTTAGATTTTACTAGTTAAGTTCCAGAAGCAGGCAAAGATTGATAAAAATTTGAAGACCACCTGAGTTTGTTGACAAATTGAAATCTCCCAAGATACTTTTCCTACGTTGCTGGGTCTTCTGTAGTCAACATACTGCAAGGAAGGTTTTGGTAGGACCTTTTGAGGTAAAAGGCTTATTAAAGAACGTTAATTTAAAATGAGCTCAGATAAAATTTTCGCTCAAATCTCATGTGTTTCACATTACCAAGGATTCTTTTCCTGTGTCACCTCTGCACACTGAGATGCAGCAGAGGGAAAAGTCGAGGATTCATCACTGCTTTAGCTTATCTGGCTTCATGTAGCTCCCCTAATGGGAGTTAGGGAATACAATTGCAGATGGGAGTGTAATAGATGGCAGTGTTGTCAGGAATTGAAAGCTGAGTTCTTAGGAGTGCTCTGATATTTTGTGTATGGTACTTTTTTCAGTGCTGTATTTTTCCTGTTTTTGAAATCTAGAACTTGAGATGGACAGAGATGTTGGAGCTAAAAGTCTGGACAGGCATTCTGATCGTCTTTCCTCACCTGAAAAATCTGGAATTGATCCATTAGAAGAAGCTGATGAAGAAGATGTACTGGAGGACCAGGCTATTGTACTTGAGTTGGATGATCCAGAGGAAGAGCCTGCTGAGGATGAAACTGAACACCCTGTGAGTCAAGGTAAGAAACTTGCAGCAGTAACAGAAGCAGTTGGAGAAATTTTTCTGTGTTATCTCTCCCTAGGTTGAGGAACAACAGAGGCTAATAATGTTATTAACTGTTGAGTCTATCAGAGAGTCCTGGGGAAGCTGTTGTCTGCTTTTCTAGGGCCAGGTCTGGCTCATCAGGTGCTTCAGGGACCAGGATCATCTTGTACTTTTTGAGGTGAAGGTAATGAAATAGCACAAAACAGACGAAACTGAGCACAGAGGTGGGTTTATTCAGTGACACAGGGATATCCTCCATTCTATTCTTCCTTCCTGACTTCTGATTTCATGCCAACTTTATAATGTCTTAAACCATTGAATTGTTGTTTCCACAGCCGTTTAGGTGACTTCAAACTTGAAACCTAATTTAGAACCCTGTGATTTTGTACATGTAGTTACACATTTCCTTTCCAGGTAACAAAAAGTAGGCTGTTTTTTCCAGAAAGCTGAGAGGAAGTGTCAGTTTCTGAGCAGTTTTTCAGACACTGCATCAGTCTGCCCCAAGAGTGCTGCTGCCTTTTGGAAGAACAAATGTGTCAGACTGAGGTCTCTTTGATCAAGGCCATGTTTGGGAATGCCCAGAGTATGCTTTAGTGATGTCTTTTGGGACTGGTCTTGAAGTCTTCTGAAGTACACTACACCCTGAAATAAAAACTGAACTGAGGACATCCTAAAATCCCATTGCTAAAATTTCAGGCATATTCAGCTGTAATGAGAATATCAATGTCTGTGTGCATTAGTGCAGGGTGCACAAAGATAGAAGTTGAACTGACACCCTTTTGCTACAAGAAGAGCTGTAGGTGTTCTTAGGGTGTCTACAGTTGTGTGTCAATATGCTTATCTTGTACACAGCTGTATGAAGACATGGGAAGATCTGGCTGCAAATCTCTGCTGATAAGGTGGAACAGTAAGAGTAGAACCTCACAGGTCTCACTGGATAAGGATGGGAAGAAAAGAGGAAGAATTATGTGCTTCTGTCATAAATCTTGCCACAGAAATCTCAGTATAACTAGTCCCTTTCCCTGCATCCTGCTCCCTGTCTCTGCAGTGCACAGAAACGTTTATTCAGGAGAAGCTAATGCAGGGAACCCTGGTAGTTCACCCAGCCCTGCTTTCTCCAAAAGATTTATGATCCTTTCAGCTGGACAGTTTTAACTCTCAATAGCACCCAAAGCCTCTGGTAGGTGGGCTTGGCTTCTGTAACAGGACAGGTGTCTGAGCATTTAAGGGCTGTTTGGAAGCTGACACTGTTACAGACAGCCTGGACTGTTGGGCTGCACTCAGCTTGCAAGGGAAATGGCTGGGTAAGAAGCCCTGTGTGACCACTCCTCTCCTAGACAGGAAACTGCTCAGTATTTCAGTTCTGTTAACGTTGTTTTCTTTCCTGCTCTCACTTGTTAAGTGAAGAATTTCAAGAGTGAAGTTAGACAGTGCAGACTAGACTTGGAGGAAACTGTTATGAGTAGTTGCCAGCAGAGAAGAGGTGAGATGCTGATAACATGAGCCTTGGCTGGAGGGAGTTCTAAAATCTCTGAACAGGGAAGATGCTCCTAGACTGGCCCTCGTAATGTGATTTTGTTGCTCATCTTGTCTCTGTGTTCAGGAAACTGCCACTGGTTTAGCAGGATGACAGAGGGAGTTACAGACTGAATTTCTCTCTGGTTAAAAAGGTTGCAGCTTCTTGGCAGCCAAGTCACCACAGTCATCAGGCCCTGCAGCCTGACCCTGAGTGTGTCCCTACACCTGCCCAGTAGCTGGGCCAGCGTGGGGGCCTGGGGGGGCCACCAGCCTGTGTGGCAGGAGGTGGGGGGAGTGGCATTGCAGCAACAGCAGCTGTGCCAGAGCACAGACAGTGTGACACCAGACCAGCTGTGTGGGCAGCTGGCTGGGTTTGTGTCTGGTGCAGCAGCACTGGTTGCTGCAGGAGCTCTGACAAGAGAGTTCAGTTCCTTAAGTACTTTTTCCCTCAGAGGTTTCCATGAAGACTCCCGAGTTTGTCCGTGCTGCAGCCCCCAACCCACTGCTGTCAACTCCACATCTTGCAAAACGTGCTACTCCCAAGTAAGTCCAATCCACGTCCAGCAGTGCCCTGGCAGAAGTGTCTGGGGGTGTCAGTGGGCGAGGGGCAGAGCAGAGCCCGGCTTTGCTCTGAGCTCTGGCAGCTGCCACAAGGAGTCATCAGTCCTGGAGGCTGCTGGAGCAGCTGAGTAAGGAGTGAATTATGTGAATCTTCCAGAGCAGGTCTGATGCTTTCAGTATTTCTAACAAACATTCTTGCAATATCTTGTTGTGCTGAGGGAATACTACAGTGACTGAGGGAACTGCAGTCCTGTGTTGGAGAGAACTCCACTTTGCTAACAGTCTGTTACTCAAATGTGCAGTCTCTCTGGATTGCTTCTCTCAAGGTCATGATGCCACATGAAGTGTTTACAAACTGTCCTGTGTGGGCATGAGAGTTTTGAAGAATTGGGAGGGAGAAAGAATGAAGAGCACTAGGGTAGTTCTTACCCCTTCCAGTTCAGCATAAGGTTTGACCAAACTCTGCCTGCTGTTCTCTGCCTCCTCTGGCCTTGTTCACTTAGTGAATTTTCCATTTCCCTTCAAAGGTCTCCCCTGCAGCTGCTGCAGCCTAAGCCAGTTCCAAAGAGATCAAGAACATACCAGAAGAAACCATGTGAGCCTCAAGTATCAAGGAGTTTGATAAAGGAGATTTTTAGTCATTTTGTAAAAATGCCAGTGACCAGAGATGCATTCACAATCGTTGAGAAATGGTAAGTAGCAACAAACTGCTCTTTCCACTCCTTAGTGTTTTGGTTTGGGTTTTTTTCCTTCTTTCTTTTCTCACCTGAAGTCATAAGCTTGTTGGCAGTACTGCTGGCAAGCTGACAGCCTCCCTTTTCAGCTGAGAGGAGTCATGGGAGGGCTGATGAAAACAAAGGCAGAAATGTGCTAAGTGCTCTGGGTTGCTGTGTGAGTATCTGTGAGCAGCGTGGCCTTGCAGGAACATCTGAGTTTTGTCACAACAGGTTGTACCAGTCACAGTCTTGCCATCATCATTCTCCATGAGCAGGATGGCTCTGGGCAGTGATCATTGTGCTGGGCACAGTGAAGGTGTCCTGGCTGTGCAGTGTTCCATTGGCATCCAGGTTTCTCAGCTTTTTGGGTCCATAGACCGTATTATCTTCATGCCTAAAATCTGTGGATTGTTTGAACAGTGTCACCATAAAAGCCAGTAGTCTGACCATCAGTGCTGATTTCTCTCTGACTGGTGTCAACCCCTGTTCCTGCATTTGTGGGAAGTCTGGGAAGGGCTCTGGTTGTCAGATGTGCAGCTGTTTGACAGTTGTCTTGGCTGTGAAGTTCCAGGGGGTCTGGGCTGAGAAGCCAAACTTTGTTCTTGGGGTGGAAAATTTCCTCCCCAGTTTTCCCTGGCAGGCTGTGACCTGCACAAGCAGCCCTAGTGCAACTTATCCTGCAGAAGTGGGTGAGTAGCTGGTGCTCACACAATCCACAGCCTGATTTGATTTCCCTCCTCATTCCTCTTTCAGCTCTGAGAGATACTTCAAGCAGCTAAGCAGTGATCTGGAAGCTTACACCAACCATGCAGGGAGGAAGACAGTGGAGATGGCTGACCTAGAACTGCTCATGAGAAGGTAAAAGGATGGTTCTTAATAACCTGCAGTAGTTTTGGTGTTGCTTTTATAGCCTGATAACACCTGGCAGCAGCAGTAGGTGTTGTCTCCTGGGATTTACTCTGTGTGATGCCACTTGTGCTTTGCTGTTGCTTTGACTTCTGGGCTCCCTCAGCTGCCCCATCTCTGCCTAAATTTACTTTGTCCTGTCCAAAATATGAGGGATTTGTTCTTAGCTTTGGAAGCTCTGTAAAAGTCTGTGAGGCCTAAAACAACCTATCACTCTTCATTAAAGTCATTACTCCAGGTTGTAACTCACAATCTGCACTGGAAGAGTTTCAAATGTGACTATGAAGTCACCTGAGGGATTGTGCAGGGCACAGCTGATGACATGGGCTCTTTGTGGGCCTCTGTAGGTAGAGCTGGTACTGCTGCTAAAAAGGAATCATCTGTTGCTGTCCTGTTCCAGAGGTTTCATTTTCCCACCTGACAGGTGTGTACTGAAGTGGGTATGAACAGGTTGAGAGGCACAATGGGTTGATTGGCCAGGTTTGAGGATTCTGTGCACTTGTTATTTCACCTTTTTCTAAATGTCTTTGTGCCTTTCTGCTGCCTCCTCAGCAGATCAGGAATTGTTGCTGGTTCATGCATAAGAACTGTATTTTTGTTCCTTTCACAAGCAAAGTGTGAATAAATGATGCACTTTTTTCTTTCTGTAAAACTGGGAGATGCTGATTTTTTCATGCCAGTCAACTAAATGGTGTACTGGAAAACTACCTGGCCTACACAGTTGGCAAATGCCAACCACCTCTGAACTGTGACTAAAGAAATCTGCTGAGTACTGAGCTATTTCTTTCAGTTACATCATTCTGTGTGTGTTTTCAAATGGTAAAATTTATCCTGTCGTAGGTGGCTTGTGAGTTTAAAAAGCAACGAGCCTCTGCTTTTTACAGATCAATATAGATGTACATCCCCGTGATGAACAGGGGGAAGCTCTGGGGGAAGTTGTCTGCAGGAGCCCTCTGGGTGAGCTCCCCTGTGTAGGCAGCCCCGGCATCTGTGCCAGGAAACCGCCTGCAGACAGAGCTGGGCCTTTTCTGTCACGAGCAGCCACAGCGTTTCAGCTGCCAAATGCAAAAACATCACTGCAAGAAAACTTTACTCTGATACTGGGGAAAAAGACTTCACTAACAACTCTGTTTCTTCTCTGCTCTTCTCTTCTTGGATGAAGACAAGGGCTGGTGACAGACAAGATGCCGCTGCATGTGCTGGTAGAGCGTTACCTCCCTCTGGAGTACAGGAAGCTCCTGATTCCCCTTGCTGTGAGTGGAAATAAAGTGATCCCCCTGAAGTGAAGATGCAGCAATGGTCCCTGCAGGTGGGAAGGTGACCTGTTGTTCCATGTCACTGCTCCACGTGATCATGTTCCACACAGAACCAGTCGGGCATGGACTGCCCAACGTTCTCCTGAGCGGGGGCAGGTTGTGCTGTGGCCTTTGCACCGCCCTGGTGGGTCTCACCAGCCCTTTTTACATGTAATTTGTCTCTATGATTTTTTGTTACCTTTGAATACTTGTACAGCTCTGATAAATAAAATGTATGTATTCTGCATGATGCAGATGCTGCTTATGTCAGTGAACTGAGAGGCTCCTGCATTGGGGAGTTCAGAATGTTCCCAGCAGGTGTTTAGCTGTGCTGGTGCTCGTCGTGCCAACCAGGTGCTTGTGTTGGACACACCTGTGTGGTTTGTCTTGCTCAGCTCCCAGTGGGAGCCGTGGGGCCACTTTGTGCTCCACTGGTGGGCCTGTACAGGTGGTGGCTGCACAGGGAGCTGGTCTGTGCTGTGCTCCCTTGTGCTCCTCATGCAGGGAGACAAAGCAGAGCTGCTGTGTGTTTGTACTGCTCACAGTGATCCTAAACCATCTGGGAATGAGGTCAGACACAGCCAGGGATTTCAGGTACCAAGGATTGTGACTTTGCAAAACAGTTCAGAAGCTGGGAAAGAATGGTGCCTGTCACATGTACCAGTCTCAGAGGGATGGAAATAAGTACTGAACTTTCTCTTGAATGATTTTCATCATCCTCAGTGTCTTTCTGGGGAGCTCTCCTAAGTCAGATCAAGAGACAGCAGCTCTTCCCCTCAGTAGGACTCCAGTTGCTCTGCCAATCACGGCTTTGGAACGATGACAAGGGCCTGTTTATTGCTACAGAGACATGGAAGAAGAATGGAGACACAGAGTTATGTGTGTCATATACATAAGAACGAACCCCCAGCAAGAGTCAGCTCAAGGATCTTGTTTTTCTATCACCCCTGGCTTCACAGCAGGACTATTTTTTACTGTAGTCACAATATATTAAAAATATAAATAGATTAAGATACATAAATATGCCAAGTCTAAATATATACTCTCAGGTAAGGGAAGGTCCTACAGCATGCAGTGGAGACTGTGGGAATTGAATTAGAGTATCTGAAATTGAAAAAATCCTGTCAGAAGTGGACTTGTGAAGAAAATGAAGAAGCCACCTCTACTGCCTTAACAACTGATGTTTTTAATGTTGTTTAAATGTACAAAATGGTTTCTATTGTCTTTTTTGCAAAGTCATTACTTCTCCTTCCCAGGGTCCCCTGAGAGAGCTGCTGTCCAGGGGTCTGGAGGGAAGTGGGACATGGATGTTACTGCCCCCTTTCTATTGGATGTCAACCCCTGATTCCCTTTGGCCACAGCCAACCCCCCTTTGTTTCCTATTGGTGGATTTTGGATCCCTCCAAGGTCCACATAAACCCTGACCCTGTAGAATAAACTCCCTCCCTCTCCTGTGGTCTCTGTGTGGTCCCTTCGGGCTCCCTGGTCGGGGGCAGTGGGGGGTAACGGACTGAGCCCGGGGACCTGGAGAACCCACCCAACCATTGCAGGAGACCTTGAAATTCTTGATGGAAGTGGAGGCTATTTAAGACAGGCTGCTATTTCTGCTCCCCAGTTTAAGAGCTTAATGGGTTTTGATGTAAAACACCAGGTGAGTGGGTTGTGTGTGTCAAGGACAATAAATACTAGTCATGTAATTCACAAGGGGCCAAGGAAAACAGCTGCTTGGAGAGAGAACTGGCAATACAGCGTGTTTGGGGTTGTGTTTGGGGTTCAGCAGGAGCCTCTGGAGGTTCTAAGCCCAGTGTCCCTTTGCTGGGTGTCACTGGGCACATTTCACACCTTGGGCTGTGATGGTGCCACAGCCACAAACAATTCCTTGTTCCTGCCCAACACGGGGGTTTACACCGAGGGTTTGCCATTTATTTCCAATCTGTTGGGCCCATCCTGTGTGTCCCAGTGGACAGAGCGGAGCTCCCTTGTGATGGAATCCTAACGCAGTGATTTGGGATGTGGGCTGTGCTGGAGCATCGGGTCCTGCTCAACCAGAGGCTGCGGTTGTTTTCCGAACGGAGTCCTGAGCGAAACTGATTCGGTGCCACCAGGACCGACATTCCTTTTAAAATGCAGTTCCATTATCCCAAATTGCTTCTCGAATTTCAGGTAAAGCCCCCTCTTCACTCTCACGAGCCGCTCCCACCGATCGAATCCCTGGCTGAGGTTGGAGCCAGAGGAGCCTCTGGAGCTGCACCGGGTCAGCTGCTCCTCATCCATCCCTGCGCTCCCGGCTCCGCGGTGGCTGGTTGGGATTTCCTGGCCCCCTCCTGGCCGAGCTCCGTTTGTTCCTCAGTCCCGGTCTGTTCCCCGATCCCGGTTTGTTCTCCGATCCCGGTGTTTTCCCCGATCCCGGTCTGTTCCCCATTCCCGGTCTGTTCCCCGATCCCGGTCTGTTCCCCGATCCCGGTGTTTTCCCCAGTCCCGGTCTGTTCCCCGATCCCGGTCTGTCCCCCAATCCCGGTCTGTTCCCCGATCCCGGTCTGTTCCCCATTCCCGGTCTGTTCCCCGATCCCGGTCTGTTCCCCATTCCCGGTCTGTTCCCCATTCCCGGTCTGTTCCCCATTCCCGGTCTGTTCCC
>JAWWEV010000022.1:14170245-14197026 GCA_035583235.1 Hafferia zeledoni | reverse complement strand
TCCCCATTCCCGGTCTGTTCCCCATTCCCGGTCTGTTCCCCATTCCCGGTCTGTTCCCCAATCCCGGTGTTTTCCCCATTCCCGGTCTGTTCCCCATTCCCGGTCTGTTCCCCAGTCCCGGTCTGTTCCCCAGTCCCGGTCTGTTCCCCATTCCCGGTCTGTTCCCCGATCCCGGTCTGTCCCCCATTCCCGGTCTGTCCCCCATTCCCGGTCTGTTCCCGCTGTCGGTCCCGCCTCGCGCATTGTTTACCCGTCGCCATGGCAATAGCCCCGCCCTCAGGACCCCTCGCGTGCCGTCATAGCTGCCCACGCAGCGCCTGATGAGCGGGCGCCGCGCGGCGGCCGAAACCGGCCCGTGCGCGGAGGCGGCCGGGGGTCGCCTGCAGGCGCGGGGCGGCCCTTGGGCCCCGCTGCGCCGCGGAGCACTCTGGGAGTGGGAGTCCCGCGCCCGGCGGCGCTGACGGGAGCGGAGCGGGACGAGGACACGCCTCCCAGCGTGCAGCGCGCCCGAGGGCGTGACGGGGCTTCGTGCGCGCGGCCTCTCGGGAGTTGTAGTCTCAGCGAGCGCCGCCGACGGGTCGGTGGGCGCGGCGCGGACTCCACTTCCCGTCGGGCAGCGCGGCCCCATTGTGGGCACGCTCGCAGCCCATTGGCTGTCGGCCGCGGCCGGGCCTCGCTCCCCGCCCGCTGACACAAAGCGGGGCCAAGATGGCGGAGGCGGGCGCGGGGAGCCCGCACGGCGGGGACGCGGCGCCGCCGGGGCCGCCCGAGGAGCAGGAGCTGAGCCGGCGCCTCCGCCGCCTCTACCCCGCCGTCAACCAGGACGAGACGCCGCTGCCGCGCTCTTGGAGCCCCAAGGACAAGTACAACTACATCGGCCTCTCGCAGGGCAACCTGCGCGTCCACTACAAAGGTGCCGGGATGGGGCGGCGGCGCCGGGTTCGGCCTCGGCCCGGAGCGGGGCGGCCCCGGCGTGACCGCCCCGCGGGGCCCACAGGGCGCGGGCTGGGCCGGCAGCGGGTCCGGCGGCCCCGGGGAAGGGGCCCCGCGGCGGGGCCGGGTGCGGGGCGGCTGCTCGGGCCCGGCGGGGCTGCTCGGGCTCGGGGGCGGGGGGGAGCCGGGGCTCTCCCCCGAGGAGTGTGTGGCCTTATATAACGCTGTGCAGAGTCGCCCGCCCGGGCCCGGGTGTAGCCAGACCGTCTGTTTACTCTGTTATCCGCCTTAAAACCCGGCCCAGGGGTCGGATGGCCTCGCCTTGCTGCGTAACTGGGGCTCTGGCGCCTCCGGTTTGCACCAAATAGCCGCTCACAGGCTCGTAGTGTGGTGTTTTCCTTGCTCGCTATTGGAGCTGTTCTCCCTGCCCACCCAGCGCAGAACTGATTATTCCTTCTCCTGCCTGGTCAGTAAACACTGATGTCATTCCCCTCTTGTGTAATCATTTTTGTCTTCTCTCTGTGTACGTTGGTCTTCAAGTTATGTCTGTGGGAAGGGGGAGAGGTGGCACTGAGAGTGTTTCTCAGAAACTCCACAGTGAAAACAAAGGAAAAACTACCGAGCTCGTAGTGCAGGGGCTGTCCCTGGTGGCAGTGCAGGGTTGTATGTGCTGGTTCTCTGAAAAGTGTGCTTTAAATGGCTGGCTCCGTGTAGAAACAGATCCCTGCCGGGTTCAGGTGTCAGGGCTTTACATCCCGATGTGTGAGAGGCCAAATCCCCTCAGTACTCACATTTCTGTTCTTTCTTAGGTCACGGTAAAAATCACAAAGATGCTGCCTCGGTCAGGGCCACCCACCCCATCCCTGCAGCCTGTGGCATTTATTACTTTGAAGTGAAGATCGTCAGTAAAGGTAGAGATGGGTAAGTGCCTCGTTCCAGCTCAGTGGCTGGGGGTGTGTGTCTGGCAGCCCTGCTGGACTCTGACCTCCTTTCCAGAAGGGCTGGAGCTCCTGTGGCTGCTGGGACAGCCAGGCAGGTGCAGCACGGGCAGGTTTTGTTCCCTGGTGAATAGATGGATGTGTGGAATGCACTGGAAGCAGAGGCACTTGCACAGCTGCTTCCTGAGCTGTGGGTCTCCAATTGGAATTGTGGTTTTTCCTCTTGCTGGCAAGGTCTGGTCACTCGTATTTCTGGAATTGTGATGCCTCAGAAGTGGAGTGAAAGAGAAGAGAGGAACCTTGAACTTGATTTTGGGCTGTTAGAGAGGCATTGGCAGAGTGGTCACAGCA
Source organism: Hafferia zeledoni (assembly GCA_035583235.1). Classification (NCBI taxonomy): domain Eukaryota; kingdom Metazoa; phylum Chordata; class Aves; order Passeriformes; family Thamnophilidae; genus Hafferia; species Hafferia zeledoni. Next base: position 14,194,804 of record JAWWEV010000022.1, on the reverse strand, counting down.
CTGGGAAGGGCAGTGAAGGGGCATTTCTAACAAGGCCTGGGGTTCTGCTGCAAGTGTAGGTGTAATTCTTGGTCATTACAAAGGTGTCAGCCGGCTGTGAGTGGAAGTTCCTGACACTGTTAATTGCTGCAGGATGAATGTGGCAGGTGGAAACATCCGGAAGGAAAGGCCACACAGGAGGAGGGATTGTGACTAATTAATCCAGTCCTTCCAGTATAACATTTGAACTCTGGCCAGTTTAAGGGTTGTGGGGAAGGGCAGCAAATGTCCCTACTAGAAAACAAATTAAAATGGCAACTTGTTCCTGTTGAATTTTTTTGCTGTCATTGTGGAAGTGAGAAGTGTCCTACTTGTAAAGGGACTTGCAAAGCATCTCGAGTTGTGCTGCATTTAGGCCTGTGATAATTAGTGGGTTATCTGCAGAGGTGGATGCTGGGCTGGATTCCTTAAAAATACAGGGAAAGGACCATCTTTATTCCTTCACTTCACTGACCTGGCAATTAACTGCTTGTCTGTTTTGCAACCCTGCTCTTGATTAGTTTATGTAACTGCTAAAATTAAAATAATTTGTAGTGAACTTGAAGACAATTTTCCAAAGAAATCACATTACAAAAGGTCACTGAACAGCATTTAATCCTCACTGCAGTCTAGATCAATCTTAAAGGGAGATAATGGAATTTTCTGCCTGTCTCCCAAGATCAGATTTTTCTATGTGAATGATCTATTGTTGTTTTTATTGTATTCTGTAATTACAGTGACTTTCCAGAATACTTCCAGAGACAGAGAACCATGTAGTGTTCACACAGCAATCTGAACAGGAGCTGCTGACAGCTCACATTGGAACTCAGGGCCGTGGTGAGGCTTTGAGAGCTTCTCTGATGTCTCAGCCCTTTCTGTGCCTTGGTTTTTGTTCTTTTTTTTTTTTTTTTTGCTGGTAGAGGCAGATCCAACTTTTACCCTGCCCATGGTGGTGCTGGGGATTTGTAGCTGTGAATTTCCACTGTAGCTGCCTGGCTGTCACTTGAGAAGGTGCTTTTGTGTCTCACCTTTAGCAGTTTGAATTGTGCCTGCCGGGGGCTCGGAGTGTTGTACTGGTGAGCTGTGGCAGAGATCTCTTGTTGGGAAGCTCTGTCATGTTTATTCCATGGTGACTACAGTTTAAAGGTGTAAAAGTCTGGACATCTAAAGAAGGGGCTGAGGGAACAACAAGTTTTCAAGCAGTGGAAGTGGCAGAGCATGTCCCTACAAATTCCACTGGAAGCCCTTTAGCAAAGGGAGAGGAATCTTTCTGAGCTCATTTCCAGAATGGTTGTTTCAGGTGTAAAACCTCTGCTCTAGAGATAAGTATTTGATTTCTGCTGTGTGGGGTAGTGAGGTACAGATCATGTGGTGTTCTCCCTGTGTTTCTCCTGCTGGAGTTCCTGATGGCATTTCACATTTAGGTTCAAAATGTTGGTTCAAAACAAGACTTAGTCAGAAAAGACTGTGGTGCACTGAAATTCAGGAAGTGTTCTTTGAGCAGCTCTGGTTGATTTTGCTCAAAGCTCTCACCTTTCTGTGCTCACATTGTTAGTTCAGGGCTCTGCACTCTGGTTGGATGCTGACACTTGCTAATAAACAACAGAAACTAAGGTTGCAGGTAAGAAATGGGATACCAGTTCCCACTGGCTTTTAACAGAGATGTAAGAATCCTGAAGCTCATGAGGCCTTTTTGCAGCCTGGCAAGAGATGCTGCCAGTCTGTGACACGCTCTGACAAGAGGGTTCTTGGACTGGCATCAGGCAGTGCCAGTTTTGGATTGGTGTTGTCACCGTGGTAGTGAAACCTGAGCTATGGAGGCAACTGAGCTGTCAGGACCACGTTTTTAACTCCTCCCTTGTTTTTCACAGGACTAAGGGGATTTAAATCCAGCGTGCTGTGGTTCTCCCCTTTGTTTCCTCCCACCACATTGTATCCTAGCAGTGAAAACACACACCCTTGCCTCCCCCCAGTTTCCAGGCTGAGCACTCCTGTGCTCAGTTTGCAAACCCCAGTGCTGGCACAGAGGGAGGGAGGGAGGGACTGCAGCAACACAGGCACAGGTTGCTTTTGACCAGCACTGCTGGCAGGAAAACCTCCTCTTTTACATTGTCTGTACCTTTTACATTATCTGTCTCCCCTGCCCTATAATGGTGCTTTTGCTACAGAAGCAAACAAAATGACTGATGGAAACTCTTCCTTTGCCATCACTGGACTTTTCTGCCTCAGCATCAGTGAATTCCTTTACTGGTGGATATTTCAAAGCAAGTGCACCATCCAAAAGTCCATTTGGTGCCTGTAAGAAGCTGAAGTTTGGTCCCTTTTTGTTAGTTTTGGATCCTCCACTGCTCATGCACTGAGATAGAAGCACAATCCTGTGAGAGAAAGAAAGATGACTGAAACTTACTTTTCACTTAAAGGTGGTCATTTCCCATCCTGGTGGGTTTAGTGTTTATTGATAAGAGGTAATGGTTGTTTATAGGGTGTGATTTTTGTATGTGAGTTTTTGGGTTTGGTTTGTTTTTGTTTGGGAGAGGGGAGGCTGCCAGGCTACCAGTGAAATATTGTCCTGACAAGGTTTCTGGTTAACACACAACAAATCAGGTCTGTCAGTAGATTGATCTGTTGTTTGTGCTCCTTTTTGGAAGGGAGTTGGTTCTTATCCTCTAACAGCAGAGCAGAATTAGTTGGCAGACTTCGGTTCCAGCCCTCTTCCCACCTCCTTGTCTGTGCTGAACACACAGGGAGTGGTTCCGCAGCACCTTAGGATGATACATGTGGGTTTGTGCCCTTGTATTTGTCGTGTTTCTGCTCCTTCCCTCATGCTGACAGTCTGCTAACCTGTCCTGTGGGGAGCTGGTTCAAGGAGATAACTAGTTTAGAGCTGCCCACATCAAAATACTTGATGATGATTTCAGCTACTGTCGTCACTGTCAGAAATGGCTCTTTTTTTTTTTTTTTTATTCCTCTTTAAATTGAGGACTGTTTTTCAGGGTTCTGCTCCCTGACATTAATTGAAGGCAAGTCAGTAAAGGGATGGGCTGAGCTGGGAGAGAGGGACGGGTTGGATTGCAGCAACCCTCATTTCGTTCCCTTCAAAGTGGTGCTGAGCAGTTTTGTGTTAAGACTTGCTGGGTACTTAATTCCTGAGCCGTTGTGTCCTGGCCTCCTGAGTGTTGTCAGCTGGAACTAAAGGACAGGAGGCAACGGGTCACAAGTTGTGTTGAGTCAAATGCCAGCTGGACATAAAGAATTTTCCTCATGAAAATGGTTGTGTACCAGAACAGGATGCCTGGAGAGGCTGTGGCATCTCTGTCTTCTGATTTGCCTGGGGGAGCCCTCAGACTGCCTGATGGAAGTTTCAGAGTTATTTGTGCTTTGGGCAGAAGGATGAAGAAGGAGGGTCCCAAGGTCCCTTCTGGGCCAGACCTCTCCATGAGTCTCTGGATGTCTTGTTCCAGCATTCCTCAGATGAGCAGATTGGCATAAATGTCTGTGACTCTTCTGTTCCTGAGCTGCCACAAACAACTCACACTTTTATCTCGATGGTGTTCTAACAGTTCAGCCATTGCTGTATTTGAAGCGCTGAACTCTTGTCCTCTCTCTCTCCAATACAGTTTCTGTTTGCTGGTGATTTGTCAGCACATCTCACGGCCTCTGTTTCCCCATTAGACAATCTTTGCTTGGTGAACAGGAACAGAGAGACACTCATCAGGGCAGGGCAGCCAACCCACAACTTACAGGCTGTTGTGACTCAGAAGGACGAGTCATCTTTGTTGTCCTCTTTATGCTGGGGCAAGGTGAGCTGTCAGTGGGTGACAGTGCGTGTTCCTGACTGCCCCTTCAGTTTCTTGACTGGTTTTACCTCCCCAGCCACGTGCTGGGTTGTGATGGAATGTGACTGGGGAGGACATGCCAGAGGCCAGCCCTGATGGTGCAGGGCTTCTGGATCATGGCAAAGTCACCTGTCCTGCAGCCTGAGCTGCTCCTGGGACAGGCAGCCCGGCAGCCTGTGGATTGCCTTTGCCATGGCAGTTTGCTGTCCACAGCTGCCTTTTCTGGGAATGGTTTGGCTTTGGACAGCTGCTCACTCCTGGGTACTTTGGTGTGCTGGCCTCCTGCAGCAGGCCTGACCTCTCTGGTGGTGGCAGAACCACTGCCTGCCTGTGGAGACTGCTCTGTGCAAGCACAGCAAGTGTGGTCTGTGGGCAGAGGAGGTGCCAGGTGGCCCAGCCCTCTGTGCCAGGGCAGCCCAGCAGCTCCTCGAGGACACTGAGCCATCCCAGGAGGGCTGCTGAAAGAGCCAGGCTGGCTTTTCTTTTTGCCATGATGGTTTTTTGTGTGCCAGCACTAGTGACTGTGTAATGAGCTGGATCATGTTAACAGTCTTCTTGCTGGATCAGTCCTGGATAAAGAGATTTCTGTCTGTTAAGTGGGGAAGGGAAGACCCAGAAGGGGAGGAGAGGGAGAGTGGAAAAAATGGGCCATAGGGAGTGTTGTTGTCCTTCTTCCAGCACTGTTGCCCAGTTGCTTTGAGCTGTGCAGGCTGTTGCCCAGAGAGGTTGGTCAGGGCTAGTGTAGGTCATGGGCAGTTTTCTGGAAGAGGGAGGAAGAAGTTCTTTGAGGAGAGTGGATGAAGAGCTGATCTAGCCTAGTCCATACCATAGTTTATTTAAAATCTTCCTTTAGTCTTCATACACAAATGCACCATAACCCAGACTTAAAAATAGCTTAGTTTGTCTCTGACTGAAAGGGAAAAGAAAGGTCAGATGTGTTGTTTGGTTCTCAGTCTGTACATTAGTAACGAGTAATCTCCCCTCTTCCCTGCTCATGGGTCTCCTTGCCAACTTTCCATTTCTCTTCAGCATATGGAGAGTGTGACTGCCCTGTGCAAACCCTCCTGCTCGTGTGCTCTGATGGATTCCAGATGCTGACAGAGGTCTGGCCGTGAGGGCTGTGACGGCACTCCCTGGTTATGCTCTGGACACCTCGGAGGGTTGTGCCTGTCTGGATGTGGCTGTAGGGAAGATGAAGGGATGTTCTGTGGGACCTGAGGATTTCTGGTGTCTGCACGTGCTCTGGGATTCCTTTTTGTTGCTGATAAGCCTGAAAATAATTGATTTCCTCCCCCTTTTTATTTTTTTTCCATCCTGGTTTCCAAGAATCCCAAACCAGCACAGACAGGGGGTTGTTCTGTTTGCAGGTGTGTCTGCTTGTGTGAATTTATGCTGCTCCACAGACACTCATTTAAACAACCCAACACATAAATAAATCCCCCAAGTAGGTTCCATAAACAGTTCCTCCCTTGTTGCCATTTGCAGACAGGTCTTGCCCAGGCAAGTCCTGCTTGCTCAGCTGCCAACCCACTGCACTTTGGTGCTCTCAGGTGTGGAGACACTCATTTTCAGGTGTAGTCTCACTCATTTTCACATCAGCTGATGACATCCCACACTATTTGTTATTTTTTTGGTCATAGTTCTGCTAAACTCTTGAAAAAGGGAGTCACACTGAGAGCAGCTTTTCAGCATAAAGCAGTTGTGAGATTGGAATATCTGATCTGCAGTTGATAACTTCTTTAATTCCTCTTTTTTTAATCAATAAAGTCAAAATTTAATTTTATAGCAGTATTATGAACCCATTAATTGTAATGGTAGAATATGATTTAGTCATTAAAATAATACACGAAATAGAGAAATGAAATGAAAGTAGTGATGATGATGTGTGGCTTTTTCACTTGTGATGGGTGCATTTTAGGTATGGCTGAAGTCTGAGATTTCCTAAATGTCAGGCTGTGCTAACTTTTTTCATTTGTTTTGTTTTTTGTTTGGTTTGGTTTGGAGTTTTGTTTTGTTTTGTTCACCTACTTGTGAAATTTTGCACCAAAGAACAAAAATTTAGGAAGGGGTTATTTTCTATTATTTTTTCCTCCCCCCTCCCTCTGCTATTTCTGAATATCTGCTATAGAAAGGATAGGAACATGACAAAAGTAGCAAAATTAACATCTGTAGAATATATGTAAAACATTATTATGCTTCAGTTCTTCAGGATATGCCTGCAGTTAATAAATCAAATCGTAGAATAATGAGAGCTAATAATTTATGTGTTCCAGGCTTACAGATCTAAGGGATTCTCTCTTTAATAGTTGTGTAAGTTGGATAACTTTGATAGAGGGGAAACTTCCTTCCTTCACTTGTGAAGCTCTGGGATGATGAACTGCTAAAGAATTTGTCATCCTCTGTGAAGCTTTGACTCATTTTCTTCAGCTCTGCCACTGAAGCTGAATTGTGCTAATTGTGTTACATCAGCTGCTGACAGATTCATCTGCTTTCCTAGGAATGGGGTTTACATTGTACCTGTGGTCTCTGTTTCCACACCACAATCTTCCTGCTTGTAGTTTACAAGTTCTTTGTATCGATGCTCTGGTCCCAGTCAATCCTTTGTTTCTTGTTGTGGAGATGTCAGTGTGTAAAAGATCTGTGTGTGTTGCTTTTCCAGCCCTCACCCGAGCTCTGACCCTCTGTTTAAAGAGAAACTATTCTTAATTTCATCAGTACATCTATCAAAACTTTATGTTACTTTTTCTGTAATGTGTTTTCCTCATAATTAAAAAAAATATTATGTAAATATTGGAGCTTCTTCATTCTGTAATTTCATTGATTATTAGCAGGTATTCCTTTCATAAGAATTGTTACCATCTGAGCTTAAACAGAGCAAATCAGCCTATAAAGATGGGATGGTACCTGTTAAGAGAACCAGATACCTGGTGGTGTTTTCTTCAGGCTCCTGTATTGCATTTATATCGATCCCCATGTTTTTAGTGGAGAAAATGGACTCAAACTGCAGTTTAGAGCTGACTATTAGCATGGACTGTACAGCAAATGAAACCAGTCATCTTTGTATGACTGGCTTTCTTTTGGATGCCTTTCTGTCAGGTATTTTTGGTAACTTTAGTGTCTTTCTTTAGTGTTTTCTAGGCTTTGTTCATGGCAGGAAAAATGTCCTGTTGCTTAGACTGGCAGTCAGTGTGAAGTCCATTCAGTTGTGGAAACCTGTTTAACTTCCCTGATATATTTTCAGTGACTGAGCAGTGCATTTGGAAGTGAGGTTTGTTAATCAGCAGGACAACCTGAACAAAAATCCTGCTTGTTCAGTTGTGTGTAACCAGAATAAATAACCAGAGAATGAGTATCAGTGATGCTTTGTGCTGTTCCCAGACTGGAGGCATCATTTGCCACTGACATGGTTCGTGTGAACTTTGTTGGTATCAGCTGACTTAGACAACAACTCAGCTGTCAAGAGGGAAAAGACTGAAGTTGCAAAACTAAGTTGGTGGGACACCTTTGCTTCAGCTGCAGCTGGTTTTGACCAGAGTGTGTTGCAGGGTTTGAGATCCTGTTGGATGTGATGATGCTTGGAGTAGCAGATGGAGAAATGGGTTATTCTGGCTGGGTTCTGGTAGTGATTTTGGCCTGCTGGGGCTTGTATTATGCCTTTTCTTTCCTTAATGGTGCTCAGGTCAAGTCTTACCTCCGATCTGTATTTTCTGTCAGTGTTCCTGTGCACATTGTTCATCTTCATCATCATGGGCCTTTTCCCTTCCTGAGGGTAGCAAAGACAAGGGACAGATTTGGCCCTTCCTACAGTTGGCAGATACCACTTGAACATGATCCTAACATTGGAAGGGAGCTGGGAATCTGATACCTTAGCCTATCAAAAACAGCTTTTTCATTCTTGCTCTGTAGTTCTGTCACCATTTACTCATAAACAGTCTGAAAAGTTCTGTTACCAGATTGCTGCCTCTCAGTTTTGTGCTGCTCACTCACCTTCTCCTCAGCTTCCCTGCCTTTCTGAGGGCTGATGTGCACTGAGCTGCTCTGTGCCTCAGGATACTTGTAGTTGTTTTTAATGAGCTCTTAAAAATTTTATTTTCTTGCCTTTTATCTGCTTCTTTTCAGCCTTGCATTATTTGTCTTTCCTGACCTCTGCTTGGGAAGTTGGGATTTCTTCTGGAGCCCATCAGAGCTATTTCTGAAGCACCACCACAGCACAGCACAATATCCACAACTAAAACCAGAACCACTTCCACTCCAGAGATTATATTCCATTATGAAGTAGTTCCAAAATATTTATTGGTAGACTGAGGAATCAGAGACTGTTGGAATCCAGTATTTTATGTGCCATAAGTAATTTTTTTAAGCAGATGTAACTTGTTTTTTTACTCTCTTATAGAAATGTTCCCCTTCCCCCACCATAACTGCGACAATGTGGTTTCAAGTGGTGAATTGATAGGGGTTATCATTTCTCACCACTCTTTAAACCTGGCATGAAGTCAGGGCCCACCTCAGACAGGAATGATAGTTCAGAGCTTTGCACAAGAGACTCTGGAAGTGTGGGGTGCATCGTTCACCTCTAACTTAATAACTTACCTTGTTTATTTTAGACTTAACTGTGTGTGTTGAAAGAGTGGGGTGCACGATAGCTGGGAGGACAGGATTCCTACCAGATTGGTGTGGTTATTACCAAAATTGCAGGATACTGGAAGCCTTTGAATCACAGACCTCTGGAAGAGTGGAACATGCCTTGTTTAACTCATGGCTCAGCTGGATTGCCTTGGCTGAGTCATGTAACAAAATGCCAATCCCAGGAACTTCTACTGCGTGTTCGTGTTAATGTGAGTTCACAACTGAGCAGGGAACAACAGCTTTGCTGAAGTCATGGCCTACAAAACAAATTGTTTAACATCTCTGAACTCCTCAGGTCTGGGCCTTGGTGCATGTGGGCATCCCTGGCAGTCCCTCCTTCCACCCCTACTGTGCCAGCGTGGTACTTGCTCAGGAAAGATGAGTTCTGGGCTTGTGGCCATCACCCAACCAGTGCTAAACCAGTGTATTTTTTTTCCCCCTTCGTTTCCCAAACTTTCAGATGGGCTCAGTTAAACCTCACAGCCATTGAAAGAAGAATGGCATGGATTGTTCTACTGTTCTGACTTGGTACCTTTCAACAGTTTAAGCAGTAAATACAGGAGGGACCACACTATTGTTCTTTCCCTGGCAGGCCCTTAATAAATCTGCCCTCCTGATTGTCAGAACTCGTGTTTGAGATGAGTACTCTGTACATTTATTGGAGAAACTCTGGTAGCTTTCTGGATAAAGAAATGCTTCCTTTTGTTTAAAGTACACTGCCCTGGTCCAGGCAGGACCCTGGACTTACTGCTCTTCCTCCTCCTGCCCTGCCTTTATTTTGCACACAGCAATGCCTCCCAAGGGCTGTGTGCTTTCCTGGGAGATGTTCTTTGCTCCTGGAATTCTTAAAACTGAATAATATATATTATAGGTATACATGAGTTCTGTCACTGTGTTCTCCTCTGTTCTACCCAATGAGTTTTTCACTCCTGCCTTGGAAAAGCCAAATAGATGCAAATGCTGGAATTTCAGCATTAGGTACTCGCTGCCAAAGGGCAGGTCTGTTCTTAAGTTTTTCTGCTGGCTTCTCAGGGATTTTTGTGGGTTGCTCACACAAAGTAGCTTTAGACTAGGCAGAAAACTTTTCTTAGGTTGAGTTTTTGGCAGGCTCTCTGGGTATCATGTTTGCTCTGGAGAAACAACTTTTGACTCAAAGAATTGCTTCTCACATGGGTGGATTCCCCTTTTGGGACAAGCCAAGCTCAGCCAGTAGTGACTCCTCTACTCATATGACTCTGGGATGCTTAGAACAGGCTCTTTTAAGAGATCACTTTGATTCAATTTAGGTCAGTCAAATGTTGTCACTCCTGTGAAATAACTTTTCTCATTATTTTTCAGGTAATTTCTGCCCAGTGGCATTTGAGATCTTTTCTACCTTTAAGACTTAAAATTTAATTTAGAAGCACAGTCGTCATTGTGGCTCTCCATCTCTTCCAGGGAAAGTCTTTTATTGACAGAAACAAAAAAATGTTGTTTTTTTATTAAATATACAGATTTGAAATGCAGACTTGAAAACATCTGCTCTTCAGAATCCACCACACAGGTTGTCTTGGGAGCCCAAAGTGAATGCTGTCCTGTTCAGGTGTCCCTTTGCTGGAGCAGCTGCATGTTGGTGTTTGCTGCTGAAGTACTTTTTGAACCGGGGAAGGGAACCAAGAAGCTTTGTCTTTCTGAGCTTAATCTTACCACAGTCATGGTGCTGTATGACCTGGAGGGACTAATCCTGACAGTCCTGCTGGTTGTGTGTGGAGCCAGCACCTTTGGACATGAGCAATTGCCACCAAGATCCTTCTTTCTTCTGCTGGGGCCAAGCAGAGCCAGGGCATGGATTTAAGAGGCAGAGCTGATGTTGTGGCTTGTGGTCAGTGTGGCTGATTCAGTCACATTTTCAAAAGCAACCAGTGTTGCCTGGGCAGGGCTGAGGTGCAGTAGGAGCCTGGAAGAATTTGGTGCTATGGTAACTGCCCAGGCTGCTGGTGAGAAGGAACAAGACTGTTCTGACTGAATCACTAGCATGTGTCTGGGTTTATTTTTGTCAGGCTGCTCTGTTTAGAATTGATCTACTGATGCAGCATTTTTGAAGCCTCAGATTGAGTGTGGGGGGCAGTTCCAAGTATTTGGTGTTCACTGCTGAGAAGATGGTTTTAGGAGGTCACTTTTGCCTGGCTTTAGTCAAGGTATATGCCTTTATATACATTTATATCCGTCTCTACCTATGGTGGATGATGGATATAAATGTATCATTTCCTCAAACCCTGAAAAAAGATTTTTTTTTCGTGTTTGAAAGTGTTTCTAAGATCCCTGTGCATCCTTTGTTTAAAAAGTTCTTTGAATCCTCAAAAAGAGGCTCCAGTTAATCAATACACCACAGGGAGTCTGTCCACACCATTATGGTCCAAAACACAGGCAGGCAGAATATAGAGATTTATGTTGAATAATACTCAATGTCATAATTGATTAATGTAAAAAAACCCAAACCAGGCAGTAGTTTGCTGTTGATGATGCCCATAAATAGTTTAACTTGTTTTGAATTGTTGCATCCACAAAAGTGTTTTGGAGCATTTGGGATCAAGGAAGTGTAGAAGCTGTTCTGCTCCAAGAAGTTCAGAAAGCAGCTGGCCCTTTTAGGGGTGAGGGAGTTGAAGATGAATTTTCTTTTTCCTCCCAGAGAACAGTGTGATTTTTAGTCTGAGGCTTTGCAGATCTCAAAACTTATTTCAACCATTACTTCTGATACAGAAATTGATAGTAGATGGGAAAAGCAAAGTAGCACCTTCTAAAACAATAACCAGCAGCCAAGTCTGTGACAGTTTGAAGTTCTGGAATTAAGCTGTGGGCTGTGGAGTTAAAACTCAGCACAGTGAGAGGGGTTTTTTTTATTTATTTTAGGTTCTCTGCAAATTCTATGTACAGTTCCATAGCCATTATGGTCTTATTTTAAAGTTTGTCTTGAGCTTTAAATGGGAGTGTAAGTTGAAAAGGAAAAAAATTGTGAGCCAGGAAGGCTTGTGGTCATGTTCCTTTTTTTTTTAGTGACACACTTCCATGGTGTTGTGTATCTGGGTTAAAGTGTAATTTTAAATTTAGAATTTCTCGAGTTGTAGTACTTGCTTTTTATAAAAATTCAAGCTTCCAGCCCTAGTTTAAAGCTGTGTTGTCTCAAAATGGAAAGATACTATTTATGAGTTTTGCCCTTGGTTATGTGTGTGGGATTTCCTGCTGTACACAAAAGAGGGAGGATGAATCTGCATAGAAATAACGAAGTTAAGCAGGATAAGCCAAAGTGGGTGGTGACCTATTTTATCCAAGTTCAGCAATTACGTTATTTCCTCTCATTTCCAATAGTTCCCTTGGCATTGCCAGCCTTGTGGTGCAGCACAGTGCAGGGACCCAGCAGGGCACGGGGGCAGAAGGGCAGCAGTCAAAGTGCTGCAGCTGAGCCAGGGATGTGCAGGGGTGTCCTGTCTGTGGAATTCCAGGCGTGCCGATGCCAGTGCAGAGGCAGGAGCAGACGGGCACCCTCAGGCAATAAGGAGAGACAGAATTGGCCCAGGGCCTGTTGCCAGTGGAGCTGTGCTGTGTGATACTGAAAGGAGGAATCCGACACCACCACGTGACAAAGTGGCTGCAGTTCTGTGGTGTTTCATCTTCAGCTGAGCCAAATAGATCAGGGCATAAGAAACATTCCCTGTGCCAAGAGTCATGTTGTGCTTATTGAACAAAATTTGGCACAGCCAACAAATCCAGGAGGTCTTGAGCTTGCTGGTGTGACCAGGTGAAGTTGGTGGGGATGGTTCTGCCAGAGAGACTGAATGATTTGCTCCTCAGCAGATTTTTCTGGATGTTTTCAGACCTGCCAGTGCCTGGACTGAGCACTGTGGTGTTGTTGCACCAGGCTGAGATGGTGCCTTTAATTGTGTTCAGCAGTTTGGTGCTTTGAATCACAGCTCCCCTGAGGCTTGAACAGTTGGAAGAGGTGGCACTTTTCACTGCTCTGTGAAGCAACACAGACCTGGAATGCCATTCTAGCTGTGGACTGGCATCCTGAGTGCTCCCACATGTAGCTGAAAAACATGGCAAAACTACCATGTAGTAAGGAAAGCTGTGGGAGCAGGGAGTTCCAGACTGGGTAGGAATAAGGGAGCTGAAAGCCAACAGGAACTCTCCTCTGCCACTGTGCTAAGAATATGGCAAGGAAGAGCTGGAGCCCTGCCTGCAGTTACAGGGAACAATCTTCCATATTGTGCCTGGAAGGATGTAAACATGTCCCCAGAATTCAGTTTATTATAGACATATGTCACATGTCTGTGTGAGGCTGAGTTTTTAGATGCCATAAATGACTGCTTTGAGAGGCTCTCATGAGTCAGGGAGCTCATGAGGAGGGATAGAACTTCTGACTCGTGCTCTGAGCAGTGCAAAAAGTGTTCACAAGAAATGTGTGTTTAGAAGTTGCTCTGCAGCACTGGACATAATCACTCATGTTTGGTGCCCCTTGAGGAGCAAGACCCAACCACTTCGGTGTTCATCCAAAAACCCCACACCCAGCAACAAAAGAGCCAGAAAACAAACCTTATAAATTGAAGAAGCTTGTTTGGGAATGGTTAGTAAAACCAGAAAGGTTTAAATGCTTTGAGAGCATAAAGAGACTGGTTAAGATGACATCATATTGGAGGATCAGAAGGTGTGTCAGCTATTGGAGAGACTCAGAATGACCTGACAGTTGACATAATTAGACATGGATGAGAGGAGGGATACACGCTCCAAAAGCTGAAATTTTATTCAATGAGCAAAATGGAAAGAAGGAATTTTTAGGCTTAAAAAAAATATGATCTTTGGCCAAAATGAGTTGAGGGACATCCAGCTCAAGGTCTGAAATGTTCAAGGAGTACTATCCCTTCCAACACATGAGGAGTGGGAAGCAAGTGGAGAGTCTTGTCAAACAAAGAGATAATGAGGAGAGCTTTTTATGAAGGACTCTGGAAAGGCAGGAATATTTACAGGGTCACAATTGCCAATCTTTTGCTTATAAAGGATTATCCTTCTCAAATAAGAGGTGATACAGCAACAATGCGTTTTGTCAACAAAACACATGCCAGTCTTTGGTTTTGAATGATAATCTGGTTCCTGTTGAAGGATTAGTACAACAACAGTCTTACTTATCCATAAAACACAGGAACAAATCACTGGGGTTATCTGGTGTTCATTCAAGGGTTCTAAAGAATGAAATAGCTGAGCCATTGACTGTGGAGAGTGACCCTTAAAAAGTCTTGATTACAGAGGAGAGGTATGTATATTTTTTTTTTCCCAAGGGATTCAAAGGAATGGGATCACATAGTGCTTTCTCCTTGAGATCTTCCATCCTTGAGATCTCTGTATCAGAGCAGAACCTTCCTTGTTGCTTTTCTTCAAGTGAGCACGAGGTTCAGGAGCTGAAGGACTCTGGTGGTGTGCCAGGCAGCCACTCATCATGACATGCAGTGGCTGAGCTCAGGTTGTGCTGCAGATCAGGAACCAGTGTGTGCTGGGTGATCTCACCTCCCTGACCACTGGGAAGAATTCTGGGTTCAGCAGGAGTGATCAGACAGGACTTGTGGGGTGTGTGTGAGCCTGGGGAAGTTCTGTCTGTTCTCAGCGTGGCCAATACCCTGCCAAGGGTTTGCTGCCTGTTTGCTCACTCAGTTGGTGTGAGCAGGAGGGGTCTGGGTCCTCAGGGAGCTGGTGCACTTCAGAAGTAGAGCATGTTTTTAAAAGAAGGGATTGACTTATTTTAAAGTGCTGTAAAACTGGGTTTCAAGGATTTTGAGATCCAGAAGGTCGTGCTGCCAGGATGTGGAGTGTACAGGAAAGACAAGGGTGGCTGTGTTTGTGGAGATTGTCTCTTCTCCCAGGTAACAAGCTATAGGACTTGAGGAACAGCCAGAACTTGTGCCAGTGGAGCTTTAGGTTGGATATTAGGAATAATTTCTTCATGGAAAGTGTTGCCAAGCACTGGCACAGGCTGCCCAGGGAAGGGGTAAGACCATCATCCCTGGAGGGATTGATTTAAAAGATGGGTAGTTGTGGCACTTGAGCACAGGGTTGAGTGGTGGGATTGGCAGTCTTAGATCCATGGTTGGACTAGACAATCTTAAAGGTATTTTCCCACCAAAACAATTCTATTTTGTGCTAATTAAAAGTTCATAGGCTAAGATTTAATAAATTTGTGGATCTCTAAGGAGTAAAACTGTGTAAACTTGAAAAAATCAGTTATTACCAGTTGCATATGGTGCTGACAGTGACTGACATGGGGAGGTCAAGGGCAGGGGACAGTTTCTGCAAGGAACTTAAACCCACAGAACCTGAAGAAATGTAACTTCGAGGTCAAATCCTGAAACAATATTTTCAGACATGAGTAAAGTTTTATGGAACAGGTGGCTGAGGAAGCTACAGGAAGAAAACTAATAGGAGTGAAAGAATAGCAGGACTCTGGCTGGAGTGAGGGCCTGGCCCTGGTTAGGGCAGCTGTGGTTCCAGGGGGTATTAAAGAGAATTACAGACCATTCAAATCAACAGAAACAGAGGCCACAAAATGAGTATGTGCACAGGTATTGCAGTGAGGAAGAGGAGACTTCACAAAGGCTTGTCCTGCCTTACTGCCCTGCTGGATGAGTGTAAAGTGGTTCTCATGGGGCAGAATAAACAATCCAAACTTGACACAAAAAACGATCTCTGAGCTGCCTCTACAGTGCAGGGACAAGTCCTGTCCCAGTTCCATGCAGGAATCAGCTCAATTCTTGTCTGCAGTCAAAAAATAATGGAATAATGGAGATGAGGAGGGGGAGGAATAGAAACTGAAACAAAGATTGTTATACTGTTGTGTGTAATAATCACTGTGGGTTTGTGTTGTGATGGTGCTGGGGGTTCTGGTTACCCTCTACTTCTCAAGGAAGTTACAGAACTGGGAGTGTGGCAGGAGCATTAAGGGACAGAGATGACCTTCCATGAGAGCAACTGAGTGGACTGCAATTAGTTAACCTTGAGAAGAGACCTTTAGGGAGTGGGGCAGGGATGAGGACTCCAAAATCTTTGAGAAATTTGGCAGGGAAATGCTTTTCCTCTGTCTTCTCATTCTAAAAGAGCAAGTCCCAGGCAAAGCTCGCCTGGGCAGGAATTGAATGGGGGGAGCTGTAGGATGTTCCCTTTTCAGAGCTTACAAAGGTTCAGAAAGTGCTCAGGTTGGCAGACAAAAATCTGAGAGGGTGTGAAATACAAGAAGACCACCTTTTGCTCAGGAAATTGTGTAAAATATTTGCTGAACAATGAAAGAGTGTGCTTGAAAAGTACAACTGTTTACTCTGTCCTGTGCATCCACTACCAGATATTTCTGAAGACAATTCATGAGGTTGGACAGGCACCTGTTCTCATGTATCTGCCCTTATGTGTTTTTTTACTCTCTTGTTAATCATCTATATAAATAGATTTTTTCTGATATATGGATTAAATACCCCTCACAAATACCAAGACAGAAATTAAATTGCTGATTGTTTTTCAGTCCTTTTCCTGCCAATTAAGAGCTAAAGAGTAAGTGTAGTCAGAAAGCTGTCAGTTACTAAATGAGACAGACATTATGTCTTGGATTCAATAAAGACTTGAGTAATGGAAAATCTTCAGTGATTTTGTCATTCTTAAATAATTTGTGTCTGGGTTGGGTTTATTGTACTGCTAGGTTTCTGCTGCAGGAAATCTTGTGCATTGGTCATTCAGTGCTTGATTGATACTTTGTTTTTTTTGAAGGTACATGGGAATAGGACTTTCTGCTCAAGGGGTCAACATGAACAGACTTCCTGGTAAGTCACTGTTAAGGTTTCTTTTGGGTTACAGTCTGTTAAATGTTCATTTTAAATAAAGATTTTAATTTATATGTATGAACTAGTGAATGTGTGTTTCTGTTAATAAAATGAGATGGCTGTAATTGTCTTATGTCTGGAAGTTTCAAACTGTTGAGTTATCCTAAACTGAGCTACTGGTATAGTCAATGCAGCCATGATAATTTTAGAAATTAATACTAAACTAATGAGTGGTGGGTAAGATGATAAACTTTCAGACAGGCAAACTCATCTTTGCATCTGAAAAGTAAGTAGGGAAATGATTTTGCATTTAACCTGTGTATTCCACTTGACAAATATACATGAAAGAATCTGAAAATGACAGGAAAATTGGCCTGTTGGATTGTGTTTCTTTTTTCCTTCTTCCCACGGAAAAACTATTTCCAGTTAATGTTGCTGCTGTTGCTTGAAATGTGTGTTTTTAGGGTAGCCTCTAAGTTGGTTAAGTACCTTCTTTTTAAACATAAATAGTTGATAATCTTCCTCTAACAATATCCAATTCATTGTGTGAAATTATAGTTTCTAGACATGTATTGGCATAGTGACTTCTGTAGCAGGAATTCTTTCAGTGTTTGAAAATGGAAGTTTGTGTTTGGTAGAAAGTGAATGTTCTTGGAGTGGCAGTCAATGACAGCTGGTTCCCAGTGGTGGGGGCTTTTTTGGCCTTGGGTGGTCCTTCTGATGGAGTTCTTTTAAAACTGGAATCCGTGTTCAACCCTTATTATGCATCTTGGTATCTCCAAAGGAGAATGTTTTGTGGATGTCCTGACAAAAGGAGGATACCAGAACTGTCCTGGGGAAATTGGTTTCAGTGGCACCTGTGTTTAAAGAATTAAGGTCACAGGTCCTCATCCACTCAGAACTAGAGCAGGGAAGGAGGAGAGCAGGACACTGCCAGTTTTCCAAGTGATGGTTGGTTGCAAAGCAGTTGGGAATGTCAGATATTGAAGTCTGTTTTCAGTCCTGCTCCCTCTGCACTTTCTCTCCCTCGATCCTCCTGATCCAAGTGGGATTGTGCCACCTACAAGGCAAAGCACGAGTCTGGTCCCGTCATCTCTTCCCATGGCTGAGGTGCTTGGAAAAGGGCTTGTTTGGCTACTAAGGGACCATTTTCTGTCAAGAAATGGCTCTCTGTGTAATGTGTAATGGAAAGATGAGTGGGATTCCCTTACAGACTTGGCCTGCAGATCTGTGGTTGGGTTCTGCTTAACCCGGATTCTCCTGGGGTTGTAACACAGATACACGTGCAACACAGTTCTGTATAACCTGAGATGGGATGTCCTGAATGTCTTAGGTGTGCTGTCCTGAAACTGGACAGCCAATGTAATTTCTTCTTTTGTTTTCCCTCTAGAAACTAAAAATTAGCCAAAACACTTCTGATAAACAGCTGTAATAATGCCCAGGAGTTGCACGGAGCAGTATTTTGTGGCCAGTTTCAGTCAAAGTGCCTGTACACCACTGTTAGTTCTAGAGTGCATGTGGTGAGCATGGAATTCTTTCTCTCAGTGAAATAAAGCATAAAGTGGACTTGAGACTTCAGATAGTGCTTGTTTAGCAGTGAATTGTACAGATTTGATCCCATGTTGTTTGTTTGATCACCTGCAGATTATGCTGCCAAGAGTCATTCTGTAGTCACAGTTAGGTCAGTCCCCTATCAACTGTGTAAAATTAACTGCATGGCTCTGTATTACAGCTCAGTAATTATCTTCCTGGCTTTTGGAGAATGAGTCTGATTTATTTTTTTGTTTTAGTATTTGTTCAAGTAACTGAAGTGAGAAACACGTTTCCAGGCTTAACTGTTACCAGGCCCTTCACAGCACAGAGTAAGTGAGAGCTCACAAAGCAGTGACAGGCTTTGGAGTCTTGACTTGGCTTCATGTCAGAGTGTAATTTTAACTTTTTGTGACTTGAAACCCTGCCAGGTTTGTCTCCTTAGATCCTTCTAAGTCACTTTTGTAACGGATTGACTTTCACTCAGTGTGCTGCCAGGGCAGTCTAGAACCACTGCAAGTGCTGATTTGGAGCCCAAAGTGATACAGAGCCAAAGTTGGTCTCTTTCTAGTTCCCACTTCCAGTGGCACCCTGGCAGTCCTAAATTCAAGTACAGTCTTGCTGCTGGGTTCTGTTTGAAACTCCTTTTGCTCCCCCTGAGGACAAACACTTGGGCCATATTGAGTTCCAAGTCAGGGCATTTGTGCTTTATGCCAAATTTATTTTGGCTTCAGCCCAGCTGGGTGCTGATGGGGCTGGTGCTGAGCTGTCCTAAAGGTTCCAAGTGTGGTTAGAGGAGCCTGAGCATTCCCTTAATCTCTCTCTGTATTGGGAATAGAGACTACTTTTAACTGGAGAGTTCCCTGTCTGTGTTTGACTCAAGGTTTCTGTGGGCTGTGCTTTGAAATTCAGTCAGCAGGTCTGAAATGATTGTGGGATTTTTATTGAAGTGCTGACTTTTATGAGCTTGATGTGTCTTGATTTTTTGATTTTTTTTAAGGAAATGTTTATTAGTAAGTATTCTTTCTGCTTTAAACTGGTGGCTTTTATTGAAATGTCTGCTCACTTCTTTCACCACATACAACTTTTTTTGCAGGAACTCAGCATTTTGGTAGTTGAGGATGAAATTACATGTTGCAGCTGGACTGATCTCAGTCTCATCAAAGGAGAGAAACCTGACCCTTCCCTCCCCTCTGCCCCATCTGCACAGTTTGCTCTCTCTGGTGCAGAGCGTTGGTGCATTTGCCCCCTCCCTGGCCAGGTCAGCTTTCAGGCCAGACAGGAACCTCCTGCTTTTCTGCTGTGTTGGGACTGTGACAGGATGATGCCTTAACTCCTGGGGCAATGCTCTTACCTTTGCATCCTGCATGTGACATCCCAGTGTCCTTTATTATTATTTTTGTTTGGTTTTTTATTATTTAACTCTCAGTTCAGTAAGTTCTGCACCAGCTGAAAATGTGTTGGTGGTTTGGTACAGGTTTCACTTAACCTTCATAAAACAGAGAAGTGTCCTGTCTTTAATATGGATGAAGATGTGCATACTGGAGATGATTCTCCCCTGCATGTGATGCTCTGCATTGGTTCAAGTCCTTCATGCTGTTGAGAAATAACATTTCATTTGTTCAAGCTCTTTGAGGGTAACCCAGAAGAGAGGGAAGGGGAGGGATGGTTCTCTATGGTAGCAGTAAGGCCTTAATTCAGTCTCAGAAGTTGTGAACCCACACCCTTAGGCATACCCTGCTTCAGTCTCTTAAACAGCATAGGTAGGATCTGACCAATCACTTTTAGAGACTTTAAACACCCTCTGGTTAATAACTGACTTGCCCTGCTATGCAGCATGGCACATGCTGAAGGGAGTGCCAGCTTTCTCTCACCATTCTTTGCTTTGCAGAAACCTTGATTGTTTTTTCAGCTTACTTTTCAAACAAAAAGATACTGCGTGGCTTATTTACTATCTGCCTGCTCCAAACTCTCTGTTGAAGAACAAGCTTTCAAACTCAAGAATGTTTTGTGGCTTTGAATTATTGTGCAGCCAGGTAAGTGAGGAGAATGTGGTGTACAGAAACCTGCTCCCTGTAGGGGTTTGGCCTCTGGGACTGTAGTGCCTTAAGCCAGGTCAGCAAAACCAGAAATGGTTTGTCCAGCTGTCCTGTGTCACTGTTCAGCAAAGGGTCTTTGTGAGGATCCTGTTTCTGTAAACATGAGAATAAAATAAAAAAGAGCCCTGGGAATTAAAACTTGCCTGTGTTCCCCCTCCTCTGTGAAAGCCATCCCTCCTCCTCCACAAACCACCATGTGGACTGGGTTTCCCATTTTAGCTTTGTTTGGAGGTCCCTTCCTTTCCCTTGTATTCTCCTCTTTCTGATAGGTTTCTGTTGACATTTATAGGTAAGACTTTATTTCTTTCCAGCCCACCTTGCTTGTTGTCAGAGCAGGGACAAGCAGGGGAGGCTATTGGGGACTCTCTTCCTGTTCCTTCCTTTGAGAGAACAAAGTTACTTGTTTCTTCCCTAGCAGTGTTCTGTTCCCAGGGGTGTTCAGGCAGGTGTGCTCCCCTCGGGGAGGAGCTGGATAGATGTGTCATAGAATAACAGAATATCCTGAGCTGGAAGGGGCCCAAAGGACCATCGAGTCCAGCTCCTGGCCCTGCACAAATCAAATTCTCATGGAAGGTGTTATTCCTCATCAGAGTTGGGGATGGGTTTCTGCAGAGGCTCTGGCCTCAGATTTTCAAACTTCAGTTGGACAAGGCTTTGGGCAGCTGGATCTGACTCTGAAGTTAAACCTACTGTAAGTGGGAAGTTTGGCTAAAGATCTCCAGATGTTCCTTCTGGCCAATTTTGGTTTCGGTGTGATTTTTTTTTCCATTTTAAAAAAAATTTTGTTTCCTGTGATTGCCAGGGAATCTTTCTGTTTCAGAGGTGTTTAAAGATGTTTTCAGCTTATGCTTTGGGTTGTCACTGTGACTCCACTGCCAAATGAAGGACCTGTGCTGTAGGACTTAATCCCAGTGGTAAATGTATTTACCTCACCAAATCATCTGATCTGAAGTGAATTCAATTATACATCAGTCCTACCTGACAGGTGTGTGTCTAAACCAGTCTTTCATTATTTTTCTGGCAACTTCTTCCAACACTGCCCTTGTATTGGAAACTTTTCCTGATGACTAAGTTGATTATCCCATGGTAGTCTAAGTCCATTACTCTTGGATCACATGAAGGTGGAGAATAATTAATTTCTTTCCTCTTTGTAGTTGTGTACATGAAAACCTCTATCACTGCTTTGTGGTCTTCTGTCCAGATCAAACATCTCTTGATCTTCACCCTGACCCGGTTTATTGTGTTTTCTTGATTAGTGACAACTCTTGTAGAGCTTTTCTGAACGTTTAACCACTGGATGATTCACAAGCACCAGTATCTTATTTCTTACAGTAAAAGAAAACATTAAAATTCAGGTCAAGTCCAGGAAAGTGACTCTTACCCCGTCTTGCAAACGAGGGCAAAGGAAAATCCTTGCCAAGCTTTCACAATTCCTAAGGCTTAAGCAGAAAGGGGAGGAGGGGTAGGAGCTAGATGGTTACCTGGGAAAAGAAGGCCTTTGGCTTCCAGAGCAATCAGCAAAAGCCCTGGAGTGTGGGATTAAATATAAGAACAGTATGTGGCAAACAGTGATTCAGTCTGCTTTTCCTTGCCACATCAGCAATTTGGACACACAGCCTGATTTTCTGTCTTTGGAAGTAATTTCTATTAAGTTTGTTTATTTATACAGTTGGTGAAGCTGTGTCTTAAAGTACCTAAAGGATGTATTTGTCCTGCTGCAAAGTTCTTTCAGAGCTATCCTTAAAAACAGTTGTCCGAAATGGCACATGGAATTCCTGTACAGGGCCAGAGCAGTCTTAGACAATGGTGCTCACATTTCCTTGCCCCTCTCATCAATACACCTCAGATGAAACTTCTGCTCTGTTTGCTGTGTTGAGGAAATAGAGCAAAACAAAGGTTTGCTTTTAGTTCAGCTGTAGTTTAATTATGTGATCTATCTTTATTGCAACTTGTTGACACACAGGAGGGCAGGTGAGGGGAGAGAAGGGTGAGAAAGCAGTGACAGTGCCAGCTGTTGGCAGTGTAAACTTCATGTGTCAAGGCAGATGTCAGGCTGAGGTGAAGTTCCTCATGGGCCATGCCTGTTGAGTGTGTAAGGAAGTTTGGAAACCATGGAAAAAACTGAATTCTCTTTCTCCCCTCTGTCAGTATCTATAAAGAAGGCTTAATGCTGAAAAAGGTATGGAAACCTTCAATTTGCCTCCCCCTCAACCCTGGTTTTGTGTTTAGTTTTGCTGTGGCTCTTCGTGGAGAACTTGAGGCCATTAAGGTTTCTAGTTAAACCTCTCAAATTGTTCAAGAATGGCTGAAGGAAGCCTTGTGATTTCTTAAAAGAGGTCTGAGTACTTGGTTTTACTGTGTTGCTTGTGGACTTGATTCATCATTTAATACCTTTTGTGGCAGTTTGGGTCTGTTAACATTCCTTCTGCTAGGCTGGTAATGGCAGTGCTGCCTATATTGTGTCCTACTGGAGTTTTTTAATGAAAAGTTACTGTATGACCCATCTCTCCTGCCATTCCATGTTTAAACCTTTCCCCTGATATCCAGGAGGAGATTTGACTTGTCAGGAAATTTATTTATATGCAGTAAGTATAACCCAGACTGAATAGTACCAAAATCCTCATGTTGGCAAGGAAATAAATCAC
The DNA here is from genome assembly GCA_035583235.1 of Hafferia zeledoni. Classification (NCBI taxonomy): domain Eukaryota; kingdom Metazoa; phylum Chordata; class Aves; order Passeriformes; family Thamnophilidae; genus Hafferia; species Hafferia zeledoni. Next base: position 14,172,224 of record JAWWEV010000022.1, on the reverse strand, counting down.
TTATTTAGTACCCACATAAATTATGGAGTACAGCAATTTTTGTATATCAGGTTAAGGAAAACATAGGGTTAAAATATTTTTTAGAAATAATGATGAAATAAAAAAATAAATGTGCATCCCCCAAAGGAGTTATAAACACCTCCAGGTGTTGGTTACACATGCAGTGAGTCCCTCAGCTGGCTGTGCCAGTTCTTTCCACAACCTTGCTTATGCTTCTGGTACCCTCTAATTTATCCTATCAAACCAGTTTGTGGGGCTGCCTGTGAACTGGGTCATGTAATTGGGTTAATAATAATGGGTGGGGGGCACTGTGTGATTTTGGGGCTGTTATTAACTTGGATCTGTTCACTTGCCCGGCTCATCTCACGGGTAGTGCAGGTTGAAACAGCTCCTTTGTGAACCTTTATTCTCTGGAACAGCCTGGCTAACAGTGTAACACCCTTAGGAGAGCTGAAACCAGGACACAGTGGTCTGAGGTTGTGATAGAAACAGGTATGACACTCACCTGAAAACCTTAGTTAAAGACTGAGCATCCCTTCCAGTTAACAACCCTGGTCATGGAGATGTTTTTATGATAATTTTTTGCATTGAGCTTTGTTTCATTCAGTCATGTAGTAAAACCTTGAAAACAAATGTCAGTGGAAGCATTTGCTTGTTTTTGCTGTCACCTGCCCAATATTTTATAGTTCAAATAATCAAGGGATTGAAGGTTTGTGAAGCTGCTGAGCTCAGAAGGGTTATTTGGTATTACCAGAAGGGCTGTGTGTTGGTAGTGGCAATGCCTGGGCTGTGGAAAGTTAATCATGAGGAAAACTCAAAATATGGGTGATGGAGGAGAAACTTCTGGGCCAAATTCCTTCTGGCTGTGTCTGGCTCATTGCTGGTGATCTGTGAAGGAGGCTGTGATGTTCATGCTGTGGTTATCAACACCTGAGAGTATGATGGGGTGAGAGCATTGACAGAAACTGTCTGAGTGGAAGAAGGAACCTGAGACCAAAGGACAGGGATCTCCTGCAAAGCAGGTGTGTTGTAGGGGAGTACGGCGTGGTCTGAAGTAGAGGCCACCAGTTCCATTCACAGTAAGTCAAGGGAGATGCTGTTAATGATGCCAAAATCCAGAGGGATGTGGAAGGTCCCAGCAGAGAGAGCCTCTGACCTGCAGTGATGGCAGGAGCGGGGCCGTGACTCTCCATCTCTGCCCTCCCAGGCTGAGCAAACCCTACAGAGGGATTTTGAGCAAGATGCACTGGAGCATCTAGGAAGGTGTCCTGGTGTTAAATAGAGATAACTTAGAAGCAGTTAGCAATGTCAGAAATCAGAGGTTCACTGGAAGCTGAGGGGACAAAGCCTGAGAACTGCTCCAGAAACTTCACTTGGAGCCTTTGTTGCTGACAACTACATTTTGACCTGAAAACATAATTTGTACCTGCCTTCAACATCCACAGAGGTTATCAGTAGGTTTAGAAGTGGCAGATTTAGTGCTGCACTGTGGGAGAATTGAGAGCAAAGTGGGTCAGTGTGATGGTTCAGCTCTGGAATTAGTGAATCCATTTGTACAGAACGGATTTTTAGAGGAATTTCTCACCACTCGAGAGCTCATCTGGATGGATGAGACTATTGTGGCACCTAAAATGGTGATGGATTCTAAATACACACTGCCAAGAAAAATACCTAATAACAGATTTAAAATTTCTGACCTTTGTAAATCAGAGCCTTTTGAATTTGTCTACGAGTCTCTTATATTTGTGCTGCTGGAGTTTATTTAAGTGACTCTCCTGGTTGTCACCACTGGCTCTGCTTTTATTTACATCTTCAGTTGTGCTACCCTTGTTTTTTCTAAGTTAAACTGAAAGATGTAGTCCAGAAGCACGATTCATAGAATCATAGAATTGACTGGGTTGTAAAAGACCTCTGAGATCATCAAGTCCAACCCTTGGTCCAACTCCAGTCCCTTTACCAGATCATGGCACTCAGTGCCA
>JAWWEV010000022.1:14156918-14170145 GCA_035583235.1 Hafferia zeledoni | reverse complement strand
GCCCCTCAATCTCTTTCCTGAACTGAGGGGCCCAGAACTGAACACAACACTCAAGGTGTGGCCTCACCAACACAGAGATTGGTGCACTCCAGCCACTGGTAACTACTCAGTCCACAGGACAAGACTAAGTAATACAGAATACACAGCCCCATTTGAAAAAAAAGTTCTACTGGAGGAAATGTCCTGAGACTGAAACTGATTGTTCCATTCTTGACTCTGCTCTTACTGTGCTGCACCATCTGCTATTTTCAAAATAGCTTTTGTTTTTTTTTTAATCAAAATGAAAGTCATACTAAAGGAATTAATAACAAATTTGGGCTTCCTGTAATAAAAAAAAAGGATTTCCTTTGAACTGCAGCTTTCACATATTTTTAGTGTAAGATTTTTTTCCCATATGGAATTGATTTCATGTTCAGTGTATGTAAAATGTCATCATAGGAAAGTAATCTGAGAAACACTTAATTTCTATTCATTCTGGGCACGCATAATTCATTACATTGTTTCTTTTTCCATCTTCACTCTCAATTCTATGTGTATATATATTCTGTGTATATTTTAATGCACTGTGGCTGCCCTGCTGCATCTGTGTTGAAGAATCATCATCTCTCAGTTCCTCTGGGATTACTTAACTCACTATCATCTTTGTTTTCTCCTCCTGCTTTTACTCTCTGCAGATCAGTAAACACCCTTTAAAATTTTTTTAAAGCTTTAAAATTTAGAACCTGTGTGTTTAAATCGAAATTTTTAAAGGTCTCTAAATTGTGTGATCTTTATTCAAAAACTAGTTCTGTGCATCTTTGTAAGTCGTGTGGTTTACTGTGCTTGGCCTGTCCACTCCTGATCAAGGTCTGGTGAGCTCCTTTGAATTGCTCAGTTGTCTTCTCATCCCATGTCAGCTTTCTCCTTTTTCAGTCAGTTTTTTTCAGTTTATGTGCTGAGTTTGCCTGAACTTGTATGGAAATTCCAGTTTGAATATTGAAACAGATTTGTTGCATGTGCTGTGGATTCATTCATATCCCATCTTTGGCCCCCAGAAGTTCATTCTTTCACGTTCTTCAGTTTTTCACATGTCATTAGTGGGCTTTCTGACAAAGTTTGGATTTAAAATCCCTATATTTTGAAGATATCCAGAGTTAAAACTTACTGGTGTGTGATTAAAAGAATTAACTGGTTGTACTGTGTGTGTGGGTGCATTGTGGTATGGGAGGGGAATGTTGTGGACTGAATTTGTGTACAAGGATGGCTGTGATGGCTTTGATATAAAATACACATTGAGTTATGTGAATTGATATTTTAGATTAGGGCATTTGAATAACCTGAGTCCAGATCAGTCATTTGTTCCCCTGGTGGCTGCCAAAGCCTCTGTCCCCACACACTCCCGTGCTCTGCAACCCCCCTGGGGAGCTTATCATGCACTGAGCTGGGCACAGCTTGGTGAGGTGGGATGGGTTAAAACTGAGCCTTCTGCTCAGGGCTGATACTGGCTGAGCTGCCAAGGCACATCTGGGAGCTGACAGATGTGTAAGTTCGCTGCATGATACGTGCTGAGTGACACCAGAGTAATCAATTCCTCAGATGAGGTCAGACCTGATGCTGTCAGGTGTGTTCAGAGCTGGAGAGTAACAAAATGAGCTCATGAACCACAGAATTTGGGTTAAATTTAATCTCATGTTTTATTTATGGCTCCTTATGTGAAGATTAGGATTATATAAAGTAAAGGCTCCTGCCTTTTTCCTCTTCTGACAGACTTCAGTTCATGTGTTTGCTTGTGTTGACTGTGCAGCCAGAAAAACTGCTGCAAGCTATTTGATTGGGTTTTTAGGAAAGTGTTAGTTTTTTTCTTTTTCCTCTGTCTTTTCAATTAGACTGGCTTTGAGCACAGAGACCTCAGCTCTGAGTGGAGGAAGGAGACTGAGGCTCCAGCTGAGCTCTCAGTAGCCACACTTCACCCTGGAGTATTTGGGAAAATGCTTTGCCACATCATTCAAGTTGAAAAGCTTGAATTAGTATTTCAGGGCAGTAACTCTGGCCTTGGAAAATTAATCAAAGAAAGTCTTTCCACTGGCTTTTAAGTGTTCAGGCATCAGTGTGGGTAAGTGTTTCTTATTCAAGAGTTATGGCTGTCCTTGGCTTTTCCATGCCCTGATTGCTGTGCCTCATCTCATTCAGAGATGGGCAGGCCCCTTGTAGAAGTTCTACTCTCTTTTCTCATGCAACATATTCCCAGAAAAGTGTGATACAGGTGCCCAGGAGCCTGTTTTTGCGTGGAGCTTGCTGTCTGCCAGCAGGTTGTGTTGGGTTTGTGCTGTGTGGAAACAGTTTCCACAGCAGAGTGGAGATGGCATTGCACACTCGGTTTGGGGTTTGGCCTTCACCAGTGTCACAGGTTGCATCTCCAGCTGCAGCACAGATTATGGGTGATCCAGGTAATCTTGGTGACAGTGAGGAGTTGACTGGCACTTCAGAGACAGCAGTTTAGCTGTCAACACAAGTTGTAATCGTGGCACTGCTTGTTTTTTGGATTAGAACAAATTATTTAATGTGGGAGTCTCTTGCATAAAGGGTAATATTCACAAAGCTCCATTTCACTGTAACTCAAACTGATGGATAGCAGCAGTTTCTACTAGTGGATAAATATGATCCTCTTCAGAAAACACTGTTGCTTCACTTCAGTTGATGTGGAAAGTATTTAAGGAACCTCAGTTTAGCATCTAAAAGAACTTGTTGCAACCTCTTACCATATTCTTCTTTCTGGAAGACCTCTCTCCATAAGGTTTTGTGTTTAGATAAATATTTTTTTGTTCATCATTTTCTTAGCTCACTAAAATCCATTTTAGGGATTGTTTTTAATAGCAGCTGGACTCAAGCCCCCTGCATTCCACAGTGAACTCCAACATTGCTTTTGGCTGAGTCACTGAACTGCTCTGCCTCCATGTCTCTGTAAAATGACTCTTGCCCATTACCTGGCAAGATTTTGCTGGAGGTGTCTTAATGTTCTATAAATGCTTGCTTGCCCATCAGCTGAAAGTTGAAAAGTTGGCCTGTAAATGAACATGTGTATAATTTAGTATGATAAGATTGGAAGCCTGTGTAGGTGATGATAAGCTTTTCATTCTAATTAGTTCCTTAGTCCTTCCATGTAATAGAGGAGGAGTTTTGCCATTTATCTGGCTTCTTTTCCATCCCTGTCCTGTATTGTTTTGCACCCCTGCTCCGCTTCCCACCCCCTCCAGTGTGGTTTGTAAGGGAATATAATGGATACAATAGTGCAGTGGTGACCTGATCGTGCTGGAGAGCTTTGCCTTTGTCCATGGGGCAGCCTGTTCTGTAGCTGTGCTTTGACATGGTGTGCACTTTGCGTGGTTGTAAATGGCTTGTAGCACATCCTGACCTCTCTGGTGTAGGGAGGACCAGATCATGTTGTGACTCTGGCAGGAGATGGACCCATCAAGCTTGTAAGTTAGGAGGACCTGCCATCTTTATTCGTTCAAGGAAGTAGAACTTTTATCTTGATGGCTGTATTCTTTGGTGAGGTACATGCTAAGCAGTAGTGACATGGATTCACTAACAAATCTCTGGGACTGGTGGAACAAACCTTTCCTGTTGAAAAGGTATTGCTTGTGTTGCAGCCATCCAGAGCCTTCTGGTTTTGTTATTCTCTTTATAAGCCAATGGGTAGTGTCACTTCATGTAATTGTGTAGATTGTGGTTTGCTGTTGTTTTGAGGGCTGGTTAACATGCAGGAGCTGTCAAATGGTAGGACTTGCTGATCTGGTCTAGAAATCACCCTGTCATATCAATATTGTTAGAAAGGGAATTTTGCAGTACTACTTGCTGCTTGTAGTCTCTGTGGTGGATCAGGCAGTGCTTGTGAGCATCCACATTCTGCTACATCTCCCAAACTCTTGCAGGCTTTTTAAGCTTTCTTGGAATCTTTTTAATCTTTGGGTCACTGTGTCCTTTTCTTCCTGCTCTCTGTTAATTTGAGAGACATCGTGGTTCTTTTTTTTCTTTTTCTTTTTTCTCTCTCCTCTGGGTTCTTGCCACACATAAGTCTTGCTGTGAGGATTTGGTCTGAGCTTTGTCTCTTGCAGTTGCAAGTACTCTGTTGAAAAACACGGAATAGCTTCTGAGCCAAAGCTGCAGTCAGGCCTGCCAAGAGTCCTGTAGTCTCTGATTAGGATCATCTGCTGTGGCTGTGCAGGGGCCAAACTGAATCTGCTTGATCTGCTGGGAGCTGGGGTGAGAGGGAGGCCACGAGCTGCATTCCCTCTCTGGGATGTGTGCAGTGGTGTGGGGCCCTGCACCAGGACCTTGTACAGGATTCAGGATAATACTGGGAAGATCACGGGACCTGAACCCATCCAACCTTTACTCGAGGAAGTTTATGCTCCATGGGGTGAAGTGGTTTTGTTCTCTGCACATGCAGGGTTTGTTTGGCCTTGTACTGCATTCAAAGTCATTTTACCACCTTGTAGAAAAAGTAGAAGCTGTCACAAGAAAGAAAAATTTGGGATGTTACTAACCAGGACTTCCTCATATCCTGGTGTCCCTGGGTAAGTGGGCTTTAGGGGCTTTTTTTTTTACCCATGACATGTTCTGGGCAGATGTCCAAGCCCTTGAAGTTGTGCCAGGAAGATGCTGTAATGTGTTAAGCACGTTGTTCCCTGGTCCTATTCCTGTCCTGCAGCTGGTGTTGTGACTGTACCTAGACAGTTGTTCCACGCCAGGACTATGCCTCCCTTACTCCCCCCACACCAAATCTATAACAGGTTGCTGTGGCCACTGAGCAGCTGTTTTTGTAGGCTCATTGTGGAAACAGATGTATTGCAACACTCATAGTTGATTGATTGTAAAGCATGGTTGAACAGAGGAAAACACAGCGACCCCCTTGCTTTCACCCAAACATCTGATGCATCTGCAGCTTCCTATAATTTGGTGTAAATGCTGTAAAACTGAATGACAGCTGAGATGCTGCAGATACTTCTTGAGGCAGCAGACTTCCCATGACCAGGCATTTGCCTTCTGAGGCTGTGTGAGCACCAGGTCTTGTTCAGCCTTCCCTTGGCTGTGGGCAAAGGCCTGCACTGGTTGTTCTGGGCTAATGTGCTCCAGAGGCAAATCCACTTGTAGAGCCAAATCCACTGGAAGATGGTGGAGTAGTCAACAAAGGGTGGTTCTGCTTCTGCTGTGGTAGTGGCTGCTGCCCCATAGTTGCTTTTGTCCTGTCCCTGCCTGGGGCTGCTCAGCCCAAGACATTGTAGAAGCAACATCCTACTTCTCCATGCACCATATTCCATCTGTTCAGCCTCTGTTTAACATATCTTCCCCTCCACTGGCATCATGCTCTGCTGTTGCCAAAGCCCCACAGCTGGCTGAGCACCAGCAGCCTGCACAGCACAGTGCCTGGAAAAGGCTCTGCCTCCAACTGGAACATGGTCCAGCAATGACTCTGCTGCTGCCTCCACCCTCCACATCCCATTCCCCAAGCACTGTACAAGCAAAGTTTCTACATCTGTTTCTGCTGGACTTTGGATTCAATAAATCTTATTAAAATTATTTTGTTTGGTTTATTTCAGTGTGTTGACAAAAGTTCTTGTCCCTTTGCAGCTTGTGTTTGCACACCACTTGCCCTGGCACGGGCAGCTGTGGGAGGCTGGGATTGCTGGCCAGAGGAGTGGGAAGAGGAATGCCACAGGCAAAATATTGGATGAGAATAGGGAGGGGAGAAAAATGAAAAGTGTTTCAAAATACTGAAGCAAGAAAGCAGGTACAGGTACAATTTGGAAAGCCTAGAGCAGTCACTGGGGTCAGTCTTGAAGAATAAGCCTCCAAACTCTCACATTACTCAGGATACAAAGACACAAACCCTATTAACAAATCTTCAGATTCTTTCTAAGGAACTTCCATCTGCTCTTCATGTGGTCAAATGCATAGTGCCCCATTCCTTACTGCCTCAGCTGTCCCAGGTTTCCCTGATTACAGGTAGGTTAACCCTGAATGTGTGGTGAGCAAGGCCTTGTCCTTTGCAGCAGCTTCTGCACCAGGTACCCACCACACTGAATGTGTGGGCTGAGCTTTGGCAGAACATGTTTCTTCTCTGCAACGTGCATGGGCAGGGAATGGTCCATGCATCAGTGACGTTCATCTGTCTGCCATCATTTTTAGCCCAACAAGCAGAGAACAGGAAGAGTCTGATATTCCAGGCTATAACTTGCTGGAAAAGTATATTTTCCATGATCACTGGCCCTTGCATGTCCATCCTTTGGTGTGTCATCAGAGGGGAGCTCAGTACAGATCCCTGTGTGTTCTGCCTTCCATGTTCTCCTTGCCCAGTGGCAAGTCTGAAATGTTTGAACCTTTCTGCACAGGGGAATGTCATCACTTTGCTTTCTTCTCCACACTGTGTGAACGAAGCATCAGCCCAGAAGAGGCACAGTGAAAATACTGCCCTTGGTGACTTCCATCCTGCCTTGCCTTCCATCCTCTGTATGAGGGTTGAGCAGCATATTTGGTTTTCCTGGCTGTGTGATGTAACTGATGCCAGTTTTGCCCAGTGCCTACCAGAAGTCCTGTGTATGTTGCTGGCACTCTTGAAGCAGAAGGATCAAACACCGTGTTAGTTCTACAGTGCTGAGAGCTGAATGGTGTCCCAGCCCAACAGAACTCACTCACTGCTTTATGAGGCAGTGCCTGATCTCAGGTACAGGAATCAAGATCTGCCCAAAAAGTCAAAGGTGAAGCAAGGCCGATGTTGAATGGACAAGCTGAGTTTGAGCAGGAGTGGGTGTAGGACAGTCAGGGGTACATCTAACTCCAGTGCTTGATTGAGAGTGACCATTTATCAGTTGATCCTATAACTGTGTCCTGAAGTAACTCAAGTCTTTTGTGCCACGTGGTCTGACATTGTGTAATTCTGACCTGTTTACTGAGCAGCAGCAATGGAACTTGCTGTTCATTTTTTTCCCCTGTTTTGAGATGAAGGTAGTCGGCCAAGAAGATCAACATATCAGCTTTTTCTTGTTAGCAGGCCAAACAGAACTTCAGTTGGGTGCTGAACTCATAAAAATGTTCTCCCCAGCCCTACTCGTGGCTTCTGTTTTTCTTTCTTCACATTTACTGATTGCACAGTCTGAACTATTCTGTGGCTTGTTAGTAAATGTATATAAATATATTTTGGGTTTGGAGGTTGAAGGGATCTAATTTTAACCTCTTTTTGCTCACTGGCTGCTGAGGTCCTACCTGTAGAGTGATTCTGTTTGTATGTTGGCATGTTCAGAGTGTTCTTGTCTTCAAAATGAGCTGTAGGGAGAACAGTCTTAGTTCTCTGGACATTGAGGTTCTGCTTTGACCACTGCCATGGGCTGAGTGGCCAAATCCTTTCTGTTCTCTGCCTGTCTCCCCTGATTTTATGCTTTTGAAGAGAGGATGGGGAAGGGAAGGGAAGAGAAGGAAGGAGAGAACTGTGTTAACTGGACCCTCCAGCCACTCTAACTCACTTGATTTCAATACGGTCTGTCAGGAGTCCCTGACCTGCATTTTATAAGTAAAAGCACATCCTCCAGTTTTGTCCAGATTTCTGCATCTGTGCTTGCATTTGAGAATTTTTAGACTTAGCCAACTGCAGGTAGGTGTGAAATGTCCATTGTTCTAGAAATCGGCTATAACCAAGAGACTGAAACAGGGCAGCATTTAAACCCACAGCCTTGTTGGAATGAGTTACCAGTCAGAAACCGTTCATGCATGGATTCTGTCATACTGCCTGCACCTCACTATCCCAGGGTGGGCTGTTGTAGCTGTTGAGGATTGTGAGCCACTGAGAGGTGCTGGGGAGGAGCTGTGGGAGGGAGCTGAGGCACACGAGAATCTGTGCAGAGGCAGCACTGTCACAAGAGCAGTGATGCACTTTGGAGTGATCACAGTGGCTTCATGCAAACATCAGTTCAGTGGTAACAAGGACAATAAAGGGGAAAATGCTGGTGGGGCACCTTCATCTCCATTCTCACAAGCAACACTGTGGGCCCAGGAGATGTTGAAATGAGAAAAACAGGGAATAGCTAAATACACCAGGACTCATCAGCCTGGAACAGGGATGATTAGGGGGGATTTTGTAGAGTCTGTATCACAGAATCATAGAATCGATTGGGTTGGAAAAGACCTCAGAGATCATCGAGTCCAAACCTGTATAACGATGTGTGTTCTGGAGGGACAGAATCCATAGTTTGCCAACTTCTCCAGTGCAAGAACTACAGGATATCCAAGTAGTAGAAGGCACATTTTCATGACGTTTGCAGTTACACTGTCAAACTCCTCACTGCAGGATACAGTGGATGGTAGGAGTGTTTATATGTGCTTAATGGAGGATTGAACAATTGAATGCAAACAAAATCCTTTCAGGAGTATTGAGTGAACAGAACCCCTGTCTGGCTCAGTCTGAGCTGTGGTGGCTGGAAAGGGGTAACACTGTTCAGTCAGAGCATGAGATGTGCACGTCCTGTGCCTCTGCTGTCTCAGTTCTTCAGGGACATCCTTGTCCAGGTTGATCCCATATCCCAGAGGGACCCCTTTTTTAAGAGCGTGTAGATGTATCATCCAGGCCACAGCGGTGACTTCTGGACATGCAAGTGGCACAGAGGTTAAGGTGTCCGGAAAATTGTCAGATGCAGGTGTGGGGAAGACATTCAGGGAGTCTGATTCGGTCCTTATTAAAGCACTGCTGGATTTTGTAAGGAAGGAGCTGTTGAGTCACTGAAGGCACGAAGTGTCAGGAGGCTGCAATATCCCGGACCCATTACTAGGTGGCGATAGCAAATTGTTAATGATGCAGCAAAGGCCCAAGTTTTAATCCATTTGAAGAGAAGTTGGAGCCTGTGTTTTCAAAATACATGTGATGAGTTACTCCCCGTTCTGCTGCTAATCCAGGATAATGCCAAACACTTTTGACAGGGATATGCTATTTAAATCAACAGGCCTAGATAATTTCAACCCAGAAGTAGTGGAAGTGTTGATTGTTGGTTTTAAGTCAGATTAGGAAATTTCAGAAGATTGGCTGAGTGACTTGTATGCCACTGCCCTCATGTTTATTCTGGACTGAATTTTAGAAACAGGGATACATTATTTGATTAATAAATAACCTAATGTTAGGCATATAATTAATGCCACTCAGCTTATGTTTACAGTGAGTACAGTAAGGTCTTTCAAACAACTCTGGCTTGTTTTTTTAAGATGACCATGGTGATTTGATAAGGCTGACAGTCTGGATTTAAAACCCTTAGTGTTATGTCCAGGTTCAGTACTGTACAACATTTGAGTTGAAAATAGTGAACTCTGTATCCTTAACAAAGTGCTGGCTGAGCAGATTTCCTTAACTGGTGATAATAGTGGTTTTCTGAGGAGAGCAAGACTCAAACCAAACTTTTCCAGGCACTGTTGCAGTACATACCACATCTGTCACTGCCCTCAAGGCCTTCATTCAGTTACTTCTTGTTGGAGTTCATCACTGACTTTGGTGCTGCAGCCAGAGACAATTGAGGCACAAGTCCTACAGGAGCAGAAGGAAGGTTTTTTTCAGTAGGATCAGTCATGATCTGTGGTAATGAAACCTTTTTATCTTAATACCACAGAACCGCCAATGTCTGCACTGGCCCAAGTATTCACTGAGATTGTCCTCGTTGCACACACTGTTGTATTTCTGATGGGAGCCTCACTTGACCTGTGATGTGTAAGGGCTTCACTGCTTAAATGTAGCTGATGACAAGTTCTTTTTAAATGCTTTGTAATGTCAGGAAGTTTGTGTTTGGATTGCATTATAAGTAGCTTAGGAGATAAACTGATTTATCATCTGAAGTTACCAACAGCTTCATTAGAGAAGTTCTGAATCAGCACTCACGTAACAGGCCTGGTTTTAGGGAGACTAAAATGATCTGTTCAGTGATGGCAGCAGAGAAAATAAGATAGTGGAAAGGAGCCACAATGTTAAAACCTCAATATTTCAAAGATATTTTTGCTGGCTGGAGTCATAGCAGTGGAAGTTTGACAATGGACTCTAGAGCCCCTATTGCTCCCTCCTTTGTTTTGGCAAGTTGATTTGGCAGAGTTTTTGTGCTTGCTCAGGGTGCTACTTGTGCTGCTGTCCCTGTCCCTGATGAAGATGTGAAACAGCACTGGTGCTGCTGTCAACAGCTTGTTTGGAGCTGGTCCGAGGGAAGGCAGAGCTGACTTGTGACATCTCAGTTGGTTCCTGTGGATGTGTGGGATTTAATAGAGGAAATGATTCACCATTTCTAGACTTGGAGTCCTTCATGCCTTTCATTCCAAACCTTTGCTCTGAAGTCCAAAATCTTGGACCACAGATTGTTTCAGTCTTGCTTCATTCGCTGACTTTCCCACTGGCACTGATTTGGTGTGGTGCAATAAACAGAGGGCATTAGGCACACTGTCAATGTTTTGTGCTTTTCTGAGAAGGCCTGAGCATGTGGGTGCTCTGATGATAAGATACCAAAGTGCACATAGCTGAGCACCATTTTACAAGATTAGATTTCAAGTGGCCTCATGTTGTTGTTGGTTTTGTAGGAAGGTCCTGGCTCACCGAAGTGCTCCAGCTCCACCTTCCCAGGGCTTCACTCTGTAGTTCATGGGGTGTTCAGTCTGTTTGTGCCTCATTGCAGGATATGCACTTTGTGCTTTTTAACCCTTCTCCTCTCATGGTCTTTGTGTTTCCTATGTACCAAAATGTACATAGGAATGTTTCCCTTTCCCAAAACCACTGGTCCACATTTAATAGATTTGCAGTACCCTGAGGCTGTGTAAGGTCAGCAGATGATCAAAGCACCTTCTTTTGCTTCCCTACGGATCCAGCCATACCATTTAAAACACAGATGGTTGTTTTTAATGTTGTGCCTGACTTTTTCATAGAAGTCAGTGTCCTGTGAGATGTGGCTTTGATTGTGTAATTCATAGGAACACTCCAAAAGCTGGGTAAAAATGCTGATTCTTCTGGAAATCTTAGGATAAGGCTTTTTGCAAACTCTTTGGTAAGAGGAGTGTTCCTCATGATTCCTTACATGCCATAGCTGTCCACCCTGGGCAGCAGGGATGACTGAGGGTGCCAGACAGGGGTGCCTGGTAATAGCAGGGGCAACTGAAGGTGCCACGTAGGTTCAGGTGACATTCCCTGAGTCACTCTGTGACCACAGCCATGGAAAGCACTGTCCTCTCTTCTGTGAGAGGGAGACCGGAGGGTTGGAAAGAGAAGACTGATGCACTGCCTGGGGAACACTTCAGGTTTTAAAGGATGGATCAATCTCTCTTCTTTGCAATAGCTGCCTGTTACACCTGGAATTTCTACGTGTAAGAAACTCACAGAAGAATTTTCAACAGGATTGGGGTAGACAGAACAAAATCAGGAACTCAGGGAGGCCCAGAGGAGCTGTGGCTGCCCCATCCCTGGCAGTGTTCAAGGCCAGGTCGGACGGGGCTTGGAGCAGCCTGGTCTTCCAACCCACACCCCTCTGTGATTCTATGATTCTGTGAACTCAGAGTAATAAATTGCTAGGAGATAAAGAAAAGGACAGGTGGGCAGGGTGCAATCCCTGAGCCCAGCTGTAACCCTCGGCACAGTGTTACTGGCAGAAGAAATAAAGGATTTTATTATTAGACTTGACCACTTTGAAAATTGCCTGTGGACATTTGAGGGCTGTGTCTCAACTTTTCTGCAGAATGGGAAATGGCCAAAGGAAACACAGAAATCCCTGTCAACTGTTAGAAGGGGAAAATGGATTTAAGAATGCAACAATTAACCTCCATCCATCCCTTATGCCTGTGACAGCACTTACAGGCAAAGCTGCAACTAGCTGAGAATTATTTTGTTAAATGCTTTTGCTGGCAGATTGTGCCCTTGGGAAACACAAATGTTTTACAAAAAGGAGTTTGTTTAACCTGAGGCAAGATAAAAGAGATACAGGGGTGTAATTATTTTTAAAACAAAAATCTTTGTCAGAATGGGTTTTGACACTTTATTCTTTTTATTATTTCTCATAAGGGATGAGTTTGAAACCCAAATAATGCATTATGATTAAAGACTATTAATTTCTTTTCAGTTACTGGTATGAAGATTAATACTGAGGTAGAAGAAGATTAATATTGGGATGAATCAGGAATAGGAATCAAATTTTGAATCTCCTACAGAAGATTGTGACCTGAGAGCTGTAGTTCCATGCCATCCTGCTGAACTGGCTTCACTGCTGTCCTCTCCTTCTGTCTTGTCTTTTGCAGGATGGGACAAACATTCCTATGGGTACCACGGTGACGACGGGCACTCCTTCTGCTCCTCGGGGACGGGGCAGCCCTACGGCCCCACCTTCACCACTGGAGATGTCATTGGCTGCTGTGTCAACCTGATCAACAACACCTGCTTCTACACAAAAAATGGCCACAGTTTAGGTAAGTAAGGAAAGGTGTTTTCAGGAGATGGATGCTCCGGCCCTGCCCTCACTTCTGTTTAATACTTTGCTTGTATTATAATTCTTGGCCCACACCTCTGAGAAAGGTGTTAAAAACAGGAGAGAAAAAGAGCACTCAGCAGCAGTCGGGAGTTGTAAATTGGCTCCAAGACAGAAATATTTCCAGCAGGTAAAATGCTGCTCAGTTTGTTCAGGTAGATTAGGTTTGCATCCCCAGCTTCTGCTGCTTTCCTCTGTCACTGCACAGCAGGTGTGAGGTTGGATAAGATGTTTAATGGCTGGGCAACAGGGGAGTAAAGAAGTGGGAAGTTTAATTAGTGTGTTGTTCAACTACCTACAAAGCCACTGTCCTGATGTCTTCATTTTTAAAGGGATTTGCCCATCTGAAAGCCTTAACACGTTAGTCTGGGCATTCCCAAAGCTAAACATTAATTCAGCATAAGAAGTTTTATTTAAGCACTGGTCAGTGGTTTGATTCATTCCACAGTTGTTTCAGTAATTGCCCTAAAGTCAAGGACTTCAAACTTTTGCCCAAATGAACCTCACAGACGTTTTCCAGACATCTGTTGTATCTGATTTGTCTAAACAGAAACTTTAGGCTATTTTTACCTGAAATACCTTTCCATTGGGTGACTTATTCTCCACCCCAAAGAAATTCTTGCCCTTTTTTTTTGGCGGGGGGGGGGGCGGTTTATAAGTTCATCTCACTTTTTGGTGGGATTCATTTGGTTTGGCAGGGAGGGACAAGCTCTGCTTTCCGTTGCTT
>JAWWEV010000022.1:14123492-14149838 GCA_035583235.1 Hafferia zeledoni | reverse complement strand
CTCTTTGTTAACAGTTGGCTAGGGTCGTTAAGAGTGGCAGGGGAGAGAATTTACATAATAATTCCAAACTACAACAGCCACATGTAAATAAAATGAAAACCATACCCTTTTTTTCTATTTGTTACACTTGGAAGTGCAGCAGCAGAGCTGAGGATGCAGCTGTTCTTCTCAAAGTGTTTCTCAGTGCTCCTGTTGCAGGGCTGTTCCCCAGCTGTGATGCAAAGTGTTGAGTCTCTCTGGCTGGTAAGAACTAGTTATAGCCTAAACCAAATGTTACACTAAAATTCTCTTTCTAAAGTCCAAGTGAGTCTTGAAAACTAAGTCCTTCATAGTAACAGAGGGAGAAGCAAAGGAAAGAGGAGCTGCTTTTAAAAAAAAAAAATCAAATTTTGGGGAGAGATGTCAGAAACTTCGAACCTTTCTTCAGATGCAAAACTGCAGAGGAGGGAACTGGGGATGGGAGTTACCTCTAAATAAATCAGGTGGTGAAATGCAGGTCAGAGCTGGGTTTTACTGAAATACAGTAATGTTTTGTAGCATGTTAAGGATGTAGGCAAGCAGGGGAAAAGTCCTTTGTCTTTAATTCTAATATTTTTTCCCCCACAGGTATAGCCTTTACAGACCTCCCTGTAAGTACACCTATTTTCAGTACTTTGACTAAAGATGCAAACAGAAGGGAGGGGGAAGAGTGTGGGGGTGTGATTTTCTTTTTTCTGTTTGATACCCTGTTAAAAAATTGTGGTAACACACATTACTGAGTGATGTGGATGCTCCTTTTTCTGAAACTTCCTGATCCTGTGACTGGGTTTGTGGACTATGTACTTGCCTCCTCTCATCTCTCACCACTTCTAAGAATATGTTGCTGCTTCTCCTGGAATTAAAGCAAGGATTGTATTGTGAGAAGTACTGGCTAGCACTCCCTGTCCACCTTCCCAATGGGATTTAGGGCTGTACAGATCCCTCCCATGTCCCAGCCACTGCCTGCACTGAAGGACGTTCCAGTTATTTGATTTGCCTTTTCACATCAGCTCAGAACAGCTCTTTGTTTTTGTTCATTGGCTCTTTGAACCTGGTAATGTTGTAGTGTGTTCTAAACCAGAAACTCTGTATGTGGCTTTGTTTCACAGCAGTTTATTCACTTTATTTCCAAGTAGTTTATGAAAGTGGAAGAATATTTTGCCTGTCCATGAAGAGTAACCTTTTGCAGTGAGGTCTTGTGACAGCCTTCCATCCATAGGAAGAAGACGCTTCTGTTATATGACCCTTAGGGTTTGGTACTCTTTTCTTTCCCTCTGGCTATAGATTGCATTAGGAGTCACAGGTTTACCATATTCCTTCTAACTTTGTCACCACTTTGTCTCCTCATTTGGCTGGACTGCTTCTCTTTCTACAGCAGGAGCCGTTCTCATTTTGGAATAGGTAGAAAATTGCTACTTAGGCTCTTGTCAATCAAAAATACCTGTCCAACACACATACTTTGTCATCAGCTCTAGTGTTGTCATAGAGCTTCCCAGCACGGATTTTGCAGGCTGAAATTCTCTGTCCTGCTTAGCTATTAATCCAGGAGTGCAGGGTGAGCTGACATGTATATTAATATGCACTTGTAGGCTGTTCACACCAATGCTGAGTCTCTGTTTAGGAACAGTGGATGAGCCATTGGGGAAGCAGAGCAAACAGAAGAGCTTTTGCAGCAGTGAGGTCTTGCAGGGCTGCTGAGATTGAATTCCAAACCCTCCTGAACCCAGGACACCTCCCTGTCCTGCTGTTCCTTGGTCTGGCCAGGTCACCCTTACGGGATCTCAGGCCCATCTGTCTGTGTCCTGTGCAGAAGAGATGTTTTAGTGTGAAACTCAGAGAAGACCTGGTTAGGAAGGTTTTGGGTTTGGGATCAGCTGTTCAGATGCCTTGCAGTGGAGTCTGCAATGGTTAATTGGTGCCTCTGTGACTTTTTCAGCCAGTTTGCTGAGCTGTTTTCTGTGGAAATCCCCTCTGGCTTTTACAGCAGCAGCTAATCCATGACACTTTTCTGGGCCACCAAGGAGAACAGCTGATGCCCTGTAGGCCTCCTGCTATTGGGAATTACCCTTCATGAGATAATTCCTCTTTAAAAAGAGGATAAGAGAAGCTTGTCTGGGTCATGTCACCCCTTAACTGTGGATGTGAGCATGGATGGGAGACTTAAGCCTCCATGTGGATTTTGGAAATTCCTCTCCATATGCTAAATGGCTCTGGTGCTGTGCTGGCAGCTTCATCCTAGGGATGCCTGCACCCAACTTCATCATTCTCTTTTCCAGTATCCTTCCCTTGGATTACTGCCTTCTTCCTTCACCCTTGCAGATGCTGATGTATTCCATATCCTTTTCTGGCCCTTTTTCCTCCTTTGATCCATAAATTCTTGGTTGTTCCAAACAGTTGAGATTACCACCTTTCCTGAAGAAGAGGATGCCACACCCAAGGCAGATTTTTGTTTTATTTCAAGTATAATGACTATTGTCAGAGGCTGTAGAAGTCTTGAGGTAAAAGGGAATTTGAACCTGATAAAATTTGCAGGTGGGATTTTTTTAGTTTATCACAGCACTGTGATCTAGACTCAAACACAATATCCAGTCATGATAAGGGAAAGAAGGGAAAGCATCCATCCTGGAAAAGAGATGGAATGTAATCTGTGTTCTTCACCTGCTAAAGCTGCAGTCTAAAAATTTAACTGGAAACAGGAGTGGGAACAGAAGACTTCCCTGAGTGACCCGTGAAGTGCTCTGGTTTGAGCAGCTGCACACGGATTTTTGGCTGTGGGTCTGATCCATCTCTCATTGCTGAGCCTCCAGGAGGAGCTATAGGTGAGAGCTTCTCCTTGGTCCTTGCCTATGGGATGCTGGAGCTGACAGGTGACACCTGTCAGTGAGAAGCCTGGCCAATAGGCCCCATTACTTCCAGGCTTTTTAAGCTTAAATAACTTTCAGGGTTGGCATGTCAGTGAGATTACACAAGGAGTTAAACTGACCCTTCAAAACCACACCAGTTTAGAAGTGGTTTCCTTGAAGTTCTTGTTCCAGAATTCCCCTTTCAGAGGCAATTGGTGAAGGCAGTATTTTGCAATATTCAGAGTATTGGGAAGCTAAAGTGGATACTTTAAGTTGAAAACCAGAGTCAGACACGATGAAACATTCTTGGTTTGTCTTGTTTCAGTTTCCTCTAAAGAGTGTTTGCATTTGTACAAAAATGCAGTAATGAGAAAAACCACATTTTGGCTTAGCACAGGCTGAAGTTAATACCAAAAAAAGTGCTTGAAATAGAAGTGAATTCCCACAAAGGGAGTTTTCTCCTTTTTTACCAATTTAAGTCAATCCTTAGGCCTAACTGTTACTTACACAAACCTGTATCAGGTCTATCCTGTCTGGAGGTTTGCCAAAAGAAATAGGAAATTAAAAAAAGCAGAATGTGGAAGAGCCCAGGGTGGGATTGTAGGAGTGCAAAGGGACAGAGGAGTCAAAAAGCAGGTCTAGATAAGCAAGGGAGTTGTGAGCAACTGGCCACCAATACTGGGGGCAAGAGGTGGTCCAAGTGTCCTGGGGAAGGTTTGCCTGAAGAACTTGGCAGGAGAAGGATCTGACTGGTCAGTGGACTCTGGGATCAGGGTGCTGGAGATATGTGTGGTTCCCAACAGATGCTAAACAGAGAGAGCACATCCCAAATGTGAGAAATGGAATTTTAACTCTGAGATGATTTTAGAGAAGTTGAGAGTAGGCAGCTTCCCCTCAAAAACTAACATACCCCAAAGTGGCTGAAAAATGCATGATATCTTGTAAATTGGGGTTTCCTCCTTCTAACTTCCAAGTGCTTTGGGTGTCTCATTCAGGTTTTGGAAGTCCTCAAGTTCATAATACTAAAAAATTGATAAATTAGTCTGAAGTATGGACTGTGGAAATCTGATCCCTCATCAGAGATATTTCCTTGTCAGCCAGTTTTGAAAGAATAGAAAGGCTGGCTTTGAATACAGCATTTCCTCTGGTAGCTCTTCCTGTATTCCTGTGTTCTCTTTGCACATCTCTAACCCAGCGACTTCCTTGGTGTGAGAACAGGAAAGGAGGGGATGTGCTGAGTCAGCAGTGTTACCATCATCCTGATTTCTGCTTTCAATTTCCAGCCTGTATTTATGGATTCATTTCTTTCCTTTGTTTTTCGAGATTTGATAATTTTAAAAGTAGAGCAGGTTGGTCAGGACCTTACCCAGTTTTGAAAAGTCTCTGAGGACAGAGGTGCTGCAGTCTCTCTGGGAACCTATTCCAGTCCTAAATCATCCTCATAAGGAAAAACTTCTTCCTTATGTCTCATCAAACTACCCCTGGCTTCAGCTTGTGCCCATTGCCTGTTCACTGAACTCTGAGTAGAATCTGTCTCAGTCTATTTTATCACCTCCCTTTTGGGAGTGGAAGACTTGCTGTTAGATTTTCCCTTCTGCCTCTCTTCTCCAGGGTGGTTCCCTCAGTCTCTCCATGCACTCCCACCCTCTGACCATCTTAGCAGAACTTGCGCAGTGTCTGGTTTCTGTCTGTGTCAGTCTCCAGTGTCTTAGAGCAAAGTGAAAAAAAACCAACATCAGACTGTTCAGGAGTGGCATCAGAGGTTTCTTCCCAAACCCACTGGCTCTCAGCAGTTACCCTGTAGCAGAGGATTAGTGAAGTTTGTGGTGCAAACAGAAAAGGCATTTGTGCTGCACAAAAGTAACATGACAGTGAATGGCACATGCTCTTGAAAAATGTGATCCAGAGTGATGAGAACCAGTCACCCCTGTACCTTGTCTGAGGCTGTTTCTCTTTTCCCAACATTGAAGTGGGCTGAGGGATTCAATTTGTGTCCACCACTTATTCTTAAAACAACGTGAATTCAGAGAACTTCTAGACAGACTTTGACCACCTATTTTCAAATAGGTATCTTTAGAAGCTGAATTATTGGTTGAATTTTAGAGGTATTTTCATGGTGGTAACCTTTTTCTTTTCCCCATGTCCTGATGGTGGGTCAGAGCTTCCATTTGGATCCGTAGGCTTGTTCTTAAAATTAAATTTGTCTGTCAGTACAAGTTTTGTGTGGATGACTTGGAATCTTGATATCCTGTGTCTTGGGATAATCAAAGACCCAACCTCAGAGCTCCACCACAGTCCATTCCCTTTGCTTCAGGGATGTAAAATATTCGGGTAACAACTTCCAAGGAATAAAAAGAGTTCAGCTGAAAGAGCAGAAAACACATAGATCTGTTGATTGGGATGATGCACCTTTCATTGATTCTTTTTATTATATTAAATACAATATTAATTATTATAATATTAATTATTATCTGCTGGCTCTTGAACTTTGGTAGAAATTAGCAGAAAACTAAGCCAGGAGTGCCCATCCACAGACAGGAGTCACAGCCTCCATCACAGGCTGTTGGGAATTGAACCTATTGTTCTGATTTTATGCAGTAACTTTTCATAACTGCAAAATAAGTCACAGGGTTCCTTGAGAAGCACCTAAAGGGCTTTTAGCTCTTCCTATTCTGTTATTTATTTCAATTTAAAGAGCAGCTCTTTTGTCTCAACAAACCATATAACTGGACCCAGAAAGAAAAAAGCTGCATTTAACACAGGTTTCTTTTTTCTTCCTTCCCAGTCAAATCTCTACCCTACGGTGGGTCTCCAGACTCCAGGAGAGATCGTGGATGCCAACTTTGGGCAGCAGCCCTTCGTGTTCGACATCGAGGACTACATGAGGGAGTGGCGGGCGAAGATCCAGAGCACCATTAAGCGATTTCCCATAGGAGACAGGCTGGGGGAGTGGCAGGCCATGCTGCAGAAGTGAGTCCCTGCCCTGCTGCTCAGCTTCTCCCACTTGGTTAGGCTTTAAGTGCTAATTTATCCTCTCCTGTGGCAAAAGTTGCCACTCAGTGCATTTTGCTCAGATTGTTCTACCCTCTGTTTTGTTGTTGAATGGTCTTTCCTGTGTAGATTGCTGCTGTTTCAAATGTAAAAGGTATGGGAGAAGTTTCCAGCCAGAGACAGCATGAAAGCTTGTAGGAATGGAACAGCATTTGAGGTGATGCACTGGGGGAAGGGGAGAGGACACCATAAAAACATAACACAGGAGAAAAGCCAGTGTGTAAATCAGCTGAACTTAAAAATGAAAGAGCAAGAAATGGCCTAAACCAAAGGCTTCCAAACACTGACATCACATTATGACACTTTATAAAGTCATGAGTATTGAATTTTGCACTCGCCATTGCAAAAAGGATTGAGTGGGATTGGATGAGTACAATTGACAGGAGTTGTCAGAGGTCAGGAGTATCTTCTGCCTGAAGACACACTGAGGTGCTGGAGTGTGTCCAGAGAAGGGCAATGGGCCTGTGTAAGGGTCTGGAACACAAGTCTAATGAGGAGTGGCTGGGGGAGCTGGGGGGGGTTCAGTCTGGAGGAAAGAAGGCTCGGGGGGACCTTCTCCCTCTCTACAACTCCCTGAAATGAGGGTGTAGCCATGTGGGGCTTGATCTCTTCTCCCAGATAATGAGTGAGTGATGGACAAGAGGAAGTGGCCTCAAGTTGCACCAGGGGAGGTTTAGATTGGACATCAGGAACAATTTCTTCATTGAAAGGCTGGTCAGGCATTGGAATGGGCTGCCCATAGAAGTGGTGGAGTCACCATCCCTGGAGGTGTTCAAGAAACAACTGGACATGTCACTCAGCGCTGTGGTTTAGTTGACATGATGGTGTTTGGGCAAAGGCTGGACTTGTTGATGTTAGAGGTCTTTTCCAACCTTAATGATTCTATGATCCTGTAATTCTGTGGTCTTCAAACATAAAAACAGCTGCATTGGATGAGTGCACTGATCTGTCAGCCTTAATTCTATGAATATGTTAATAGATTGCTGCAGCACTTGACAGTTTTTCCCTTTCTCTGGTAAAACAGACCATTTTTTTCCACTCTTATTTAACTGAATATTTAACCATGTTGGACCTTTCCTTTTAACACATTGTAACACTATTTTTTAAAGAGGCTTTGATGAAAGACTTTGTGAAATACAACTAAATGCACTACAAAAGTATCCCTTTCTTGGCTGCTTCCAGACTCCTTTCCAAAAATGGGACCAAATTAGAGAGCCGTGACCTCCCTTTAGAAGAGCTGTTGATTCTGCTGCAGCAGGACCAGTTTATCCCTGTATTTGTTCCTCGTGTTCTCCAGATTCATTTTCTCTGATATGCATGGTAGAGGTGTCAGAGTCACTGCTCTGGAGTTCCTCACAGGGAACAGTACAAGGGCAGAAGCTCTTGTGTGTAAAAAAACTTCTAAAAATCACATACCTACTTTCAGTGTTATGTCTAAAAATTATCGGTGACTCATAAAATACGTTTTTCTTGTACTGAAAGTGGCCAAGTTGAACGTGTACTTTGAGCTGTGACTTGACCAGGTCATTCCCAGCTTCATCCTGGAAACCTGTTTTGAGATTCATCATGACAAGCTTTGAAATCCTGTTGTGGCTTTTTAAATTTTGTTAAAATCCACTGAGCATTAACATTTGGTTGCCATGTCCTGGGAGGGCACAAGTGTGTTAAAAATGGTCTGCTCAGAAAGATGTTTTTGTTGTGTTTTCTGATGGTGATACTACCTCCTCCCTCCCAACAGTTTCTGAAAATGCAACTTCAAAGTGTGTTGTTGTTTTTAATATCAATGTTGGCAGTCATTAGATCAAAGTATCTGTGAATGTGTGGAATTCATAGGGACATTCAAATGCTAAAGATATAATTACTGGCAAAATAAGTGATGGAAGAAATTCAGGACCAGAATCTTTTTGTCTTTTTCAGATGCACTTGAAAGCCATGAACCTCTCTTGAGATTCAGATTTGAGTCTGTGTAAAATGTCACTGGCAGTAAAACAGTACTGAGACCTTACAGGTGACCCTTAGACAGCAGTCATTAAATAAATAACTATTGAATATGCACTGAGAGTCTTAATATTTTAATTTTTTTCCCCCCTGTAAGGTGGATTTAGAACCTCCCTCCTGCTTGCTGAAGACCAAGTACCCATCCTGTAAATTTACACTCTTTGGACGCAGAATTAGGACTCTGGTTATGTCCTAAGCAAGCTGAGTTAATCACTGAAATTGCAACTTTTGTTGTGTTGATTTCTTCTCCAGTGTGATGACCCTGTTTCACCAATGTCTCTTCATCTCTTTTTATTTTCTAGTATGGTTTCATCATATTTGGTTCATCATGGGTACTGTTCAACAGCAACTGCCTTTGCCAGAGTCACAGACACCACAATCCAGGAAGAACAGACCTCAATAAAGAACAGACAAAGTAAGTCTCTCAGGTGGTCATTCCCAAAGGTAGGCACAGTGCCCATGTGCTCCCTTCAGGCTTCTGCAGAGGAGTGGAAAAGTCAGTCTATGACAGCACAAAGCTGTGACAGCACTCACTGCTGACTCTGGGTCAGTAGAGCTTGGGAGCCTCTGCTGGGAGCACTTTCCCATCATCACTGCATCCCCTTCACCCTCTGCCATCCTTGCCTGGAGAACTGCCCTGTTCTTTCCTTTGTCTGCTCTGCTCTGCCATCCTTGCCTGGAGAACTGCCCTGTTCTTCCCTTTGTCTGCTCTGCTCTGCCATTACCTCAGCTGAGGTCGCTGTGCCCCAGAGACCCCTTTGGGTTTGAGCTCTTCACTCCAGGCTGTTGCAGCAGGGGCAGTCCCGTAGTCAAAGGGACCCAGACACATCCATCTAGTTTGACTTGACTGCAGCTCCCAGGGCTAAGGACTGCCCCAGTCCCTCTGCACATTTTGATTTCAGGTAATGTTTTTGCATACTGAGGTTTTTCATATTCACAGCCAACATGTTTAGCTCACACTAGGTGAAGAATTTGTATTCTGGGTCTGTTTTGGTTACTGCTCTTCCCTCCCAAGAGGCTCATCTCTCAGTTTGTAAGGCTGACAGTGCTTTTGGTTCCTGCACAATAAAGCCTGCAGCTTTCTCCTGCTGTACCTTTATTTTAAGCTTTTCTATTCACAGGCTCAGGCTGCAGTCACAGAACATTGGTGTGTTTTCTGCATTCTCCTGGCTGTTGAACACAGGCTACGTCCCACTCTGTGCATTTCCCTTCCCTTTGTGAACTGTTTTTCGTGTGACTGTTACATATCAGGAGCATTGTGCCCCTTTGTGGCTCACTCTCCATACATTGCATGTGCTTAGCCAGCATTTGGGTTCATCTGGGGACTCTGCTTTTAAATAACTTGTAGTTGCTGCCTGTTAGTGCTGATGGGCTTTGTGCTTTCCAGGTCATGCATTATGCAACCCTGACCCAGCCAGTGTTCTGCTGGTGTGGGTTTAGCTGGTGGAGCCTCACAGGAGGCTCACGAGGCACTGGGGCTTAAATAAAAGGTGTGAGGAAAACACAGACGGGAAAACAAAAAGAGGGGAAAATATAAAAGGGAATGACAGCTGTGAGAGTTGCCAAACAAGGCAAAGCAGAGAGCTGTCAAAAGCAGCGAGACTTAGAAATGGATGCTCGAGGAAAAAACAGAGTGAAATGAGAGCTCTTGTGTTGGTGTGACAGCCACAGCTTTGGTTCCAGCTTTCAGCTACAATAACAAGCAAATAGATACTGAGAAGTGGGAGCCAAGACAAGTCATTGTGGTTTGTTACTGGGGATTGTTAATGAGGATTTCCCAGGCTGGGCTTCCGACTGATCATGGTTTGCGAAAGCCACAGCCTGTTGCTGTCAGAGCCTCTGCTTGCAAAGCATCTCACAGGCCATTCAAGAACTTCCCTCTGTCTTATAAGAAGTGCTGGAAAAACAGTGCAGTTTTAGTTTTAAGTACATTTCGTTTGCATCTCCAAGTATACTTAGAGCAAAAATAAAATGTGAATCAATGCAGATCAGCAGCTTCTCTGAGCGTTCAGGGATGGGATCTCAGGATAAGTCAGGCACTTGTGTCTTCTGACCCCCTGAAGGAACATACATGAGACATGAACACCCAGCATTATAGGTGTCTTCTGCCTTGTCTCTTTGCACCTCTTACAAGTGTACAACTCATCGAGCTATTTCCAGCTTAGTCAATAGTTGGTTCTTGGAGCCAGTTTGACTCATTGCAGGCCATGCTCAGGTTATTTCTCTGGGAATACCTTGAGGTGAGACTTGTAGGAACACAGTTTTGTTGGTATAATTACTTCTGCTTAGAGGTAGGGATATTGGGGAAACAATACTGTGCTGTGGTTCAAGCCCACAGATCCTCTAAGAATGCTCCTCTTACCTGATGCTCAGCCACACATACACTTCTAAGAGTGAACCAGCCAGAGGATGCAATGTGAGGGTGACCTGGGGGCTTCCCCTCTGGAATTGTCGTTTCCCCAGCAGCCTCCTCATTTCCATCCAGCTGGCATGTCCTGCTTTCTTTCCCATTGCTGCAGAGCTCTGTGACTAAAGGACTAAAGTCTCAGAGCACCCCACCCCAGCTCACATACTTCATCCTACAAAACCTGCTCTTGGTGTTTTTTTGCTGCTAACAGATCCTCCCTCATTTGCACAGGGTTTTCCTGACCTGAATCCATAATACACAAAATGTGGTCCCCAGTTCTCCCAAGATCTTGTGCAAGGTGGTAGTGGGGAGCTGGGTGGTATATCTGAAACAGCCCTTCTGGCTGTTCCTGTGGGCTGGTCCTGTGTGTCACCAGATCTCCCCTTGCTTTCAGGAATACAGAAGTTAGTATTAGCAGGCAGAGTGGGAGAGGCTATAGAAGCCACCCAGCAGCTCTATCCTGGCCTCCTAGAACATAATCCCAACCTGCTCTTCATGTTAAAGTAAGTATGAATAGCTTTATACTCCCTAATGCTGAAATGTGTAAATGAAGGGGAGAGAAGAGTCTGTGCAGCTGCAATGCCATGATCTGAATTCAAATGGGAGCAGGTGGGGGAGGACACAGACAGTCCTTTGCACAGTGCTTGTAGCAACATAGATGTAGCCCTTTTATTGCTGCTCAGACCCAGTATGGCTTTTCCTCATGAGATCAGGCAGAAGTGGATTAATTTTAGTTCTGCTGACTGCCAGAAACTTCTTCACAGGTGGACTTAACTTGTCTTGTGGAGAACTTGGATCTCTGGAGCAGTGGCAGTCACTGTGGTGGTTCCTAGAAAGGCAGATCTCTGGGGCAGAGGCTAAAGGAAAAAGTGTCCCAGTTCTCCCAGCTGTAGGGAGTGGCTCTCCCCAACCCCTGAGACCTATGAGGACAATTCCCAATAAAGCTAAATGAGTAACTGTCCTAACTGTCACTGTGGATATTGAATTTTTTTATTCTTCCTTCTCTATTTTCCATTGGCCACCAGTATTTTTAGGTTGATGGAGTAGTGAAGGAACTATGATGTTTGACAGATTTATTATTTTCCCACTTAAAAAATAAACCTCCACAGCTGAATTTTGGAGTACCTGCAGAGGAGGTGAAGGTGAAAGCTGTGGAGGATCAGTTTCTTCTTAGCACATTGGAATTAAATTTGCTTTTTGGGAATGTTTTGACACTTATTAACATCAAAGTGCAGTTTCTGAACTCCTTTTTCCTATAGCATTATCAGAGCACTCACAATACAAAGGCATCAGGAGTCTGAAATGTCTTTCTGAAAGTGAAGGAGTTTAGCTCCTCTGCAGTTTCTAGGACTTCTGCACTCAGGCCTAAGGAAGCCTCAGTGCAGAGCATCCTGGCTGTCACGCACCCTTTCCCCCTCTTCCCTCCTATGAAATCAGGTGTCGGCAGTTTGTGGAGATGGTGAATGGCACGGACAGTGAAGTGCGTTGTTTCAGTGCCCGCAGCCCCAGATCCCAGGACAGTTATCCCGGGTCCCCCAGCTTGAGTCCCAGACATGGATCAAGCAACTCACACGTTCACAGTACCGGTAAGTGTGTTCTCTGTGTCTCCCAGTGAGAAGAGCAGATGTCCAAGGTGGGTGTGGTTGTGTATAACATCACCTGCTACTTTCTGTGCATTATTCTATGAAATCCTTTCTGGTACCCAGCTGAGAGGATGTACTGTTAGCATGGGTGTTTCTATACTCTTGCAGAATTGTTTTTGCATTAGTTATTTTCCACAATTTTCTACAGGGCAGGGTTTTTTTCAGAATAAAGCTTTTGAAGGCAGCCTTTTAGTGCAACCACCAGTGACTCAGTGTCTCACTGATGCAGTAGTGAAAGGAGGCCAGGAAAGCAAAGCCTGGGGCCTGTTCTCTTTCCAAACTATTGACTTCACAACAGAGTGAATATTGTCAGTCTGGTCTTATTTTTCTTTCTTCTTGGCTTTCAGGAGCAGATAGTCCAACCTGTAGCAATGGAGTCATGTCCACAAAAAGCAAACAGAGTCACAGTAAATACCCAACACTGAGTTCATCATCTTCATCTTCCTCCTCCTCTTCCCCCTCATCTGTGAACTACTCTGAATCCAATTCTACAGATTCTACCAAATCTCAGCAGCACAGTAGTACAAGTAATCAAGAAACCAGGTATTTTTTATCTCTGGAGGTACCCGAGGGGCATGAGATGGTGGGAAAGGGCTCAGTCTGCTTTCTGGAGAGCTAGAAGCTCATCTATCCTGCCCTTTTGAACAATATTTGGGATCTACAAGGTCACTACGATTCCCAGCTGACACAAACCTGTTCTGGTTTCCCTTCTGTGGCTCAGGCTTGGAGGCTCATCTCATAAGGAATATTACGATGCTCTTGTTTCAGACACCATTACACTGATGCCATCGAAGCCCAGTGTGCTACTTTGTCTAGAAGCTCTGTCACTGAGCCTGCTATTGCTTCTGCTGCCTCAGCCAGCCAGGAGCTGCTGCTGAGCAGCCTTTCTGCCTTTTACTGTCTTGGTGCATTGCCCCCTTGTGTAACTTCCTTAGGCTACCTCTCCCTGTTATCCTTGTTCCTTCCAGATGAGCCCCTGAATGAGCAGTAACTTGTTTCATGCTGTGACAGCAGGTCAGACTGAGACAGCCTCCCCTCTGAGCACTGGGGGTGGTCCAGCAGAGTGGTGCAGTCACTGCTGCCTTTGCTGGAGTGTGGAGCAGAGTGAGCCGTGATGAGCACCAAGCTTCCTTTGGACTCACCCTCCACAGGGGTGTTGCAGGGCTGTCTGAGGCCCCACTGGAGCACAAGGTGTCCTTGTGAGCAGAAGAATCTCTTGCTAATTGCAGCTGGCACTCAGTGCTGCACTGAGCATGGCTGGAAGGGCAGTCTGTAGTCTCAGTTGTGACTTCTTGGAGCCACACAGCATGTAACTGAGTGAGAAACTCTTGTTCAGACTCAATTTACCAGAATCACTTGGTGCTGGATTAGTGATTCTTTTTTTTAAATATAGGGGAAGATGTTCTCATCGTTTCTGTTAATCAGGACTTAATTAGCAGTCTCAGTCAGCCTGCTGTCTTGAGCATTTCAGTGTTCTGTATTGCACTCTTTGCAAGGACTGAGGGCTTACCATAGTCAAAATTCCCCTCCTGTGCAGTCTGTTTGTGTGTTATCTGTTGTCTGGCTGCTGTTTGCTGTCCCAGGGTTGAACACTTCCTGGAGGGAAAATGCAAAGCACTCTGCACCTGGATGTATGACAGGCACTTTTGGAACACAAACCTGTTTCATAAATTGTCTTCAGAAGCCTGCAACAATTTTTGCTACATTGACTTAGACCATCTGGCTCCCTCTAGTCCAGCTGGCACCTTTCCTGCTCTGCTGGCCATTGCTGGGCACCGTTTGGCAAATGAACTCTTAATTTCTTCCCTTTCTAATTTAGACATCTAACCTTTCTTCCCTCTTTCCGCCTCAGTGACAGCGAGATGGAAATGGAGGCTGAGCATTATCCCAATGGAGTCCTGGAAAATTCATCCACCAGGATAATGAATGGCACCTACAAACATGAAGAGATCTTGCAGACGGATGAGTCCAGCATGGGTAGGGCCTCAGAGGCAGGAATGGTAAAGGGAAATAGAAAGAGCTGTTATCAGGAGTTAAAACTGTGATTGGATGGTAGGGAAAAGAATATGTACTTTGGGCTTCTTTTCCCACCCAGTGAATGAAGTTCTCAAGGTTTCATGGGGAAAATGAATCTGTCCTGGAACTAAAACTAGGTCTGGCTTTTCATAGTCTCGCAGGAGTGCTGGCGACATTGTGGAGCAGGGAAAGCAATAGAAGTCAAAGGTTTGTTCAGTGCTCGTCATGAAATCCAGGTCAGAGCAGTCCTGGCAGAAGTATCAGTTGGGGAGCAGATCTGGGCTGTGCCAGGCTGGCTGATGCCCAGCTGCAGAGGGGCCTCAGCACAGCTGGGCAGCCACGACTGTCCTGTTTGTGGGTGCTTTAGCCTGGAGAGGGAGGATGAGCAGCTACACTACCTCTGAAACTGGGGATTCCTCCAGTTATAATGGATCTTGTGGCTACTAACACTGGGAAGCTGATGGTGTTGGCATCTCTGACTGAAAGTTTTCGGAGTCCTGCCAGGATTTGTTAGACATGGGAGTTTCTGTGTTGTGTATGTGTATTAAAGGGATGAAACTCCGACACAGCTGAAGTTGCAAGCTCCCAGGATTTTATCAGGAGACTTGATTTCTAGGTATTAGGCATTAAACAAACTGAGCTCAAATCTTTCATGTACTTACCAGGCACTGTGAAAAACCCACTACTGGCTGTTGTAGTGCAGGAATCACAGAAATCTTCCACTGGGGTAAATTTAGAGCAGGGAGCAGGTACCTGCTCCAGAAGGGAAAGGAGTCTGTGGGTATCATGACACACAGTGGGCATCGGTGGACAATGACAGATGATTGTTCCTCTCCACTGCTTTTCCTCTAGAAGACAGCTGCCCCCAGAGGCAGCTCTGTGGAGGGAACCACGCTGCCACGGAGAGAATGATCCAGTTTGGGCGGGAGCTGCAGATCCTGAGCGAGCAGCTTTGCAGAGAATATGGGAAGAACACCATGCACAAAAAGATGCTTCAGGTAAGCCTGGGCCTGGTGCTGCATTGCAGCAGTTCTCTGGGCCAGGACTGGGGTTGTGGGTTCCCTTGCAGACCCTGGGTGGCCCCCACTTCTGCACCTGCTGAGGAAGAGGGGGCCTGCATGGGGATCAGAGGTCAAAACATGAACGTAGAGCATCTACACCCAATTTTCAGCACAGGAGAGAAGAATTACAGCTCCTGCCTGCTTTCCTGGAGCAACTGCATGCTCTTCTTCTCTCCAGGTGACACTCTACCTGCCTTCCTGTGCTGGCTCCCCTGCCAGGTGAAGGGGGCACCCTCTTTAATCCACTCTCTTGATGGCCCAGTGTGGTCCTTTGCTGCCAAGAAGAAAAGGGCTATTTCTTTTCAGGAGGTAGGCACCTGTCACCGTGGTGCTGGCAGGAAGTGCCCCAGCTGACGGACTTGGTGGTTCTCCTGTGTGTTTGCAGCCATGCAGGACCTCACTGTGCCTCTCTGTTCTCTCACACAGGACGCCTTTAGCTTGTTAGCTTACTCAGACCCTTGGAACTGCCCCGTTGGCCAACAGCTGGACCCAATCCAGAGGGAACCTGTGTGTGCTGCTCTCAATAGTGCTATATTGGGTAAGATCTGGTTGCTATGGGAGCATTGCCCCTGGACATACCTGCTCTCAAGGGCTGTCCTGTGGTGGGCAAGACTGTGAGTGTTAGGGAAAGTTCAGAAATACTTGTGTTTAGCTCTGGCCTCTCTTTCTGTGCTGAGGACTGTCAGGGCAGTGATGCAGGAAGGGAGGTGGGAGGGAAGCCTGCAGAGAATGAATCCCCCTGATAAACTCTTCTTTTGGCTCCCTTCCTTGCATCTTCCTCAGTGCTGCTTCCAAGGATGGTCTTTAGGATTTTCCTCCTCTGCTTACAGAAGAAACCAAGATCTCTTGGATGCATTTCCTGTCTCTCTTCTTTTAAGTTCTGAACCCCCCTGGGTCATTTTTCAGGCCTTACCAGGGCTCTTTCCCATGCTGTATGGGTTGGCAGAGTTCAGTGATGGCATCATCCTGCTTTCTGGGAGGGAATGAGGTTGCTCTGTTGCAGCACCTCATAAGTGAAGCTGTCTTCCATAGTTACCTTTGAGTTCATGCTGAACATGCAGAGTTAAATGAAAGGAGGGTTTACCTTCCCTTCAGGCACTGCCTCTGTGTGTTCCCATCCTGTGCTGTGCCTGCCAGAGCCCAGAGAGCCTGGCTGCCTGCAGGTCAGTGTTGTAATGGGGCTGCTTTGTTGCTTTTATGGTCTTAACTGCTAAAAGGACCCTGCTCTGTGCAGAGATCTGTTTATAGGTTAGTTTTCTTCAGCTACCAAGGCAGCTCCCCTTTTTCTGGTGTCAGTAGGATTGTTGGGAGCAGTCTCTTGCTCTCTGCTGTGTCCTGGAAGCTGAATATTCATGCCTGTTCTTCCATTTTCCTTAGACAAGCATGTTCTGTGGGCCAACAGCTTGTTGTCATTTGCTCTCCTGTCTTGGACCTGGTGTAGTAATTGCAGTGGCCTTCTGTGATGGAATTCTTGGGCTGCCATCAGTTAGTTGCTGTGTTGCTACTGATCATCTTGGCATCTTCAGCTGCAGAAAAACTGATGGTGGAGAAATAATGAGGTTATGACCTGCTACCAGTTTGCAGGAAAGGGATTGATTCATTCTAGGCAGGGCCCTTGATCCTGTCACCAAATCACGTCCACTCAGTGTCACTGCCCAGGACACTCCCCAGTCTGGGGTCGCTCAGTCCATCCACAGCAGCCAAATGCTGTCAACTGGATGGATTCTCTGTCTTGGAAATGCATGCAGGGCTCCTGTGCACAGTCTGGCTCACTGTGCCCGGGTCGATTTCCCAGGAACTCTGTGCATCTCACAGTGAGTGTGGCAGAAGGAGTTTTAGAGATTATCTTCTGGGGGAAGAAACAGCTTGATGGACAGACCCATGAGGGCTCCTGTTCTGACTGAGGAGAGGAACAGAAATAACATGTTTTGGGAAGGAGAGTCCCTTTCCCTGGCAGTCAGTGGTTGTTTGTCCAGTGCCTGAGGAGCATGGACAAGTTGCTGAGCGCTGTCACCTGGGAGACATGAAAGATGATGTCTGGACATGCTTCATCACACAGGTCTCAAGACACCTTGTCTCAGCTGAGGGTTCCCTTGTGCTTGCACAGCAAACATGCAGTTGTAGAGATGCAGTGACGAGTGAGCAAGTTTGTCCAGGGCTTGGGCTGCTCTGTAGCCTTGCACCAGTGGGAGAGATGGAGAGCTTGTCTCTCACTTGGTGCCAGTTTCTCCTGCCTTTCCTTATTCTTCTGTGCTTTGATCTCTCATGCTTTGAGTGTTTTCTGGCAGACATCAGCAGCAGGAGCTTCTTTGCCTTTTTCTTGCTCTGGACACCACAGCAGCACTTTCTCAGAGGCCCTGCTGTGCTGTGGGACCTGTCAAGAGTGGTGGGGCATGTGGAGAGGCAACACCACAGAGCCGTGGTACTCAAGGAATATCTTCTTTCTAGAGCCAGCACCTTCTGCCCGGGATGCAGGGCTTGGTGCCCAGTGGGGACTGAGAGGGACCTGAGTGCAGGTGAGCTGGCACACGGCCAGGACTCCTCTTCTAAACGGATTTCTCTGTTTGCCCCCACAGAATCTCAGAACCTGCCAAAGCAGCCCCCGCTGATGCTTGCCCTGGGCCAGGCCTCGGAGTGTTTGCGGCTCATGGCTCGCGTGGGCTTGGGCTCCTGCTCCTTTGCCAGAGTAGACGACTATTTGCACTAGCCACAGAGCAAGATGGAGTTGACATCGTTGAGTGCTGCCCTTCACCCTCCGTTGCTGCCACTCTGCACCACCTCGTTCAATAGCCTGACCTCCCTGCCACCGACACCCCTCTAGCACACACACACACACTGCCTGTGAAAGGATTGAGTGAGTCCCTCACTGTGTGGCTACTCCTGACCCCAGGAACAATTGGCAGATCTCACCTGTGTCCCTGCCATTGCTGCGGCTCCAGCAGCACTCAGTATTTCACTGGTTATTCTAATGTAGCGCCTTCTGATGTAGGGATTTCTCTTTGTTTTGATTTGAGTTGTTTCTCATGGTTCCACCAATATTTTATCTGGAGAGTTTTGCTGAGCTGGTTTATGCTGATTTACTGAGGAAGCTGATCAAGTTGGTGACAGCTTGTTCTTTCCTTCCCTTCTCCCTCCATCGTGCACATACAGCATCATCTTCTGTGCTAGTTATCTGAACTCTTCTCACAGTGGCAGTTCAGAGGGTTGTTTTTTTTTTTTATTTGAATCATGTTTATTAAAAAGGTCTCTTCCACCTCCACAAAGTCATTGATGTATTTATTGCCCACAGACTCAGTCCTAGACATGCACATCATACAACCAACCCCACAGGAGACCTGCTGAGGTAGGTCCTGTCACGCACTAATGGTGGGAGTCAGAGGAGCCTCGTCCTTCATGGTGCCTCTCTTAAGAGCCCAAGGCTCTCAAAC
Organism: Hafferia zeledoni; assembly: GCA_035583235.1. Taxonomy (NCBI): domain Eukaryota; kingdom Metazoa; phylum Chordata; class Aves; order Passeriformes; family Thamnophilidae; genus Hafferia; species Hafferia zeledoni. The sequence goes on along the minus strand of JAWWEV010000022.1, from coordinate 14,131,373 downwards.
TTGGCTTTGTGAGTGGGAAGAGTAGACTTGACATTGTCTGTGTTAGTGGTTGTGCTGGAGAAGTTTCTCTCAGCCCTGAAAAGTAGTTAAATCCAGCTCTCCCAGCAGCTGGAGGGACAGGGCTGATGAACAGGAAGTCATCTGCCACTGCATGGGTGGAAGCAGGTTGTGTGAGCCTGCCAGAAACATCCATGGGTGCTGCCCCACTGGGCCAGCAGTTTTTTGTTAAATTAACAAATCCCCCTTTTTCTCCATGTAGGAGGGCTGTGTCACTAAGACTCAGTAATAACAGTATTTCTTGCCCCCACATCCCTGTAACACTGATCTAAATGAGCACTTCTGAATTTTGGAAGTGTCTGAGAAACCTGTGCTGAGCTGTGCTCACCCTCTCGAGTGGGACATGCTGAGATCAGGTTGTGGGTTGGGGTCCATACCAGCCTTGTCAGGCCTGAGCCGTTCAGGATTTTAAAGTTTACTAAACTAATTATCGAAGTTTCAGGCCCAAAAGAGACCAGCAAAGAGCTGTGGATGAGTAACCTCCTAGTTAGATGGACTAATGTGTCCATGCTGTGGTGTGTGTCAGGCCCAGGGACTGCAGTGTTACTCAGCATTCAGACCACCTGTCTGTGAGTGTTCTGAGTGTGTGCTGGTACCTGGCGAGGCTGTGGGCAGGAGTGTGTGCTTTGCATCCTCTGCTGTACCATTAAGAGATGGCAGGTTCAGCCTGGCTGCTTGGCAGGAGTTGTAATTCTGCACCAAATGAATTTTAGGTCAGTAGCTCTAGGGAGGACCCAGGGGAGCTCAAACTGAACGTGAATTTTACTGCTGTTCTTGATTTGGTTTTTTTTTTAAGGATCAGAGAAAGACGAACACTTTGTACTGAGGTTTGCCCTTAAAATGGAGCTTAGCCTGTGCCAGGACTTAAAGCAGCAAGAGAACTTGTGTGCCACTGAGAAGGGAAGGTGGTGTGTGACCACTGAGCTTTAAGGATTTTCTGCATTTGCAGGCTGGATTTGCAGCTGGCACATGAGGTCTGGAATCAGGCAGAGCAGGGGTCAGGTGTCTCCTACACTGCAGAAGATGACTGTGGCAGTGAATGTGCAGATGGTGTTGGAGGTGGTTGGAAATGCTATCCCTGCCTTTTGGTGAAGGTGCACAGTGTGTAGAGGCAGTGCTAGAGCCATGGTGGCCTATGGAAATGAGCAGCAGGAGATTTGGAGGTGGCAGAGATACTTTGGTCAGATCAACTCAAATAGTTGAAAAAAGCAGAGGGAGCTCTACCACAGCCTTTCTTTTAGGGAGGCAGAGGCAGAGGGCTGCGCTAAGCAGAAGAATTTAACTTGCAAATCTGAGGCTTCTGTTTCATTGCTGGGGAGCAGCTGATGTGCCTGAAAGCTCATCTGTTGATTTTCAGCTCTGCTTGTTGTCCTGCAGATCGATATCACCCCAGCCTGCAGTCCTTGCCTTCCTGCAAGTGCAGAGATAACTCAGTGAGCTTCCTTCCTGAAGCTTCTCATCCCAAATGTGCCAGGGCTGCCTGTCCAAGCCCACCAGACCCCAGAGCCTGAGGCCGTGTGTGAACTTGGCCTGGTGAGATTCTCCTGCAGGCTCTCCATTCCTTAGGCCAGGCTTAGGGCCAGGCTGAGTGTGGGAGCTGAGGTTGGAAATACTCGAGTACCTGGCTTTGACAACTTCCTCTGCTGTCAGTCACTGTTTAGCTTGCAGCAATCTGGCTGCAGTCAGACCTCTCTCATCTTTGTAGCTACACCATCTCTATCTGAGGGGTTTGGGTTCCTCCTCCTTGTGGTTTCTTTAAGCCCAGTCTTTTCATCTTGCATCATAGTAATGCCCCACTTGTTCTCTCAGCAAAGTTGTGCTGACTGTCTTGGAGCATCTTTTTTTATTTTGGTTTCCCTTTCATTACCAAAAAAACCCCAAACAAGAGATGTTCTTAGATATCTGGTTATTCTGGTGCCAAGAAATGTGTGAAATGTTACTTGGGGATTTTTAATTTATTTCAAGTGGTCTGGTGGTTTCACTTCTGGTTTCTTGCTTGTTGTGCTCAGATTCTGATTAACGTGGCCATGACTCAGTGTGGGGAAGATAAGTGTGTTTGCAGTTTGTGGTGGGGTTAGGCCTCAACCTACTCCTGATTCCTAGATAGGATTTATGACTTGATTTTCCAGGTTGTAATTCAAAGCCTCTTGCCTTTGAAGCTCCCTGGCTGCTCTTTGATGGTTCATGTTGGCTGAAACTTGGTTTGGATTGTTGCAGTAATTTTAAAAAACAGAACTAAAGTGAACTGAGGTCTTTAACTTTGAATGTGGCTGAACACAAAACCAGAGGCTACATGCAGTTCAAAAATTACTTTTATAAAAGTGATTTGGGATTTGTTATTCCAAGTACCTCGAGCGACCTGGTCGCTGCTCCCAAGAGTCCTTCAGTACTGCCATGTAAGTGACAGTAGCCCAATTCCCTGCCTGTTAAGTGGCCTTTTGAGAACAACAGTTTGAGAAGTCCAGACCTGGAGCCTTGTTTAAAGTGTCCCTCAGGGGTTCTGTGGAGGGGTCTTCATGGAGCTGAAGTGCATCACCAGGCTCTTCTCCCCATGGACAAGGCCTTGTGCTGTTCCCACGAGCAGTGAGTGAGAGCATCAAGAATACATTGGGAGAACTTCAGAGTGAGTTGCAGTGGAGTAGCTGGGATAAGGGTTTTGGGGAGGTGTATTCACCTCATACACCTGGTAGTCCGGCCTGTGACCATCTTAGTGGCCTCTCCTGGATACATTCCAGTTTGTGGACATTTCTCCTGTAACAGGGGAGCCAAATCTTATTCCTCTTAGTTCCTGTTCGTCTTGGAACCATCCTATTCCAGATGATTCTTCTGGATGCTCCATGAGCCTGTCCCAACAAGTATTTAACAAGAGCTAAGTCAAGACTTAGAGGGTTGAATGAGGTCTCAGGTGGGCCCTCCCTTGAGCAGGGAGGTCTATTTCCTGTGCATCCTTCAGTGTGCTCCCAGGGCCAGCTTGTTTTGGGAGGAATTTTTACTGGTACCAGCTCTCCCCTCTTGCTTCTCTGCCTCCCACAGTCCCAGTATTATCCCAGCTACATGACCACCAGTAGTGGTATCTTCACTACTGGGTGCAGATCTGGGCATGATGGTCCCTTTCTGTCACCCCATAGGATCCCCTCAGCCTGCAGCTGGTCTGGCTGCAGTGCTTCTGCTGTTCTTTGAGTGTGATTAGGAACTGAGCCCTTCCTTGTATGCAGCCAGCAGAATGGAGGGACTCCCAGGTGAGGCACTGGACAATGTGCAGCATCCAGCTCTTGGGGGGAGGTTGCCCATTGGCTGTTCTCCCTCCCCTCCAGCCCCCTGTGTGTACCAGAGCTGGAACTTGTTGCCCTGGGACATAAGAAAGATGTGTGATTATGGATGCTACAGCCTGTTTCTATTTCCAACATCCTGGTGGTCCTTGCTGTGCTGCTGCCGACTGGATTAGGACACCAGGAGTTGCAGTTGTGACTGGTGTGGAAAGTGGGACCCTCCAGGAGTATCATTCCCTGTAGTTACCTACACCTGGGAGCTTCCCATATGCTTCCTTATTCCTTCTGGTTTTTTACAGTGACATCTCAACCTGTCCTCAAGCTGTGTCCTTGTTTTTCACATTTTATTAAGGCATCTTTACCATTCTTTAAATAGCTTTGTTCTTGAGTCTCCCTTGAACAACTGGAGCAACCAGACCTGCTGGAACTAGTTCTGGGGATTGAATATATAATTTTCCACTTTGGGCATCAGGGATGATGAACCATCTCCTCCTTCAGCAAAGCAAACCAGGTTGGATTGCTGCTGTGCTTTGGTACCGGTCTGTGTTAATACATAGCAGGTGTTGCTTAGATGCAAGTTCCAGAGTTTGCTCTGCTGTTGTGGGGTTGAATTGGGAAGGTGAATTGTGGCAGCCAGGCTGTAGAGCAGTGTGTAAATGCTGTGAGGCTCTGTGGGGCACCACATGGGATCGGGAAGCTTTTCCCATGCAGAAGCAGAGTGCAGACTTGAACTGCCCCAGGGGTAGCAGGTGGAGAGGGTGGTCCATCACGCTCCAGTCCTGGGTGCAGTGAGGGCCCGTGGGGCTGGTCACAGCCTGAGGAAAGGAACACCTTGAACAGCTCCTAGTCCATGAGTGTCCTTTGCAGAAGGAGCAACTTCCTTCCAACCCTGCTGCTCTGAGAGCAGCCTGAGTAGTGGGTCAGGGAGGGAGTAGGTCTGTTGTAAGAGCTGGTGTCGGGTCTCCAGCACATGTTTGTCCCAGAGTGTTTCTGCAGAAAGGCTTGGGAAGGACATGCCAGGGGACATGCTGGGTGCTGCTGGACCCTTCTGCCCCAGAGCAGTGAGTGATGGAGGGAACTGCAGTGCAGCAGCTCTTACAAGCCAGAGATGGCTGTCAGCCTTGTCCCGTCTGCTGTGTAGGGCAGAGAGCTGGAGGAGGTGTTTCCAGGGGGCTGGGAGGAGCTACAGCAGATTTGAGAGGAAAGAGGAGCAGTTGAGAACCTGGAGCCATGTTCCATAGGACTAGCTGCTCTCCACCATCCTTCCTGCAATAAGAGGTGGCAGGTGATGGATGGCTGATCATGCCATGTCTGTCCCTCTCCCCACATCACACACCACAGCTCAGAGCCTGCAGCTTGAGCTGTAGCAGTGTCCAACAAGCCAGGGAGTCATCCAGACTTGAACACCAGACATGTCCTGCCAACTGTTTCATTTCCAAGAGAGAGGCTTAACTCTCTCCTGCTCACAAGAAGCCCACGAGTCCCATGTGGGATTTACACTCACATCACCACAGAAGGATCCTGGAGGCCATGCAAACCTCTGGTCCTTGATAAATATCCCCTGACCAGGCAGACACATTTTCTCTGGTCTCTCCATTTGGGTCCAGGCACTTGCTCAGATGTTTTTGCTCGGAGGACTTCAGCTGCATCCTTCCTCCAGAAGGGAGAACAGAGGGATTTTGTAGGCTGGGCTTCTCACGGGCTCAAACTTGGAGAAAGGCAAAACAGTAGCAGTTCTGGGGATAATCTGGATTTAAAAAAAAAATCAAAAATTACAAGTATGGTGAATTCCAGACCAAGGACTCTGCACACGTGTTGGATTGGGATTGGGATTGTCTCTCTCAGTCCTGCCTGTGGATGCTCTTCATGGCTCTGCAGCTGGGGCAGGCAGGAGGAGGCTCCGGGCACCTGAACCTCTCACATGCAGCAGGGCAAGCCCCAGGATCTGCCCACCATGCAGTGAACTCTTCTCTCCTGCTGGTTGCTCAAAACTCAGGTATGAAATGCTCAGCTGGAGCATGGGGTGCAAGGTCTCTGCAGGTTTCCCACCAGCCCTGGAGGAGTGGCTGACGCCGGGCAGATCTCCCTGTGCCACTCCAGGCTTCTCATCGCCTTTGGAGAGGAGTTTCCTCTTTGGTACAACGTTGGCTCAATGGACATTACACGAACTGTGCACATTGATTCAGTCTAAGCTTAGTATTTGTGAATTAAGTTATCTGATGCTTCGCATGAAAACTTCAAAAAGGGGATTGGGGGGGGATTTTAACTTGAGAAAAAGCCTATGAAAATATACTGGAAATATGGTAAAATCGACATTCTGCTGTATATTGACAGAATTATTTTTATTAAAATACACATCCATGTGCAAGAGCCAGTGTGGAGCCGTGTGCTTTGTCAGTCTCTGCTCTCCAGGGAAGGCGAGTGCGGAGCCGGCGCTGTCGGCAGGTCGTGTAGGGGATGCACAATCCACGAGGTGTTTGCCCCCCAGCATCAGATTCTGCTTCAGCCTTCCACCACTGCTTCATCCCATGGTTCTTACAGTTTGCTGGTAAAAATGTCATTGGGGATGTTCTCCTGTGCCATTCAGTATCCTAGAAAATACAACCCTGCTGTGTTTTCTAACTGAGTGTGAAACATTGATGGAGTTTTGGGCACTTGCCACATTCCTTGCCTTCACCTTTCCCAGGTTTTCTCATGTGCATTTGCTCCTCTCCCATGAGATGATGTACCAGCAGCCTGGTGTGAGTATCTGGGATCTCACGCTGCCCCCACCCCTCCCCAGGCCTGCAGAGGGACAGGCAGCCAGGACACCTCTGCCCATCTGCAGCAGGTCATGTCCTCACTGTCCCAGCACTGTGGACATTATTTCTCATCTCCCTCAGGTATTTTGCAGTGCCCACCAGCACATTTGGAAGCTTACAAGGTATTAAGGGTTTGGTAGATCAGTATCTCCACTTACGACCCCTTAATTTTAGAGCACCTGCAAAGCCTGTGGGGCTGCAAGCATGCTCTGAGGATGTATAGCCTTACCTAGGGGGTCAGGGTAACCTCACCTCTGTGTCCTTGACCTGAGTGTCAAGCCTTGGCTCCACTATCACATTCCCAGTGAAGCACACTGTGGCCAGTTTGCTGCCACAGCCCAGAGAAACACGTGCTTGTGGCAAAGATTTTTTCAGTTGCACCATGCCCTGGGCTTGCAGGATCTGCCTCTTGGGCTGGAGAACCAGGAAAAATTCAGAGAGCAAATTATGGCAATGAGTCTTTATTATAAATATTTGTTGCACAGGCACAGCCTGGCAGGGTAGTGACAGCAGGAGGAGCTCGGTGGCTGGTCCATGGTGCTGTGACACCTGATGCTGCTGGGGTACAGGCTGGCTCCCTGCAGTGACGGTGCCCGCTGCCACAGCACCCTCTGGAGCAGTGCTGTGAGCACTGTCTGCTCGCTCCAGATGCAGGACTGGATGGTCAAGTCAGATAGTGGATGGATTTCATTTTTTCTTTTGAAGCTTTTTGATGGCTTTCTTCACCCAGGGCTTCTTAGGGTCGGCACAGATATCACCATTGGCAGTCACAAACCTACAATGAGTTAGTGAGGAAGAACAGTGAGCTGTGAGCCATTCCCTTCCCATGCACTACTTCTCCCCTCCCTCTGTGCATCCTCATCCTGGATAGAGGCTGGGAGCCATTGCCAGCAGCCCATGCCCCCCTTGATGGTGCATGTCTGAGTCTTCCCCGACCACTGGCATTAGCAGAAAGCACTAAAACCTATTTTTCCCCCTTTGTCCACCCCACAGAGCTACTTTCCTACCACAGCCCCCTCCAGGCACATGCTCCTGGCTGGGACTGAGCCATCTGCAGGGTGGATGGGATGGAGGAGCTGCTCCATCTCCCCACCATGCCAGGGTGGGTGGGAGGCAATCCCTGGGGTACTCACACAACTGCAGGCATCGAGCAGTCACTGGGTGTCATGTAGTAGCTCAGCATGTGTCTCATGGGTTTCTGTGCGTAGTCAAAGCAGCAATCGCTGGGTCTGACGTGGGCTGTGAAGGGAATGGAGGGATGTTTTAAATACCTTTGGCAGCATTTTGCAACTAATTGCATCACCAGGCAATGACACTGCAGGATATGGAACTGTGGAGCTTCTTGGCAGCTCCTACAACAAGGATTCCCTTCATGGCAGCAAGCACAGGACTGGGACATGGGCGGTGGGGAGGGGAACAGCACAGGATGCAGCACCCCACAACCTGTACTGCTGCAGCCACCAGAGTGCATGGTATGGTCCGGGTGCTCAGTCTGGGGATGAGATTTTGGGGGTTTCCAAGGCAGGGGCACAACTTGCAGAGTGTTTTGAGTGTTTTGGGAGGCTCCAAGCAGCTGCTTGTGCTCCCCCCACTCCAACCACTTGGTCATTCAGCTGAGACCTGGGAAATGGCTGCCAGAGTGTCCCCCAGGATCCTGCAGCATCTCCCCAGAGCTGGGTTCCTTCCATCCATCCATCCATCCATCCATCCATCCATCCATCCATCCATCCATCCATCCATCCATCCATCCATCC
>JAWWEV010000022.1:14097718-14122726 GCA_035583235.1 Hafferia zeledoni | reverse complement strand
TGGGATGGGATGGGATGGGATGGGATGGGATGGGATGGGATGGGATGGGATGGGATGGGATGGGATGGGATGTCAGGCAGAAAAAGCCACACTGGACCAAACTAGCAGGGATGCCAGAGCAAGGGGTGGCAGAGATGCTTTTGGTGGGTTCAGGAGATTTTATAGAAGGGGAACAAATGGGGCAGTGGCAGTGGGGTGTCTGAGGACAGTCTGGGTCTGATCACAAGTCTGAGCCCAAGTGTTGCCTCTGCCTCCCACACAAACACTGGGATTGAAATGGGAGGGTCAGAGGGATGGACCTGCACAGACAGGTCATTTCTGCAGGGAGATGGGACAAACCCTACCACAGCCCCAGGAGAGTCATCCCAGACCCCAGAGAGGACCCCAAGGGCAGGAGGGGCAGGTGGCACAGACTCTGAGAGCAGCACCATGGAGGACTGGTGGACATCAGCTCAGCTTCCATGCAGGGAGGACAAGATGCAGCTGTGATTTGCATGTGGGGAGGGGGTGAGGACCTGGAGGGAGCCCACACAGGATGATGGTGAGTGGGAGCACAGGAGGAAACCTGGCTGTCGTCTGGGGATGAGACAAGCCAGGGCTTCTCAGAGAAGAAAGGTGGAAATGGACTTCCTTGAAGATTATCTCATGTTTGCACGACTTCTCTGTAAGGAGAAAGGAGAAGGAAACAAATCAAATGTGCTGAAAACTCTGGTTCAGAAGAAATGGTCTGCAGGACATGGGGTCAAGTGGCCTGGCATGGGGCAGGGTGGCTGTGCAGAGAGCTGGGCATGGCACCACTGGGTGCTAATGCCACTTTCCCCAGGAAAGGGGTCTGGAGGGAGAAAACACCTGACACACAGCAGCTACTGAGTCCTCTTCTATGGACTCTGAATCCCCACTTAGCTCCCCTGCCCTCCTTTCTGCAGCTCCTAACATGTCCCTGATGTACAGACCCTCGAGCCCGCAGGCACCAGGGTCAGGCCACCTCCTGGGCATTGGTTAAAAGCAAAGGGCTGTAATTAAGGGAGAAATGAGCTAGTGGCTTTTTTCCAATCAACATCTCCTGGCACAGAAAACCTTGTGTGCCAAGCCCTGGGCTCCCTTTTCAGGCTTACCTGAGGCAAACAGTTACTCTTCCTTTCCCATAGCTAATTATTCCTGTCCCCAGTCCAATCAGAAGCAATAGTAGATGTTTCCATTATCTGCTTTTCATAAAGCAAATCAGTGCATGTTGGGTATCTGAAGGCCTGGAGAGGCCCCACAAGGCGAAGTTTGGGGTTTGGATTTAGTTTTCTCCAGACTCTTCAAAACTGCAGCAACTGGGGTGCTCCCAGCAACCTCCTGGGCCATTCCCACAGACTTCAGGTGTGGAGCTCTTGGATAGGTAAATGCAAAGGCAAACGGCCCTCTCTGCAGATAGAGGAAAGGGGATGGGTTGTGTACAGGATTTTATGGGTTTCCAAACCACCTGCAACCTCACTATAATTAATAGTTGAATAGAATTTTTTGACTGAGGAAAAGCCCTACTTTAGAAATTAAAACGGGTAAGCATGGACAAAAAAACCCCACAGCAATGTAGAGATGGGAAATATTCTCTGACTCATATAATCTTTTGGGATTTGAGGAAGTAATCATAAAAATTAATAGTTTAACAGAGTACATGAACCCTCTGCATATGATAAATGCCAGTGGAGCCCTGAGGTCTGTGCTGCATCCCTGCCACAGCTGTCAGGAGAGGGCACCAAGTCCAAACAAACAGGGTGACTCCGTGGTCTGAAGGCTCAGAAGGGATAAAGGTAACGGCTTAAGGGGCTTCTTCAGGTTGAAGCATCTTCTGGTGAACCCACAGATCTCCACCTGTCTCTTGGTTCCCAGAGTGTCAGGGACATCCCTCAGCTCTGGGTGGGTTTTGCCTCTGCTGTGAAAGCATCTCTGAAGCTGCTGCAGCCAAAATCCTGTTCCCCAGGAGCAGGGGGTGCTGACAGGACGGATCTCAGGGTGGCTCTTGCTCAGGGACTGGCTGAGCATCGTCCAGCTGGGGGCAAGTGATGGCTCTTTTATCACTTCGTGGGTTTTCTGGTGGGTTTCTTTTTTGGGTTCATTCTCTTCTTTTTTTTTCCCCCCTTACTGAAGTGTCACAGGGAAAGGAGGAAGTGGAGATGTTCAGAATTACAGCATTTGTCTCCCCAGGTCACTGTCACACATGGTGGAGCTCCACTGGCCATGGCTGAACACCTGCCTGACAGTGGGAAGGAGTGAATGAATCCCTTATTTTTCTATGCTTGTGTGCACACCTTTTGCTTTATTTATTAACCTGTCTTTATCTCAGCCCATGTCTTTTCTCACTCTTGCCCTTGCAGTTCTCCTCCCCATCCCAAAACCCTGGCAGGGATCACTGCTGAGCTCCCAGGGACCCTGGCAGGGGTGGGACTTCCAGGGCTAGATGTGCATGAATCCCTTGTCTGACTCAACATCCCCTGTGTGTGCTCCCTGCCCAGGGAGATCTGCAGAGAAGCCCTCCCTCTGTACCCAGCTCAGAGACACCACAGCCCTGGGGCAGACGTGGCAGCCAAGCTGTGCTCCTGCACAGGGCAGCACAAGGGACAAGCTGAAACCTCCAACCCCAAAACTGATGGCAGTTTTGCACCTAAAAGCCCTCAGAGGAGTCTTCAGCCCCTTTGGGTCCCACTGAAGTGAGTACACAAATGCCCTGGACTCACAGAGTGCCATCCATCCCCTCCTGCCTGACCCAGGTGAGACCCAGTGGGAAGAGCCCCCACTCCACGCCAGCCCCTTGGCCAGTTCCATGTCTCGACCTGCTGGCAGCAGCACAGTCGTGGGGCCCGGAAAAGAAAGGACACCACTCTCCAATACCATGTGAAGTAAACTTTATTTTATGACTGTGATCAGCAGGCAGGTGCTGGCAGGACCAGCAGCATTCCAGGAGCTGGTGCCTGGCTGGTGGATGTAGTGCAGGGCTCTGGGGAGTCAGTGCCCTCCCCCAGCAGCAGAGACCTCTGCAGCCCCTTCTGGGAGGATGACTGTAAACCTTCCTTCCCACCAGGGTGTTGGGTAGCCTGAACCAGGGCACCCACTCTACATCATGGAGCATGACGTTCTTTCTTCTTTTGAAGCTTCACAACTGCTCTCTGCACCCAGGGCTCCTCTGGGTTTGCACAGATCTTGGTCCCGTTCTTGGTCATAAATCTGTGAAGGTTAAAGATGAAGTTTTGTGAGAAATCACAGCTATAATCCCACTGGTGCCCATGCCATCCTCCCTCTGCTGACTCTTTCTCCATTCCCTTTGTCCCTCCATGCTGTCTCTGGGTACTTGGTGTCCTACAATCAGCTCATCCTGCAGCCCAGCCCCTCTGGAGCCTGTGCAGAGCCTTCAGGAGCTGCAATGGACTCATGTCCCTAACTCTGCACAGATCATCATGCCCTCCCCTCTTCATGCTGCACAACTATGGAGGCTACAAAGACCTGTCCCCAGATGGGACAGGTGAACTGAATCTGTGGTGGCCCAGGAGACAGCACAGCAGTGGGGAAATCAGCAGGACTTACACAATTGCTGAGTTAAAACACTCCCTGGGAGTTAAGTAGAAATCCTTCAGGTTCGCCAGTCGCAGGGGAGACTTTACATAATGGAAGCAGCACTCAGATGGAGCATAAGGGGCTGGAAAAGACAAAGAAAGATGGTGAACACTGGCTCTGGAAGGCAGTCTGTCTTTAGAACCTTCCCTCATGACAAGGCTGATGCACACAACATCCCCCAAACTCTGCAAATGCTGCCATGAGGACCCACAGGTGCCCTGTTCCTTCATTCCCTGCATAGGAGGATGCTCCAGGTTATCATCCAGCACCAAAAGCTGTGCAGCAGCTCTGCCAAAACCATCCAGCCCCAGAAGCAGTTCCCATCCTTCCCTGTACCCTGGGATGTGTCGCTCTGCCCTGGCCAGGGAGTTGCTCCTCCTGCCAGCAGCACCATCTCTGCTCCACACTGGGGTTTCCAGTGGGATGACCCCAAGCAGTGGTGGCCCAGGAGGTGCCTTACCTGCACTGGAACGTGGTGAGAGCATGAGGAGCATCACGAGCAGCAGGACTGTCCTTGCAGTGAACATGATGGCTGTGGGAAGGCTCTTCCTCGCCGAGTGCTGCTCTGCCTCTCTGGAGGAGCTCAACTGTGAGCTCAGGAAAGGAGGAGCTGCAATTTATCCTCTCCACCCCTCCCCACATCAGCCCTTTTCCGAAGAATTTGTAACAAATTGAAGGAAAAGGTCTACTACCCTGTGTCCTGACCCGTGGGGATTTCCATGTCACATGGGAGCACTGGGGTTATGGTCGGAGTCAATACCTGGAAAGACAGCAAACTTTGTCAACTTCTGTGTTCAGTGAGACAGGGACAGCCAGGAGGGAAGTGAAACCTTTTTCTGTGGAGGTATGAACTCAAAAGATCCTAAGCTGTTGGAGAGGCAAATCATGGCAATAGGAAAGGCAAAGCTCAGCATTCCATGTAAAGTAATTTTTCAGCCCCACATTTCACAAAAGTGCTGGAGACAGTTGGATGGCTTCAGAATTCCTGGAAAGCATTAAGCAGAGACATGGTGACTGCCACTGCCACCAGCCTTCGGTGGCTCAAGAGCTGCAAGTTGACAAATACTGGCAGAAATTGTATCATATTCCATGCTGTTTCTATGGAGAGGAACAAAAATCCCTGTTCATAGTTGGGAAGTGTGAGGTGCAAAGAGAAGGGGGGTACAGTCAAGTCCTTCCTTGCAAATGGGACTGGCTTAGCCCCTGCCTTCAGGATAGGGCAGGAGTCAGCATCAGGCTGAGGGGAATGGTTAAAAAGTTGGTGCTCAAAGTTTTTGGGTGTCTTTCCACCATCTTATGTCTTCCACAGCCTTGAAGCACCCCAGATCTCTGTGTTAACCTGGGGGGGCAGCTTCTCCTCCCTGTACTGGACTCTCTCAGACCTTCTGCAGGTTCTTGTCAGTCATGCTGAGCCTTTGCTTGGACACCTTTTTTCCCCATTCCCTCTTTTTAACCAGTCTCTGACTGGATACAAGGAGCAGCAGAGTCCCATGCAGACTCCTGGGGCACCACAGTCCCCCCTAACACTCTGTGAGCTACTCAAAGGCCACCTCAAGCTCTTCTTCACACAGCACCCCCCAGCCACCCTCTGGAGCAGAGCTCTGTGCCTGGGACTGCATCATCCCTGGGTGCCTTTTAAAAAGCTTGGGAGAAAATCATCCACTGCTCTGGTCATTCCCCTGTCTACCCAACCTCGGCTTCAGTCAGACCCATCTCCTGCTGCAGAAGGCTCAAGGAGCCCAGGGAGGTGTGCCAAGGCTCTTCCCAGCCCAGCAGAAATTATTAAACATGTGCTTACACTCCTGCTCAGCTGCCGTGGAGAGAGGGAGTCCCTGTGCCTCAGAAGCAGGACTTGGCCCAGGAGGAGCTGACATGAGGCCACCCACGCTGTGCAGCCATCCAAGGTCTACACAGAAAGTGTTTTGGTCCCACAACCCTAAGGACAGTGCCATTCTGTGTGTGCTCAGCCCACTGACTCCGTGTCTCTCTGAGCTGTAATGAATTCCTCCAGCACTCTTGTTGATCCCTTGACACATCTTTCCTTTCTCCCACAGCTCTGTCGATGTTCTCTTCCCCAAGCTCTCCTGCAGCCTCAGGTGCCTCTCCAGGAGCCTCTCCCCAAACCAGGCACAGGTGGCATGATGCTGTCACACCCCTGGCAGACATCCTCAGCGTGGGGGAGTGCAGGCTCCCCTGCAGCCATGGACCAAGGCAGCACACAGCCTGCCCATCCACGGCCTGGACACTGATGGATGCAAAAGAATTTTGGGGATGGATAAGCATATTCTGCTGCAAATCCATGACATGTCTCCCTGTGGCCTGGGGGATGCTCTGGGTGGGCTCCCAGGGCCACCACTGCTCTGAAGTGAGGACACCTCATGAAGCTTCTGCAGAGCTGCTCTTGCTTTTCTGGCAGAATGTCTGGCCAAGGATGCTCTGCTTCCCCTTTCTCGGGTTTTCAAGCCATGTCTGTGGAAGCCAGATGATTCACAACTCCATGAAGACCTTTTGATGTTTCTTCTTTTGGCAAGGGAAAAGCTGATGTGCAGACATTTGTTGATACGTGCTGGAAAGCCCCACTGCTGGCCGAAGTTTCCCTTTCATTTGAATGGACTCTGAACAATTCACTTGTTTACATAAAAAATGAACAGCATCCTATTTGTTCTGCAAGAGGAGGAGGGAAGCTGAGGGGGACTGTGCCAGCAGTGTCAGTGAGGAGAGTGCCATGTCAGTGAGGAGAGAAAGGAACTGGGCAGAACAAGCCCCACACTGGAAAGTGGGGTCTCAGTGGGTGACTGAGCACACCCAGCTGTGCTGGAAAACACAACCACGAGGTCATCATGCCTTGGGAAGGCACAGGCTCTGCACTGCAAGAACAACTGGACTGCCAAGGCAGGAGATTTGGTTGAGCATCACCTGGCCATCACCCAGTGCCTAAAACTGTCCCCAGGGAGACAGTGGGTGTGTTTGAAGTAAGTTTTTTATGTTTTCTTCTGTTCTACTCAGTGTACTTTGAGTCTTCTCCATTTACAATATGAAATATTCTAGTTTTGCTTCTTTTAAAGCCTCAGCTTTCTGAGTGTAAAGCCCCTTCACGTTTCCTTGGGGGACTCACCCAAGGGTCTCCCCAGCTCCATTTCGAAGCTCTGGTTACTCAGGATACAATCACAAACAAAAGGTGATCCTCTTACTCCTTCCCGGAGTCAGAGCTCACCCTGTGACTCCAGGTACGACCATGCCAGGTCCTACAGCCTGGAAAGACACTCTGAAATGAGGAAAATGAGAGTCTTTTCCAAAGCCTGCTTCCTACAGACAGACACTGGGGACCACCAAGTACTGTAAGCTGGTGATCTGAGATGCATCCTGTGCGGTAAGTCCTGCCCGGAGCCACGAGACATGGAAGCTGCAGGAAGGCTGTGTCCAGGAGCCCTTCCCCAGGGCTCTGTCTGCACTGATTTACTGGGCAAGCTTGTCCACTGGCACAGGGACAGAAAAGAACCCCGCTGTGGCCAGGCAGGAAGCCCTCACTGCTGTGGCCAAGCAGAGGCAGAGGTGGATGCACGTGAGTCAGAAACTGGAAGGGCCACTTTGCTAAGAAAGACAAAAAAACAATCTGATGCCAATTTTCTCAAACACACTGAAAAGGAAACATTTTCCTATTTTTATCCGATGAGATTAATCAACTGCCTCGGGGTTAAGTGAGGTCTTATGGTGTTAGGGAGACTCTGTGCTGGAGAGGCTTCTGTGTTGGGTAGCAAACAGAGGAAATGATGCTTGGTGAGGACTCGGCATCCTTTTCTCCAACCCAACCTTTTCTGAGCTCCTAGAGTTTAAGCCAGCAGTAGAGAGATGCTTCAGTTCAGCTTTTAAAGCAAAGTTGTCAGAGAAAAATTGGACATGAAAGCAATTCCAGCCCAATTTTTAGTGATTTAATTCTGAACAGGGTTAATCCAGATAATTCCAAGAAGGCAGTAGAACAAGTTATGAATTTGCTTGCTCCTTAGCATTTGACTGGGATAAAACTCCAGCAATCAGAAAAATAAATGCAGTTGAAGAATATGATGAGAAAGACATGTTAAGGTCTCTAGATGCTGTCATGAGAAAGTGTTTGTGATGGCTCTGTTTGGAGTTAGCAAGTGGCCAGCACATCTCCCCTTGGAGGGTGCCTCTCACTTATTTCTGTCTTTTTCTTTTCTCTCTCTCTCTCTCTCTCTCTCTCTCTTTTCTCTTTTTCTAATTATTTCCTTTGTGGCAGAATTCAAGGGTGAATTCTGAAGGCTCAAGAAATGAGTCTTCCTCCATCACTCAGGACAGTCATTGAAGGGTTATGATCTTGCAGAGTTCTGACAACCTCTGTGCTACCCAAGGGGAACTTTGACAACAAAAGTACACCTTGCAGTGATGTGAATGGGGCACAATCCCCCTAAAACTGGAGATAAAGCAGACACAAAGCTCAGCAGAACCACAGCCATGCAGCCAAAGCAGCTGCCCTCAGCTTCTGCTGAGCCAGAAGTGTGAAAGTGGTGGTACGTCAGCTGGACCAGAGGCTGCCCCGAGGACGAGAGCTCTTGTGCAATGTTTCATAGGAAAACCACTCTGCCATCAGGGACAGACATGAGATAAACCACAGCCCAAACCCCAAACCAGAGAGGATGGATGTGGCAGTGTCTCTGCTTCACAGGAACAGCTGTGCACATCATGCATGGCTTTGGAGAGAAGTCAGGGCTTGGAGAAGATAATGGCAGGGGTGTCTCATCCCCAGGTCCAGACTGCAGGGAGCAGTGAGAGGGAACAAGGCAGGAGCCAAGGGTGACCCTGGCACAAGCAGCATCCTCACTAGTGAAGTGAGAGCCCACAGGGTCTGATCACAGGGCAGAGCACCAGGGGCTGGTTACAGGATCCATCAATGGCCCAGCCACGCCAATGTAAGGAAACAGATCCAGAATCGTTTTGGGAGGGTTGTGGGAATCCACCCAGCATTAGCAGGAGCAGGAGATGGGGACAGAGACAGGGCTCCAGTAGCAGAGGGTCCATCCAGCCAGGAGATAAGATACCTACAGCATAGGTCCAAGGTCTGTCCACGAGACAGACCAGAGCCAGGACATCAGAGCAGCACTCACAACACACCCAAAGCAGGGACCACAGGCTCAGGCCTGAGCTTAGATGGGGCTCCCAGTCCTTGGGCAGAGGGTTGGAGGTGTGTGTTTTGAGGGCAAGTCCACTCATGGATGAGGCTGGTCAGGATGATTAGTGCCAATTAGTGCCCTCAAGGCCTGTCACCGTGCCATCTGATGGATCCTGTGGTGATATGAAGGCATGGAGGGGAGCCAGTGTAGAATCCCAGTGACTAATCCTTCTGTCATAAGGTCAGTCATAATAACTGGCTAATGATGTAGTGGAGATGATGTGGAGTTGTAAGCGAAAAATGTGGGTCAGCAAGGGGTGAGAAGGGGCACACCATGACCATGGGTTCCCCATCTCTGGTGGGCTGCAGGGAAACTGCAAGGCAGGACATGTGTCTTTCACACATTTGTTCTGCACACAGGTGCAGAATGCAACCCTTGTCCCACCTGAGCACAACAGGCTTAGTTATCTCCTGCTCCAAATGCTGCACCTGAGGCAGCCCATGGCCCTCCAGGAGAAGCACGGGAAGGTGTGAGGAGGGACACCCTTGGCACAAGGTTTTTCCCTGCTCTGTCGGACACAGAGACAGTACCAAAGCCAATGAGTGTGTGCCACCCAGCCCAGGGACGGGGCACCCAAGGGCTCCCGCGGAGCTCCGGAGCCTCAGCCCCCGAGCGGCCCCGCGACGGCGCCCGCGCTGCTGTCGGAAATGATGTCCTGTTTGCACAGCCTCCGCCTTCCTCCTCCGGCCTCCCCCACAACAGAGGAAAGAGAAGGTTTTCGCACAGTTTCGTATCCTCCAATTGACCTTTCGGCCTGGTGACTCATCTGCGGGAAGTTTTCATTGATTTCTGCGTAGACCCAGCAGGGCACGGGGCAGGGACACGGCCGGGATGAAGCCCCAGGAATATGCGGGAGATGCTCATCCCTGTCCCTCTTGCTCCTTTCAGCTTCCCGCTCCAGGCAAACCCCAAGGCTCCAACTTTCATCGATTTGCCTTTCACACCCCTCCTCCCCAGAACAGAGAGGAGCACACAAGGGCAGCCCAGGCCCTGGCTGGGGTGGGAAAGGTCCTAGCTCAGCCCTTGTCCTCTTGCCCTGTTACAGAACAGACTTGGAGCCTGATGTTTGTTGTCTTTCAGTTGCTGTTTGGCCATAGCATTGAATAAACAAAGTAAAACCCCGGCTGTTTGTTTTCTGTATTGCCTTAGTAGGATAAGAACTACAAATCCCTGTGAGGAAATATGTTTCATGCAAACTTTGGCAAGACTGAAACCCTCAAAGAGTGAGGAGCTGGAGCAATAGCCTGGCCACAGCCAGCTGTGCTGGCTTTGCTGTCTCTTGGTGATGCTGGGGTGCCCTCCGTGGTGTTCAATCATATGTATTCATCTCTGCAGGTCCCAGGTTTGGTAACCCAGCCCAGGACTCACTCCCCTGAGGAATAAAGTTTTTTAATGTAAGGAATTTATTTACTTCTAAAAATAAAGTACAGCTTATATATCTCATGCACACACTCAATACACAAATGAACCGGAGCTTGTAACAGTTACTGTGCTCAACAGCAAATGGTATTTTAACTCCAGAAACTGGTGACACCCACAGGCCCTGTCCTTCTGCACCTGCATTCACCTTCTGTCCTCCCAGACTGCCCAGTGCACAGGGAGGAACAGTGGTGTCCCCCCTGTCCTGGTTTTAGCTGTCCCTGTGTGGTGCCAGCACCGTCCCAGCTCACAGCCCATGAACAGGAGGATGGAGCAGGGGGAGCACAAGGACAAGGCCAGGCTGAACAAGCATCTCCTCCTGAGGAGTTCCAGAGGGACCACGGCAGCTGGAACACAGTGGGAGCCAACCAAGGAGCTGAAAGCAGTTTCCTTACAAATACCATGGTGGGACTCCAAGGGATCTGACTGGTGCACGTTCATCTCCTCACCATCATTCCAAGCCAAGGACTTCACCTGTAGCCAGACAGGTGCCCACTCCCTTTGCTGAAGGGCCTGGAAAGTAATTCAGCTCCCATGGACATGCAGAATCCATCTAAGACCAGCAAGAAAATTGACAAGGCACAGTGTTTTCCAAGGTCTCAATTCCAAGCAGCTCGTTACACACATTACATACATTCAAAAGGCTATAAAACTTTACTACAAAAATAACAGTTCTAGTGTTTTATACAAAAAATAATGCCACATACAGCATTCACAAATCCTGACTGTGCACAAGTGGGGTGGATGGGGAGGTGGCACTGACAGGCCTCTGATTTACCCTCCAAGAAGTTCAGTGCCAGCCAGTGTCCCACAGCTGGGCTGCCCCAGGAAGGGGTTCACCCCAAATCCAATTAACTTGATTGCATTTCATACTTGCAAAACCCCAGATGAAATTCATACCAGAGTCAAAGTTTAATAAGGGCTTTCAGGACCTGACCACAGATAAAACATAAAGCTTACGTACAGTAATGTCTGGATGTGTAAAAATCCACATCAGCTTGGGTTTACAAAAAGCCTGGTGCTGTTACGGTGCTTTTCTGGTGATCAAAGCTACCCAAGATGGAAGAACTAAAATGCAGATGAAGTGTGAACAGGCATTTTGTGCCCTTTTTTTTTTTTTGGTGGATTAGCAAATGTACTTACATCTAGAGAGAATATGGGACCAGAAGGATTTTACATCTGCTGTGGTGGAATAATTCCTACATCCAGAATTGTCTTTAACTCCTCCAAGAGAATATTTCCTGGGTTTTTCGCTTGCAGAAAACAGCAAAAATGTTCCAATGTTATCATAGGAATAGCAAAATTCTTGGGTGACTTCTTGTTTTCTCCCATTTGCCAAGGCTCATCTGCATTATCCTGCCCTGGCGTTGGATGCAGCTGGACACAGGGCACATCAGCTGGCAGAAGGGTTTCATTGCATTGATTTGCCAAGAACCAGGTCTCAGACTACATCTGCAAGAAGAAATGCCCACAGCTGTTGAGAGGAAGGGCCTGATTTCAAGATCGATTGTGGGTTACCATCATGGCAAACATGAGATCTGAGACCTTCAGTGCCCCAGTCAGACTCAGTCATGGTCACCTCTTTCTGAAAAGCTGGGCTATCATCCCTTGTGCCTCCAGCAAGAGTAAGTAATGAGAGCAAATCTGATCAGCCCAGGGAGAGGCAGCACCCAGCTGGCCACCAACTTTGGTCTTGGTCTCACAGAGCAGAGACCCAAATCACAAAGAAGCTGCAGAGAGTTTAAGTGCAAATTGTGTGGGTATGGTGCCAAGATTGCTCAAGGTGGCTGAGCCCAAATCCAAAAGGGTGGGTGAGTTAGTGGCTTCATGGCTGGGCCAGGATGAGTCACAGAAAAATTCCCAACAGCAATTTGGGAATTCACTTCTGCCCACCACCTGGCATTCTGCTTTGGAAAAAAAAAAGTCAGTTTTCTCTGGTACTTTTATTCCCTGGCTGACTTCTACTGGTGGTCACCTGTTCAGCAGAAACAGCTTTTCTGCAGTGACACACACATAGCTTAGGCCAAAATGTTCATGCTGTGAAGCATTCAGATTACTTCCATTGGATAGACATTGTTTTGATGTTCTGCCTTCTGGTAGAGCAAGCCCTGTACCATCTCTCTTGACGATTCTTCTGGTTTGACTCCAAATTTTAGGTACAGCCATACACATAGAGCAACAATGCAAATCGTCCCTCCAGTTACCACAGAAACTAGGATGACAAAGTGCATCTGAGGCACTGACAAGAGGCTGGGCTGAGGCTTGTCTGTGGTTGTCTGCATTCTGGCTTGGCCTTGGAATGCCTGGCCAGCAAAAACTAATGTATCAGAAGGCTCTTGCTTTCCTACAGGTGTCGAATAATCAAATGTTCTAGTATCAAATCCATCTGCAGAGGAGCCAACAACCTTGTTGCTGTGGTCAGAAGCCCCCTTGTCTATAGCAGTGATGGAGTTTGGAGTAGAAATGGAACTACTCTCTGGTGGAATTGGCACATCTGGGGATGTTGGGAAGTCTACACTGTCTAGGATGGAGGGGGGATCTGATCTAGAGCTGCTGGAAGCCGTGTCTGGTGCATTGGCTCTGGCACTTGTAGAGTCCAGAGATTCATGTGTAGAAAGTACAGGTTGGTCTGATCCCTTGGTAGGTGCCGCTGGGGTTTGAGTTGCCATTGAATTTGAGTTAGGAGAAATTGTGTCTCGAACATCAGTGGGCTGGCTGGAGTCCATGCCTGCTGCAACAGATGTTGAAGATGCAGGAGAATTTAAGGAGTGTCTGTTTGCTTCTGGAGTGCCCTCAGAGTGCACAGCATCTTCCTGTATCACAGGGGATGATCCTGCAGGGAGCTGGGTGCTGTCCTGCCTGGCTGCTGACTTGCTGGACACCTCTGTCCTGGCAGTAGGAGTATGTATTCTCTCCCAAACTGTTGTGCCAGACCCTTGGAAGAAACTAGTTGGAGGACTGGCTTGAGATGGAGCTGTTACTGTAAGACCAACATGTTTCTGAAAACCACCAGGCTCTTCTGGTGAGATGGCATCACGTGGAAGTGGGGAGGCTGTGGCCTTTTTCTGGTCCAGTTTCTCTACGATCTTCTTCACCCACGGAGCATTTGGATCTGCACAAATTTCCTTAGACTTCAGAGTAGTAAATCTGAAAATAAAAAGGGATCACTTAGTGGATGAAGAAAACTCTGGTTTAGGTGATCAGTGCCATGGGGGATGTGCACAGACATGCAGACAGCAACACAGACTGTCCCAAGCCCAGAGCAAACACCAGTGGTTGGCTGGATGATTTGTTTCAGGAAGGGCAGGTGCCTCTGAGATCTGAATAAGTGAAAGGCAGCTGAATGTGAGTCATGAGTGAAGGGTTTTTCCCTAGGAAGTTTTCCCTCTTTCAAAAGCAGTCTTGATGCTTGGATAGTTTCCCTCCTGCGCTCAGGACAGAAAGCTCTGCAGGCACCAGGGCCAAGCAAGCGTGAAGGCAAAACCCTCTGAGGTTTGGCCCACTGGGTGATGTGAGACTTTCAAAGGTCAGTCCAGCAGGTTCTCTTTGGAGCCACCCCCTGGGCTGCAATAAAGTGGTGTCAGTGGTGCCTCAACTTCAGGGTAAGCTGAAAACAACACTTATCCCAGAGGAAAAAAAAATCGGAGCTTTTCTCATTTCCGGACAAGCTCACAAGTCTGAACCTGTCTTCAGAGAAAATATCTGCTTTCAGAGGAACACGAGCTCTCTCTCTCTCTGTGTGCTTTCCCTGCCCTGTTGTACAAAGTACATCCCTCAGTCCCTTTCCCTATCCATTTACCTTGATCTCCCTTGAAAGCTGCTGGTCTTTAAATAGGGGGGAAAAGCCACCGCCCTTCAAATAAACACCTATTTCCAGGCCTCCCTTTGTTCCAAAGCAGGGGCATTTGCTGACAGGCTCACTCATGGCTGGTGTTGGGGCAGCACTTACACAATGGCTTGTGTCCTGCAGCTGGGCTCGGTCCGGCGGTAGCTCCGGATCCGCTTCTCTGCTATCACAGACGTAAAACCACTGCAATGTATTGAACATTTCAGAGGTGCTTTGGGTTGCCCTGAAATAAAGTTTTCAACATATTAAATGCTGACTTTTTATCAGGGGCTATAAAAACTCTCTTGGGCAAAGGAGTCCAAAGCTTGCCATGAAAGTTTCCAGTCCCTGCTAAACTGAGATGAAGACAAATCCCAATGAAGACAAAACCAAGATTGTTTGTAGCACCCACACACATGATAAGATGCCCAAAAAACTGAGGAGAAAAAAAAAAAAAAAAGCATCGTGAGAATTGTGGGGCTTTTGTGACAGAGTTGCAGCTTGTCTTGCAGGATGTGCAAGCACTGGCTGGAGGTCCTTTGTGCAAGCCCTTGGACCTGCAGGTCCTCTCCTTTTTGGGTCATGGGAGGACCCAACACAGTGCCCAGAAGACCCTTTTTTTTAATCCTCAAAGGACATGCTGCAACCCTCACCAGAGGGCTCTAGGTGCAGGATATGCAGACCAGACAGCAGGATGCTTGTCCTCTCCTTGTGTGGATAAGTCTGATCTCTTCCTCCTGCAGGAGTTCCCCTCTAGATGAGCATCCTATCTGTCCTCTCTGCTGGTACAGTCTCTGAATGCCACCTGGGCTCAGAGAAAGGGTGCAGAGAAAGAATCTTTTGGTGAATGATGCATCACTCCCACAAGTATCTCAACAGTCCAGCTTCCCAAACACACCTTTTACATTTCCACTGAAAAATACGGTTTTCATTCTGCAAAGTATAAAAATAAAACTCCAAGGGGCAGAGCGAGTCACACCACTGGGGACCCTTCATGCCTGCATCTACCTCCAGCCTCCCACAACAGGCACTTGGCAGGTGAGGAAGGTTGCACAATGCATCCGGCCAACTTGTTCCTGACAAATCTTCCTGGTGGCAAGATTTAGAATAACAAGTCCTGATTTATCTGAGGCCTTTGTGAAGAAAGGAACTGGCATCTGTTTTCGATCAGGCAGTGTCTACAAAATATTGTCTCAGATTCCCAAATGAGTTAGGTGAATTTATCCAATTGGGAATGACCCAGACACCAGATACAAGAATGAGTAACACTACAGGACCACCCTCAGCTCTTTTGATGCTGGTGAGCAGAGCCAGGCAGTGCCAAAGCAGGCAGAGGGTTTCTGGGGCAAGGTAAGCTGCCCGGTGTCCCTGTTGCCCACTTTTCCACAGCCATCCCTGGGCAACCTGGCCAGAGGTATGAGGAAACGGAGAGACTCCATTCCCAGCTGCCTCTGCTGTCCTCACTCCTCCTGTCTGGTGCCAGCAGGGCACAGATCTTAAGGGCTCTTTGCCCGTCTCCCTTTCCATGGTGGGAATAGATCACGTCTCAGTCCTGGGCAAAGTCCAGCCTTGCCTGCAGTGCTGAGAGCCTGTTAGACAGCCTGGCACACACCCTGCTGAGCTGCTGCCTTGGGTGGGAGTCACTGACCTGTGCCACGGGCAGCTGATGGCGAGCCCAGCCCCAGCAGAGGTGAGCCCATCACAGGTGAGCCCATCACCTCCCAGTCCTCTGACCCCGCTCAGCACCACCCCGGAGCACACAGAGATCTTTATCCAGAGAACAGGACAGCATTTGCAACCTATACACACACACACTGCAGGTAACAGCCCTCACTCCTTGCAGGGGTGGGAGACCAACACCTTCAAGACAAGGAGCCTGTATGGGCACACACTCACACCTGGTCAGGTGGCAGTCTCCCCGCCACGTCCCCAGGGGACATGAGAGAAAAAAGGTAAAAGAAGTACATTATGCTTTTTTTCCCTATTACAGATCATCAGAAGTCCCTCTGACACTCTCCCCATCTGCCCAGAAGAGCGACAAAAGCCATCACCACCCTGCTGGGATGTCCCCGCTGCCAGGATTGCTGCCACAAGCTTTCCCCCACCCCTTCCCAAATCCAGCCTGATCCTGCTGTGAGACCTCCTGCAACCCCGCAATGGTCCCTCGGTGCCCACAGCCTGATCCAGTGCCACCTTTCCCCTCCCGCAGCCCCATCCCCATCCAGTGCCACCTTCCCCCTCCCGCAGCCCCATCCCCATCCCCTCCCTGGCTGTTCGGGGAGCCCGGCGGTCAAGCGGAGCTGTGCTCACCTCCAGCCAGGGTCACCAGGCACAAGGCCCTCAGCACCAGCAGCATCTGGATAAAGGCAGCCTTCATGTTCCCGTGGTCGGCAGTAGGAAAGGCAGGCAGGGAAGGATTACTGCCAATATTTCCCTTTCCCGACTGCTTATTGCATCCTTCGGACCAACACAGCTGCTGCCGCTCATACCAGGATTATAAAGCCCTGAGATTTCAGCTGTTATTCCGCTCCCTCACACGTGTCTCAGGATGACGACAGGAGGCGGAGGGAAGAGGGGAACAGGGGGGGGGGAATACCGGCTGCTGTGGAGTTGGATGGCTCCCGGAATTCCCCAGCTCCACTTCATCAGCTTTTCCTAGCGCAATTACTCAGGCAGGGGCTTTCAGGAGGGGGCTGATCCACTCTCCTCTCCCACCAAGGTGTCTCTCGGCCAGACAGGCTGTGTCAAGGTACCGCTGTCCTGAGGCTTTGTAAAGCTCTCCCCGCCTCCCAGGATGGCTCTCTGCTGCTCAGTAAGCTCATTATTGACTCCAAATCCAAAGGCAGTTATTCCCTTCCTTTTTGGCAGCCATTTTATAACAGCAGCATTGGTCTTTAGGCCAAAAGAGGTGGAATGTGCTAATCAGGATTAGGAGTTCATCAGCTGCACTGTGAGCTCAGGGCAGGCTGGCTCTGCGGAGCATCCCCAACAGAGGGGTGAGCAGGGACCCCCCGGCTCCCCCGGCAGCTCCTGTGCCCTGGCCATGCTGCCTGCAGAGTGTACCTGCTGTGACAGCCCTGATTTCCATACACACAGGGTCTAGGCCATGAGGGTCTTGCCAGTGCTGAAAGCAGGAGCAGAGAGCAGGAGACCCCCCAGCTCTGCAAGGGCCAGGCTGGCTGGGACTTCCCGGCACCAGCACGGAGCCAGGTCTGAAGCGGACATGCCAATTCTGCAGTCACATCCTGCACCTTTACTTTCTCTTTCAACTCAGGTCCCAGCAGAATACATAACTATTTTCTTCTGCCAACTCCCTCAATTGAAAGATGAAGATAAGATTGAGTTTGTGCCTGTGTATTTCCCTTTGCACAAAGTTTTCTTAGGGCTGGTAGAAACCTGGAATCTCTGTCCTTTTGGAAATTCCAAAAGTTACACTTGGGATTTTATTTTCAAAAAGGGAAACCCCCCAGTTTTCCATACAATGCATTTGGTGAAGATCCCAGCCTGTGACTTCAGCCTTTGCTTATATTGTGTTAGAAGAAAAAGCCCATTTCAAGGAAATGAAATAAAATAAAAATTAAGGGTTGAAATAGTCTGTTTGATCCAGCCAGAACAAAGCATGCCGCATCTTTTGGGATGTTTTCTGACCCCTTCCCCAAACGGTGATCTCCCAGGCTCTGCAGAGATTTACAGGAAACTTCTATTCCAGGAACTGGCATTGCCTGAAGCCATCAGGCACCTTGGCTGCTGGAGGAGATGGCACAGCCCACACGTGCTCACATCTCCCCTGAAAAACCAGGTTCTGCTTCTGAAAAGGACTTGCTGCTAGGGATGGAAAAACAGGAAGGGTTCTGGCATGCAGGTAAGTGGGAGGGTGAGTCCTTTGTTTGCCAAAGGCATGACTTGCCACAGGCACTGTTGTTTTAAGGCACAAACCACTCTGTGGCAGATAATGCAGCTGCTTTTCCAGTGCAGACAGGGCTGGAGGTGTTTGACCTTGCAGAGGACTCTGCCAGGACACCCTTGGAAACTCTTTGCTCCCAGTGGGCTCAGCAGCTGGATTTGGAGGTGGCATCAGAATGAGGAAATTCCACAGCAGGAGTGTGGAGGGCAGCTGCAGCCTCAGCATGACTCCATGGGACACAGTGAGCCTTCAAGTGTGGGCAGCAGCGTGGGCCTGAGGCACCAGCAAACCCCTTGTCTCCCACCAAAAACAGGACACAGAGGCACAGTATTTGGCTCCAATGGGAGCAGGCAGCTCCAATGAGCAGTGACAAACCTGGGATGCAGCTGGCAGAAAACTGGCACCATCATTCCCAACCCACTTCCTATACCACCCTCCCATCCCATTGCACATCTGCTCCTCCAGCACACCAGCACCAGGCCCTTACTGCACTTCTTTGAGGTCTTGCAGCATTGAAGAACCAAAGGTCAGAGAACCTGCTGTGTCCCAGGAGATACTCCTGCTGTAACTAGTGATAAACCATAGGCATTGCGTCTATCTGACAGTGAAGGATCTCAGAATTGCTCTGAGCTCATCTTACCTTCAGCCAATTTTAGCTTCTTTAGTGACACTGAATTGTCTGAACACTTGCTGTTGTCTCAGTTTGATTTAGTTTTGCTTTAGTTTCTAGGAATGGCAAGTAGTTATTCAGGGTCTGGGTCTGTAGGTTGAATTGTGAGGTGGATGAGGGCAGGCAGGTGTCCTCCTACACCAATCCCAGTCCACAAAGATGAATCACAGCACCCAAATGGTGGAGTCTGCAACCCTGCAAGTCAGGGACAACCAGCTTTCAGGGAAACAGAGCAGAAAACTGAGTAACTGGGAACCAGAGAGCATGGGCTGTGCTAAAATAATGAATGAAAAAGTAGGCCAAGGCTGAAGAGGAAGAGAGCCCTGAAGAGGAAGAGAGCCAGCCCACCATGAATGCTCATATCCTTCCAGTGAAACCATGGGCTGAAGCAGCCCATTGCAACCCATCCCCATTCTTCCTTAGGAGGCTTCTCTTGAGGTTTCCTTTCCCACCCAAAGGCTCTCTGAAGGGGTGTAGCACCAAAGAAAAGCAGTATATATCAGGAAGAGGGTTGTTTTTTCCCACTCATGTAACCATAGTATGACTGAGAAAGGACCTTAGGCTGACTGGAAACACAGACAAGGGAAACTCATGAACAAACATATGCCCGTGCACCTGCCATTGAGTGTGGTCAGAGGGACCAGGCACGAGGCACTGTCCACCACTGGGGTGGTCCTGCACCTCTGGGTGCTCCAACACAGCCCCAGACAGGACCCTCAGGACCCACAAAAGGACTTGACTCATTCCAGTGTGGTCGATGCTGGAGTCTGGGCTCTCTGGGTCCAGTTCCTGCTCTGCCATAAGGAATGTTTTGTACCAGGATGGATGTCCTGTTACTTAAACACTGGTTATGCTGTGGAGAAGGGGAGAACAAGGTCAGAAGTGGATGGCAGTGACAGCAAAAGGCACATTCCAAAGCCTGATCTGATGTCATACCCCTAACCTTTGGTTGTTCAGTGGAAACCATTACCCAGGAATTTGGCTTATTGCTCTAAATCACAGATATCACGGGTCAAAGGGCCAGATCCCATCTTATCGAGGACAGACAGGGAACCAGCTCCAGCATTTCCCACCCACGACAAGGTTCTCACAGGTGGAAGAAACATATGACTAATGCTGGGGAATTGCTCTGGAAGGTAAAAAGTACTTTGACCCTGCAAAGCTTTATATGCAAGATGATATATAAAAAGAACATGAGCTGTGTCCTAAACAAACAGGAAAGGGCCCCAGAACATGCACTGCCTCTTTCAGGGAGGGAGTTTCCATTCTGGAAATTTATGCTCCCTGGCTATTTTGGTTTCTTGTGCAAGAAGGGCTGTTTGTTACAGTAGGTTTGCATTCCTTGAAATCAGGTGATGACCACAGAAGAAGTCAGTGAGAGATAGAAGCCTATATCTGACTTGGAAGAAAGATGCCAGACAGGATCAGATGAGAATGCTAATGATTTTCACTTCATGGAAAGTGGAAATTGTGTTCAGGAACTCCCAAGGCTTCAGGAGTTGGTGACACTGGAGCAGCACCTGGTAACTGGTATTGACGGCATCCTTTGCTGCCCACAATGTTGCCCATGATCTCCATCCCAGAGGGTGCTGGAAAGAGGCAGCAGGAATACTCAGCTTTTGGGAAGACCCAGCCAGCCTTGATGCTGCAAGGGAGAAGGACTGACACATGACTGGACATACCATGAGATTCTCTTTCCCCTGATAAGGCTCCCAGTCGACTCATGGCAGCTTCTCCTTGCACTACCCCTCTTTCCTCAGTGGGGTTGGCAGCTCAGCCACTGCTCTGCCACAATCCCCCTTTTTCTCAGCCCAGGAGCATGAGTGAGGGGAACTAAAACACCAGCCCAGTGGCAGAGCTCCCACTCTCACCAGAGTTGGGCTCCTTTCCCAAGGAATACAGAGGCAGCAAGGTCTGTGAGCTAGGACTGGTGGTGCACCTACTCACTGCAGATGAGGCCAGTGTGTGCAGCTGGTCCCTGATGTGTGAGACCAGATTCCCAGGGTCTGACCTGGAGAAATGCCAGTGGCTTTTCCAATGACACAGCACTGTGTGGTATGGCTCAAAACAGTCCAAAACCGACCCACCAACATCCTCTCTCCTGGCCAAGGACACCAGCACCAGACTCAGAAGGTTCCTTAGAGCCAAAGGTGGCTCCTCACTTTGGAGAAGCCTCTGTGCTTCATGGGGAGCTCTTGAGCTGTTACTGTAATAAGGGAGAGAATTAAATGACAGAGGACCAAGAAAATCTGTTTGGCATCGCAGGATCTTGTACTTTCTCACATTACAGAAAAAAAGCAGGAAATGAGGAGCAGTTGTGTGGGGCTGTCTGCAGCCCATGTCTCTGCAGGGGATGGAACAACTCCATATTTGGAATTACTGACAAGTCCAGGGATTGTTTAAGAAATCGGCTTTTTGTAGAAAATGTTTTCAAAAATAGCAGATAACATCACACTGGCTTTCACTTCTCTGAACACAATGCCTTCCTCCTTTGCTATGAGTAAGAACAAATTCAGGCTCCAGCACAGAGTACAAAAATTGTCCTATGCTGATATTCTGTACTTTTCCATAGTGAAGCAGCCCACAGCTACCAGTCAGCATTCCCAAAGCAGCCAGGCTGTGGGACACAGCTCTTCTCCTGGCAGCATCACACCTGAGCTCCAAACTGTTGGCTGATCCCAGTGGGACATTGCAGGGAAAAGTGCATAGCTGCAGTGGGAGCTGTTGTCTCTCCTTGGCAGCTGATCAGCCAGGACTGAGGACTCATTCTGGTCCTGTCCCACGCAGGCTGCCAAGGGCTGCACTGGCTGCTGCAATAAACAAGTTTGAAGTTGTTTGAAAATACTGTGTGCAAAGAAACAAACACGGAGCTGTTCAGTCTGCAACATGCTTAAGCTCTTTCTAAACAGAGAAGAGTCACTTAATCCTGCAGAGCAATGCAGCCACTGGGAGCAAGCTCTTCCCTAGGGAAGGGGATGAGGAAGGCTCTTGTGGGGAAATGTGCCTGGATGGCACAGATGAAACCTTGGCAGATATTCAGCTGAGGGGAAGGAGCTGCTGGGACTCTGCCAGAAGGGGCTTCACTGAGCACACCAAGCCCTTGGCTCCTGCTGAGCCCCTACAGAGCTGGGGAAATGTGCTGATGTTGCAATCCTTGTGCGTAGCTGCAGGCCCTGAAGGCCACAGTTCCATAAAGCTGGCATGGTGAAGGAGAGACACATGATCCTGCATTCAGCTCTGCAGCCCCCAGCCTAAGAGGGACATGGAGCTGGAGCGAGTCCAGAGACCACAAATGTTCTGAGGGCTGGAGCAGCTCTGCTATGGAGATGGGTTGGGTGAGCTGGAATAGTTCAGCCTGGAGAAGAGAAGGCTACAGGGAGACCTTAAAGCCCCTTCCAGTACTAATAGGACTACAAGAGAGCTGGAGAGGGACTTTTGACAAGGGCATAGAGTGACAGGATAAGGGGGAATGGCTTCATACTGAAAGAAGGTAAGTTTAGATTCAATATTGAGAGGAAATTCTTCTCTGTGAGGGTGGTGAGGCCTTGGCAGGGGTTGCCCAGAGAAACTGTGGATGCCCCATCCCTGGAAGTGTTCAAAGCCAGGCTGGATGGGACTCTGAGCAACCTGGGATAGTGGAAGGTGTCCCTGCCCATGGCAGGAGGGTTGGACTAGATGGCCTTTAATTGTCCCTTCCATCCCAAACTGTTCTGTGATTCCACAATCTGTTGAAGGGTGGTCTCTCACTACTGCCCTGCTGGGAAGAGAGTGGAGAGCAGCAGCAGGGCTGCTCCGACGGGCATGACAGAAGCCACCACGCACCACCTGGAGATCACAGGTGCTGCCAGAGCTCTCTTAGAACAGGGGTGGCTGTCCTGTGCTTTGTCCCAGGGTGGTACAGGGGGCTCTCCCTTTGCATCCTGGAAAAGGGTCCTACCAGGGACCTTGTGGATGCAGACAGAAGATGGGGAGCAGCAAAGTGCCATGTCTCTGCTATTTCACCTCTGCCATAGCCTGAGACCAGGCAAGTGCCTGCTGTCCTGGCTGTGGGAGAGGGTAAGGCATGTGCCTCTTTGCAACAGCCTCAGTTACTCTCCCCTCATCCCTCCCTCCCATGGAAGCAGGGGCAGCAAGTGCCTGTGCCAGCAACTCCTTCTCCTGGTGGGGTCCTTCTCCTGGCAGGAACAGCCAGATCCTGACCCCAGCCCTTTGCTTGGGGTGCCATGATTTCCTGTCTGTGGCAGAGCCAGCCCTGCGGCCCCATCCCATGGCATGCAGGGGCCTGCACAATCACAGCCTCTCCACATGCCCTCTTCCCACTTCTGCATCCGATGTGTCTGCACATGCATGCTGACAGTGCCTAAGAAAGGAGCTTACCAGAAGGAGTTCTGTTTATTGCCTTCTCAGAAAGGCTCACCTCTTCCCATCTCCTCCGGGCAGGAGAAGGCTGTGTGTCTTCCCATGGAGGCTGTGGAAACAGTTTGACATGAGCTTATCATTAAGCCATGACGGTGGGTGAAGGAGAGATCCAGAAAATCTGTCTCCAGGGGTGCCGTGGGGCTGATCCCCAGCAGTGTCTCCATGACTGATGGTGGCCCCTGCGAGCCAGCCCCAAAAGCAAATGCCACATGCAGTGTTATGATCTGACAGATGTGACTGTGCTGGGGCCATTGGCACCCCCAGGTTTGAGCTGAGCCCTTCCATCCCAGCAAGTTTCCTTTAAAAAGGGACATCACAGCCTTCCAGATCAGAGCTGTCACCCCACTCATTCTGGTGGGTCTCTCTGCCAAGCCTTGGCCATGGGCGTGAGTGCTGAGCTCCCACCAGTGCCCAGGGACACACACAGGCAACAGCAAAGAGCCCCAGGAGCCCTCATGGCTTTCAACATCCAGGGAACCTTAACATGAACCAGCACAACAAACACACAAGGGCTGGGCAGGAAAACAAAGCCAGGCACACACATTCCTGCTCAGGCACTTAACCCTTTTCAAGCCTTGCTGGTTCAACTCAGAGACCAAGGAGTCACTGAATCCTTTCCCTCTCTCCAACCCCAGCCTTTCTGCACCATTGTGAGAACAAAGCGTATCCTTCTCTGCCTCTGCCTGGAGCCTCCACACTCCTGGGGATTTCAGCTATAACCCCAGTAGTAACCTGCTCCCTCACCAGTGTATTTAGATGACCAGAGTCAGCCTGGCCCCAGGGCAGCACACTTTTGCCTTAACCAAGCTTGCTTTCTGGGACCATGACAGCATCACACCTGCCCCACCACCCAGTGCAAGAGCTTCTTAGGCTCCTGACACACTGCTGTGGTTGTGGGTGTGTTTTTAGGGTCTTGTCTCCTAAAAGAGCAACAGGCTACAGATGCCAACGCTTAGCATGTTTGTGTTGGCTGGGGATAATTAGAAAATAAGGTGCTGGGGACAAGAGTAAGGTAGATTCCTACCCTGAGCTAAAATTCCTCATATCAACCCAAGGAGGTAGCACAGAACTGAAGAAAGAAGAGATGAGACATGTCTGGGATTCAGAATGCTGTTTGGGAAACAATTCCCCCCTAGGACAGAGCTGAACTCAAACCAGGACTGTGAGTGAAGGCAGTTCTGTTCACACCTGTGTGCCAAAACAAAACAAACTGTCTGCACAAAGAGCTGACGTGCCCAAGTCTCTTCGCACCGACCTGGACCACAGCCCAGAGCCCTTTCCACAGGTATCCTCCCTGTCCAACCCCACACACTTCCAGAGAACTGCAGGTTCACCCCTTCCAGGCCAGTGGGGTGAAATTTAGGGACTGACTCAACTGCAGGCAGCAGGTCCCCATGAGCTGTGCCAGAAAGAATGGAGTAGCACCAGCAAGCGCTCGAGCAAAGGCTGTCTCTGGGAGATGTGCAGGGCAGTGGTGCAGCTGAGCCCTGTGAACCCCCTGGCCACCTCCAACAGACATCCCCTGAGAAGAAAGACCCCATCAGAAAAGGATGTGTAGCTTCCCCTGGGCGCTCACCGGATGGCTGATAAGGGAAAAACCCATCTATGCCTGGCCAGCAGTAATGGCCCTTCACTGCCCTGCCAGCCCTAAGGTGACAGGGGCCTTGAGGAAGTGACACTGTGAGAAAAATTCTTGGCTCAAAGAATTTTAGAGAGACGAGTTAAAAAAAAAAGAGCAAAGCAAAATAGGGTTTATTGGCCAAACTGTGTGCACAGGGTGCCTCGCCACAGTTAAGTTGCCGGGGAGCACACGGAGGAGGGGGAGGTCACCCCAATTTATTTCCTACGCGCCACGCCCCCTTCCCTCCCCTCCGAGAGTCCAGCCCTCCGGAGTCCATGTGTGGCACCCTGCACACTGATTCGATGTTACTCCATCACTTCACTTCTCCACTGCCTTCTTTGGGCAATTTCTTGCTGCACCATCGATGCT
>JAWWEV010000022.1:14073972-14087847 GCA_035583235.1 Hafferia zeledoni | reverse complement strand
CCCGCCATGTCCCGCGGGCCGGCACCAGCCCCAGTCCCGCCGCGGGGCGCTGCCGGCAGCCGCGGGCCGGGCCGGGCGGGGCGGGAGCCGCCGGCCAGAGCCGCCCTGACCTTCCCCGCCTTTGAGGCGCCGGCAGCGCCGTCCCCGGAGGGGCGGTGGCACAGGGAACCGAGGGCTGGCGGGGCTGGAGGGGCCCCGCGTGTGGGTGGACGGGCTGAGGGCGGCGGCGGCCCCGGCACAGCTCCCCGGGGAGCAGCGAGGGGCCTCGGCCGGGGCGGGCCCGGGGCTCTGATCGCGCCGGGAGGTGCGGGCTGTGCCCCCCCTGCAGCCCAGCCGGGCTCCGGGCGGTGCCGCCGCGACCCTCCGAGGCTTCTCCTCGGCCTGGTGCCCGCCGGGACTGCCGGGCTGGGCTCGGTACCGCAGGGAGCAGAGCGGGACGGGGGGCACCGGGAGCTGCGAGGGGGTCCGTGCAGCGCAGAAGGTGCGCTCCGTTGTGCTACTGCTTCGAGGTATATTTTTCTGATGTTCTTGCTGTTTTCTGTCTTACCAGAAGGTTGTGCGAGGACTGAAGTTACCTGACCCGGCTGAGTCTTTGTCACATTGAAAAGGAAGAGTTCATTCTTCCTTGGAGTCAGACTAGCCAAGTGCGTGTGCTCAGTGATCTGCTGCGGCCGTCTAGTTTTTCACTTTGAGTTGCCGGTTTCCAGTATGATCTACAAGAGATAATTTTTTCTCCACCCCTCTGGCTGTTGTCACTTTTAAACTTAAAAAACAATCAAAACCTGGAAAGGTGTCCAGTAGCAAGAAGCATGTGTTGCATTCAGTTAATATGAGATCGCTTTCTGTAGATATTTAAGTTGCCAAGATGCCGTTCCTGCAATTGAAATTTAACTTGCTGTTCAAGGCAGGCTTTTATGACGCTTCAGCTCATTTGAAGTCCATAATTTCCAGTGTAATTGTATCTTTTAGCGTTGTACATTCTGTATTGCAGTTGAACTGATTGTGGAATTGTTGCTTGAAAGTTAAATCTGATTCCTTAATGAGCTGCTTTCTCAAATTGATACCTTTTGAGGAGTTGTACTCAAGCAATGTTTGTGTGTGGTAACTTCAAGTTTTCTTTTTGTTTGTTTTTAACCTCCTAGATATTGTGGCAGTTTTTGGAGATTCAACGTTTTGTTACTGTATCTGTAAGGTAAAGAAACACCGTGTAGCCGTTCTCCCCTCTGATTCCCCAGTGCCTCTGTTATTTTAGAACTGAACAGCCCTGTATTCATCCTGGGGAAAGGAAATGTGGCCTCAGCCTTGTAAACTTGAATTCAGTTTTTGACTTGCTTGGGAAGTATTGTTGAAAAAGGCAGATGTGCAGCACTGTGGCTTTTGCTTAACAACAAAACATTATGTCTTCTTCTCCAGTTATGTGTAATATATGTCTGTATATTTGAAAATCATCCTGGCTGACTGACCCGTGGGTTGTGAGGCTGCTGTTGGGATGAGCATCCAGCTGCAGGCACAGGGAAAGCTCTCCCAGTGCTCCCCGTGTGGTTTGTGTACTGGTGGCCTTACCCTTGCTGGCGTCTCTAACCAAAAAACTATACTTCACATTGGCATCATTCCCACATTAATTTGTTTTAATGAAGTTGGAATAGAGGAATAAAAGGACTTAAGGAGGAGAAAGTACATGTGTTTCCCAGAAGGAAACAGCCTGCACCTTTTCACCTCGTGGTTTTTAATTCCCCCTTCTCCCTTTCCATCCTTTTCCTGTTCACATATCTAGACTTCATTATTTGCAGATCTGAAAGTGTAGTTCATGTGATTTCTTGCACAGTGCAGCCCATGGCAGGAACCAGGTAGAGGTCTCTGTTGAAATCAGTAGTTTCTGATTGGCCTGGAACTGTAGTTTGCAGAGATTTGGCCTCCATGGATCAGTCAACTACTGTGGAGACGATGTGAAAATACCTGAGAGAAGGCACTTCTTTGCTTCAGTCTAAATACGTGAATTTGCTCCTCAACTGGAAATTTCACAGGTTTTGAAGCAGAGAAAGAGTGACCACTAAACTGGCATTTGTCAGACAGAAGTACAATGTACTGGAGATAAATGGCTGATGATTCATGATGTCCCTCAGTAAATTCCAGTATTTCCTCATCCCTGTGTCACTGAATTCTGCCTGGTCGGAGCTTGTGTAGTCCAGGGAAGGCTCGAGCTGCTCCATCGTGGCCCCAGCCTCTGTCAGGGCATTATTAGCAGAATGGAGCCCGGCTTTTCACAGGGGTACCCAGAGGGAGGACAGGACACAAAGGACTTCAATTGGAATGGAAGGGATTCCGGCTGGACACGGAGATCTGCCCTCTGCATGAGGGTGGTCAGGCAGTGGAACAGGTTTGTCCTCCTCCTCTGAGCTGGAGGAGGTCCCTTACAACCTGCATTTTTCTGTGATAATTTGCATGGTTTCTTCTCTTGGGTGTGTATCCTTTGTTAAAGGAGAATAATCTGTTATCGAGTGTTGGTGGAGTTGAACAGATGACCAGTTTGAGAGATTAACTAGTCCTGTGGTGCTGGTTCCGTTGTGTTCCTAGAAAAGTGCACGCAGGAGGCACTCCTGGCTTCGCAAGTTTTAGCAGCAGTAGAAAGAGATTGCAGGAAAAATAGTCTAAAACTGTTTGCTGTTTTAGGGTTTTTTTCCTGCAGTCTGAAGACTGCTCAGTGTTTAATCTGAGCAATCTAAAATACCTGCATGGTAGAAATTGCAGGAGTATCAGGAACCGAAACAACCGAGAGCTCTTCCATTGTCCATATTTACTCCTGTTAATCAGTAGTGAAGGGCGCAGCAACTGACGGTCTGAACGGGGTTTGCTGGGAATTCACAGGTACTGCTGCACCAGCAGCACCTCTTTAAAGACTGTGCTGGTGCTCTCTTGTTATGCTGATCCTCAAATCTTCCGAAAACAAGCTTGAATTCAATCTTAAGATGAGTTCAACTTTGGTGGAGTGGGGTGTAGGACCAGCTTTAATATTCAGGGACTGTGGTTTATTTATGTTGGGATTACTTGCCAAATAAATATAGTCATAACTGAATAAAAGAGGGCAATTTTCTCCACTGGCATATTAGAATGTGTTGGTTTGAGGTTTTTCCTCCTTGAATTCAGTGAGGTTTTTCGTGCTGTATTGCAGACTAGAACAATTTTACTGACCTTATTTGCCTGTAATGGTTGTTCATTGATTCTTTGAACACAGCCTGCTTTTTAAATGTGGCAATCCCTGGCAAACCATCTGTGGGTGATTTAGCAGTTTATATTTTACCATTGCTTATACTTTTGTTGACTTTTTCAGAAAATGCAGTATTCTTTTAGAAGTGCAGGCTTGCCATGCTCCAATTCAAAATTACTTCATTTTTTTAATTGATAGCAGCAAGCTTAATATGTCCGTGTCTGATAGTGCAGTAAAGCTGAACTGCTGGTTGAAGCAATTTTTTGTTCTTTCTTCATGCTGCAGAGATGTGGCAGTTGCCCACCTGCTCCAAATGTCACTGGTGCTTGTGTGTTTCGGGGAAGGCACTCAATCCATTTGTCTGTTGGCCGGTGACTACTTTCTCCAAGTAAAAAAGTGGCTTTTCCTGAAGTAGCTCTGGTGGTGCTGCTTGAGCAGAAGGATGGACTCTGTGCTGCAGCTGATTGAGAATCATCTGTGGGTTGTTTCATTGTTTCTCGCTTGTGAAGGAAGCAATGGGAGAAGGTTTTGTCCAGGCCTGTGGTAGAAATGTGTCTGTTACGGACTGTGCTCCCTCAGGAGTTACGGGCAGTGATGGTTTGCTCGTGCTGATCTCTCATGCTCGGAGCCAAGGCAGAGAAGGAGGAGGGATGAGTGTAGACAGGAACACCAAAGCTGAGGCAGGCAATAGAAAAGATGCTGCATTTTTGAATTTTGTGGACAGAAAATCTGCTGCCTGAGGCCAGTGTAGCACTAGTTTTATGCAAGGTCACTCATGGTCCGTGTGAAGGCTTTTCTAGGCCTCTGTCTCTTTTCTAGGCCTCTGTCTCATTCCCTGATACATTTTCCTCCTCTTTGCTGGGTCCTGCAGCCTCACTTGGTACTGGTGCCATCTGCCATGTGCCAAAGCTGATACTTGGGATGTTGTGACACCTTGTAGGATGAGAATTGTAGGAAATGTGATGAGAGATGAGCGGAGGGATGGAACTTACACTTGATGTGTCAGTGTGTGTCTTGGCAAAGGTATTGGAAAATTTGATTTAGATGTCCCTGTGCAAAAGTCCCCTGCAGAGCAGCAGTCCCAGTTCTTGCAGTGTCAGCGTGTACCTGTTGAAGACAAAAGTTGCTGGGAGCTGCAGCTTTTGTGCACTCTTACTTGGTTTCAGTTTCAGCACTGACTGAGGTGGGGATAAACTCTAGTAAGAGCAGATTCCAAGAAATTGAATAATGTGAGTTAAAGTATTGCACCCTGTGTTCGTAGCTCAGCTTTGCTGCTCTGGTTTTGTGAAGAAACTGTTAATCAAATGGACTGTGATGTTCTTAAGTGAATGTGAGGAGGTAGGTTATGTTTGAAGTGACAAAGTCAAGCAAATTAATTAGCTTAAGCAAATTATCTCCTTTTCCGTGGGGAATTAAGGTGGAATATCCGGTAATACACTTGCAGAGTAGTAACTTTCAGCAGTGCCTTTAAAAGGACAGGTGTGCCACCTCTTGCATCCTTTCTAGTTTATTGAAACTTCTTTTATCTGGCTTTATATTAACTGAATATTCTTATCTTTATAACCAAACTTTGGGTGAGCCATGGACAGATTTAGCTGGACTGCTCTGAGGCACTTCTGTGTTGTCCTGGTGTTTGACAACATCAGAACATGTGCAGTTCTAGCCAGTCAAGAGATCTTAAAAGCCTTTTATATTACGTTTATTTTGTTAAAACATTGTACTGATAAGTGTATCAATATGATCTTACATGGGTTGTGCCTCACTGAAAGGGATTGGGCTTGATGAAACAGATGATTCCCATCTTGTTCTTTCTTTAGGTACATCTCTAAGCTTCTTAGACCTGTAACGACAGGCAGAAAACACAAGACAGTGTGGAGGAAAAGCTGACGAATCAGAAGAGGAAAATAAAAACCCTTTCCAGGCAGAGAGAGTGTTCAGCAAAACCATATATGAATGGCACAGGAAAGAGAGTAAGGTTGTAACAAACAAATTAAATTAGTCAAGGATCGTTAATTTCAGCCACATCTTTTAGCTTGTTCTCATTTCTGACAAAATCAACATTATAATTGGTCCAGTTCATGCTGGTCTTTTTCTTTATTTAATAGTATTTTACCTACCAAAATACAACTACATTTTTGGGAGGAGATAGCCAGCCAGCATACTAATCTTTGAGTTTAGAAACCATAATTGTACTTTTCATGTTTAAAATACAAATTCCTTCATTTCTTGCAGTCCCCAAGGCTCTCTTAGAGTTGTAGGATTGAACAGGAGGCATCTGATGCTTGAGTGAAGCTGTTGTGCCTTAAGTGACTCATGTACATCTTGATCTTGGGTTTGTGTGAGCACAGTGAGCTGTTCGGGGTGAATGCACATCATGTGTGGGGGGAAATTTAATTTAGCAATAGTTCACTTGCTTTGGCTTCAGGAGAAGAAGCTGGTGGTGTTCCTGTGTCCACAACTTCATTTCAATATTAATGTTCAACTGTTGAGCATAAATACTGTCAACTAGATTTGCATTTCAATGTTTAGGGATTATATCTGATAGCGATTGAATTCATGGGTTGAATTAAAGTTTTCTGATCCATTGAAAGTGAATCCAAGTGATTTTCACCTGTGCTGCTTGCTGAGTCCACCACAACCCTCCCAACCCACCCAGCTCCAGGTACCCACAGGACTGGATTGGGAACAGCAGACAGCAAACCTTAATCCTGGTACTGCTGGTTTTCCAAACATGACATCAGTGCTCCCTGTCAGCAGGGTGGGCATCACTTGGCACAGTTTCCAGGGAGTTCATGTGATGGTTTAGGGTCATTTTCTTTCAACATAAGGTACCTTAACACAGGCTGAAGTTGCTGGATTTGTACATCAGCTCCAGGTTAGGCCGGCGTGTGGCAGTTATGGATGTGCAATCAATACATCCAATTTGCTTGTAAAGAAGTAGGCTTAACTTGTTTGAGGTGTGATTTGTTTTTTACATCTGTTGTACTTGGCTGGGTTTTTTTTCCTTTGTGATGTGTTTTCCCAGAGAAGGGACCACACTGGGTAAAATCACCCAGGCTGAGTCATGTACTCAGTGCAGTGCTTGGGAGAGTGACTGATGCCAGACTGTGGATCTCTTTGGAGCAGCTGAAATACCAGTTATGTGGCAACAAGTCTTTGAATTTTCAGTCTGTGTTAGTGTGCAGGGCTGTTGAGTGTGATGTTGAGCATACTGCCTAGGTGTCTCATAGTGAAATAAGGATGTTTAAAAATGAGACAGCTCTTGTCTTTGTATTTTGCTTTGGTAGTTGAATTTACTGCCCTGAAAACATGGATGCTGCCTGATGTTGTGCCATAGACTGAATAAAAGAGATTTGCTCTTCTGTAAGTCTGGCCAAATATATGAAACCTTAAAACTTCCAACTTAGCCTGAACCCATATCAGTTCCCATTTACATGAGTAAAACTCAGGCAGCCAAAGGCCTGAAGTACAAAAAGAGCTTTCTTGTCCAACTATGCACAGAAAATTAGGCCTGTGGGAAGGTCTTGGTAATGTGTGTTTTGCTTCTCTTAGGAATTTGTCAAATCTTAAACAGGTGTGTAAGTAATGGACATCTAAAGGAAGCCAAAATAACTATCATGTCCTGTGTCCTAAAACAGAATTTCACACCTTTCCAGACTTGGCAGTGCAATGGAAACCTGTAGGTCCAGGATTCCTGGTCAGGGATGGCAAAGAGGGACTAGTGGCTGACAGGTCTTGGTGTTGAGCAAGTACAGTTTGCATGAAATAAACTCAATTCTTGGAATATAATGTAGTGGGTTTTGAATGCAACATTTTTGTGTTTTGAAGTTTAGCACAATTCTTCAGCCTTTCAGAGGGACATCAGGATGAATAAAAATGAATTTGCTTTCTTGAAAAATGTAATGTCATTGTAAAGCCATCATCTGTAGTGATGGTGTGTGATGGTCCGTGGGCTGGGTCTGTCCAGACTGCTGTGTGTGCTGTGTGTTTAATCCCTCTGGAATAGAGAGACTTGTGTCAGAAGGATGGGATGGTGCCTCTGAGCTTCCAGCACCTTCACTGGGAAGTGCAGATTTTCACCACTGTGCAAAATCATGGTTTGTGTCTGAAAGTTACTCCAGGTTCCAAGATAAACCTTGAGAGTACTGCAATGTCAGTGGCAGGATGGAAGAGGAGGGGCAGTAAACCTGTGCTAAGCAATGAGCTAGTGAATTAATTCCTGTGTGTGCCATTGAGAGGACATCTCAGAAGAGCCTCTGGATGGTGAAATAGCTGAGGAGCTAAACAGATGAATCAATTGGTGTCAGCCACTTGCAGACAATCCATGTTAACAGGTCAAGTCGAAACAGCAAATGCTTGCTGGCTTTTTCAGGTGCTGTAATTTCTGCAATATGTGAAAATAAGGTGATATGTGAAGATGAGGTGGTAACACTCATTTTTGTTCTAGTTCTCCACTTTTGTAATGAGATGGGACCTCACACTGAAATAGCACCACAAACCAAATGCTGTAATAAGTAACTAAACCATTTGTTATCCAAGACTTTTTTATTTACAGAAGTCTGGCATACAGAGGTGAGATTTGTCTTATTTTTCCCAAAGAAAAATTCAGGCCAGCTGACAGGATCTGTGTTTGCCAATTCTAATACTTGAGCCAAGTGTTATGCTTATTCCTTTGATCTTTCTGATGATTTTCTTGGTTGGTTGTTTGTTTCACAGTCACTGGCTCTGGGTGAGGATTCAGAATGGGAGACAAGCCTATCTGGGAGCAGATTGGGTCCAGCTTCATACAACATTACTACCAGCTTTTTGATGCAGACAGGACTCAGTTAGGAGCAATATATGTAAGTATCTACAGAAAGGGGGCTGGGGCTGTGTCCTGTTATCTGTCTTGATTTCCCTATTTTGATGTGTGAAAATACCCAGGGTAACATAGTGGGTTTTATCCTCAATCCAGTGTGTCAATCAATGCAATCACACTTACTCAACTTTTATTTATTGCCTTTTTTTTATTTGAGCTTTGTTTGCTGTACAGGCAGTCACTCATCAAAGCCCTGGTTGGCTGTAGACAGTGGCTTGTATTGGTGGGGGTTGATGATGATCCTGTGATGAAGTGCTCTGTAAAAGCAAACATTCTAGCTCAGTTTGCCATTAATTCAGTCATAGATTTGCTTGGATCTGTTATGAAGCGGGACATGATTTAAGTCCTACCCTGTGTTTAGCAGTTCTTGCAGGTGTTTCTCGGATCTCATGCTCTATTAATCCCCTGAAGATTAAAATAGATTTAAAATTCTGAATCCAGTTTAAAAACGTGTAATTTGTGAAATTAATTTAAATTTCCTCAAAAATTAGTTTTTTATTTTTGCTTATTTGGGGCCAAGTAGATTTAGATTCCAAAGTTGAAGACTGTACCTAACAAACCCAAACACCACCAACAACAACTTGGGGGAAGGTTCCTCCGGAGCATGCCGAGTGCTCTGTGTGTGGAGTTATTACTGATGGTGAGCAATGCTGCTGGGTGCCTGAGGTGTTTCAGCAAGACACTCAAGTCTTTCAAGCCTTCCAGTAGCATGTCCTGTTTTTCTGACCAGTTTTTCATCTGCTGAATGAGCTGGGTGAAGTTTCGGCAAGCTCTTGAGGACTGAAACTGTTCAATGCCCTCTGATACCCCTCCTCACACCTCAGCAGTGCCCAGCAGCACTGATACCATTTGCTCTTGGGGTGGTTGTGTACTTGCTACCTGCCAGATTATTGCTTTACTTTGCCCAAGCAGCTCTCTACAGAGCCTGTAATGGGAGAAAACCAAGCAGTCTGTTCAAGCCACAGCTCTAAATATGAAGGCTTTTAGCAGATTGTCATGTTATTACCAAAATACATTCAATCCTCAGAAGACTGGTGAAAAGTACAGCCTAATTTAAATTCCTGGACACGTGGCCTTCCACACTATGAACTCCTGGCTTTTTTTCACCCTTGGGGTCTAGTTGATTGTTCCAAGCTTTTTTAGTTGCTCCTGGTGGTTTCTTTCTGTCTCCCTTTGAGGTAGTTTTCGAATAGCTGGATTCTAAGAATATATCCTAAATAACCAGAGTCTCCTACCAGGTTTGCTCAAGGGTTACCTAAGCAGGTTGATGACTGTCTTTCTTTCCCCCCAGATTGATGCATCATGCCTTACGTGGGAAGGACAGCAGTTCCAGGGCAAAGCAGCCATTGTTGAAAAACTCACTGTAAGTCTATAAGCTTTATGAATGTTTTGGGAAACAGTTTGGAAGACTATAAGATAATTGCTTCTGAAAATCTGAGTTAGAATTAAGCAGTTTAAAAATCTTGAGTACAGAACTTGTGCTTCTAACTTTGTTCTTCAAAAAATGTGATTTATTGCTACATAGCAGGGATGTTCCTTTGGCAGCCCTAATGGTGTAATGCTAATTGGCTCCCTAGTTTGCAAGGTTGTTTTGTGACTGCAGTTGTATTTGACATTATTGATTTATTCTTTTTTCAAAGGTCTAATGCATAAGCTGCCTCTGATCTAGAGCAATGAAAGGTGTCTTTGCTCTTTTAAGGCATGCCAAGGAAGAAGCAATAGCAAGCCTGTAACTTGGATCTGTCTGTGATAAAGCCCAGACACATTACTGCAAGAAACAACTTGTTTTCTGATACGTAAACTGCAAATAAGTTCTGTAGTGGAGAAGCTGACTTATCCTCAG
Organism: Hafferia zeledoni; assembly: GCA_035583235.1. Taxonomy (NCBI): domain Eukaryota; kingdom Metazoa; phylum Chordata; class Aves; order Passeriformes; family Thamnophilidae; genus Hafferia; species Hafferia zeledoni. Next base: position 14,077,941 of record JAWWEV010000022.1, on the reverse strand, counting down.
TGCAGATTTGTCAGCAGTTCAGATGTGAGCAGGTATGGTTCAGGACTTGGGAACATGTGTTTCCTCTTCAGCAAGTAAGAGGACACTGGAACTCCATGTTCATTTAGTCAAACTTGGAGAAGTTTTATCTTCTTGAGTAAATTCATGCTTCTGTTATAAAACTGGGTGTATTTACAAGCTGTCATGAGACTAGAAAGTTTGTTTCTCTTTCAAGATATGCAGAGGACTTGCTTTTTAGGTCATAAGACAGTCTGCTCAGAGCGTGGTATTTCAGACATACTTCACATTGAGGAGAAGAATCTTTGTAACTTGACACTTGTCTTGTTGCACAGCTACTGCTCCTGACTTACAGAATTGCTCCTTTCATCCAAGGCATCTTTTACTGTAAAGACTGAGGTTTGCCCTCGGGTCTGTGCTGTAGGTGCCTGTGTTGCCTTTGAGAAGGCCATGCACTCAGAAACAGCACAGCTTGCAATTGCTCACTTGTAGGTGAGGAGATACTGAAGCTCCAGAGTTGTTTGTTTGTGTACTCAGTGTTCTTTAGACTTCTGGGCTAGCAGCCATTTAGATACCCAACCAGCCAGGCATTTGCTTGGTCACAGTGTCTGACTGCTGCCTTGGATCCAGCCCAGTGCAGATCCAGCCCCTTCCCCACCACAGCGTTGCTCATCTTCACCTTCCCTGTCTGGAGTGCAAGTTGGCCTTTCTGAATTTACGTTTACTGCAGTCTTAACTGCTGAGTGAAGACACACTACTTTGCTTTAGGGAAACTTCTTCTGACTTGGATTCATCTGCTTAAAGTAAGGAAGAAATGCTGTAAAGTTATTCCATGCCCTTCCACTGCCAGGGCTCCTTATGGGGCTGTATCAACTTACTGTGACTGATGTCACTCAGCATTCCCCTGTCAGTACTGAGCTGCCTGGGCTCATTTGCTGTTTCAGCTTCTTGTGCTCACCTACTCTGTGCTTCTGGAGCTGCTTAGTCAGTTGAGCAGGTACCTCAAAGTTTGACACTGAATTTCTTCTGCATTTTGCAATCTTGTGTCCTTCAGCACTTGGTTGGTGAATTGATGCAGGCGCAAAGAGGTGGCATTTTCTTTTACATCAAATTCTTTGCTGTGTAACGGCAATGTTATGGCACCTTTTCAATCTACTAATACAGTAGGACATGGTTGTATGGGCATTGCTCTGCCACCACTGGCACCACCTGTACCTTGTTACAGTGTGGGAGGTGACACTTGTTCCTTCTGTCCTAATTAGTGCTGGACATGTTTCACTTACACTGCCTGTGCTAATTATGAGCAGCCTGATTTACACTGAGCATTTGAGATCATTATCACGTAGTTCCATGAACATACTGGACCAATGAAGAAGCTGAGACAGCTCATCTTGTTGTCAGGAGTGAGTTTATGCTACTCAACTTTGATCTTGCATAATTTCTCTTGGCTGATTTCATAGTTTTGCTCGTGAGAGCCTGGTCCAATTCTAGTGTCAGAGGATGCTAAAAAACTTGGTTGCTGTGCGGCTTCTTGCTTTTTGGACATGTTTATTGTGCTTTTCATATCACAAAATCCTTCTCTCCAGTACAGATGGATGTCCATAAGCCATCCTTTCGAGGTAGTCTCTGCTTTTGTTAAAAAGCAATGAACCTTCCTGTCTGCTACTTTGCTACTCTTTCCAGTGGGATTTTCCCCCAGTGCATCACAAGTAGCTCACTAGCCTGGCCAGCCATTTGGGATTGGTTTTGCTGAAGGGGTCAATCATAGAATCATTAAGGTTGTAAAAGATGCCCAAGATCGAGTCCAGCCTTGGGTTGAACACCGCCTTGTTAACTGAACTACAGCACTAAGTGCCATGTCCGGTTTTTCTTGAACCCTTCCAGGGATGGTGACTTTTCTGGGCAGCCCATTCCAATGCTTAACCACTGTTTTCAGCGAAGTTCTTCCTGATGTCCAACCTGAACCTCCCCTTTGCAGCTTGAGGTCATTTCCTCTTGTCCTGTGGAATCAGGCACTTGAAACAGGCACTGTCTTGCCTGTCCTAGTCTTTGGTTCCTTGTCACAGTTTTGCAGAGCTCTTTGTTTCCAAAGCCTTTCCTTCCTCGCTGTTTTCTCTCCCCACTCTCACCTCTCTTGTCACACTCAAAGCTGGGTTCTGGATGCAGTTACATTCTTTCCCCTTTGTCCCTCTGTCTTTTCAAGAGGCTCTTTTTGCAGCACTTGTTCAACAAGAAGCTGTTGTGCTGAGGTGGGACTGGGCTTCTCTTTTGTCCAGGGAAGGTGGTGCAATGTGCCAGCCTGTGCTTGTGCAGACTGTGGGCACATTGCACGCTCGTTAGTGGGATGGTGACCCTGGAAAATAGTCTGCTGGTCGTTCAGATAAGACTGCTCTGGATTTTTTTCTGGGTGTTGCTAAATGTCTATCCCATATTACAAACCAGCTGGCCTGCTTTGCACTTCTTAGTTGCTTGGGATTGTACTCTCAGCCAAGAGGAAACTCTGCAAGCGTTATTAAAGGGTTCTTGAATAGTGTTCCTCTAATTAGAGGGCTGCTCTGTACACTTAATTTGCTTCCTCAGGTCCTGATCCTTCCACAGTTTCTGTGTTCTTTATTATCCAAGGATTCAGATTCCTGTATTTCTTCCTAGAGCCTTATGCTTGTAAAGCCAAGACTGTACTTCACACCTGTGACAGTAGGACTCATGTCTTTACCTGGGGCTCATAGGAAGTCTTTGAGGCTCCTGCCACTAGAGCAAAATGCAGAACTTGTCAAAGTCACTTTTGATTCTGCTTCAACCTGTTTTCAAGTCAGGGAAGTGCAGCAAAGGCATCAAAGTGCCACCTTGAATGATCATGTGCTGCCATCCTATGCAGTGGATTTGCTCAATCTTTGTTTTGTAAGTTAAATAATGCAATTAGTGTACATTTCCTTATTTTGATTTCTTTTCATTGCAGAGCCTCCCTTTCCAAAAAATACAACACAGCATCACAGCACAAGACCACCAGCCTACACCTGACAGCTGTATACTCAGTATGGTAGTGGGACAGCTTAAGGTAAACTCTTTCCATTACAGGCTAACAAGTGCTTATGTCTTAGATGTTTGCAGGATTCTAAATCATCTAATTTCTGAAAACATTAAAATGCTCTTGTAGGTGGGGAAGGAACATGGGTAAGCTTTCACTGGGACATCATTATTCTGTTGTTTGAGACTGTCAAGAAACTGCTTATCCTTCCAGATGCCTCACACTGGGTAAACCACCTGCAGTTTGACAGTCACGTGGTCTGTCAGGCAAAGCACCACGATTTTTACTGTGCATGCAGATACCAAGTGGCTTATAGAGGCATCAGTATTTCCCTTACCCTGAGGCAGTAAGGTTTCAATGCCTTCTGTTGCATTTAAAAGCATCATCACAGTGTTCTTGGACAATATAAGCACGTGTGGTTTAACGTCCTCTTTGATGTAATGTTTACATTGAGCTCTGATTTAGCAGATTTCATTTTGTCAGCTGACCACCCTTTAGTGAGTCCCTACTTTTCCTTTGCTGTCACAGGACATGAGAATTCAGTCCTGGTGTTAATGCAGTCCAGCACCTCTGTAGTCAAAAGTGATCCAGCAGTGGGAATGTTGCCTCTCAGATCAAGCACTTACGGCTGAAACAGTTTTGTTTTGTGCAGAATCAGATTATTTTTTAGGCTGTAGTATGACTATATTGCTGTGTGAGTGATACTCCTGAACCATGTAAACTTACCCAGTCTCCCAATATACCAGGGCCACAGACCTGTAAATTAATTAAACAGCTTATTAATGAAAGACATTGTCCTGGAATCTGCAAAAAACATCCTGCATGTAAAGTTAGGTGGTGGATTCCCCATCCCTGGAGGTTTTTAAACTGAGATTGGCCGTGGCACTGAGTGCCATGATCTGGTAAGGGGACTGGAGTTGGACCAAGGGTTGGACTTGATGATCTCG
>JAWWEV010000022.1:14009762-14073872 GCA_035583235.1 Hafferia zeledoni | reverse complement strand
AAAGGGACTGGAGTTGGACCAAGGGTTGGACTTGATGATCTCGGAGGTCTTTTCCAACCCAATCCATTCTATGATTCAGCTGTAGGCAGAACTTGCTCACAATGGGCAGTGTTAGTTTAAAAAGTGTGGAATTACATAGCAGTAGTTAAAATTATCAGTTAGTTTGGTCCAGCCATGCTGTGAAGTCAGGCCTCTCACACCATCCAGTCTTTAGGGTTACCTGAACCCAGTTTGTTTTAAAATCGCTGTTTAGATTTCCTTTTCCTGTTAACTCTGAATGGCACATTCAGTATCAAGGCATTCAAACTTCCACTGACACTGATCTGTTTACTAAGCAAATGCAGGACTTCAAGTTTGAATCTGCTTGCTTAGCTGTTCTCTTTGTTTTGGCCGAGCAGTTGAGAAGAGCAGTGCCCAGTGTATTGCATCCCCTTCTAAACCTAACACAGACAGCTTTGGCTCTCATTAAAGTCACTCCTGCTTCCCAGCTGCAAGTTGGATTCCAGCTTTCTGTTGCTCAGTCTCACCCACACACACTGTGAGGAAAAACAGTCACATGTGACCATGGAAATCACTGAATGGCAGGACAGATATGCAGGCAAACATGCTGATCTCCTCAGCCTTGCTCTTGTGTGTGCACACAACTCTGACAGGACCAAGACTTTTTGACCCAATGTCTTGGTCCAGTCACATCTGCACCTGGTTTGGCAGTCATGTTATTGCACAGTCATTAAGCAGATCACAGCTTGCAGCAGTGGTTCTGTTGAATCCTGTGGCAAGACACCAAATTCTAAAAGATTTTGTAAAGCCATTGGGTTTTTTCTTATCCATTAATTTAGAGGGATTGTAAATGCAGTCTGAGAGCTTTCCATAAATACCATGACTTGGAGTAGTATTTCCTAACGTATGGGTTTTATCCTCTGAATAATTCCAGCTTGCTGAAATTACTCAGAATAATTTGGGGATCATATGTTAGTGCATCTTAGTGTTTGGAAAGAACATACAGGGTTAAATTATGCTTATTGTCAGATCAAACTCAACTTGTTTGTGAATTTTTAGTAGATGAGGACACATTTTTCCACCCTTCATGTGTGTGTCTCAAACCTTAGCTTTAAAAATCACATCTTAATCCCTGAGAATCCTGTTTCTCACTGAACAAGTGTCCAGAAAGTCAAAGTCAACTTAGAACTTCAACCTCATGCTTCTGCCATGTGTGAGACTTACACAGGTGGGCAAATGAACTATCAGTAACAGTGAAATATCAGTGAAATATCAGTAATATAGGTATATATCAGTAATATCAATGTAATATCAATCAGTATATATCAGTAATATCAATGAAGTATCAGTAACAGCCTGATGTGAACATGAACCTGCCAGTACATGAACCTGGTTGTCACTTTTTCTCGAGTGAATTCATACATGTTGACAGCCACTTCAGTGCATCTCAGTGCTGTGCTGTTGTAATACAGTGACTGAGAACCACCAGATTCAGGTTTGTGCTTTTTAACAGATGGTTCACCTGTAGCTCCAGTTGATCAGTGAACACTTCAATATGCAAACGTGGAGCTCCAGCTTGGTGTCACTTCTGTCTTCTTAGTGCTGTGGCTGCTCAGCCCACATCTGTTGGTCTCAAAGGAAACTGTAGAGAGTTTTGCACAGGGAAGGGCACTTTCAAAACCATCAGTAGCAGAGTTTGAAGGGAAAAACCAACCATACTTCCTGCTTACTATTCAGTTATCCTTTTCGTGGAGCTGGGAGCCAAATTCTTCAAATCCCAGGATAATTGACAATATGCTTTTAATCCTCTACAGTTATTCAAACGTGCATTGTTTCATGTAATGAAGGAGCATGCACAATGTTTGATAGAGTAACACAGAAAAATAATAGTGCTGAAGTACCTGTAACATGCCATTCCTAGGTTGTCATTCTTGGCATGATATTTAAATGGATTTTTTGAGGCATTAGTTGCTTGAATTGCTAGTCCCAAAAGTTCAGTGGAAGCATCATTCATGCTGAGCAAGCTGGGCATGTCTTGGTTTCTTCTTTAAACCATTAGGGAGGAAAAATAAAGCAGAAAAACTTTCACTGTAAAACGTGTTTAAGTAAATACATGAAAGATCCTCTTTAATGATTGCTGAGATAGGTATTAATGTTTGGAGGTTTTTTATTCTTTTGAAGAGGTGTAATAAATATGCATCCACTTACCCTATTGTTTTTTATTGCTGTTCATGGTCTGGGTGCTGCTTGCTTGCCCCAGCTGGGAGGAGTAACCTTTAGGAGTGAGTTTCGTTTGGTGTGACCCTGCTTTGCCAGTTCATCCAGAGTGTCACCCAGTACCTCCACTGCTTCACCAAGTAACATATTTCTCCTGTCATGCTCAGGCAGATGATGACCAGGTTCTAGGCTTCCACCAAACCTTTTTGTTGAAAAATTTTCAAGGTGCCTGGGTGTGCACCAACGAAGTCTTCAGGCTATCCCTGCACAACGTTTAACCCTCTGCCTTACGTGTCTTCCATGCAGTCCTCGCTGTCCTGGTTGAGTAAGGAGTGCTCTCTTCTTGCCCTTCTGTCCCCTGAGCTCGGCTGAGGAGCATGGCTGTGGCTTGTTCTGAGCCAGTGGGGCAGATCTCTGGTTCTCCCCAGAGTGTGAATTTTGATGTGATTGTTGCAGAATTAATTGTCAATAACTAATTGTTATGTGGTGTTTCCTAATCTTAAAAGGAAAAGGAAATTTGCAATTAAAATCACTGGATGTTATTGCAATGCATGCTGAACACTTAAAGCATTGCTTAAAGCCTGTTAAATGAGGCTTAGCATCTGAGGGAACCTGCAATCTGAAGTAATTAGCCTTTTCTCTGAGGTGAGGGTTGTTGCAACACTGCAGTTCAATCCACAGTTGCTGGGGATGCTGGTGGAGGAGTAAAACCCTCTCTGATGGACAAGAGGAGGGAAGCTGTGCAGCTAAATTTGGATTGCAAAGCAGTCTTGCATCAAAAACTCTGACATGACCTATGACTCTGTGAGATGAGGACTTTCTTTCGAGCCTCCAGGTCAGAAGGGATGTAGAAAAACTGGAAGAGGTCAAAAAGCTACCAATATTTTAGGTGTTGGAGAGCCTGTGGAGCCAGGAGAGGAGGTGGCTGAGGGCAAGCTCCTGAAACGTGGGTGGAAAGTAGATGAGTACTTTCAACCTCAGAGCAAACTCTTCTTGGTATTGCCAAAAAATGTAAGAAGGGACAGTGGTTAAAAACCATAACCTGGGAGGTACAGATTGGACATGAGGGAAGATTTTTCATAGTCAAAATTTTGGAAATGGACTATAAAATATTTACTTCCTCTTTACTACAGGATTTCTCTTGTGTTTAAAGTATACTGCTCCTCTATGCTGTGAAGACATAACATGAAAGGAGTAAAAAACCCCAATAATGTGTGACTCCATTGTGGCAGTTTGCTGTCTGTACCACAGCAAGTGTTTTGGAGAAGAATTCCCTTTTAATCTTTCTTCATGTGTCCAGTCCAGAATTGCTTAAGAAAGGGGGAAATTCTCCTCAAGCCAAAATACCAAGATCTGCAGAGCTCTTGCCAGAGCCTACCTGAGCTTATCAGAAATAAAGGAAACCTACACCAAAGCTGGAGTTGGACCAAGGGTTGGACTTGATGATGTCGGAGGTCTTTTCCAACCCCATCCATTCTGTGATTCTATGATTAAAGCCAGGCTGGTGGTGGTATTTTTTTTTCAAGAGGTGTGTTTTAAAACCTGCTCATGTCAGTAATGCCAAACTCCAGTTTGGTGTGAAAACTACTCACACAACTTGTAGTAGATTCCCCAGTGATCTACAGTGAAGAGCCCACAGGGCACCTGAGAGTTGAGAACCTTCCAGCACCAGTGAGTCTGTACTGGGATGTGTCACATTTGGTACCCAGGAGAAGCTGGAAAAGGCACAAACCCACAGGGTTCAGGGCACAGGCACTGCTGCAGCACAGACATGCAAGCCTCTCTTCTGGGCAGCTGCAATAAGGATAATACTTCTCTTGAAATAATTGGCAAGGCTGCTGTCATATGTGCTAATGAGCTGGATGGACGTCTGGGCTAATCCAGCCTAATTGCTTGTGTTCACACTGGCTCGTTACTGCAGAGCCTCTGCCTCATGCACAGGGAGGTGTGTGTTGGTGAGACAAGCTGCCCAGTTCCTCTCTTGGACAGTGTCTGTTGGCTCTTGTCTGGCTTTGAGCGTTTTTCTTTCATTCATCTATTGAACACTGACCTGCTCGTATTTCTGGCCTTACTTTGCTGCCTCCTTAATTTCCGGCTGTACTGGTTTCCTTCCTGGTTTTGTAGTGATGTATTTGTCTTGCCAGACTGATGCCCATGCTGATTGCATTTTTGCAAGCTACAGAGTTGTACTCAATTGACTTTTTTTGCTAGGAAAATATCTGGTAGCTGGATAATTTCTCTTGTCCTTTTCTGACTTTGTTGTATCTATTTAGAGCTAAGAAATGCATGCAGGATTTGATATGTGGGTGTTCTCTGTGTATTTATGCATTTACTTATTTTGGGTGTTGATTTTCTGTTCCTTCCCTAATAAATGCTAACCCTGTGCTTGCCTTTGAGCTCTCAGCTGGTTTAATAAATAAACACACATCATCATTTCAGAATCACTTACCTGATTGGCAAATCTCAGGCCGTTTTTGGTTTTCTTCTGTGAATTAGCATACACTTAATGAAACTGCACTTCATCTGTGCCATGTAACTTCCTGGGCAGCTGTCACTGAAATCCTTGCAGTGGTTTTTGGATCCAAATGTTTCTTTTCCACACACTTGACCCACCACTGCCCTGGCAGACTTGCTGTTCTGTGATACAAATGTTGTGCTTTGCAAGTTGCTCCTCAAAGCTGACTTGTTTCACAGTCCATTTCACAGTCCACTTAAATGAATACTACTTTTTAAAGTAAAAATTATTTTTTGATTATTTTGTAGTCTGCTTTGCTCTTCAGACTTTTCCTTTGCTGTTCTTAGTGAGCAGCAGCAGAGTGTTGCCAATGAATGTTTGGGGCTTTGACAGCCTATTTCATATGCTGCTCTGGCTGCTGCTCTTCAAGGCTCTTTTTTATGCATTTCCCCCATTTTCTGAAGGTGAATAGTCATTTGTTGAAAGAATAAAGCTTAAAATCCTCCAGAAATGCTGAATTGAACACACTGCAGTCAGTATCAGAAGGTTGTTTTGTAGCTTGGTCCTGTGTGCTGTTCAGATTAACTCATGCTGTGTGATTTCCAGCTGATTGATTTGGGAATCATTTGTGTTATTTTGAGCATTTAATTCCTACATAATGTCTGTGAGAAGACTGGCAAATAAATATTAGGTGGGAGAACTAGTCTCCCTGTAATACTATTTTTAGTTTTGTAGTAATACTGTAACTATCCAGGCACTCCTCCAGCGTGCCCAGACCTGCTGTGGAGGCTGCAGAGGTTCCCTGTGCTTAGAACATACTCGGCAGCTGTGCCAAATGCTTTGCTACCCCCCAGCTGTTTCTGCACAGTGGAAGGGGGAAGTACCACGTTACTGGCCACCTGTACCTGCTCTGGGAAGGCTTTCAAAACCCAGAGCATTACCTGGATCATTCAGGCAATGCTGTTGATACCAACTTCAACAGCAACTCCCTTTTGTCATCAACTCAAAGGGCAGCAGATAAAAACTGAACCTCTTTGTTTTAAGCTTGATTCCTGGGCAAGGGATTTGTGGTTCAGCACTGAGGGAGGAGTGTTCTGTCGGTGTGGTGAAGCTGTGGAGTGACATGTCTGCAAATCTTCCAGAAAACCCCAAATTCAGGGTTTCTGTGTCACTGGGCACTGGGTGTTTGTCTGCAAAGCCCCTTGGAGCAGACCCTCTGGTGGCATTAGTGTGTCCTGAGGTACTGCACATCTTACAGCATGTGCCGTCACTGATAATGTGAGCTTTGAGTTGTCTTGGAATAAATTTCTCAAAAAAGAGTGTTTTGAACTTTGTTCCCCCCTCTCTCTCCACAGGCTGATGAAGATCCTATCATGGGATTCCACCAGATATTTCTATTAAAGAACATCAACGATGCCTGGGTTTGCACCAATGACATGTTCAGGCTAGCATTGCACAACTTCGGCTGAGCTGCCCATCCCGAGGCACCCGTGCTTTTCTTTTTGTTTTGTTTTCCTCCTCTCCTCCTAACTGGTATTATTCACACTCACAGAACATTCCAAATATCATACACAAACCTGCAGCACTGCAGAGCGTGAGCAAGCAAGACTTGTGACCTGCCCTTCTGCTGAGTTTACATTGTCACTAGATGAGTTTCTTGTGCATGATGTTTGGAAGTTAGACGTAGCTGCATTTGATAAGAGAAATTTTGTGTTGTACCAGCATGCCTCGGAAAGAATTTATAATGCAAAAGGTTGTTGTTTATGTACTGACAAGATGCTCTATAATCCAAAGAAATGAAAGAACAGCAGCCTCTACAGCCCAGTTATTGATTTGTTCAGATGTTTCAGTGCTACGTTACACAATAAAACAGAGATTTTCTTAAAAGTTTAAATTGTTTTAATCAGTTGGCTGTGGCGTGTGTGATACTGCTCGCTGTGCATATCCTGTGTCTGCCTGTTGGGGAGATGCTGGGGAACTGAGCAACGCCTGGAGCTTCACCCGCGAGGGCAGGGCAGGTCTGCCCTCGGCTGCACCTCCTCACTCCCTCTCAGCCCCTTTCTCCACAGGAACTTTCAGCTCAGTTTTTAACAGTGCAGGGTAGTTCTCAGCTGTTGCTTTTCACCAGGGCAAATGCCTCAGTCCGTACAGGAAGCTGACACCAATCACGGGAGCCTGTGGTTGGTCCTTGTGCCGTCCCAAAGCAAAGCAGGGCAGGTTTATTTCCTTCTCGGGGGTCAGTCCGGTGCGGCCCTCCTGGCGTTTGTGCCTCCACGTGCACCGGGGCTGGGCAGAGCTGCGCACAGCGGGCTGTGCCGTGTCCCGGTGATGTGCCCGCGGTGTCCCCACGTGGTCGTGTCCCCGCGGGGAGGGCGGGACAGCCCCGCCCCGGCCCCGCCCCGGCGCGCGGGGAACGCTCGGCTCGGGCGGCGGTTTCCGCCCGGCGCTCGCGGGGCCGGGCCGGAGGCGGAAGCGCGGGCGGCGGGGCCGGGCCGGGCAGCGCGGTGGTGGTGGCGGCGCGGGCGGGCGGCGCGCCGGGCCCCATGGCCTCCTGCTCCAGCATCGACATCGAGGACGCCACCCAGCACCTGCGGGACATCCTCAAGCTGGACCGGCCGGGAGGTGAGGGCCGCGCCGCGGCAGCGCCGGAGGCCGCCGGGCCGGGCGGGGCCTGGTCTCGGGCCGGGCCGCGGGACCCCCCGGGCCGTTGCGCCGCCGCCCCGCCCGTTGTCACCGTCCGCGCCGGGGGCCCAGCAGCGCTCGCCGTTCGCCCCTACGGGCACGGGGCTGGCGGGGCGGAGCGGCCCCAGCGTGGGGAAGGAACCCCGGCTGGGACAGGGGCTGGCAGCGCCGGGCGGAGCGGCAGAGAAGTCGGCAGAGAAGTCGCTGCCGGCTGTCTCTGCGCTGCTCCCGGCAGAGAAGGACCGAGCCTGGAGCCGAACAGCACAGACCCCCGCGGCGTGAATCCCCGCGGTACTGGGAGTGCTCGGAGTGTTCCCCGGAGGTCCCGCTGGGCTCAGAGGAAGGGGCTGTTCGGCTGCTCTGAGATCAGTGCCGTGTTCGCCCTTACACAAACTTTTCCCTCACCTTGTTTGTATGTGAAATGGGATCACAAATATCTCGAAGTGGTTATGAGTCTTCTCACTGTTCTTTGAGGTGTTGTACTTCTCTGCTCAGAGTCCAGTGGACTCCCTTCTGCCTGTAAGAATATCAGCAGCAGGCTCAGGAGTCAGCCCTGCGGTGTTCCCTTGTCCTGCAGCCTGAGCTCTCTTTCACCCCTCTCTCATTGCTTTTTTAACTTACCACAGTTGTTTTAGTCAAACCTGATGAGGTCATGGGCAGAATGAAGCACAGACCATGAATGCTCTGCAAAAACATCTTAGCCTCTGGGTAGGAAAAAGACTTTATATCCCTGTTGTGCTCCTGTGAAGGGAAAGGCAGGAATAATGTAGCTTTTAAGTATCCTGATAGTCAGTAGGAATGTGTCACTTCCAAAGTGACTGCCAGGTGTGCTGCCTTGTGCTTGGCCAAAAGGAGAGGTTGGGAGTGGGATTGTTGTGGGTGGGATGTAGAGGCACATGGAATGATGGAGCAGACCTGGAGTCAGTTACTGCCCATACAGAAACGTCTCATTACTTGGAGTAGTTTCTCTTGTTTCTGGAGTGCTTGTACGTGCCTGGATTATAATTCTTATAAGAAAAATATGTTTTTCCTTCTTAGTGCAGCACTCTGTACCTTGAAAGACTGAAAGGAGAGCTCCGCGCAGGGATGGGGAACTGTTGTTTCACTTTCTGAAATAAAAGGATGTGTCATAGTTGGGAAATGGTTGGAGTTGTTGTTCAGGGTGACTTGACTTTTCCCTGAAGCATCTTCTCCTACTGGCTGAAGCCAAGCAGTTATTGGTGGAGTATGGCTTATTTCTTTTCATTCTTCTTCTTCCTTATTCATTCTCTTTTTACCTTCTCTGTTGTCTCTAGTGCACAAAGAAAGCAGTTGAGAGAAAAAGGAGCAAATGGATAGGAAGTCCACAGAAGGAACCTGTGGTGGTTCTCAGCAGAAATCACTGTGTAGGTAATAGCAAAGAGACTTGAAAAGACTGACCTGATAAGGTGGAGAGGAAGAATACACATTAACTGAAAACCTCTAGAACTCCTGTTAGGATGTCAGAGGAAAGGGACAGTGGGGGATCCTTCAAGGCTTGTGAAAGAAAACAGAAGCATCCTCAAGAATTCCGTGTTTAGGGTTAATCTTACCTGGCATAAAGTTGCGGTGGTCAAGGTCCTCCCTGGTTGTAGTTGCTGTTGTACCCTGGATTTCCCTTACAGATTTTAATGGCCAGTGGACACTGGTGTAGCTGCTTCCCACGGTTATTGCTGTGAAGAAAGTTTTGTAGTACTAAGTGTGTGTAGCTGTGAGCAGAATTATGTTACTCTGGGTCCTGTCCAGGCAAGTGACAAGAAACACTCTCTGCTTTAAAGAGTTTACAACTGCCACAATGCTTTTTAAATTCTGCTGGGTTTGGTGATTGTGAAAATATTATGTGTGTTTGCTACCCCAGTGTCTCTTGACACTGTTTCTTCACAGTTTTGGCAAATGTCACCCATTACTTTGGTAGCCCTTGCCCTTTTTCATGCTGTGTCCTCAGCAAGGGGCAGCTTCGTGGTCAAACTCTGGGCCTCCTCAAGGAGCATGGAGACAGGCTGTCAGTGCCAGTATGCTGGAGGAACATCCCAGCTGGTGATGGGCAGGGTCCTTCAAACCACAGAGATCTCTGCTGGTCCCCAGGTGTTACGTGGGCTCACCCTGCTCATGGTGTTTATCAGGGAAGTGTCCTGTTCAGAACAAACTGGCATCCCGTGGGGCAGGTGATGGTGGGAGCAGGAAGAGTTCAGTATCTCAATGCCGATTGCTGCTGCTCTTTGGAAAGATACTGAGTATAAACACTCTTGTTTCCCTTTGAGGCCCAGATCTACCAGTCTGGGTTAACCCTTTGGTTTTGTTCATGTGCTTACTAAAAACTGAGCCTCTTCCCTTCTTTTATGCCTCCAGGACTGTGTGCAGGCAGCACCTGTGCTTGAGCTAAGCCCATTCCTGAACTTGAGTGTACTGTTGTGCCCATTTCCACGGAGTGAATGTCACTGTCCCACTGTCTGTAGAAGAGCAGTGATACACAAGTGAAGTGTTCCTGTGGCTGCAAACAGAGCAAAGAATGTATCGTCTTTCTCTGGCAGCCTTGGTGCTTTTTCTGTAGGGTGTGTTTTCCTGGGCTGGGTCACAAAGGATAAAGTGCTGTCAGTGGAAGTAGCTGCAACTGGACAAGCACCCACCACGTGCTGCAGGAATGAGGGGCACGTCTTAATCTTGAAACAGCAAGCACAGTACCAGCGTTAGGTGGTTACAGCATCACATTCCCTGGCCTGAATTTCCTCATGCTGTGTGAGTGCCACTGCTTTTGCTTCATGCAGTGCAGGTACAGTGAGGAGAGTGTCCAAATGGTTCCTGCATTGGGATATCCTGTCGCTGCACAGGCTTTTTGTGTCTGTAGCATAGTTACTGATTTAATGACTGTTCATAAACAGGCAAGTTTTAAATATTCTTCTGGCAAATGAATAGTTGCAGTTGTTTTTTAGGCAGCAGCGCTCATCCTGATCTGTTAAAGCCTATTCAGTAACTGAAAGCTTGCCTTTAGAAGGACAGGCCTCTTGCCCACAGTTATGTTTAGGTTTGTTGGGTGTGCCAGTGACAGTGGAGATTCTGGTCCTGGGAGCAGCCATTTTGCAAGAGCTCAGCAGCAGTTGTTACCTGGCAACAGTATATGAAATTTCAGTTTTCAAAACCAGTGAAAATTTGAAGTGAGGAGTTGCTGAGGCAGTCGGCTTTGCCTTGGGTGGCCTGGCATGTAAGAGCAGGTGGAGGGAGCTCCTCAACCACTGACCTTGCTGGTGAAGTAGAAGAGTCTCCTTCGCCCCCTGTTACATCTGTCCCCTTCTAAAGCCTTCAGAAGGCTTGGAGACCACCAGCCAACTTGGGCTAGGCCAGATGCACAAAGTCAGGGCACGCACACTCTTCAGAGCACAGCTGAAACTCTAAACAAATGGTTGTTTTACACAAAACTTGAGTGCTGTGAACTTCCATGTTGATTATTCGGCCAAGAGAAAAATATGGGAATCCTGTAGGCACAGCTGTACAGTTTTATAGCAAAGTTACTTGAACACTTGGACTTTGAGGTCAGGTCTCACAGTCAGAAGTCAGTTTTGGAAAGTTACAAATGTATTATTTCCAGCCTGCCCCAGAAGTGGCAGCTGATCACTGTATTGCTGGACTTCAGAGGCCTCTCTGTGAGCCTGTGGGTTAGAAGTGACCTGTCAAGACCCTTTTGGTCTGGCACTTGATTCAGTAAACCTGAATTACCAGCTTAATCTTTCTGTTCCCTCCTTGAACCGGGTAAGTTCCTTGTACCTGTTCTTTGGTGTTTCTCTGATCTGGGATTGCCGTGGAGGAAAAGCTGTGACTTCACTTGGTTGTGTGGAGGTAAGTTTGTCACGTGGGAAACTCCTTACACATCCTTTTGAACTATACTTTTCCCAACCAATTCAGTATATTCTGCCTGACAGAACAGTAAAGGCTGACAAAAAGCATCTGGGGGTGGTATATTTCACACAGTGCTTTTTCTTTTAAGTGAATATTGGGCACAGTTGGTTGTGCTTTTCCTCAGGTTCGGTGAATGAGAACCAGAGACCATCAAGTTCATATAACGGAGACCTGAATGGACTGCTGGTGTCTGATCCCCTTGGGAGTGGAGATGGACCTCCTCTGGTCAAGCCAGTGCATCGCAGCATCTCTCTAGGAGCCCTGCAGGAGAAACAAGTCATGTAAGTTTTGTTAAAGAAATGCTGAGGGTGAATAGAAAACTAAAATTAAGTTCTGCTGAGCCTGGACATGCGTGCTGGGAGTCTGACAGGGAGCTTTATGTTGAGTTCAGTGGTCTTGATCAGAGCTCTTGTAGCTTTTGTGAGGGTGATGCATGGAGTCTGCCATCCTTCCAGATCAGGAACTGAAGAATATCAGCAGGGTTCTTTAGAGAAGGGGAATAGGACTGGTTACTTGGTGGAAAATGCAGGTCAGCATGGAAGTAAATCAGCAGGGCTCTGGTTGAAACTTGGCATTCTCCTGTAGATCTCCAGATGGACTCCTTCAGGGACCCAATTACCTGAGGGGTTACAGAGCTTGTGTAAGTAGCTTTTGCTTGGGTTCTCTGGTCATAGTTTTGAGAGAGGATGATGCCCTGAGAACCATGAGCAGCGTGCTCTGTTCTTGTTGATAAGGATTGACTGGTTGGCTTTGGTTTCTTTGCACCGTCCAGTGCTGGGTAGTAGTCAAGGCTACTTTAACCACATGTAGGTCTGTGCTCAAGTGAAAAAAAAAATGGAGGTTTTTGAGCTGAACAAACTAGATGTTTGGCTCTCTCAAACCCACAACACATAGGGAAGGGAGACTCAGCTGAGTTTCTCTTTTCATTTGTTCACCTCAAACCTCCTAGATGCACAGATACTGCTGGATTGCTGTTAAAATTATGAATTTAACATTAAATATTAAACCTTCTGTTCCTGTGAGTCCTGCCTGATATTTCTCCTCTGTTTTTTTTCTTAAAAGTTGCCTTTCTGGTGATGACAGCTCCACGTGCTTAGTGATATCAGCAAAAGATGTGGAGATAGTGGCCAGCAGTGATTCCAGCATCACCAGTGAGGCCAGAGGGAGTAACAAGGTAAGGAACATGAGAATGCATTGTCTGTCTCTTCTTTTAGTGACATCACCTCATGCTTGAATATTTTTAAACAGAAATGAAAACCTTCTTTGTTGTGTTATAGGAGCTTGTAATGAGGTAGAAGTTTGTCAAAGAGTTTAACAAGGGGAGAAAAGTTGGAGCAGTATCTTGTAGTTCATTGTTCCTGTTAATCCAGAGTCTGGCCAAGTTATCCTCTAATTTTCAGGATCTAAGCTGTAGGTTCCTGGTAAAATGTCCTTTCTTCATAAACAAGCTTTTTCTGCTGATTGTTTCCTCCCTGGGCCCTGAAGGGAGAGTTTCCTTTGCTGGTTTGCTGGTGTCAGTCCTGCCAAGGGTTCTGACCAGGAGGTCAGAGCTGCAAGAATCAATATGCTGAGATTAAAACTAGTGCTAAGCAGAGTACTAAGCTGTGCTCAGAATAAATGTTAGTGATTAGGAGAGAGAGCTCTGGTCTTGATCATCTCAGCCCTTTCCCATATTGTTCCTTAATTTTCCATTTTGTAGTTTTCCATTTTCCATTCCGTTTTGTTCCTTAGCATGCAGTGAATTAAGGGACCACAAAGATAATAAAAGAATATTGCACTGGGTTACTGTTTTTCATAGATAATACTGAAGATAAAGGGAGGATCACTGGCATAATTTGCATATTAATTCCTAATTCTTTGCTCAGTGACAGTGGTTATCTGTGCTGGTTTGGGACTAAGAGTCCTGCTTGCCAGCTGTAGTTAAACCATGACACTATCAAATTAAACATTACAGGTTTTCCCTAGAAAAATTTTTGTTTGACAGGTTTGTTCAGGAAGGAGTTAATTCCAGACATTTCTCATGTTTTGTTTTCTTTCTCCTGAGCAGGTGAAAATACAGCCTCTTGCTAGATATGACTGGGAGCAGAAATACTATTATGGCAATCTGATAGCGGTTTCAAACTCTTACCTGGCTTATACCATTAGAGGTGAGATACCTTCTTGGATGGGATTTGTATTCTTTTTCTCTGTGTATCTCTAAAAGAGTCAAAGTTTGCATCTGAAGAATGCAACTGGCAATAATTGAAACATACCTTGCAATACCCACATCAGGGTGCTGTTGTAGAGGGAATGTAAGTGAAGGTGAAGTAAAGAGTTGGTTACATAGCAGAGTTAGAAATAAAAGAACTTGGTGGGGATGGAGGAAAAGTTGAAGGACTACACTGGTTTCACTGAGCAGCTGATACTCACATTCCTCCTGTTATTAAATATTTCTGCAGCAAACAAGCTTCAGAAACTAAGCTAAGCACACAAACAGCCCTGTGGTAATTTGAGCAGATAAATGTTTGTGATGGATTTGCTTGCATAAATTTAGAGTTGAGTTTAAGGCTAAATTTAGAGGATCCAAAGAGCAAGGCAGATGCAGTGTTCTGTGCAGTGGGGAGAGAAAAGCAGAACAACACAGGTAAAGATTATTTCACAACATATAGGAAAGGAAGTGACAGGGTGAGAGGAAGTAGCCTCAAGCTGTGCTAGAGGAGTTTAGATTTGGTATTAGGAAATTTTTTTTCACTGAAAAGGTTGTAAAACGTTGGAACAGACTTCCCAGAGAAGTGGTAGAGTCACCATCCCTTGAAGTATTCAAAAAACCTGTGGATATGGCACTTGGGGACATGGTTTAGAGGTGAACATGGTGGTGGTGCAAGGTTGATGGTTGGACTTGATGATCTTAAAGGTCTTTTCCAACCTTAAAAATTCTATGAAATGAACAATGACTTTCTGTTGTCATAACAGCACAGAGTGTTTGGGACTCCATCAGCTCTTCCCTTTCTTCTGAGTTCTGGCAGACATCAGTTTGCCTGGTCTTTCATGAAATCCACTATTCCACTCTTGTTTTTTTTTTCCTAGCTGAGGATATATTAGAGTAGCTGAAGGCTGTCTCACCCTTTTTTAAAGTACCAAAGCTTGGGTGCAGTAACACTGAAGCTGAGTGGTCTGCTAGGGCTGGCATGGGAGCAGGAAGTGGAAGCAACATGATCTTCATAAAACTACCTGCTTTATAGTGGTGTGTCTGAAAAGGGGAAGCTGGAACTTTGCTCTGAAGCATGCACTTTTCAGTCATGCAAGCCAAAAAGTAGTGCTTGTTGCCAGCTGAATGTTTATGCTTTTTACATTCCCCTTACAGAATATATATTTGAGCTACATGCTTCTCAATGACTCCTTTTCTCCAGTTATTGAAAATTAACTTGCAAATAAAATTAGTGTCACTGTCACTGGAGGTCAGCCTTGGAGGCTTGGTGATGAAGGGATAGAGGTTTAGTCCTTGCACTTAGTGGAGGCATCTTTAATGAGGATAATCTTGGGAATTATGAGAAGTTTATAGAATTATGGGAAATGTATGAGAGTTATGCAGGGAAACCACATATCTGAACAGTGACTTTTCCCTGTGTCTCTCCCGCAGCTGCCAGCAATGGCTCTGCCGTGGTGCGGGTGCTGAGCGTCAGCACCGCAGAGCGGACCTTGCTGAAGGGATTCACGGGCAGCGTGGCAGACCTGGCTTTTGCTCACCTCAACTCCAACCAGCTGGCGTGCCTGGACGAGGCTGGCAACCTCTTTGTCTGGCGCCTGGCCGTGGATAAAGAGAAAATCCAGTATCCTGTGCAAATACACCTCATATCAGCCTCTGTGTAATGGGTAGATGCAAATGCAACCTCACATCGCAGTTTGTTATGTAGCCTTTGCAGAATAGCAGCTTGCAGGGGAGAGGTTGATAGTTCTGCCCCTTCCAGAGTATCAAATCACTCAACTTTTGCCTGTATTCAGCACAATGTTACTTGAAATTGAACATACCATGAAATTCTACCACCTCAGTGCTCCTCATCCAGGCAAGAGCAGTCAGTGAGAAGTGTCAGTCTGTTCTAGCTGGTCTTTTGCATGTGGATAGTCACCTCAGCTGTGTGGCAGAGGTTTGTCTTGTCTGGTTCTAACCTTTTGCTCAGTTACTTCTCTGGGGAAAAGAATGTAATACTTCCACTCACTGTCTTCCTTCCAAACTTGTCATCCTTCTTTTAGTGGTCCTGAAAATTATTTTCAGTGTCCACTGCCCTAAATATTTTCCTTTTGATTGCTTGGAGGGAGTGGTTAGTACTTTTGAGGAGCATGTGAGATAAGTTATCTTAGGGTGTAGCTTCTTAATTTTAATAATGTACCATTATTCCAAAAACAACTGGAAGAAAGGTGATGGTAGTTAAGATCTGATTAGTAGTGGTGCACTAGAGCACTCAGCTGGGGACCATGTGGTAGCTCCTCTGTCTTTCTGTGATCATTTAATCATCAGCAGTCAGGTGGATACACATTCAGATGTGATTGTGTCCCTGTCCTGTTTTTCCTGTCACTGTGGTAAGCCTGCAAGAGAAAATTGTGAGAATCTGTGAACTTTTATAAGCTTAAGTTCTTGTACCAGTGAGGAAATTCTAGCCTGGCTGCTTTCTCAGCAGGATCTTCTATCTGGCTTCTTTTGGAATCTATGGCCCAAAAAATCTTCAGGTTTAATAGTATTTAACAGAGGATCAAGCCTGAGTAGGTTATTGCTGGGCATTAGTAACACAGCCAGAATGTTGCACTCTTAACCCTGGTGACCAGAGAGGAGATCCTGGTGAACATCAAGCGACCTGACAATACCCCACTGAACACCTTCCGAAGGATCATCTGGTGCCCTTTCATCCCGGATGATAACGAGGAGAACGGTGAAGAGGGAAGTCAGACATTGGCATTGTTGCATGAGGACAGGGTAAGAAAACCCTACTTTTGAAACATTGTCTCTAATTATTATTAGAAGAAGAGAATTTAATGGAGGAAAGAGCTGATTTGGTTAGAGCTGTAATGGCTCCTGTCTAGTCCACACTGGGGATCCTCCTGTAATGAGATGTGAGATTACTCTCTTCCAAGGTGAGGTCATACAGATCATTCTCTGGGCCTCAGGGGGATGGAAAGAATAATTTCTGCTCAGTGTCAAATAGCAAGGACCACTAGAAACAGTGTGGAGGGCAAGAGGCATTGCCAATCAGTTCAGGCTGAGCCAGTACCTCAGTGTGGGGCTTGGTGGGCAGCAGGTACAACTGCCCAAAGCAATTCCCTGTACATACCTACAGCTGGGTGCCAGGAAGGCATCCGATGGCCAAATTGAGTGGAAACAGGAGGGCTTATGTCACATACTTGCCATTGGATTGGTATGTCAGGATATAAGATAAGGATCTGGGAACAGACCAGTAGTTGTAAAAATAAGCCTCTGTGCCTACATGTTTGTTTTCCAGGCAGAGGTGTGGGATTTGGACATTATCCGAACGAACAACAGCTCCTGGCCAGTGCAAGTGCCTGATATCAAGGAAGGCTTCATCGTGGTGAAAGGCCACAGCACGGTACAAACCTGTTTTGTTTTCTTCACTGCCATCACATAGGTGATTGCAACCAATCACTTAGGTTTTCTTTGGGTTATAGTGGCTCAAGAGCTGCAGTTCTCAGGAAAATTGGCTGTAAAAAATACCAATTGTGAAACAACTGTGATTGTGAAGAGCCAGACCAAAATGCTCTGTTCATAACATGATTAACAGTGAGAACAGTGGCAGCACAATCCTTTGTACTTGAAAGGTCTGTGAAATAAAAAAGCTATAAAATTGACTTTCTGTGTCTCTTTCCCCCCTCTGTATAGTGTTTGAGTGAGGGAGCACTTTCTCCAGATGGAACTGTGTTGGCCACAGCAAGCCATGATGGTTTTGTGAAATTCTGGCAAATCTATATTGAGGGACAAGACGAGCCAAGGTGAGGAGAACTGGAAAACAAAGGGTCTTGAAACAGAGACTAGCATTTTCTCTGGGAGAATTTCCTTGGTATAGAATCATCTGTAATGGTAGATGCGGGATAAATGTTTGTAAAGTAATTTGTTGCTGAAGAATAATATCACTGAATATCATAGACGTATGGAAAAAACAGAGAGCTGTGTCTGGAAACAGGAGTTCTGTGCTTTGCACAAACT
Source organism: Hafferia zeledoni (assembly GCA_035583235.1). Taxonomy (NCBI): domain Eukaryota; kingdom Metazoa; phylum Chordata; class Aves; order Passeriformes; family Thamnophilidae; genus Hafferia; species Hafferia zeledoni. The sequence goes on along the minus strand of JAWWEV010000022.1, from coordinate 14,056,419 downwards.
GTAGTCAAACTCTTGCACTGTCCATGTAAATGCAAGAAGCTGCTCTGAGCTATTTCTCTCAATTTTGACCTCTTTTTGTATTGTACCCATTAAGGCACCAGACCAAATGACAACATGGGATTTTATTTATTGGTCACAATATATGCCTGCATGAACTGTTTTATATAAGCCTGTAAAGAACTACAAGTCAGTAATACTTGATAGGTGCTGACTTAGTGCTGTCTTTTGATGAGGAGTTTTTTATTCAGAACCTGCATCTTCCTCTTTTACCACTCCCTGCACACTTGGGTCTTTGCTTTTATTTTTTCCCAGGTGTCTTCACGAGTGGAAACCCCATGATGGGAGACCTCTTTCCTGCCTGCTCTTTTGTGACAACCATAAAAAGCAGGACCCAGAGTAAGTCCACAATCCTATACTTGGAGTATTAAAGTTCAGCAGTGTCTTCTAACTCTCCCTTTGGAGAGTTCCTTGTAGCTGAATCATACTTGTAAAAATTTAGCTCGGTGGCAGGAGCAAGTCCTGTCCTCTTTGTAGTCAGTTTTCTAGTGGTGGAGAAATAAATAAGACTCAGAAGGACAACCTAAAGTGACTTTATTTCTACTGCCAATTCTATGAAAGCAGTGAAAATGCTAACTTGATGAGTCCTCTCAGGTTTGTGGTATGGTTAGTCTTAACTGGCCTCTTAATTCTCTGAAATTCCACTGCAATTGATGAAATTCAGCTTTTATTTTTATTCTTATTTTTACTGGTTTTTATTTTGTCTTTATTGTTGTGTTCTTAATGTTCTTGAGAACTGTAGTTGTTTCTAATCTTCCTCAGAGCGGGAATTTTATGTGAGCTTTTAAGACACAGTTGGGCAAAATCAGTTATGTGCTTGTGAGGAGCTTTTCTGTAAAGTGTCTGGATGGGAAGGACCAGACCTGCTTTAAGAGAACTTGGATGTGTTGTACCTGCAGGGTTCCCTTCTGGAGGTTTCTCATCACGGGAGCTGATCAGAACAGAGAACTGAAGATGTGGTGCACCGTGTCCTGGACCTGCCTGCAGACTGTCCGGTACGTGTTGATGTGCTGACCCCCCTGAAGGGGTGGATTACTCTGAGCAGTGGGGTCCTAACAGAGCTCTCAAATTTCAGGTGTACTTATTTTGCAAAGGTGATCCTTGAATTCCAATGGAGTCTACTCTAGCCCCAGTTAGAGCCTCCTCCTTTGCCATTCTGACTGTTACTGAAAGTTCTCAGACCAAGCTTTGGAAACGCTGGGGAGGTTGATCCTTTCACCCTTGGTGTTACCAAGACTTGTTGTCTTTGTCTTGTTCTGTAGAGCATAGACTTACCTGTAGCATGAGGAGAGGCATTCCATAACTGCACACCTAGAGTGTTTTCTTCTGTAAAAATTGTAGATATTCAGTAACCACTCTAGGATCTTTTCCTATTAATACTTTTATTTTTCATTTAAATGAATGAGGAGCTGCTATGTTGGTAGAGCTTAAGCAATTTTTCAAAGCTTATTTGTTGGTCCAGAATTTCAAATTGTGTCGTAGTCCATTCAGTATCTCATGTTCCCTGATTCCATTTTTCTGATGGCCTGTCTGATCATACACATGCTTAAGGCCACTTCTGATTTGCCCTCTTAAAGTGAGGAGAGTGTGACATACAGCTGAGTGCTGCTTTTTCCATCTTCTACTGCAGAAGGTCTAAAGCCAGTGGAAGGGTTATATTGACTTGGAGAATTTTTGTCTTTAAATCTGTAGCATTGACTCTTGTACTCCCATGAATGTGGAACAAGTTAAGTGACAGCAAACTGTAATACAGCTGTAAATCCCTCAAGATATTGTTGGTTTGGTTTTAGTTTTTTTTACTATGCAGTTTCATAGTACTCTTTCTGATTGTCTAATCTACCTTGCTTTTTGTACCACTTCCCTCTTATTTGTGGATCTAGCTTTTCTCCTGACATCTTTGGCTCCATGAGTATTCTTCCCAGCCTGAAAGTCTGTCTGGACCTTTCTGCTGAATATCTGATACTGAGTGATGTGCAGAGAAAAGTAAGTGGTTCATTTTATTGCTGGCTGTGTGGGTTATGGGGACTGAAGCAGAAATGGCCTTCTGTGTGACTGTTACTGCTGCCTATGTGTGGGATTTGCATTAGTAGCTAAAAATGCAGAGGTTGGCTTCAGCTTTTCATCATAAGATGAGAAAAGGTAGTAGTTCAGCTGATTAATCCTGGGGAGACTTAAGGATTATTTCTCACCCTCTGTAAATCTCTCATTTGGAGATACTTGTGTCAGGCACAGAAGGATTGAGTTCTGGATCAACATTGACTCAGACAGGAGTGTGGTTCCAGTGTTCTGTTTCAGATTTCAATGCCCCAGGTTTTATTGCTCATGTCATTTTCCTTGTTCAGGTGTGAGGCTTTGGAGTCTTCACACATATGCATGGTCTGCTGTGGAAGCCCCGTGACTTGACTTTTCTGATTCTTCCAGGTCTTGTATGTGATGGAGCTGATGCAGAACCAAGAGGAGGGCAAGGCTTACTTCAGCTCCATCTCAGAGTTCCTTCTTACCCACCCAGTGCTAAGCTTTGGCATCCAGGCTGTGAGCCGCTGTCGGTTAAGGCACACTGAGGTGCTCCCGGTGGAAGAGGAAACAGACAACTTGAGTGTAGGTACGTGATGAAGTGACCAGGATTTCTTTCCTGGCTGGTTCTCATGAAAGGCTGGTCTCCTCTCCCAAGTAACAATACAAGAGGAAACAGCCTCAAGACACACCCAGTGGTTTAGATTGGTATTTGGAAAAATTTCTCCTCCAGGCTTGAAGCTGGATGGGTTATCAAGCATGGAAATGCAGGATTCAAGGTGCGGCCTCACTGGTGTCATTGTCCTGGTCCTGCTGGCCACACTATTGCTGACACAGGCCAGGATGCCATTGGCCTTCTTAGCCACCTGGGCAGTCTGCTACTGTCAACCAGCACCTGCAGGCCCTTCCCTTCTGGGCTGCTTTACAGCCTCTCTTCCCCAAGCCTGTAGTACTGCAGGGGGTTATTGTGACCTGAGTGCAGGACCCAGCACTTGGCACTGTTGAGCCTCATACAGTTGGCCTCTGCCATTGATTCAGCCTGTCCAGATCCCTCTATAGCCCCTTTCTGCCCTTCAGCAGATCAGCACTCCTGCCCACCTTGGTGCACAGCATCTCCCATGGTCTAAGAGAGGTGATTGTCCAGCTCTGCTCTGCACTGCTGCTGCCTCACCTTGAGTACTGTGTCCAGTTTTGGGCACCACAATATAAAAAAGATATTAAACTATTAGTGTCCAAAGAAGGGCCATGACAATGGTGAAGGATCTGGAGGGGAAGCAGTATGAGGAGCAGCTGAGGTCATGTGGTCTCTTCAACCTGGTTGAGGAGAGACCTCACTGCAGTTACAGCTTCCTTGTGAGAAGCAGCAGAGGGGCAGGCACCCATCTCTTCACTCTCCATACAGCATGAAGCTGAGTTAGGAGATGTTTAGGTTTGATACCAGGAAAAAGTTTTTTCACCCAGAGGGTGGTTGAGCACTGGAACAGGCTCCCCAGGAAAGTGGTCACAGCACCAAGCCTGACAGGGTTGAAGGAGTGTATGGACAATGCTCTCAGGCACATATTGGGGTTCTTGGGGTGTCCTGTGTAGGGCCTGGAGTTGGACTCAATGATCCTGAGGGGTCCCTTCCACCTCTGCATAGTCTATGATTCTGTGGTGGTGTCTGCAAACTTAATAAGGGTGCACTCGATCCCCTCATCCAGATCATTGATAAAGAGAACGTGTATCATGCCAGTTGTTGCTTGTTCATCCTGCTGTGATGTTTTTGTAGTACTTTGTAGTTACCATGCAACTTCATGTTTTACCTTTGTCCCCCTTCCAGAAGGTGCTCCGGGCAGTGGGGCTGTTGAATCAGCAGCGGGTGTGCTGATCAAACTCTTCTGTGTGCATACCAAGTGAGTATGTGTGGCTGCTGCCATGGCCTGTTGTCTGCACTGACCTGTAGAAGTTTAACTTACCTAAATCCTTTCGCTCATAACAAAAACTACTTGGACCCATGGAAACTTGTAGCTGTGGTGTGTATGGCCTTCCCAGGAGGTAACCCTGAATGGTACTGTGGCAAGCTAGTATTTTTGTGGCCATGAGTACACAGTGGCTTAAGAGTTGTGCTGAGAAAGGTCTCTCAAATACCCTGGGTGCCAGAACTGGGTGACACAACTCAGTGAGGATCAGCTTCTGCTGCTTCTGTGGCAGCCAGAAAACACTAAAGCATTTTCCAAGGGAATCGGTTCAGTGAAGAGAAATCTTCTGAGACTTGATGATTCATCAGCTGATCAGAGATGCCTGTTTCTTTTCAGAGCCCTACAGGATGTGCAGATTAGATTCCAGCCTCTTCATAGCCCTGACATGAGTGCATCCATACCTTCCCATGGCTCTCATGAAGACTTTGGTGAGCATGTGTGTTAAATCGATCTTCAGTGTTGCTGAGCCTTTAAAGGTTGTTGTTGGGGGCAGCAGAAGGGCAGGTTTTGGGTATCTCTTTGTACTAGACTGGTGTAATTGCATAAAGGGTTCTGAATATGGATTAGCAGCAAAGCAGGAAGTTGGTTAGATCCCAGTGTGAGTCTGGATCTTGGGATATGTTAGACCAGGAGTGCTAATGCTTTTTGCATGCTTGAGTTCATCTTCCTGGGTGATTTGGCACTTGTGCAAGAAACTTGAGGTTTGTCTCTTGTCAGGTGGAAGAGATTGGAGTGGCAGCAGAGCTTTGGGAGTAGAGGGGCTGGGCTCTCTGGTGTGCTCTTTCAGCTTATTCACCATACTGGGATGTGGCTGTTAAACTGGCCTTGTGTTCAGGGAGGAAAGGAAGATTGGATATTTTATTATCAAATCCTGATAAAATCCACTCTAGCATACAAAGAGTAAGCATAACCCAGGCTTTGCTTCGACCTAACCTTTGATGGGATGTTACGGGGTTTTGCTTGTTCCTTTTGTAATCAAGTATGGCATGCAGTGGCGTAAGTTCATACTTTGTGGAATTAAAGCTTTAGTTTGGGGGGAAGTTCCTGTAAATCAATTTCTGTCTCTTCCTTGGAAGCCTTTCCAGACCATATGGCTGATCTAAGCACGGAAGGGCTGGGATCTGAGAAGGAATCAGTGCATGGCTCTCAACCAGACCTGCGGCGAATTGCTGATCTGCCTCTGCCAGCTGACTTCCTCTCCCTCTCCAATGACGCCAAGCCCAAGCTGATGACTCCAGATGCATTCATGACACCAAGTACTTCTCTTCAGCAGGTAAACAGAGATCAGCACTGTTATGGTGGTGCAAGAGATGGGGTTGGATTTTGGTACTTTTGGTCACTCTTTCTAGGCCCTAATGACTCTGATAGGGTGTGCCAGCTGAATGCAGAGCCCAGAGGAAACTCTGCATGTAACCAGACTGAGTAGAGACGTGTTGGCGTGTTTGAAATGCTAAGCTGGCCTAAGCTTGTGTTGTAAGTGCTGTGTTTAGCTGCAAAGCCACTGATGTAGCTGTGCTGTGTAGAACTATGGGTTTGCTAAATAACTGTATCTAAGCTGGGAGGCTACTTTTACTGGTTTACACGTTGTTTGGGGTTATGATATAACTGTAACAGAAGAAATGCCATTTCTGCCCATCCTGTCTGATGTGATCCTGTGGGAATGAACATCTGAAATTATCAGGTTTGGGGCTGTTCAGCCTTGGCTGTTCAAATGGGGGCTGTTCAGACTTGTGAGACCCCACCTGGAGTACCCCCACTCTCTTCCATAAACCCTCTGCCTCACTGATGAGGTGACACCAGAATGCCACTTTGTTTGGGGAGAGCAGTTCCGCAATAAAAGCAGCTGTGCTTCATTGATGAGGATGTTTCGGGTCTTGCCTTCAACCAACACCTGAACACCTTAGCAGTACAAGTTGACATATTTTTTTAATTTTCTATTCCCTCTTCACCAAAGATTCTTTAGGAGTTTTTCTGGAGCCAGCATTCTCAGGTCAAATTCTGCTGTTGGGCTCTGTCCCCTCCTGACTGCTGTGTATTTCCTTACAGATTGCTGTCTCTCCAGGCAGCAGTGTCAGTTCCCTGACTGCAGTCACAGCCATGAGTAGCACTTCTGTCACGGATGCCTCTATGCCCAGGTAATTAGCACGTGTGTTAAACAATACATCTGCAGCTGAACCAATACAGGCCTTCATGGTGGCACAGAGCTGTAGCATGTCTTGTAGGAGATGAGATTGTAACCAGACTTAGAAACTGGCCTGAGTCCCAATGCCCCTGTATGGGCAGCTGTTTGCATCCCTGATGCAGCTTGGAGCATGCCTGTTGTCATCCCAGGGGCCAACAAGAGTGTTTCATGTGTGCCTCACAGGGATCCTGTTATTGCATCTCAGTTTTGTTGCTTTGCATGCTTCTCCCAAAGGGCTGTCATTGTTTACAGGTAAGAGAACACTGCAGCCACCAAGGAGAGGGAGAGAATTGGGACTGTTAGGAAAATCTTACTGGTGTCACAGTGGTTGGTCTGCATAACAGGCAAGAATTCACTTCTGGGGGCTGAGAAAAGGGGAGATCTATCCCTAAACTCTGTACTATGTACACTGAAGATACAACTGGTCCCTTTTCTCACTGACCTCTCAAATTCTAAGGGATTGCAATGCCCCACATTTTTTTCTTTGTTGTTTCCACCTGGTATGTCTTTGGGCTCTGTGGGGACTAGGAGATGCAGGTGCTCATTGACAGGGAGTAGCTGACTGTAATGGAAGGAACAAGGGCTCCTCCACTGACCTGTGATCCCATCTCATGCTTCATTTGTTGGTGTCTCTTTCTGCAGACCATCAGAAGACTTGACCGTGAGCCCCAAGATGCAGCTGGACACCAGCCTCACGCTGAGTAGCAGTAGCAGCAGCCTCCAGACCAGTCCTAGGAGTCATTCAGTTCTTATCGCAGGGCTCCCTGACAAGCTGACACCAAAGGCACCTGTTCCCGTAAGGCTCCAGATGCTGTTCCCTTCCTTCTCATGGGCCAAGGAATAACTCTCTGTGTGCCTATACAAGCTGAAATGGCTCAGCCTGGAGAAGACAAGGGTGTGGGGAGATCTTATTGCAACCTTTCAGTGTTGAAAGGGGCTTATAAAAGAGATGAAGAGTGGGGGGTTTTTTTATGGGTAGATAGTGAAAGGACAAGTGGCAGTGGTTTTAAACTAGAAGAGAGGAGATTTACATTTAGTGTTAGGAGCAAATTTTTTATTCAGGGCTTGGTGAGGCCCTGGAACAGACTTACCAGAACAGTTGTGGATGCCCCATCCCTGAAAGTGTTCAAGGCCAGGTTGGATGGGGATTTTAGCAACCCGGTCTAGTGGAAGATGTTCTGGCTATGGCAGTGGGGTTGAAACAGGATGATCTTTAAGGTTCCTTCCAACCCAAACCTTTCTAGGATTCAATGAAATTACATTTATTTGGGTATTAACAGGGACAGTGTCTGCCCTTTGTAAAACAGCTGCTGGCACAGACCTGCAACCCAGTTTACTTCCCCACATTGATGGAACTTGTCCTTGTGTAAGAGCAGTATGTCTCTGACACATAGAGACAGCTCTAGCTTGGGCTGTCACTATCACTGTGGCTGGACATGGTCAGCCTTTGTGTTAGGGGACAGTGCTACCTGGAAAGGTTTATTCCTGTCTGTTGATCTGATGAGTCTGAAATAGCTATTTCCTATCCTTGAAGTTTAATTTCCAGGTGTTGTGTAAAATGGATCATGAACGAAGCTTGAATTTGAAATAAGTTTTCAGTCCAAGAGATGTTCAGTGTTAAAACTAATGTCTTGTGTCACAAAGAAGAGACCCTGGAGCAGAGCAGGAAGGTAGAACTGATGTTGTATTTTCTTTTGAAAGTGGGTTCAAACTTGCATTAGCTTAAGAGCTGAGAGTCCATTACAAGTCCCAGGGCCCCTTTCCATCTGATGAACAGGTAGGAGACAGGGATCACATGAGGTTAGGATACAGCAAACTGTTTCCAGAGGTGGTTGGTGTGAGGTACTAGGGATTCTTGAGGTGTTCTTGCATTACCCTGAAGGCTCTTGTTTGTTTTTTGTCTGCAGGTCACTCCAGGTAACTCCTCTCTAGCACTGGAGCTGCAGGAGGTGGAGCCCTTGGTGGTGCCCCAGGCTTCTCCCAACCGTGAGCGCTCACCAGACGTCATTTCCTCTGCTTCCACGGCCATGTCCCAGGATATCCCAGAGATTGCATCCGAGACCCTGCAGCGCAGCTTTGCGGCGGCCCCCTCGGGGCTGCCTACGGAGGTGCTGGAGCCCAGTCACCACACAGACAGCATGGCCTCCGCTGCCTCAGCCCTGCATCTGCTGTCTCCCAGGAACCGGCACAGTTCCGAGCACAGCCACCACTCTTTGGACATGCCTCCAGTGGAGGTGGACAGACTGAATGCTCCATCATTACTGGAGACTGCTTTAACTCAGGAAAATGCGTCTTCTGACAGTGTTGTGAGTCAGCCATGGCCAGCAGCTCCTGACATAACCAGAGAAACCAGGAACAGCATGGCAGACAGGTAATCACTTGGGTTTGTCTGGCTTAGGGCAAATTGCCAATTTGCCAGCTTGGTGAAAAGCTTTTAAGTTGTGATTAATCCAGAGCAGTTCTTCATCCCTCTTTCCATTATAGGATCTGATGACTCAGCCTTCCTCTGTGCTTGGTCTGTATGCTGTGTCCTGAACTTCCTAGGTCAGCTCTAACCATTTTTGCTCAGTGATACCCTTTGCAGCATAAATGTTAATAAGGTGGGAAGTGGAAAGTCTACTTTATTGGCCTTCATGTTCCCCTGGACGCTTGAGATAGGATTTTTTTTTCTACTCTGGAAATCAAACCAGTACAAGCTAAACTCTGCCCCAGGCGATGCATTCCTGCAGGCTTTTGTTGACTCAACTGGCACATAATTGACAGGTTTGGTTATAGGTTAATTGTGTATATGTCTTCTAGGATTGGCTTGGCGCAGTTAGTGTTATAAATAAAGTACTTTAGCAGTCAGAAAATGAGTGGCAGTATCTCCATGGAGCAAGAATGCAGAATGGTGCAACGTCACTTAGCCTGCTTTCCAGGAACAAGCTGTTACTCTGGAGCAGTGCTGGGATTCATCGCAGAATTAGTGTCCCTGTCTTGTAGTGGTGTAGGAACAGCATCTAACATCTCCAAAGTGTCTGGGCCAGGGCTACATGCACTGTGAGAGCCTGAAAAGACCTTCGTTTTTAGCAGGACTCCCAGACTGAGAGGTCAGTCTTGCCCCTCAGGTAATCCTGGACTGTTCCCTGATCAGAATTGCAAGAGAAAGGCCTCACCTTCTGCCTCCACACCTGAGGATGCTGCTTCAGGAAACAGTCCCAACTCTGGTGGCTCTGGAAGGACATCAAGACTGTCTCTACACAGTGTTTTTGCTTTTACTCATAATATGAAGTTGAGAAAATATTTTTATAGGAGTTTGCAACTCCCCTCAGTCCTTACTCTGTACCTTACTCTGTTTTCATTCTTCAGGACTTCTCATATCAGAATATCAGATCAGCTGTCTCTGACTCAGATTTCACAAATGCTCACCTCTGTTTAAAGATCAACCTGCAGTCTGGATTCAGGCAGACCTATCTTACAGCCCAGAAGCACATGCAGTTTTCTTTCAAAAATGAAAGTCGGACTGGATCCACTGTTACAATTCTGTTCTATCTGGTAGAGCTGACCCATCGAATTCACACACTTTGTCAGACACTTAAAAGAACTGAGAAGCACTTAAAATTTTTGCTCCAGTGATCAGTATTGCTTGAGGAAAAACAAACTCTGAGATTAGCTCAGTTGGTTAAAAACTTGGCTGTAATAATGCCAAGGTCATGGGTTCAATCCCCTATGTGGGCCATTGACTTAAGAGTTGGACTCGATGATCCTTGTGGGTCCCTTCCAACTCAGAATACTCTGTGATTCTGTGAAACCCAAGATCATGCCATTCACAGGATTATGCTGTGCTGCCAGGTTTGAGTGGTGGCTTACCTGTTTTGAATGAATGTTAACTGGGAGATTGTTCTTGGTTAGTGCTGAAGGCATAGCTGAGCTGCTTCTCCCTTCTTAAGGCCACCAGAGAAGCATATGGAGAAGTTCAAGTGTTTAGTGCCTCTAAACAACACTTACTGCTTTCCAGACCATGAGATCAGTGTGCTGTTGGGTTTTTTTAGACTTTCTGTCAGGATCTCTCATGAGACGTGGAGAGAGCAAATATCCAAGCTGAAAGCGACTGTCATGATGGTATTTTCCTTTTTTCTCCCCCCTCTCTAGCCCAAGGGATGAGGTTGAAGAAAAGCACAAGAGCTCTTCCTACCATCGACACAGCTACCACCTGCTGCAGCACGACAGCCAGGATGCCAGTGCAGAACAAAGGTACCAGAGTGCTCAGCCCCTTCTCTCACCCTGCATGGACTCAGTTCAGGCTGCATTTGTGCTTCTGTCCCAGCAAGCCTTCACATGTGGGGTGAATGTCTCTGCTTTGTCTCCTGACTTAACATGTGCGTGCAGCCTGGCTTCCATAACATTCTGATGACTCCAGCTGATCTCTGGATTGGCCTCTGTGCATTCTCCAGTTCATGCTCTGGGAAAGGGTTTTGATTGTGCTGCTTCTAAAAGCATGGACCAAGCTGGATTTAATTACCAGTAAAAACCTATTAAGGGATCAGTTTCAAAACACTGCGCCTTAGGTAACGTAGTGAGGGTGCCTCAAGAGTTAGTTTCTTGCTTTTGATACCTTTCCTCCCTCATGAGCCCTCCTAAAGCACAATAGGCATGTTCTATATGCCTGTAAAGCTCAGCCCTGTTTGACAGCTGACGGTTCATTCATAATCCACACTTAAGTTCAGACTGAAATGTGCAACCTGTATTGGAGAGCTGGTTAGCACATGAAAGTCTCCAGGGTACTGAGGATCACAGACTTCTTAGGCTCACCTGGTTCTCCTCTGTTCCTGCAGTGCTTTCTGCATTCAGTGCTTGTTGTCTGTAAGCTGTAAGGATGTGCTATACTTGGGTTTATGTACCTGTGTGTGTGTGTCTGTGTCTGTGTCTATGTGTGTCTGTGTGTGCAGCAAGGACAGGCATCGTTCCGCCACGCTGCCTGAGCCAAGGCTGACCCTAATGCAGGGACCCTTCACGTCTTGCTATACACAGCACTCGAGCTCAGCCTGAGCAGACCTGGATCAAAGTGGAGCAGCCTGTGCTGAGCTCTAGAGTTGTGTTTGTTAAAGATCAAGGTGGGGGTGTCCTTGGCTTGTGTGACTCTGGCTGTGTGTGGATGAAGAGCTGAGCGTGCATCCCCTCCCTTAGAGAAGACAGGCAATGTCTGGTACTGCAAATGTTGTCCTGTCCCTGCTGTTCCCTCACAGTGACCATGATGATGAAGTTGCAAGCTTGGCTTCTACGTCAGGTGGATTTGGTGCCAAAGCATCTGCGCAGAGGCTGCCTGTGAAGGACTGGAAGGTCAAGGCATCCCCCCGGGCTTCCCCAAAGCTAAAGCGGAAGGGCAAGAAAGATGACGGGTATGCTGGGCTTGCCAGAGTACAGGTGGCTGTGGGACCAGCTGTGCAGGGACACAACTTGTTGTAGCTATTATGGTCTGGGGTTGGGCAGCAGCCAAGTGCTCACAACCCTCCCCCTGTTGTGCAAAGGGCAGTAACTCCACAGAAAATGTTGCTGGTTACTCAACTGCCACTGATTCGCACTCAGGGATGTGGGAATCGGTTCTGCACTATCTTTCCAGCTGGGACTCAAAATCCAACATACAGTTTGGGCTTCAGAAGAATGTGTGAGACATAAATTGGAAGCTGTGGGACATTGGATCCTTTTGCTCATTGCAGTGAAAGCTTCATTGGAACTGTGATGCTGGGCATATCACAGTGCCCACCATTTCTAATTGGCTTGTGAACATTGGCACAGTACCCTTGTTCAGCAGTATCTATCATTTATTACCTGCTTCCTGCTTTTGTGTGTTTCTAAACATGCCCATATCAATGACCTGTAAGTGAAAATTGATGACTGGAAAGGTGTGCCCATGGCATGTTAGACCAATCTGTCTGAATTAGTGTGAGAAGGGCAGCACAGCTCCTGCGTGGGGCTCTCTCCTTTTCTTACCTTCCCTTAGCACCATAATTTGGATCTCTAGCTGTGCAGATCACAACAAAGATGGGCTGTGGCATTAAGTTTCTGGCTGTGGTTCTGCACAGTGACACCCAGAAGTCTTTGGCTTCTGAAATTACTTCTGTTTTTCCTCAGTCCTTTTAAAGTTGCTAAGTAGATGCTGCCTGGGAACCACAAATGTTTCCTTTCCTTCACAGATCTGTGAATTTAATGGAGACATGCAATATTAGTAGATCAGTTCAGTGTTTTTCTTTAGTCTGCTGTATAAGCTGGAGTGCATCACTAGATTCTTCACTTGGAGAGCAGGAATCACTCTAGATGATTGGAAGCTGATTAACTCTAAATTTTAACAAATGTATACTTTTTTTTTCTTTGGTAAAATATCAGACCTTCAAAAGCTGTTTGAAAAAGTCTTCCCTAACTTCAAATTTGGACAAAAATGATAAATCATTGTGTATTGTTCTTTGTAACAGTCCTCATTAACACTTGGTTCAAGTCTTCTCCCTGCAAAGGGACCCATCTGTAAGGAACTTGAGTGCCTATGAATAGTGCAAATGATGGAGTCACAGTGCTGTAAGGGCTGGGATTTCATCACCTTCCCCTTGCTCTCCATGTTACACGAGGCAAAGCAGAAGTACGAGCTGGAGTGTAAAAAAGTGTAAAATCTAAACCAACCAATCTGTTTTGGCAGAGGACTTGAATAATAAGAGAAGTTAATTGACATAATTGGGTTACTACTCTTTCTCTTTTTATTTTCAGGGATGTGAACCAGTCGCCAAGATGTTCTAACAACCAGGTGAGTCAGAGCTGCTCTGTGTGATGCTTCTATTTACTGTCTTTCTAAAGACCTCAGAGAAAGTTCATCCCAGTTCCTTGAAGTACCACAGGTCGTGCCTGAGCAGGTTAAGATGGGGCTGCACTTGGGCTTGGCATTGCTCTGTGCTCACACACAGCAGAGAAGGAGCTGCTCTGTGTTCTCCAGACTGATGACTTCCTTCTCACCTTTGCCTGAGCCTGCACTGGCTGCAAGACAAGCTATTCCCTGCAGAGGAAGGGTTGCAGTGGGACTGGCCTGGATGTGTAACTGCCCCTGTTTAGTGTGCCTCCTTTAGCTATTCTGAGCATGTGAAGAGACAAAAAACTAAAGATTCATACTTCTCCAGTTGTTTGGTTATTCATAAGTAAGTGAAGGAGCTGAAAAAGTGCTCTAAGAAACCTCCTTGCTGTCCTGATTGCACAACTCTTTCATAGGTGATTGAGGTCATCATTTACATTTTGAGGCCTGAACACTCTCTCAGTACCTGGCCAGAAGTGAATATAATCTGTTTGCTTCTATCTTCTTTTAGGTGCTTTGAAGGGAGGTTTGAATCTAAACATTGATAGTGTGAGCAACCATTTATTGATTCCATGCAGGAACCTTGCTTTATCAGTTTATGCCTTGGGACAAAAGTTCTTAGAAACAGGCTGGCCCTGATTTCTGTGAGTGTGTTACACTTCAGTTCCAGAACAGGGGTTGACTCAATACTGAGTGAAAAGCTGGGCTGATCTCTGATCCTGATAGCAATTAGTACTTGTCCTCTCCATGTGTAGGTGACACCAGAGTTCCAGGACGAGCTGATGTGCATACTGAGGAGCCAACAGCGGGAGCTTTCCGACCTGCGGCAGAACCAGATGGAGCTGCTGCAGAGACTCATGGACCACCTCGATGCCATTCAGAGCTCCCTCATGGGCCACATGGAGAGGGTGGTTGACTCCCAGCAGGAGCAGGAGCGTATCCTTATTTGCAAATGTTGAGTGGAAGGCTGCAAGGCAGACGAGAGGCATGAGGAAGGCAGAGGAAATTCAGGGATCTTGGGAGCAAGTGCCATAAATCCAGTACAATTGCCTGGCTGCAATATAACTATTTCAGTTCATCTCAGTCCCTTTCTAAGGGCAAGAAACTCAGAAATACAACAGGGAAGAACTGACACTCTCTTCATTCCACTGAAATCTTAGTTACTCATTAAGCCATAAGTGCTGCAGTGCTGGTATAGACCAGAGGTGCACCTAATACATTATCTGACCTCAGGCAGTAGCCAGTTGCATGGGAGTAATTACAAGATGATCCTTTCCTTCCTTTCCTCCTTAAGGCAAGTCTGTACTTGCACCACAAATAGCATCCAACTGCCATACTGCATAGCTGGATATAGAATTATCTTGTCTGTATGCATTTATACATCTGGTGGTCTACAGATCCCTTATGTGTTTCTGAAAAGTATTTTCTTTTCATACCTTCAAACCTGGTATCCAGTTATTTTTATCGTATTCTGAGTAGTTGGTTTCCTGTGCACCTTTTGCTGCACTAAATGTTCCCCAAACCAAGCAGCTCTAGCCTATGTCATGTCTGCCACCACTCTTAATGTCTATAACCATGGTTTTCTGTGTTAATTAGTCCTGAATTTTCCTTTTGTGATCATCAGGCTGATATTCGTAGATAGTTTACATAGCTTTCTACTGAATTTTACCATCTAGAGCTATACTGTAATATTAGAATAATTTTTCCCTGTCTGCACTGAATTTTGTCAGCAACTGAATTGTCATTTCATTGTTTGTTTTTGTTTGGGGTTTGATGTTTGTTTGTTTGTTTGTTTAAGATGTGTTTGTGTGTTGGCCCCTTCAGAGAGCTTGGTTGCTTTATGAGGTTGAGTAGGCTGAGGTCTGTGTCTGCTGCTGTGCACTATATCCTTTATGTTCACTAATTCCATCCTGTAGAAACATTTTTACCAATTTGCTTTTTATGGATATTGGACTTGTTCATTTCTGTAGTGTCCTGGTTTGGGCTTGGATGGTGTTAGTTTTCTTCACAGCAGCTCATATGTGTTATGTTCTGCATTTTTGGCCAAAACTACATTGGTAGCACATTGATGTTTTTGCTGTTGCTAAACCCTGTCAAGGCCTTCTCTGTGTCTCACCAGGGAGGGGCTCAGGGTGGGCAAAAGTTGGGAGGAGACACAGCCAGGACAGCTGACCCCCACTGACCAAAGGGATGTCCCACCCAGTATGACGTTGTGCTCAGCAGTAAAGCCTGGGGGAAAGGAGGACAGAGAGGGCATGACGGTGTTTGTCTTCCCCAGTCACTGTTAGGCATGAGGGAGCCCTGCTTTCCTGGGAATGGTTGAACACCTGCTCACTGATGAAAAGTAGTAAATTAATTCCATATTTTCCTGGTTGGCATGTGCAGTTTTTGCTTTACTTCTCAAACTGTCTTTATCTCACCTGAGACCTTTCTCACTTATACCCTGCCTGTCCTCTCCCCTGTCCTGCTGCAGAGTAGTGAGTGAGCAGCTGCTGGGGGTTGAGCTGCCTATGGCACAGCTCAGTTAACCCACACTATGTAAGGAGCACTAGTGTTGAGCTTCTTTAAGCTGTTTGAATTTTCTACCACATCTTCCAGAGCTCTTCTCTCACCCTGATCATTTGTTTAAGAGCACCCTGTTTAAAGGAACACAGCAGTAATATTGTTCAACTCTTCTTTCATCAGAGCTGTGAATTTGCTCTCACTGAGCCTCTGGAGGTGAGGCTACTGTCCATCTTTGTGGATAGGAATGTTGTGAGTAGAGAGGAAATCTGTTGTTTGTGCTCCTTAACATGTGTTCTTATTAGAAAGGAGACTGGACCGAGTGCTGACAGAGGGGCAGCAGCGCAATGGGCAGCTCCAGGAGCATCTGTCTCAGCAGCTCTCTCAGTCCCTGTCCACAGCTGTGTGTAACCGTCTGGAGAGGACCATTCGTGAGGAGATGAAGAAGAGTGTGCCCCAGTGTGAGTGTTGCTGCCTGGGTTTGGGAGGTGAATCCCTAGTTAGCTCCATAGGGATCGAGAGCACTGTGCCTGAGAGCTGGTACTATATGAAGTAGGAGTTAGGTTGCATGAAGAACAGTCACTGCACATCAAACTGCTGCAGGCCCCACTGTAATCTGAGAAGAGGAGCTGTGGTTTAGAAGGAGCATGAGGCTCCCAGAGGGAATGCCTTTCCAGGGAGTGTGGCCTGACCTTCCATTATAACTGCATGAAGCCTCCAGAGTCCATTCAGTGGAGAAAGGTGAAAGAGGCTAATGAGTTTGGAAATGTTGAGACTTGGCTGGAGCAAACTTCAGCCTGTCTTTGCCCTTTGATGCACTGGCACCATCAATGTAAAGAAATACTCCAAAACATGCTGGTGGGAAAGCCTTCAGCCAGTAGCTGCCTGAAGCAGGGCTACCTGCTTTTTCAGATCAGGTCAGCTGTGAGTTTGACATGCTATGTCTTGAGAACCTTCAAGGCTGGAGATTCCACAGCCTCTCTGGTGACTTCCAGAGCTGTACCACCTTCCTAGCAAAAGGTTTCTCCAAATGTCCAACCAAAGTTTGTGACCATTGTCCCTCGCTGTGTTGTATCCAAGAATGGTTTGATTGCCTTTTCTTTTTTGGATTTGAAGTGTGACTTAAAACTGCAACTTTGTCATGTTTGTGTTGTGCATAGGCATTTCCAAGAGCATGGACCCTACTGTTAGCCAGCTAAATAACACTATTGCTGCCAAGCTCACTGCTGTTGAGGGGACACTGAAAGAGAGTATCACCAAGCTAGTGAAATCAAAGGTAAGGAGAACTAGACCAGCTTTTCCTGAGGACGCTGCATTGTCACCTGCCTGGGTAGCAACTTCTTACACCTTTTTCCTCTCACCTCTGCCTCTGGGTAATGCCGATTTAGCTCCGAGTGATCAAAGCTCTGTCCTGGTCTCATTAGGAGAACAAGCTCATTTTATGCTCCCCTACTTGCTTTGCCTTGTTAACACATTTTTTCGTTTACCAAGTTGTTCATTTTCTACTGGAGTAGAGATTCTCACCACAGCAGTGGCTTTTAGGGCCAACTCAATCAGCCAAGTGATGAAAGTTTGACTGGCTCCACTCTGTTCTCCGTTTCTGTGTTATTTAGGGAGCACAAGCTGCTAACTTACCTTGGCAGGGAATGGTGGTTTGTGGGAGGGAAAGGGGAAAGAAGTTGTGCCTGACTGTGCCATCTTCCTTTGCTCTGCAGCAGAACTGCAGGGAAATGGTGATGTTCTTGGGCAGCCCTTCAGCAGGCAGATACTCTGCCTGCTGTAGCCCTGGTGCAGCCTGGTCAGTGGGAAGAGCAGGGGGACTGCACACTTCTGAAACTGGGCTGTCCCTGTCTGCTGTGGGTGTGTTGCAGTGTTCACATTCTCAGTCTGCAGCAGGCTGTTGTTAATTTTCTGGAATCTTCTGTGTGTGCTTGTAAGAACCTTACAGACAGCATTGTGAGGGCAACAGCCGATACGCTGCAGGGGCCGATGCAGTCGGCGTACAGGGAAGCGTTCCAGAGCGTCGTGCTGCCGGCGTTCGAGAAGAGCTGCCAGTCCATGTTCCAGCAAATCAATGACACCTTCAAGCAGGGCACACAGGAATGTGAGTGGGTTTTCTTCTTCAAGTTTTCTCTGCGTGGTCCATTTACATTAGTGGATGGCAACACACTGGCCTTAGGCCTTTGCTTTTCAGAGTTTCACTGGTGACTTTTTAACCTCTTAGCCCATCCATGTGCTCCATTTCACACCTGGGAAGCAGAAGTCAGGAGATTTTTGTGGGTGGTGCTCTAAGATTCAACTCTGGGCTTTATAGCCCAGGTAGTGAATTATTTGGCCACATTCTCTGAGTCTGTAACTTCATCTATTGAACAGCAAAGACCAGCTGTAGGATGACCCCATCCTGGTGTCTGGAAGATGGTGAAGGGGAGAGGGTAGCAGTCCTGTAGCTAGGCCTCATCTCAGAGGGGTAATGGATTAGAGGAGGTTTGGAGAAGGGTACAGGGATGACCAGAGGTTAAACAGTGTCTGAACAGTGTAAACATATTCAGGCTGGAAAAAAGAAGAGTATACCCTTAAGTAGGGAAAAATTGTGCGCTGATGCACTGGAGATCTTTCCTGTTCTCAGACATGGGATACCAGTCCTTGGCCTTCTGGGAGGCCAGGCAGGTATTACTCTGCAGAGCTGAGTTCTGAGGGGGACTGAGTGTGTGTGGCCAGTGGCTTCTGTTGGCCATAGATCTGCAGAGTGTCTCCAGCTGCTGTTTATATTGCATCCTTCTTCCTCACAAGCCTCCCAGTAGTACTAGAGCTTCTCCCTTTTGATTAGACCAGTTCATAAAATACTTTCAAATACAGCATTTTAATCTCTGCAGATACTTCTTTTTTTTTTTTTCAGAAACGTTCCCCCTCTTTCTTCATTAGCATTGAAGTAACACAGATCACAATTCACATTGTGTATGAAATGAAACACCTTCACTCCCACATTTATCTCCCCTGAACAAAGAACACCTGTAGATGTCTGTTGTAAGAGAACTCATGGCTTTGTTGCTGTGTTGAGTGATCCCACATGATGGGGAGGTTTCTAGGTTAGTGTAACACAGCCCAAAACAAGGCTTGTGTGTTCTACCCTCTCCTGTGCTCATACACTGGCACAGTAATTGTTTCTGCTGAAGAACATGCTGGATTTCCACCCTGATCATCTCCACAGGTACAGATGGCACAAACATCTCCCCCTTTACTTGTTGCAGATATCCAGCAGCTTGAGACTCACTTGAAGAACAAGAAGGTACGAGAACAGGAGGTCCGGGACCCGCTGCTGAATCAGCTTCGGCAGCTCATCAGCACCTTCCAGAGCACCACGGAGCAGTTGGCGTCCACCGTGGCAGCCAGTGTCCACACCGAGGTGCAGCATCAGCTGCACATTTTTGTGGGCAAGTAAGTTGGCAGCTGGGCACGTGGAAGGAAATGTCAGTGAGAGAGGTACATGCATGTGTCACAAGCACCTATCCCTGCTTAGTTGTGGGAACCATTTGCCACAAGTACTGTAGGGCTGCTTGTTGGCCCTGCACAGTATGGTAAAGCACGTGGGCTAGTGGAACCATTGCCCTCAGAAGGTTTTTTTGTATAGCTGGGAGATCAGGGCATGCTTTTCCCAAGGTCCCATGTGCATGTTGGATGACAGAACGACCTGAGGCAGCCCCCGCTAAGGACACTCAAGTCTGAACACTTGCTGAAGTAATTTCAGAAAAGTCTTTTGATGGCTTTTCTTTACTCAGTGTCCTCAGGCATACGGTTTCTGCAGGTTACTCTAGTTCCTCCCAATAGCTCTCCAGCAATTCCCACTGGGCATTCCTGGTTTTAGGCTGTGATCCTGGCAGTGCCTTCAGCACATTCGTGCCATGAGGCTGCTGGCAGGTTGCCAGGCATTAAGATTAGCTGGTGGTCACCTGCAGGGCAGAGCACCCCTATTTCAAGACACTAGAACGTATGTCAGAACACACTGGGATCTTCCATGCAGGCCAGAGTTGCCAGGAAGGCCACCAGACTAAATCCTGTTCTTGTTGCATGGGCTGTCCTTGCTCCCAGGGAAGTCTTGCTATTCTGCCTGCAGTAGAGCAGATTTGATGCTTTGTGCCCTTTGTCAGAGGAGAGAATCCAGCCCTTTGTGGGGGGAAAGGTGCCACACACAGTGGTAGAGTCTGCACTGTGAACTGCTCTTCTATAGAGAAGTCACAGGCACAGTGTGTGTTTTCATTCTAAAGGTGTCATCTGCACATTAGGAACTACATCTGATGGATCTGAGACAGTAACCTGGGCCCATTCAGGGATGACCCTACAGCTTAGTTACCTTGCTTGTAAGCCAGAAACATTCAAGATTTAAAACGTTGTATCATGAGAGACTTAGTTCCCTGTAACATCCACTTCCCTGCACAGAATCCCAGCATCTTCCATGTGCACCCTGGGACATGGTGTTGTTGGACACAGAGTTCTGATGCCTGTACCTCAGAGTTATTTGTATGAACCCTTTGGGAGCCACGCTACAAAAAGCAAATCGGCCTGTGCTTTCTTGGTGGTACCAGCTTTGTGTGCAGTGTTATCCCTTGGCTCTTCATTCTCCAGGATATCCATGGGGTTTGTTCTGTTTTGTTTTTTTTAGCTTGCAGGAGTCTGTTTTGGCCCAGGTGCAGAGAGTCATTAAAGGAGAGGTGAGCCTGGCTATGAAGGAGCAACAGGCAGCTGTCACCTCGAGCATCGTCCAGGCGATGCGCTCGGCTGCCGGGACGCCAATCCCCTCTACTCACTTGGATTTCCAGTCCCAGCAGACTCATATCCTTCAGCTGCTCCAGCAGGGACACCTCAACCAAGCTTTCCAGCAGGTAGTTAGTTTTTCTGGCAGTGAATTGCTGCTTGTTGGGCAATGCTGAGGAAAAAGGGCTCCTTGGGGTGGAGATATAATCCCACTACAGCTTACACAGATGACTGAAAAGACCTGTGTCAGTGGACTGTTTGAGGGGTCAGTTGCTCATGCAGGTGGAGCCAGAGCCGTGCAGGTTCCATGATTTGGTAGCAGTTGAGTTTCTTCATCTCTGCCTGTGCCCTGTCAGGACAGTGTCAGCACTCCAGTAAACCAGCATGTTTTGCCATTGGCAGTGGCATGTGGTGCACCCCCGAAGAGCTACAGCTTCATAAGCCTCTCCAGGCAGATCTGCCAGCTGGGACCTGACCTTGCCTTTGCCTTTGAGTATGTAGGCAGGTCGGTTTGAGCTGCCACAGACAAACTTCCCTGTGAATGAACAGACACAGATTGTATACCAGGAGCCCAAACATAGCCCTGCTGGCACATACAACAGAGGTGCAGAGTTTGCTCCCAGAGGAGCCATTTAGTGCTCTAGGGCAAAGGTCCACACTCTGTGTCTCTCACCTGCCTGGTGGTTCTTCTTCATTTCTAGCTGTGTCTTCCTTGCAGGCTCTAACGGCAGCTGATCTCAACCTGGTTCTCTATGTGTGTGAGACTGTGGATAGTCAGCAAGTATTTGGACAGCATCCTTGCCCACTGTCCCAGCCTGTGCTGCTCTCTCTCATCCAGCAGCTCGCTTCAGATTTGGGCACTCGTACAGAGCTGAAGTTGAAGTGAGTATGATCAGAACATCGGGTCCTGTTCCTGGCACTGGCTCTAAATTCACTGCCTGGAAGTGGAAGGTGGTGCTTCGACAGAAGTTGGAGCTTCTGTAGCCTGTTACTGGCATGTTTACAGACATTAATTTGGAAAAATGTGTCAGCATTGCCACGGAAAGCTTTGCTGCCCAGAGGGAGTAGTGGAAGGAGTACCCAGCTGTAGGTCCCAGTACCTCTGGGATTGTAGCCTGTAAATATTTGCAGACTGTTCAGTGATCTCCTTTCCCCAAGGAATGACTCCTCTGTAGAAGCAAAGATAGGGATAGTGCCATGTTCCCCGGATAGTATAATATCCAGAGTAACTTTGTTCTGTCCTCAGTTCTTACCCTGTCACTGGACTTCGTGGCAGCAGTTTCTTGTCGTGACTCCCAGAAAGGCTCAGTGGGAGGTGGCAGCAGGAGCTACTCAAATAATGTCTATAGATGTTCCAAGCAAAGCTTGTGTGACAAAATAGTGACTGTGCTGATACTTGCCATGAACATTTTTAGTGAGTGAGTCAAAACCCTGTTATCTGCCCTAAAAAACTAACTTGTTAAGGTTCCTACAGGTTTTGACATGGCTTGTATGGAAAAATTACAAATAGAGTTTTTAACTCAAGTTAATAGGGATACAGCAAGCTAGAGAAACTGAAGAGCTTCAAGTTACAGTTGAGCTGGTAATTGGGGTTACAGCTGTTGCTGTGAAGTTTGAACTGGTCTGTTAGTGGACCAGTGCAGTGACCATGTTGCCTTACTCAGGCTGTGGTTTGAAAGCTGATGGCTCGTCTGAACTTCACAGTGGCTTGTTGGTAAAAGTCTTGCTCTTCCCCCACTTCTTTCGGGATACACCTTAAATTGTAACCCTGCATGAACTGAGCCTCACTGCTGAAGGGTTTTACTGTCTAATGAGTGACTAGTTGTGGTTACACTGTAAAGGCATAAAAAAATAATCTACTGAGAGCCACCTCCAGCATTGTGGGGAGTTCTTGCTGTTGCTCCTGCTTTGGTTCCAGCAGCTAGGTTGTGTGGCAGGTGGGGCTGGCTGGGAGCTGTAGGCTGCCCTTAAATGTTGAGGAAGGGATAGGTGGACTCTGCTGTGAGTCAGGAACATTTATTTCCTGATGATTGAACATACTGCAGAGTTTGGGTGGGTGGGGAGCAGAATTGTGCATCTTCAATGCTAAGATGAACTGAATCGGATTGAGATCGTTTGTTGGGTTTGGTTCTAACCTTTCTCTCTCTCCTTCAGTTACTTGGAGGACGCAGTGATGCACCTGGACCAAAATGACCCCATCACCCGAGACCACATGGGGTCAGTCATGAACCAGGTGCGGCAGAAGCTCTTCCAGTTCCTGCAGGTGGAACCCCACAACCCTCTGAGCAAGTCTGCGCGTCGCCTCATGATCATGCTCCAGGGCCTGGTCACCCCCAGCATGACCTAGGAGGACTTGGCTGCTTCGTGGGCTGCTCCACCAAAGCCCACCCAGCAGATCAGTAGTTACAATTGACGTATGGCTTTGTGTTAAGAGCTCTTGCCAGGAAATTTATTGACACGTGTGATGTCTCTAAGGCAAACGCCATCTGTGTATAGTTCCAAATAGTCACTGAACGTTCACTTGGCTTCTTTTTCCTAAATAGCCTCTTTTTGAGAGAGTTAAATCTCTTCTTCACCTGCCCATCCGTCCCTGAGGCCTGGCTCGCAGTCCAAGGCACACGCAGCAGTAGCAGATGGATTTCATACCCCTTTAAAAGTTTGGAGCCTGCTGCCACCAGCAAAGGTGTGCATTGAGCCCCAGGCACGGGGGTGCTGGGGACACCTGCTCCTCCCTGACCAGAAACCTGTACCCACATCTTAGTGAAGGGCTCAAACTTCTCCCTACGGGGATGAGGCACAGCTGAGCAGGAGCAGTTAGTTGAAGTATGTTAATTAGTTAGTTAGTTACTCTGAAGTTTAACTCCAGATCCACAGTGGGGTGTCTGGCCCACCTGACGCAGTGAGGCAGGTTTGGGCAGGGGAGATGCCTCTGGAGTGCCCCGAGGAGGGGCTGTGGTTTGGGGTGCTCAGGCAGCAGTGAGCTGCGAGAGCCCCGGGGGGCCACCAGTTCTGTTGTGCATCAGAGCATGTCCATGTTTCAGACATTAGTTTTGGTTTTACACCAAGGTTTTTCTTTTTATCTAAATTTTGAAGTTTTTTGTTGTTTGGGGTTTTGTTTTGTTTTTTTCAGTTCTTTTTTTGTTTTTGTTTTGGTTCTTTTTTTTTTTTTTTTGAAATAACATTAAGAACAATTCAATAAAAAACTTTTTGAGAAAAAGAAATGGTGGAGAACTTCTGTTGGGTGATGGACTGAGTGATCTTTGTGGATATTAAGCCATCTCCAGGCTGGAGCCTGAGGTGGTGAGAGGCCAGGATCCCCTCTCTCTCCCCAGATTTTCTCCTGAGTCTCTGTTCAAACTTTCCCACGTGAGTCCAGTGAGGCACATCCATCTCTGCTTCCTGGCAGAGCCAGGAGGTGGTGGTGGGCTGCTGGCTGTGGGAAGGGGACACTAATTCCCCTTTTCACAGCAAAAATGTCTCCTGCTACTCCTCCCTCCTGAAAAAGAGAAGAAAAGACTGTGGAGACTTTAGAGCACCTTCCATTCCCTAAAGGGGCTCCAAGAGAGATGGAAAGAGACCTTGGACAGAGGCATGGAGTGACAGGACAAGGGGGAAGAATGGCCTCACACTGATAGGGGGCCGGGTTAGATTGGATATTAAGAAGCAATTCTTTCCTGTTAGACTGATGAGGCACAGGTTACCCAGGGAAGCTGTGGCTGCCCCATCCTTCGAAGTGTTTAAGGCCAGGTGGGACGGGGCTTGGAGCAACATGGTCTAGTGGAAGGTGTCCCTGCCCATGGAAGGGGCGTTGGAACGGAGTGGTCTTTAGGATCCCTTCCAACCCAAACCTTTCTGTGATGAGCTGCAAGGACCGCGGTCCAGCCCCGGGGGCTCCTCCGCGGGGTGGGCAGGGCGGGTTCGGGCGGGGCCGGGGGCTGGTCCCGGGGCGGGGCCGGGGGCGGGCAGCGGGGCCGGGGCTGCGGGCGCGGCGGGCGCGGAGCACTCGGCGGTGGCGGCGCGGGGTCCGCACCATGGGCGGCGGCTGCTGGCGGCTGCTCGGCGTCCTGTGCCCGCTGCTCCTGCACCTCGGTGAGTGCCGCGGGGCCGGGGCCGCTCCGTGCCGGGCTGGGGGGCTGGCGGGTGGGAGCGGGACCTGCGGCCACCTCCGGCTCCGCTACCGCCGCCGCGCCTCCCGCACCCCCAGCAGCTGCGGGGAGCCCGGTGCCCGGTTGTCCCGCAGCTCGGCGATCCATCCACCCGTGTCCCGTGTCTCCTGCGGTGCTTTGCTCCGGCTTTGCAGCGCTGTCCCGGGTCCCCGTGCTCAGGAGGGGACAGTTCCCAGGCTCCGGTTCTCCATCCCGGAACCAGCCCCATGTGCTCACCCCACGTTCCTGCTGACTATCCCTGCTGCCTTTCCTCACCCGGGGCCGGAGGGCACCCTGATCGCTGGGAAAGGGTCATTCGGCTGGTCCTGCACCTCCCCGGCACCAGCGCGTCCCGCTCCTCTCCCGCTCCTCCGTGAGCTGAGGGAGGACGCGGGGCACAGCGGTACCCAGCGACATCCCTGCCCTGAAGAGGGATAGGGAGCCTGGAATTAACCTGGCCCGGCCGCAGGGAGGTTGGAGGACAGGGACCTCCAAGCCTCAGGTGGATTTCATGCTCGGAGGGTGATTCTCCTTCCCCAGAAGCAGGATGGCTGTGTCGGTACTCGCCTGGGAGCCAGCGATGCTCTTCAGCGCCCTGGAAAACTTCCTCCGTGCTTTTCCCTTGGGCTTTCTCCCTAATGGAGCCGGGGGCAGGGTTTTCCCCATGGTTTTGCAGCGGGGTTGTGGAGATTATTTGCCCTTCTGATTTCTCCTTCCTTGCCTGCCCTGCCCAGCCTTGTGCCGAGGGAGCTGGGCAGAGGGGAGGGCTCGTGCTGGGCATTAGAGGAGCCCAGGGGGTCAAACCAGCCTGCAGCAGGGACCAGTCAGCTAAGGGTAGGCATCTGCTATTGTGTGCCTGAGCTGGTGGGAGACGTGTTTGGTGGGGCCAGAAGAGGAGCGACAGATGCTACTTTACCAATACCTGTGATATTTGTTACTCATGTGTCTGGCTTCAGAGACTTTCCTCGGTGATGTGCTCGGGGGTTCTCATCACAAACACGTGCTGTGCCCCGTGTTGGGCTGTCAGGCTCGTTAGTCTCGGCCACAGGTGCTTTGCTCAGGACCTTGTTGCAGGGGTGCAGACATGGGATGCCAGCGGCAAGGCACACGGCTCCTTGGAGATTATCTGGCTGCCTCAGCAGCCACTGGGCAACTTTCATCTCCTTCTGGGGTCACCTTCCCACAGGGATCCCCAGCAGGACTGTGCCCAGTTAGAGATTTCCCTGACTCACATCCATGGCACTTCCAAAAGTCTCTCAACTCCCAGTGATGAATCCTTTGTGAAGCAAAGCAGAGAATTGGTGCTTCTCAGAATGAAGCAACCAGAGTTTTGCCTCTTCCTTTTGTGCTTTTCCTTCCCCTTTCCCCTCCCTCTGCCCCTTTCTGTTTCTCCTTCCTCTTTCTCCTTTCCCCTTTCCCGTTTCTCTTCCCTTTTCCCCTTTGTCTTTCCCTTTCCTCTCCCCCCCTTTTTCCCTTTCTTCTTCCTCTCCCCCTTTCCCTTCCCCTTCCCCACCTTCTTCCTTCTCCTCCTCCCCCTCCCTTTTCCTCTCCCGTTCTCACTTTTCCACCCTCCCTTTCTCTCCCCCTTTCTCCTTCTCCTTTCCCCTGCTCCTTCCCCCTTTCCCTTTCCTTTCCTTTCTCCCTCTCTCTCCTGCTGCAGTCGGAGCAGGGACTCGAGCTTGCTGAGCCTTTGCTTTGTTGTTTGGTTTGTTGTTTTGTTTTTTTTTTTTTTTTCTGTTGTAGTCACAAATTAATCTTTGCTGTCAGGGGATAAAGGCCGGGACAGATGGCTCCGGGGAGAGCCCGGGAGGCCCGAGGCGACGCGGCCGTAGGAGCCCTGTGGCTAAAGCAGCATCGCTGCAGGGTCGTCCCATCCTCCCGGAACGTGAGCGAAGGTTCACTACGAGTGCCCAGGGAGGGGATGCCGGGGGGTCCAGAGAGGTGCAGAAGCCCCACGCCACATTTCAGAGCCCCGGTGTCACCCCCACCTGGTGACACCCTCACCGCAGGCACACTGAGCCGGGCAGGCGACGCCGTCGGGGAGGTCCGCGGCGGCTCAGCTCCATCTCTCCTCTCTCTGCCCCCCCAGCCGCGAGCCAGGAGCCCGTGAGCATGGCCGGGCAGTGCGACACCATCTACAGGGGCTTCGCCGGCTGCCTCATCAGCCTGGGGGACAGCATGGCCCAGAGCGTCCGGCAGCAGCAGGAGGAGGGCGGCGAGGAGGCGGAGGAGCTGGACACCATCTGCAAGTGAGTGTCCCTGTCCCTGTGGGAGCCGCTGGGACGGCTGAGTGACCTGCCACCAGCAGCTCCCCGACTTCTGCCCTCCTCCCCAGGTCTTGGGACGACTTTCACACCTGTGCCAGCGAGGTGCTGTCGAAATGCCCCGTAGAAGCGGCCGCTATCTGGGAGTCGCTGCGCCAGGAGTCCCGCAAGATCCAGTTCCAGGGGAACCTGCAGGAGCTGTGCAGTGCCCGGGGACGCCTGGCCAGCGCCCGGGGCTCGCCGGCTGCTGAGACCAACCAGGCTACGCTGCGGGGTTCGGCCACCGCCCTGCACCCCCGTCTCCTGGCCCTGCTGGCCCTGCCGCTGCTGGTGGCCCGGCTCTAGCCCTGCCCGCCCGCGGGGTGCCCAGGTGACACTCACGGTCTGTCCCCTCGGTGCTGGCCGAGCACAGGCGCCCGCGGTCCCCGCCGAGCCCACCTCCCTCCGGGGCATCCCTCGCGGGGCACGGTCCTCCCCTGCAGCACTTCAGATGGATTTATATTTATATTAAAAGACACTTTTACATTTCTCCTGTCTCTCTGCCATGGGATGCCACTCATGCCCTTCCCAAGCTCCGTATTTGCTCCGGGAATGGGAGAGGTGATGCTCTCTGGATCAATTCCCAGGAAGGGTCAGCAGGGAGTCCATGGCTCTGTTCCCCTCAGTGCATTGCCCATGGCCATGTAGGACAGTGGTACCATGGACAGCCCTAGGAGGGCTGTCCTGGGGATTCCCAGTGCCCTCGCGCTCCCTGACAGCTGCTTTTCAGGGCTGGGCATAGTGGATATTCCCTTTAGAGCTGGGTCAGATGGTTTCCTCCTTTTAAAGGTCACCTTATGAAAGCACAGGGGGCGTATCTCTTTTCCTCTTTGTGGTCGCTCACAGCTTGTCCTCTGATGGGCAAGTCCACTGACTTTTTATATAAGGAATTCTATTTTCCAATCCTTTTATTTTAGTTCTGTTGTATTCACAGTCATGAAGAAAACTGGGGTTTTCATGGAAGAGAGAGGCTTTTTTAAGCCAAGGTGATAGAGGTGAAAGAACAAGGAACTGAAGCTGGCATCCAGGTTCAGGTGGGACTGATTGAAAGTAAACCAAGATGATGTGTGGGAGTTTAACTCGGTCTATCTGTGGAAGACGGTGTATTTCCCATTCCTGTTGCTGTTATGCAGAAAACTTAAGATTTTTTTTTCCCAGCTACTAAAACCCATTGTGCAAACCTGCTGTCCTAGATGTGGGCTGGAGAGGGGACCTCCCCACTCTGCAGGACACAGCCATCACCCCCTGCCCATCCCCTAAATTAGAGCCACTGCACTTGCAAATGGGCCACCCCAGCTGTTGCACAGATCCCGGGCTCCTCACTGGTGTGGCCTCTGGTGCCCAGCAGTGGTGTGGGTAGATCTGGCTGGCACGTGGGAAACCACCTCACTTGGAAAAGGCAACAAAATCCTGTGGCCAGCAGGAGTGCCACCACGCTGTGGACTGCGCCAGGCTCTGCCATGAGCAGGAGTGATGAGCTCCTATGTGCTGTGAGTACTGAGTTGCTGCTGTTTCTGTGATTCCTGGGGTGACTTCAAGGCTGTCCCAAACACATTCCAGTAGCTGGGCACATGCTTTTGGCCCGGGGAGGCCTTTTCATGCTGGTCTGTGGCCGAAAGCCTTTAGCATGTGAGTAAGAAGCTCAGTTATTGCTGTCTTTGTTGAGCCAAGAAAAATTATTGTTTCTTTCATCATAAAACTTTCCCCTCACAAGTGACCCCTGACCTCTGGAATGTCACCTTGGCTGCCTCAGTCCCCTGCCAGTCTCTGGGGCCAGGAAACACTGCTGGGGTTGTTGTGCTGTGGTGCATCCCACAGGGCTGAGCAGTTGCTGCCAATTCCTCAGTTTCGTGGGGGGCTCCATCTTTATTTCCTGTTACTTATTTCCTTACCAGCCTGGAGCTGGCTGGGGGACCACAAGATATCTGGGCTGCCAGCAGCCCTTGCTGGGGGATGGTGGGGCTGGTGCCCCATGGGACACGGGGCAAGACAACATCTCGACTCTCCTCATCCAGCAGCTGCTGCTCCCCGTGTTTAACGCCAGCGCCAGGGGGATAATCCGCCGATTCTTTCCTTCCCAGTTCCTGACAATCCTGTGTTTAAGGGTGAATTAGTGCCGGATCCCGGCAGGGTGGCTAAGAGGATAAACACAGCCGGGCGCCGGCCACGCTCCACTCACTGCCCCATCAGCACCTCCTTGGGGATGGGAGCGGTGGGATCACTGCCAGGGATGCTCCCCAGTGTCCTGCAGCTCCCCACTGTCTGGGGGAGGTGTCCAGGGAGATGGAGTGCCACCAGCGTGGTGCTGTGACAGGCTGTCACCACGATGGTGACACCTGCGGTCAACAAAGCATGCAGCTTCAATCCTGCTGGGATCAAAGCCTGGGAAGACCCACAGACACCCACCAACACTCTGGGTATTTCACCCTGTGTGCAGGAAGATGCACCATGCACATTCCATGTCCTGGGACATGTCCCTGTACATGTCACATACCCTTAGCTGTGTCACCACATGTCCTGAGCAACAGTGCATGTCACCACACTTGGCTCACACCTGTGGCAATGCTCCCACATGTCCTGTAGCTGGAAGGTGACACCAGAATATGGCCCACAGCTTGCAGGCACTGATGGCTCCAGGGAATAGGCACTGGGATTTGGGGGTGCCAGGCTAAGATGGGCCCATGGGTTACCACTGCTTGGTGACACCCCATGGTGCAAGAGTCCACAGCAAAGCACTGTCCAAATCCCACTGCCACCTGTGACCCCTCATCCTCCTTCAAGGAGGTGCCTGCAGGGCTAAGGGTGGCAATGGGTCAGCAAGGATGGGCATGCT
The DNA here is from genome assembly GCA_035583235.1 of Hafferia zeledoni. Lineage (NCBI taxonomy): Eukaryota > Metazoa > Chordata > Aves > Passeriformes > Thamnophilidae > Hafferia > Hafferia zeledoni. Next base: position 14,026,866 of record JAWWEV010000022.1, on the reverse strand, counting down.
GACCCCAGGGAAGCTCTTTGGGTGCTCCAGAATTGGAACAATGAGCTGGTGTCTGTCCTTCCATTGCATCCAAGGGTTTGTGACAGTCCTGCAGCAGTGTCCTGTTGTGGGAAGGGACAACATCCTTGTTCCTGTCCCCAGAACAGGTAGCTCCCCAAACACTGGCAGCATCTTAAAGAAACTGCCCAGGCTGAAACCTGCAGGTGCGGGGGACAGAGAATGGTGGACCCCAACAGCAGGAACCTCTGGAGCACCCAGTGTGCTGTGAAAACCCCTTGTTCTGGTTATGAAACTCCGGTGACCTACTTTACACTCCCTGCTTTTGTTCTTAATTCCCAGATATGGCCGCTCTCCAGATTTTGCCCATCAAGGCAAATTAATTGGAGTAGATCCTAATTTGCTCTCTGCTATTCTTTGGGCAGAAGATTAAATGCTCTGCAGACATTATCTCCCTCTCTCTCCTCTAAGAGACAAACCTGAATTATTAAAAAAAAAGAAAAAAAAAGGATAAAGGCCGGCCAAGTCTGGCTGAGTTGATGTTTGAATTCACTTTTTGTAATCACAGAAGGGGCTGGGGAGGTTCCCGTGTCCTGGTCAGCTGGAACCGGATGATAACACTATTCTGGGCAGCTGTGTGAGTGAGATGGCACACGTGGCACAGTGACATGAGGGCCAACCTCCCAGCCACACTGCCCGATGCCTCCACCATGTGATGACCGAATCCTCCAGTCCTTTGCCCTGGGAAACCCCTCTCAGTGAAGGTGCTGGCCAGGGAATGACTCTTTGTCTGTGGGAATGCACTTGGGTTTCTCCAGCTGGATGGGTTGGTGTGGGGGCCACCAGCAGAAGGGGGATGACTCCTTGCCCTTCCACAGCCTTCAGTGCCACTTTCCCAGTCTGGTATCCCCGTGGCGAAGCCCACCCAGGCACCATCAGGGCCACCCCCAGCATCACTGTTACCCTGCAAGGAGTGGGAGTGTTGGGAGCAGTGAGTAACTTGGAGGACACTTATGTCACAGGGCTGGCCACTGTCCGAGCTTGCCTGGGGATTTCTGCTGAGCCAAATGTCCAACTTTCCATTAAGGAAACACCAAAAGACAACCTCAATCCCCGCGGATCGGTGGCAGTGGGAACAGCTGAGCCGGAGTCACCTCTGCCATGGGGGCTGTGCTCAGTGCTCTGCCTGGCACCCCATCTGTGCTCAGCTTTGGGGCTTTTTTATTCTCCAGAGAGGCATATGGAAAGTTGGATTTCTTTTTTAAGCAGCTTTAATTGAACATCCTCCCTCTCCGACCTCTGCTCAGCCTTCCCAGGACAACCTTGAGCTCTGGCCTGGCATGGCCACTGAGGGACAGGCCCGCTGCTGTGCAGGGTGGGGATGCAGCTCAGAGGAAATCCAGGTTTCCCACTTCACCACATCCATCTGATGGCAGATGAGGGACCCCATTATCGTGGCTTCCTCTGACCTGGCACGGCAGGAAGGCCCAGACTCCCCAAATTGCCCTGTGCCCTGCATGTGTAGTGGTGTCTGAGGCAGCTTTGGGGTGCAGGGGATGCTGGAGGTGCTGCCAGCCATTCCCATCACTCCATTGGAATTACAGCTTGTTATGCCCCAGGGAGACTCTGGATTCAGATGGAAGCACCGCAGAGGGATATGGGATGCAAAGGGAGCTCTGAAGTTCCTGCTTTAAGCAGGATTTACCCTGGTGCTGGAGCTGGCTGCCCGAGGCTGACTCCAGAGGAGCTCTGCATCTCCAGGGAGGGAGAATCCTCCACCTCTGGGTACCCAGCACTTGTTGTCCCAGCCTGCCTTTAGCAGCTTCCACAGAAGCCATGAGGAAACTGCTAACAGAAGATGAAAATCCGAAGGGAACCCATGGCTGCAGAGGGGTGAGGGCTCCCAGCAGTGAGCAGCCAGGCTGAGGGGCCAGGGGAGAGGTGGATGCCCCATCCCTGGAAGTATTAAAGGCCACATTGGATGGGGCTTGGAGCAACCCGGTCTAGAGCAGGGTGTCCCTGCCCATGGCAGGAGAGCTGGAACTGGATGACCTTTAAAGGCCCCTTTCAGCCCAACCCATTCTATCATTCTGTAATTCTTCCCAGACATTCCTGCCTCAAGGGCTGCATCCTTCCCCCAGCACCAGAGACAGGCTGCAGGTCTTGAGGGTAAGAGCTGGCAGGGGAGATCTGAAGCAGCAAGCACAGAGGACCAGGGTGAGGCTCCTCTCTAGGGAGAGCAGCATCTTGGAATGCAGGAGGCAGAACTGACTGGAGAAGTGCTGGTGGGAGCCCAAGCACCCACAGCCCAAAGGGACAAGAGGCTGCAGAGTCTCTTCAGTGCTCTGGACTTCACAGCCCACAGCCGGTGTCCCCAAGCAGCAAGGTGCTTATCCTGGTCAGAAATGTTCCTGCTGTAGCTTCAGGCATGGCTTTAGATGGATTTACACGGTCAATGGACAGTGACCCCAAAGTCAGACTGGGTGATGAGCAGACAGTTCACTGCCTCATCCAGGCTTTGTGCGGATGTCTGGTGTGATGTTCTCTTGTCTCTGGTGGGTCTCAGAGCACCACCATGGCATGAATAATACAAGAGGTAGCTGGTCTGATTAAACTTCTCAGAAGTCCATGGTTCTGGCCCAAGAGTTCGATATGTGTTGGCTCTTTGTCATTTTTCAGCAGTGATGGGCTTGGAAGTGTCTCCTTTGATGTTCTCATGAGGCTGGTCAGGAAACAAAGCTGTGAGGAAGTGACTAATGGAAGACACATCCCCTGAGGGAAATGCATCCTCAAAGAGCACTTATCCGTGTGTGGGCAGCTGTGGCCAAGGACAGGCACAGGCTGGTGGCACCAGGCTGGAATGACCTTGAGAAACAGCCTGAAATAACAGGATCAACTTAAACAGGGACACGTGCAAGGTTTTACATGACAGACACAGGTTACGCCACCTCCCAGGGACAGTGCAGGGCACGTGTGGCTTTGGAAACATCTCCAGAGTGAAAATGACTGTGAGGAAAACGTACAGGCAGCACCACTACTGTCTGGGACAACGAGAACTCGGGAACTTTTCTTGCAGGGAACTAAACAACTCACCAGGTCTGTCCAGTCCCACCCAGGCAGCCCCTTCTCAACCCTCACAAATTTCTGTGCCTTATTGGGAATTACATGGAGAAGAAGCTGATGACAATAGTGTGCATCAGCAGGTACAACTTTTATTACATTATGACTTACTAATCATTTTAAACAGCCCAAGATCTCAGGAGCATTGGAACAAACCCAGCTATTTTTAAAAGCATGGTAGGAGTGTGAAAATAGCCCCGGGAATGACGTGACAGCCGGGCTGGAAAACAAGCCCAACAGTGTCGTGTTTGTACCTTCCCCAGAGAAAGGGGAGCCGTCAGCATCCCTGCAGGGTGTCATCCCTCACCCCTCTGCTGCCAGGTCATCCAGGGCCGCCATGTGGAGTGTTTTGTTTGGGTATGGAGAAAGGATATGAGGAAAAAAGTCCACAGGCAGTTACCAAGCAAACTTTGAGGGTTTTGTGGCACTCAGTAGCTGGGGAAAAGAAAGGGGAAAGGAATGTGCCTCGTTATTCTGCTGTGCACGAGGGCCAGCCCGCGGGGACCAGGATTTCCCTGCCAAGCCAGAGGGCCGAGGCTTCCGGACAATTCTCTTGCAAAGGGAGTGTTTTCCAGATTCCCGCAGCCCCACGGGGAGCTCTCGGTGGGAGCAGCTCCCCCAGCACTGCCGGGCAGCTCCCAGAGCTGGGTTTGGCTCTGAGGGAGGTGAGGGCTGTCCATCCCCGGGCAGTGCATCAATCCCGGCCATCCCACCGAGGAAGGAGCGTGGGGAGCAGGAACACCATCCCTGCCAGGGGCTGGGGGGTTGGGGGCATTGTGGGACCCAGGGGGTGCCAGCCCTGTGAGCCTCAAGAGTCACAGTGTTGCAAAATGCAGAATATGTCGAGATTATCTTAAGTCGGGATGTTTTTTTGTTTGATCTCTGTGTACTTTTAAGGCCAAACAGCAGGAAAGGAGACCTGATCAGTGGAACTGGCAGCAACCAGCACCCCTTACTCGAGGACATCCTGGAGGCAATAAATCAAGGATTAAGGATGTAGTGAATCAAGATGTTGATGTCTGTCTGTATACACATTGCTAACCTGGCCAATATACTCCAGGTCCATCTGTCCTAGAGCTGAACTATCTTTATTCTAATACTAAAAATCATGCCTATGAGTCAGAAGGACCCTGCCCAGGTGAAGACCTTTCCCCTGAGCATGAGTAGAAGTTACCTGGGCTGTGTGATTTGTATGGAAATTACTCATCAATCCTAACCGAGGGGCTGTGCTTGGGAAGTTACTAACCCTGAATTTGTGTGCAAGTAACAACAGAAGGCCCAGTGGGGTGTGCTGGGTTTGTGGAACACCACTGAGCACCCAGAGGCTCGGGCAGCTCCGAAATCAATAACCAGTGTCTCTCAATCCCGTGTGGTGTTATTGGTTTGTTGCACACCAGGCCCTGTGGGGTTGAGGGGTACCGAGTCCCTGATGGAGCTGAGGGGTCCCAGATGGCACTGAGGGGGTTCCAGGTTGGGGCTGAGGGGTCCTGGAGCCCTGAGGAGACTCAGGTGGGGCTTCAGGTGTCCCAGACAGGGCTGAGGGGGGTCCCAGCTGGAGCCCTGAGAGGGTCCCAGCCTGAGCCCTGAGGGAGTCCCAGCCTGGTGCCCTGAGGGGGTCCCAGGCAGGCCCGAGGGGATCTCAGAAAGCCCCGAGGGGGTCCCTGAGGGGGTCCCACCCCGAATCCCCGATGGGGTCCCTGAGGGGGTCCCATCCCGGAGCTCTGAGGGGATCTCTGAGGGGGTCCCATCCCGGATCCCCGATGGGGTCCCTGAGGGGGTCCCTGAGGGGGTCCCAGCCCGGATCCCCGAGGGGGTCCCAGGAGCTCTCCCAGCTCTGGCGGTGCCGGAAGTTCCCGGCGGTGCCGGCAGGGGGCGCTAGAGCGCTCGCCCGCCCCGCTCCTCGGCCCCGCCCCCTTGCTCCTCAGCCAATCATCGCGCGCAGCGTCCCCGCCCCTCGGGCGTCCCCGGCGCGTGGTGATGACGTCAGGAGGCGGTGCCGCGCCGCGGGCCGGAGCGGGCCCAGGTGAGTGCGGGGTCGGCGGCGCCCGGGACTGTCCGACACCGGCACCGGCACCGCCCCTCCCTTATTATCCCTCCCTCATTATCCCTCCCTCACGTCCTTCGGACCAGCGGCGAGGCGCGGGTGCTGCGGGCCCCGGCGCCTCAGCCCCCGCGCTGGGCCGCGGGGACGGGCGGGCCAGGGGACGAGCCCTGCCCGCCCTCGGTGTGTCCCCTCAGCGCAGCGGGCGCGGCAGTTCCCGGGCCTGGACCCCAGCCTGCCGCGGGACGAGCTCCTGGCCCGGCCCTGGGTCCCCTTTCCAGGATGGGCGAGAAACGGCCTGGGTCGGGATGAGTTGTGGAAACAGTCGGAGCTTTGGAAATCTCGGGATGAGTTATGAAAACAATCAAGAGTTTTGGAAATCTGGGCTGGTTTGCGCGGGCTTGGTCCACCCCCGGCTCTGGCACAGCTGCCTGCGGTGCTGCAGCAGCCCCAGCCCGGGTGTCCCCACCAAACCCCACCCGAGGCTCCCGCTGGGAGTGCCAAGTTGTGTCAGGTTCATGTCGGGCAGTGAGGGCACATTTGACGTGTGTCAGTGAGAGGGCAGGTGAGGGGCTCTCAGAAGGGCAGTGCTGGCACAGGTGTGCTCTGCAGGTTGCTGTGGGTGAGCTTTGTTTAATGCAGTTATTCCCTGCTGTCTTCAGGTTTCCATACTGGCATCTCACAGCGTTAATGAGCTCCAGGCTGTGATGTGTTTACTTGGGAGTGGAAGGTCTGCTTGGCCTCGGGGGATTTAGGCAGGTGACTGACACCCGTTACCCACAGAGACCTTTCATGCCCTGGTATTTTCAGAGGGAGGACAGTTCTGAGTCAGCAAGAGCTGAGGTGTTTCCCTGCTGGGCTGTGGGAAGTGAGGTGCTGGATGTCCAAGGGGAGAAGCACAAACCCCTCGTTCCTTCCCACCACTTCCAGCTGCAGCTCAGGTGTGCTCTCCCCTCTCAGTTTGGCACCTGGCAAGTGTGGGGTTTCCTGCTGGGAGTGAGCTCAGAATGCTCCATTTCTCTGATGCCTTTCCCCAGACTCTGGGTGATTATGGCACAGGAGTGTGTCCACCTGCTGACAGAGTTGGGCATTTTGGTGCTGATTCTGGTGTGCAGCTCTGGGGTTGCTTCACTGGGACCCTCATGTGTACCAGGAGGAACCACTGACATGCTGGAGTTGCTGCCAGATCTCAGTTAATGTCAGGAGTGGATTTCTACAGGATGGTCTCAAGTATTTGATCCTTCTCTTTAGTTCCATTTATGGGCTGGACAATTTCCACAAATGCTTCTCTACATGTTGAATTACTCTTTAATAACCTGGTTTGTGGATGCTCTCACTCCATTTCTGTGTTAACTTCCTGTGCTTTAAGGTTCAGTAATTCTGGGACAAACTGTCCATGGGAGGAGCAATTCAGGACTGGCCACAGCTCGTTATATTTTGTCATGGTACTTCAATCCAATTGAACCTCCACTTCCAGGGCAATACTTGGTGAAAGTCAGTTGAGCTTCCTGAGAAGTTGGTGGGTTTTTTCTGTTGCTTGCACCCCCCTACATGTCTGTTGACCTCAGGGTGCTGCCAGGAGGGCATCCCTGAGAAGTTAGTTTGATGATGTCTGATGTTAAACCTGAATCTTAACTAAAGCCTGGTTTTCTTTCCAGGTTGGATGTGGAGTCTAAACTTCTTCCAGGTGTCCCTTTAAAGCATTTCTTCTTTCTCCACCCAATTCTCATGATGGAAGACCGGCTGAGGTTCCTTTTCTGCCGTTCATGCTGAGCAGTTGGTTGAAGAGGTGGTGCCTGAGCAGAGATTCACCTGGTGATGGTAAGACCACATTTCAAGATGTGAGATCAAATTTCAAGTTTAATGGTCTTATGTGGCCACATTGATGGGCTCTGAGCCAAAAAGTGCCACTGTGAAACTGCCAGAGCCACAGGCAGCTTCCCCATCCCCTGGCCAGTGATGTTGCTTTAATCAGCACATAAAGACCTGCCCAAGTGCAGCTGATTTGGTGTTGTTGGAACAGTGCTATGAGCTCCCAGTCTGGAACAGCTGGTAGAAATTCCACTTACTACACACAGCTCCATATGGAAAGTGGCACTTGGTGCCTGAAGATGTCAAATAAAGCAAAACTGAGTCAGGTTGTTGAAATATGTCAAAGCCCACCTCGATTTCTCAGGGTTTGGAGGATGAGGGACTTGCTGACTGAGAGCTGCTCTGGTTAAGTGAACATCTTCCTTTTGGAAGGGACTTGAACAAATTCAGTGGTCAAATGCACCATAAAACCATCCTGGTGATCCCCAGTAGCAACCAGTGAGAGGTTTAAGACACTTTACAAGGTCGGTATAAAGAAAATCTTAGGAAGATTTGTTAAGTGTATGAGTTGCTGAGTTACATTGCAGAGCTTCTAGTGAGAAATGTTAAAACTATAAGGTTTGCAGTGGGTGCTGACTGAGGAAGTTGAGCAGATGAAACAAAACTAAGGAAAATGCCTTTCCTTGATTCGATTTTTATTAAGCAATTGTGGCTAGACAAAAAGACCTCTGGAAATCTCCTCTAACCTCAACCACTCTGTGACTGTGACTCTGAGTCAGTGCTCAGCTGGGAGCAAAAACAAACTGTGCTTAATAAAAAGTGATACTGTGTGATCTCCATGGATTGTTGATGTGTGTGTGACATCCATGGTTCTCACCATGACTCTGTGTCTGTAGGCCCCACCTTTGCTCACTTGTGAGGAAGGAACAAGCAGAACACTGCTTGCTTGATCCAAAATTCTTAGTTTGTGGTAGTGTGGCCTCCTTTGTCTTTCTCCCATTTGAACTTTTACTACCTCGATTCCAATTTATTTGTTTCTTCTCATTCTTCTCCTAAGCTTCAAATGTGGGAGTTGTCCTGGCTGTGGTTGTTGCTGCTGCTACCCTGGAAACATGCCTTGACAGGGAATTAACACCCGTCAGTGATGGGCTGTGGGACAAGCAAAGTGCTTCCCGAGCCCCCCAAAGATGTGCAGCTCGACCTGGTTAAAAAAGTGGAACCTTACACAGGCCACAGTGACATATACAAGCATTTCATCAAAGATGACTGCGGGGCTGTCATCAAAGCCGGCTCCCTGTCACCTCCACATCACATCAACCCATATCCTGGGAATCCCCTGCCTGCCCACCAGCCCGAGCCCCGCAAGAACAAAGTGGCCAAATACCGCGCCAAGTTTGACCCCAGAGTGACGGCCAAGTACGACATCAAGGCGCTGATCGGGCGGGGCAGCTTCAGCCGCGTGGTGCGGGTGGAGCACAAGGCCACCAAGCAGCCCTACGCCATCAAGATGATCGAGACCAAGTACCGGGAGGGCAGGGAGGTGTGCGAGTCGGAGCTCAGCGTCCTGCGCAGGGTGCGGCACACCAACATCATCCAGCTCATCGAGGTGTTCGAGACGCAGGACCGCGTGTACATGGTGATGGAGCTGGCGACCGGCGGGGAGCTCTTCGACCGCATCATCGCCAAGGGCTCCTTCACCGAGCGCGACGCCACGCGCGTGCTGCAGATGGTGCTGGACGGCGTCAGGTACCTGCACACGCTGGGGATCACCCACCGCGACCTGAAGCCCGAGAACCTGCTGTACTACCACCCGGGAACGGACTCCAAAATCATGATCACGGACTTTGGACTGGCGAGCGCTCGCAAGAAGGGGGATGACTGCCTGATGAAAACCACGTGCGGGACCCCGGAGTACATCGCTCCCGAGATCCTGGTCAGGAAGCCCTACACGAACTCCGTGGACATGTGGGCGCTGGGTGTGATCTCCTACATCCTCCTCAGCGGGACGATGCCCTTTGAGGACGACAACCGCACCCGCCTGTACCGGCAGATCCTGAAGGGAAAATACAGCTACTCAGGCGAGGTGAGTGTGTGGAGGGCAAGTCGAGCAAGAAGCTCTCCCTGGGAGGGTCTTCGTGATGACAAGAGGTTGTTTGTCATAGGCAGGGTGTAACATCACCTGGGTTAACAAAATCTGTGATTCTGGCTTTTAAAATCCTTTCCCATTTTCTGTCTGCTTTCCCAAACTGCTCCCAGTGCAGCGTAGTGAGCTCCTTTAAAAAACTGTGTAAAGAAAGAGGGGATTCTTCCTGTACAACAGAACTGGGATGCTTGTGGGTTTCTGGCTGGGGGAAGCTTGGCCATGGTAAGCTGCTGTTTGAGACTTTGCAGTAGAAACTTGTGGCAAGGTGTTTGAAATATGACATGTACATACCCAGTCTGATTTCTGATACAAATCCAAGTGTGGTATGAAAAATAGCTTTGCTGAAAGACAGGGTTGTGGCAGGCAAGGGCCACCTGGTTCTTCAATCTGGAGACATGAGCATTTCAGAAATTGATCTGCGTTGTTTTCAGAGCTTGGTGTGTGACAAATTAGAGGATTGAAGGATAGTTTTTGTAGATAACTATGGAAAGAGGAGCCTTGGGAGATAATTTTTAGTCAGAAGATGGGTGTCCCTGCCCTGCCAGAGTCCCATCACTCCTCAGAATGGCTGGGCTGGCACAGCTCCTGCTGATTTCCTTCTCATTGTGGTGGAAGAGCTCAGGTACCACCCAGCTCCTTCACCAGCACAATTGCCAAGTGTAGCACAACCTCACTAAGAATCACCTACAGAAAGTGGGGAGATCCAAATTTCCAAGTTGCCTTTCTGTTTATCATCCTCACTGTGTTAAAAATATTTAAAACTGGAGCTTTTATAGCTTCTTTATTAAGTAGGAGAGTGTTTATATTCTTAAACACCATGACTTTGAGATGAAAATGTTAATGAATGGCTAAATTTATGATTCTGAAACTACTGTGAAATAACTGTCAAAAAACCAGAATAAAATAATGATCTTGTATTTTTAAATGTGACAGGTATTATGTTGGCATTTTAATGATGGATGGAAGGAATCCAACACTAAGTTTTTAAACATATGAAGCTGCTTTAGGATTGTGTTTTTAAAAAAAAGCCCTTTGGAAAGTGTTTCATCCAAGGTGTCAGTAAGTCTTCTGTACTTTAAAGACTGTCAGGCCAGCTTGTGTTAGTAATTAGAACATCCAAGTTAAATGAAACTGAGGAATATTGGCCTTTGCATTGGGGGCCACCAAGTAGAGCCCAGATTTGACACCTTTGTGGATCTTGTTAATTCTTTCTGTCAGTGCTCTTCAAAGTCCCTGGTACACAGTGGAGACACAAGTGTGAGGGATCATAAACCCCCAGATTTGGCAAGATTCCTTGGGTTTTTGATGCTGAAGATCCACCTGTGTTCAGTGCTTCCTATGGAATGTATTCCATAGATGTAATTTTTGCTGTTACCCTTCTCTAGGCTACTTGTACTCATTAGGATGGGGTGGTCCATAAAGGTCTGTCTGGTTGTTCACCGCTTGTTCCCGTGGGGTTTTTGATACTGTGTTTGTCAGGCAGGTCTCACCATTTGGCTGAGGATGTAGAAAGTGGCCCACTGTGACTCCAGGAGGTTTCCTGAGTGTTAACAGCTGATTTGGAGATGTCAGTGTCTGGTTAATTTGGTGTATTCCCTGTAAAGTCTCAGTAACTCCTCAGTGCATGATCTTGTGTTTGGTGACACTGAATTTTATGACTCATTCAACTTTATCACTTGGTATTTTTGCTTTTTGCAGGTTTTTTAATTGTTTAGCATGTTACCCAAGAGAAATTCTGCCTGTTCTTATGAAGTGTGGTAATCCTGGAGTCTTAGAATCTTAGAAACAAGTGGTTGGATATTTATTTGACACCCAATAAATGATGATACTGAGTTGTTGAGGTTACAAACAAAGCTGAGGAAGCAATGAGGGATCACAAGATAAATTATCTAATGTTCACTATGGATGAACTTGAACTGGTCCCATGGGAAGATGGGCTGTTTGAATTTTCTGTAAATGATGGTGGGCCCTGTAGGTGCTTCTTGCTCTTAAAAAGAACCAATTTGAGGTTAAATACTTCTAAATATCATCTTGATGCTTATGATCAAAAGCAAGTTGGTGCTAGGAATGAGTGTTGCTGTTGCAGATGTCCTTGCTGTGCCATGCCCTTGAATGTGGAGTGCAGTTCTGCATCTTCTGGATAAAAATACACAACTGAAAAGCATGTGTAGAAGGGCACATAATCAAAGGTGTGGGCTGGCTTCCATCTGAAGAATGAGTGAACAGACTGGGGCCCTTCCTCCAAAAAATAAATGTTTGAAGGAGAGTCTCTGACCAAATTCCGAGCAGCCACAGGCAATCTGGAGAGACTTAATTGACAGCAACTGTTTTGAAGGTTCCCTGGTGTAATTTACTTTGGTGTCTGCTGGTCCTGGTGCCAGGAGGGACGTATTTTGAGGAATTCTTTGAATTCGTTGTGCCAGGGCCACTGGATGCTCGTAGGTTGTAGATGCAGATGTAGCACATGTGCCACAGAGAAAGTGTTAGACTGTGTGTTTTCAAAGTGCCAGCACAAAACCCCGAGGCATTTTACTCCTTATCCCACCACAAATTACACACTTTAGGGGGATATTACAGATACTATGTGTGACATGAGTGGTTGTTTTGGAAAGCTGTCAATGTTTTACTGCTTGGAAAGCAAATATGTGTCAGCCAGCACCCGTGTCTTGCCCGGATGCTTCTGTTCCTCTAGAGCCAGGGAAAATGGATGCTTTAATTTCCCAGTGTAATTAAGCCTATGCCCCTAAATTGCAGACGTGTTTGACTGCAGCCAGGTATTGGCAGGAGGTGCAGTAAAAAGGCTGCTCATCTTGTGAATAAATTCTAGGAGGAAACAAAGTGAGACAGAGATTTAGAGGTGCCTGGTGCCAGCATTCTTAAAAGCCATCTAAGCCATCTTCTGGGCTTTTAAATGCTTCCAATGATGAAGTTCTGATGTTCACAGGAAATTGCCCTTCTTTTTTTTGTGTTACACTGGAAGAAGTGGGAAGATGTCAGAAATGAGGCTGTTGGTAAGTTTGTTGGAGTAATGGTAATCAGAGGAGTCACAAGTCCTGGTTTCTCTGGAGCAGGAAGGGGAAGAAGAGTGCATTGCAGGGTGTCTGCCTTGGGTAGATGCAGAAGCAGAGTTGCTCATGGCAGCAACTGCTTCTCTTGTCTGTAATCTGAAGTTTGAGGATGTGAAATGGAAGAGAAAATGTTGAAAGAAGCCTGTGAACCCCAGAGCTGACAGCTTGAGCTGTGCAGCTCAGACAAGTGCCATGGGGAAGAAGGAAAGCGTCTTCCAACTGCCCCGTGGTTTGCAGAGTCTCAGTGCTGAGTCCTGCTTTTTGAAAGATCTGGCCTAAAAACCTGGTCAGAGAGGACAAAGCTTTATTGAAAGAGAAATAAAAGCCAAAATGCACCCTGACCTGAACAGTAGCTCCATGTTCTTGGAAAAACAAGTGATCTCAGGTCCAGCTAATGTAATTGCTTTCTGGCTGGGACCCTCTTACCCGGGCTCCTGTTCCTGGAGTGTGAGGTCTCTTTGAAGAGCCCATTAGCAGATCAATAGGAGAGGTCTCCCACAATAGGTTATTCAGGTGCTGCTGACATCACCGTTCTGATTAGCTCTTGTATCTCCTTCTGTACTTTTTGAACTGCTTGGAGTAATGGCTGGGGTGAGGGATGAAGGAAAGCTGGCTTTGGAACTTCGTGTGCTTCTTTTTCCTGAGCATCTGAGTGCAGGTTAGGTGGGCTATTGACACTGCATTGGATGTAGCCTGCTGCAAAGTTATTCTCTTCCACTTGCTCTGTTAGAACTCGCTAAAAAGAAGGTTTGGCAATATTTTAATTGAAATCTTGGGGGTAAAACTGATTTCTGAGGATCTCTTTGTAGCTTAAGAAAGTTGACTGAGGAATAAAGCTGGAATTCCATTCACAGTTTCCTTTGAATTTGAAAGTGCAGAAATGCACATCAGACCATCATTATCCTGCTAGGACAGGCTTGCTCTAGTTCTGTTTCAAAGCTTCTCCTTCTGTTGAATACCAGTACTTTTATGTTGCTCTACACACCTGGGAAAATTGCCTGAAGAAGTGGAAGGTAATACATGTTATGGTTAAATTGGGAAGCTGAGCAAGGGTGTGTGAATTGTTCTGGTTTTGATACCTGATCTGGGCAAATCATTTCCCCTCGTGGTCTGTTTTCCTGTTCATAGAACAGAATCAGCTTTTGGTGGTGTGCTCACAGTGGGTGAGGTTGGTGTGTGCTGCTGTGGGAACATCTCTTAATGAAACAACCTAAAAAGCTTGTTCTAAATAATGATGCGAGTGGATGCATTGATAAATGGGATGTAAGGAGAGACATGTTTGATACATGAGGGAAGTTGGGCATTGTGAGTCTGTAGCAGCTCTGCAAGGGACTGAGCAGCCACACAGAGAGAACAGTTGGCCTGTCTTCCTGCACTGGTGTTCCAGTGCATACCACTGAACTGAAAATTACAGCAAGATTTAGGCACAGATGGACCTCAGGAAATCTCTGGACCAAACCCCTGTTCAGAGAAGGGCTGAATTTTAGGCTGGATGAGGTTGCTTAGCACCTTATTCACTCCAGCTGCCATGAGGATGGAGATGTCACCACCTCTCTGGGCTCTGTCCTGGAGCAGCCCAGTTCTTGTGGGAACTGTGATTTTTATTTACATCCACATAGAATTTACCCAGTTGCAGCTTGACTGTCACCACTTGCCTTTTCCCTGGGCATGTCTGAGACATCTGGTGGGGTGTCCTCCTCTCTAACTGCCCTGACAGTGCTGGTTCATGCAGTTAGACCAGTTTCTCCAGCCAGCTGAGGGCCTTCTGGGTGGTGGTTGTGCCCTCCTGCACATCAACAACTCCTCCAAATCTTTGTCAAAAGCAGCCAAGAAACACATACTAAAAAAGGATAAAGAGAGATTTGCAGCTGAAATGCCTTCAGAGCAGAGCCAAAGGAGGGCCCTGACATGCAGATTGTATGTGCATTGCATTTCTTCTTTTCTCTCCTTGAACATTCAGAATCTTAATTATTTTCCACCCTAGCCTGGAGTTGAAAGCCCCAAGTTAAACGCAGGTGTTGAGTAAACTCTGCAGATCCTCCATGAGTAGGTTCAGCCTGGAAGAACATCCTTAGTTACAGGAAAACCACGTTCCTCTAGAGGAGTAGCTGAGTGGAGTCGTGTGAATGGTGTTCCCACCATAACTAACACAGTCTGTGTAAGTAAGGAAGTAAAACACTTTCTGCCCTTGCAGTTTCACTGCCTGCATGTGATAGGAGGAGCTGGAAACATGGAGGGTGCAATAGCACCCAAACTGTGCATGTGCTACCTGACAGACAGCAAGGTAAAAATAAAGCCATTTCAAGGCAGCTGATGGATGTTTACAGGATGAGTCCTTCCCAAGTACTTCAGCAGGTCTGCAGAGCATTTCCAAAGTATTCCTGTAATTGTCCTCATTGTGGAGGCTGGTTAAAAGACTGTGGAGGACTTGTAATCCCTCAAATCCCTTGTGGCACATAATGGAGGAGACAGGTGACAGGCTTGGCAAGTTTTAATATGAATTTCCTGCATTTATTCAATTTCTTGAGAGAGAATGGGGTAGTTGAGCCCAGACTGCTTCTGACTCAGCTGGTTGCTGAGTCGCCCATCCCGCTCCAAAGGGACTGATCAGTCATTGTATTAGGATGACTGTGGTTGGGTTTGCTATCAGATGACAAACTTATTCTAAAAAAGGCACAAGCAATAAAAAGAAACTGCAATTATTCTTGGTAACCTCCTTCCTCTAAAAGTTGCAAATGGAATTGTGTAGTGGCAACTCAACTTTCTATTTTGCATACTTGTATTTTAGTGGAGGAACTGATTTCCTGTAGGAGAGGAGAAAAATTATACTTGCATATCACAGAAAATCTGTCCATAATCCTTATTGCTTTGCAGGAGAGTTCAGTCAGTGTAGGACAAGTATTCTGAAATTTTGGATGTGGCTTTTTAAAGAGCAGTAAGTTTTGCTTTGTTGCTGTGACAGGTGTGTCTGGTTGCCAGTCCTGGAATAATTCCTGTGTGTTTGCGCTTTTGATCACTTAAAATTAATTAAATATACCTATGTAATTAAAAAAAAGAAAAGAGTTTTTTGTTCTTTTGATGACAAAAGTATAACCACTTTATCAAAAAATACCAATCTGGAAAGAAATCAAGTGTACCCTATCATATTAGCTTTATTTTCTGTTTTACACTTTGTTTGCCCCAGAAACGTGTCCAGGTTTTTTCCTGCAGTTCATACCTATAACATAGTTATATATCATCAAGTTTGGTGTAATATCTTGTCTGCTAATCAAACTGGTTATGGGATAGCAACTGCCCTGAAAGGGGGGAAACTCTGCCTCCGGTTATCTTCTAGTACATCTCCTGATTAAGATGGGCAGTGAGGCAGCCTGGCTTCCCCAAGTTTGGCCTGGAGTGTGTCTTTGGGAAAACACTTAAAATAAATTTAAAATACAGCCAGGAGCAGAGAAGCACCACTGCCCTCTAATGCTCCCTTGGTCCTATATATTTATTTTAATGCAGGAGATAAAGTCATGTATATACAAGAGTCCAGGAAAGCTGGTAGGTGCCTCCCATTTTTGAAGATTGACCTTTGCATGGTGTCCTCTGCTGCCCTTTGCTCTAAGAGGAGCTCATTGCAAAACCACCTTATTCTCCTGGAATCTTTCCTTCGTGTCAGTGCCTGGGGGGGTCTGGATGCAGCAGGACCCTCAGTTGTGAGGGCCCTGGCTGGTCACACTGGCTCATGGTGTTGCTCTCCCTGGCTGTGCCACGTGGTCTTTAGACCCATTTGGGGCTTTTACAAGACACAATCATCACCTTGGCCTCTGATGTCCATGCCAGAAGAGAGGAGAGATTTCAAACCAGCAGGGTGGCCAATTTTCCAGCCTTCTCCCTGGAGTTTGAGTGTCCCAAGCTGTTGAGTATCGTGTCACAAGGAAAACAGGGACAGGGCAGCTGAAGGCAAGGTTTTAAACCACATTTGCAGTACTTATTTGCATGAGCATACAAGTCTCTGGGACCACGTTTTAGGCTTCTTTTACTTAGAGCAGCTGCTGGTTTTTTCTCCTGTGAGCCACATTAGATGTTAGAAGTGTTTTACAATAGTCCTGTTGTTGGAGAAATTCAGGTTTTTAAAAAAAAAAAATTAGAATTGGGGTTTTTTTTCCCCCTACTTTGGGAAGAATTATTTTTTATATATAAATTGCTGAGCCTTTCGCCTGGAAGAAGTAAAGACCATCAATTTACAGAGGAATGTGCTTTTGCATTTCATGTGGCTGTGAGAAAGCAGTGATTTTTAAGTAGAACAACAAGAGTGCTGGCGAGCTGCAGTCAGAGGGCTCTGCTGAAAAGGGCACTGTGCTCTGCTTTGAAGAGCTGAGGCACTTGAACAGATGAAAGCGCCTCTCCGAGCCGGGCACAGAACACGGAGCCCAGTAAATGTACTTCCCTTGGCTTCTGCTCTTTCTTTTCTTTAATGCACCCCTTAGTGGGTGTGAGGATATGGGTGGGTTTGTGTTGCTCCATCTCTGGGAGCTGAAGTGTTTGTCCAGATCTCTCCTGCTGCGGGAACAGAATCTTCGGAAACACAGTAACCTCAATTAAAACCTGGAAAATCCTCCAGTTTCCTGCAGGTATCAGTGACCATGCACCTGCAAAACTTTAGCATGTGGTATTGGTAAACATTTTTTGTACAGGTAAAGAAACACCTTTTCCCAGTGAAAGGGCTTTGAAACAAATGTATTCATTTAAAAATCAATTCCCCTTTGCTTTGGCTGCTTCTTGAGCTGCTTTTTGAAGGTGGTTTCCTCAGATGGAATTCGTGTGTCACAAGGACCTTTTCCAGAGTTATTCCTTTTCATAGAATCACAGAATTGATTGAGTTGGAAAAGACCTCCGAGATCATCAAGTCCAACCCTTGGGCCAACTCCAGGCCCTTTACCA
>JAWWEV010000022.1:13933182-14008211 GCA_035583235.1 Hafferia zeledoni | reverse complement strand
TGAAGGGGGAGTTAACCAGCACATGTGGCATAGGTAGGAAGTCAAGGTTTTGATTTCAAATAGTCCAAATCTCTTTTCAGCTGTAAAAACTGTTTTTGGGAAATTCTCCTGGTGCTGAGCTGGAGGGCTAAAAAGGTGCTCCCTATGCCTGGAAGTTTTCTTGACAGTCTCTTCACCTAACCCTGAAATCCCTAAGTCTGACAAGATTGCATTGAGGCATTGAGTCTGTAGGCACAGGAAACTGGGTTTGCTGTTTGGAGCTGGAAGGGGTGGCACAAACCAGCATTCGAGTTCCCTGGTTGGGAGCACGAGCTGCTTCTGCTCTCTCCACTCTCACCATCCTCCTGCTTTGCCCTCCTGCTGCCCCGAGTGAGTGACAAAGTAGAAATCCCAGGCATGTTTTCCAATACCTTTGTTATTTTAAATGAATGTTTTTATGGATTTTCCTGAAAACTGAGCTTTTACTAATACGCCAGATTAGTTTTGTTTGGTGACACGGGAGCCGTGGGCACAAGTGGAGGGGAGGCAGAACGAGCCACCTGCTGTTCCTGCAGGGGACACCTCAGTGCTGGTGTGGCCCCGTGCCTGGCTGTGTGTCTGGAGCTTGTGAACTTCCATCAGCACGATACACCCCACACATCCAGTGCACCAGCACTTCAGGCACTTCCAGTTATTAACCAAAGAGCTTGATTTTGTACCTCACAAAAGGGAGAATTGAGCTTTCTGATAACAGTATTTTTGTGTTTCTTACTTTTATCTGTGCCTGAAGAGTAATTTCTGAGGGATTTTTTCACAGTCTGATAATTTTGAGAATGATTATGTAGCTCAGTTGTAAGAAAGGTTTCTTGTTACAGATGGGATGACTCAAAAGACTTTATACACTGTTCTATCAGCTGCTCATAGGAGTGCCTGGGTTACAGTTTATTTCTTCACACTTAGTCCTTCGTATTTTTTTTTCATTTGCTTTTAGCTTTGCAAACTTCAGGGATTCCTGGCGATGTTCTAAGCTACCATTTTGCTCAAGAGACTGATATTGCAAAAGTAAGGAAAACTAGCTTAACCCTTGGATGAGAATGTGAAATAATTTCATGGCAAATCCTCTTCCAAAGTTCATAGGAGTTTCAGTGCATCTCTAGTGTCTGGCACAGGGGCTTGGCAAGGATGGATCTCTGATACTGGAGGCATCTTAAGGTATTTTATGAACATGTTTCCCGATCTCTGAAAACTCCCTGTTTGGAAATGTGCTGCAGCCTTGCTTTGGGAACCTTCTGTGTGCACTGAAGGTGTGCCAGACACATGGAGCTCCTGAACAGTCAATATGGGTCAATCCAATGAGTAAGTGGGTTGACGGTTCTTAAGGAACAGAGATGGTGAATTACCCAAGCCTGCAGGCAAAGCAGAGGCAGGGTTTGATGTCTTCCTCATCTTCTGGAAGCAGGGGGCCTTCTCCTCTCCCTGGCTTTGGGCAAGCAGCATTGCCTCTCACATCCTCTGCATCAGCTGGTGTCTTCTGTGTCAATGGGTGAGAAGCTGTGTGGGGGTGGGGGCTGGCACTGGGAAAGCTGTGCTGCTCCACTTACTGTTACAGATTATTTTGTCCTTATTTGCCCTTCATACTGAGCAAAACTTCTGTTACCTAGAAGTGAGGAAAATAATGTTCTCCAGTCACTCTGGGGATAAAAGCCAGCAGGCAGGTTCTTCTGTGTGGAGCTTTGAACATCTGCCACAGGGACAGTGTGGGGACCAGATCTTGTGTTTCCCCAAACCCGGTGTGTTAAAATTGGCATTTCCTTACTGGTCACTCATCAATAAAGTAGAACATGTTGTGATGGTGGTTCTCTAGAAATTGCCAAAGGTCCAGAGGTATTTGGGGGTTTATTGACCAACCCATGCCCATTATATTTGCAGATGATGTGGAAGGATTGCAAAGTGCATTGAGTTCTAGATAGCCCTAGCAAATCTGAGCAGTTCAATAGCAGGTGTATTTTTTTTAAAATAAGAGTGAGTGTACAAAAATAGGTGAGGAACAGAAGATTAGGAGGTGTTTGCTTCTCAGAAAAGGACCTATCTGTGAATCACAAACTATTATGTGAGAGCAGTATCGTACTTGTGGGAGAAGATGAACATGCTGAGGTGTATGAACAGAAAAACAGTGTGTGGTGTGATCCTGCTGTGTTCAGGGACTGGTGCTGCGTGCCAAGCTGAAGCTCTGACACTTCTGGGCAGCAGACTCCAAAAAGACCACGGGCCAAGCAGAGAGACTTGACAGAAGATCAACAAAAACAATCATGAGTCAAAAACCCACAGTCTCCGGAAGGCTGAACATTTTTGGCTGTTTGGTGTGGAGAACGTGTTGTCATAGCAGTTTGCAAATATGCAAGAGGCTGCTTCAAAGAAGAAAAGGAATAATCTCTTTCCCAGATTATGTCAAACCAGAGCCTTAAAAGGCACTTAGAAAGATTCACTCTGGACCTTTTACAACACTAGTGTCTCCTGCTCCTAAAAAATATTTACCCAGAGGGTTTCTGAAGCTGCAGAACAAGTGGGGCAGTCGTCTGTCAGGAGTGATGTATCTGCAGTGGGTCCTTTGGGCACCATGGGATGGATGGCCTGATCCCTGGATGTCTGCTGCAGCCCTGTTTGCACCCCGATTTCCCAAGGAAGCAAAGCTTATGGCACTGTGCTGTCTGTCTTTCAGTCTTCCAGAATTAACTCTTTAAATTCTAAGGTCAGTGTCAGCCCAGGCTGAGCAATGTGGAGGACTCAGAGTCATGATGCTTCTATGAATTTTATGGATGTTGGTGGCTCAGTAGGAGAGAGAACAAACACATCCTTGCTGCAGAGAAGATAATTGAATATCTATCAAAATTTACCCTGGGCTGATCAGCACATGTTTATTTTGGAACCATTCATGTCACACTTGACCTGTTAAGCATGTGGGATGGAGCCTGGGCAGGGATACACGTCCGAAGGAGGGATGTGCTGCTGCCCTGAAGGGGAGAGAGACGACGGTGCTGGCTGGGGACAGGGTGGAGAAGCACTTGAGTCATAGAAACCTTGGTTACAAGAGACCTTTGGAGGGCTGTACTCCCATTCAGCTTGAGACAGGACTTTTGCCAGCACTAGATCATCTTGGCTGTTACTTTGTCTTCCTGAATCTTGAAAGTCTCCAAGGATGGACATCCCCCACCTTCCCAGTGACCTTTTCCAGGGCTGCACCACCCTTCCCCTGGCATTTCCTGATACAGATCATCCAAGGCACAGTTTTCCATGTTGCCCCTTGTTTGGACCTGCTATGTGGTGGCTCTGCAATCCTTGTAACTACTTCTAAATAAATGTAATATGCTATTAGATTGCCCTTAGACTTCTCTTTGCCAGGCTGGGTAAGTCCAGCTCCTTCCAACTCTTCTTAAAGGCTTTGTGTCCAGGACCCCTGGCTGTCTTGGTAGCCCTCACCTGGATTTTCTCTGCAGCCTTTTTGAACCCAGGGATGGCCAGGCTTGACAATAGTTAGTATGATTTCACATAATAAACTGAAATATTTGATCTTGTTTCAGAGAGAAAATTAGGAAAGAACAGGGTACAATTTAACAGGGGAAAAAAATCACATTGGTATAAGATCATAGCTGCAGAATTAGGAACATGTAAATTAGGGATATTTAATTTGTCCTTGCTACTTTAATTTTTCCTTCTTGTGTATATACAGTTTGGTGCATTGTCAATGAAATACTGTGTTGTTCAGCAGGATATCTGTCTCCATCACTGAATAGCTGGGATCCTGAAAGAAATTTGAGAAGAAAATAAGGAGGAATGTGTTGGAATAGGATCCAGAACAGTTTTCCTGCTCTGGATTCTAACAAAAATCATCCCAAATAGTGCTGTGAAAGACAACTGAAAACCAGTCACTGAGAACCAGGGGTTGAACTGTGGTAAACCAAACAAACCTACTTACAGTGTCTCCTGATGTTTTGTGTACTTCAGAATGGGTTATATCCACCTGACCTACCCAAACCGGTGCTGTCTGGGAGAGAAACAAGAATGGCATTAGACTGGGCCATGCTGGCCTAACTTGGGAAGCACTGAGATACCTAAACCTGGGCTTTCAGCAAATGCTCAGATAAAAGAAGGGACATTTCACCTCTTCTGACCCATGCCAGGGTTGGATTATGATTAAAACTGAAAGAGTGACTAGGGAAGAAAGCAGAGTCAAGCCAGGCAGTGGGACAGCTGGAGCCTGGACATCGCTGATGTTTGAGGCACAGCTTGGTCCTTGTGGGTCCCTTCCAACTCAGGATATTCTGTGATTCATCCATGCACTGTGTTTGGGCTTGAGGAGGTTAAAGGAGCTGTCCAGGCAGCAGAGGAGAGCTGGTCCCTGCCAGGGCACAGGGCATGGTTGGACTGGCAGCTCAGACTGTCTCAGGATTTACTCCCCCTTGTTCATTCCCGTGTAAGCACCCAGGGCTTGTGCACCAACAGCTTGGAGCTTGCAGGAGGGGGGTGTGTACGTGGGAGGTTATAAGCTTCTCTGTTCATCCCTCCACCACTGCACTAATCAGCCTGATGAAAGATATTCTTCCTCCCTGAGGAAGATTTTTTCCTCCTGTCAGGAGCCACTATTTCTTAATTAAACTGTTACTCTGGGTTTGTGCGTAGAAACAAGTATTGACTTCAGCTCCAGTTCGCAGCCAATACTCGCTTCAGGCAATAGTTCTGAATGAGGGAACATCATTCAGCTCAGATTTGAGTTTTTTGAGAACAAAGGCACCAAAGGTGTCAGGATACCCAGATGTTAGGAACAGACTGGGAAAGATATTTCCCAGTTACTGCAAATACTGCTGTGAACTGGTGCTACAGCAATACCTTTGGAAATTTCTGACCCTTTCCCTGTTTTGATGGTGGTCTCCAGCAGTGTGTGCTTGATCTCATCATTTCACCTGCATTCTTCTAAGCCCAGGTCTCCTGACCCTGAGCTCCCTCAGTATACGATTTCTCAGTCAGGGTAGTGATTAAAGTCCCCTGTGTGTGACTGTAACTTGCTGACACATATTTAAGAGACGTGAAGCAATGCAAGCTACAATATGGTATTACCCCATTTTAACAGCTATTCCCTTGGCATTGCACTTAAAATTTGCACCCCTGGCTGGAGAGAAAAGCTTTGTGTTTATTGTTTTTGTAGCTGCTGTAATTTTAGTGCATGATTCCAGCTGAATACTCAGTGCCTGTACAGGGAAAATGGGCTGGCTATTTCCATTCGAAAAGCTGGGTTATAGAAGTTCACAGCACCAGATGGCCACGCATACTTATAATGCTCTGGATTATTAAAGGACTGTTGTATTTTCCTCTTTCATCCTTCCTTTATTCCTCCTCCCCACATCAACAAATTAATGCTGAATGCTTGGGAATCTGTCCTGCACAGACTTCAGCACATTACATCTTTTCATTGGAAACTTTTTGTTCCAGCTCTTTTGAACTGGTTGGTTTTGATCATCTCTTTGCAACTGTTCAGGGGCTGAATGATGCCTGGGACAGTGCAAGCCTGGTGTTAGCAGAGCCCCAGCACAGCCCTGGGCTGGTTTGCCACGTCACATCTCATAATTGCAGTCCCCAACCTGCTCCTTTGGAGTTGACACTTTGTTTTCTGAAGTCATGTTGGAATCTCCTAAGTTAGACAAAACTGCTGCGTTAGCATGAATGGGTGAAGGATGCAATGGAAGAATTTTTGGGGACCTCCATAGTATCATTAAGGTTGATAAACACCTCTAAGATTATTGAGTCCAGTTAATTTCCTTTTCAACACTAACAGCTTGTCTCTTGTTCCCACCACAAACATCAGAATTTTGAAATGCAGCTACTCTGAGAAATGATGGAAGCTGGAGAGATGTGCCCTTCCCCCAGCACCATGTATATGTGTTAGATTGAGTCATTTTTGGGAAAAGAAATTAAATTGAAAGAAAAAAGCCTTCACTGTTCATATTTGTGATACAGGCTGAAAGAGTTGGGGCTGTTCAGCTTGAAGAAGAGAAGGCTCTGGTACCTTAATGCCCTTTCAAGTCCCTAAGAGGGCTCCAGGAGACTTGGAGAGGGACTTCTGTCAAAGGTTTGGAGTGACAGGACAAGGAGGAATGGCGTCACATTGACAGAGGGCAGGATTAGATTGGATATTAAGAAGAAATCCTTCTCTCTGAGGGTGGTGAGGCCCAGACACAGGTTGTCTGGAGAAGCTGTGGCTGCCCCATCCCTGGAAGTGTTCAAGGCCAGGTTGGATGGAGCTCTGAGCAACCTGGTCTAGGGAAAGGTGTCCCTGTCCATGGCAGGGAGCTGGAACAAGATGGTCTTTAAGGTCCCTTCCAACCCAAACCTTTTTATGACTTCTGGGTGCCCTCTCTGTCCAGACTGACTTCCTTGTTAATGGTTTTAATGGTCTGGATGTTTTCGGTGGCATTGCAGACAGCAGCAGTTGGTGAACAGAGTGGAGTGTACAAGGCCATGTACACAATTCTGAGCAGTGGAATGGCCAGGTGTGCTTAGAGGAGGGAGTGCAGGTATTGTGAGCCACAAAAGTTCTGAAAGACAAGAAGAGCTCATCCTTAATAAACTCCTTTATATTAAAAATTCTCTCTGCTCAGGTCAGGGGTGCTGCTTGCAGTTTCTTGAAGACTGGTATCTGCATGGCCTCTCCTCTTATGGGTGCCAGTGGATATCTGGGGAAGCTGCATTGCTGAAATACAGAGACTTCCAAAATCTGATTTAAAAGAAATACTTAGGGGTGCAAAAAAAGTAACTTAGAAACCTGAATATAATAGAAATGCTTTAAAGAACTAGTATCCAACAGGAAAATGTATCATAAACTTTTGCATTGTGTATTTTCAGGTAAAAACAAGTAAAAGCTGGCATGAAACAGTTGTTAACTTGTTTGGGGTACAGGTTTTGGTGACTGCTTGACAGCAGCTCCCACCACAGGCAGAGTAAAATTTAGAGGCTCTGCTCTGGTATCCAAACTCAGCCCTGAAAGCTGCTTTGCCTCTGCAGTGTTGGCTCCCACCCCCACCGAGGTGCAGTCCAGTTGGATGAGAAGATTCACACCAGTAACACTGGTCAGCACTTTGTTTCCGACACGTGCTGGGAGTTCTGTGCAGCGTCGCCAGGTCTGTGCTGGCGTCAGCTGCAAGGGGAGGAGGTGGGTTGGTTGTTCAAACCGGAGAACAACGTGTTGTTTGTTCCCCACATGCCGGCGTGGACGGCCCCTCAATAGCTTTTATGTTATGTGAATAACAAGCAGGGGTGGTGGTGGGATTTAATCACAGAGAGCCGAGCGCTGCACGCAATCACCCAGCCTAAGTGACACTCACAGGAGGATCTCTTTTTTTTTTTTCCTCCTCCCCCAGGCTCGGAGCCCGAGTCTGAATAAAACATAACACACTTGAGAGCTCTTTGAGGCTTTGTAAAGGAGGCTGCGTTCCCCTGAGTTTGTTGTGTAGCAGGGCTGAAGCTGCTGATGGGCAATGCGCCCTGTGCTTTATACAGCTTAGAAGTTCAGGAGATGCTTTTGTGCACGCTGGTGCACCTCAGAAGCAGCAGCTGGCATTCCTGAGGGACCACAGCTACAGATCTACACAGTGCAAGTTTTGTCCCATTGTCATTATGGCTGTAAGACAGGCAGTGGTGTGGGTTTCATACTTGGTTGACATGTTGCTAATCCTGGATTCTGTGCCAGTTGTTCGCTTGGGCTGATGTAGCTGCTTCTGCAGTTATTTGGTGAGTCATGCCAAGGAATGGCTGGGCTGAAAACCCCAGGTGAAAAATTAACCAAAACTTCCCGGTTTGGTTCACTTTGTTTGCACAAACCAAACTGTCTGTGCTGGCACAGCTGGGAGGGCAGCATCAAAGTGGGAATGACAACAGAAATGGTATGTTTGTGTTCTGTGGTGCATGATGTGAAGGCAGTTCCCTCTGACCAAAAGGATGTGTTGAACCCAGTCTGTTTGTTTGGGCAGGCTCGTTCCCACTAAATCTATTTTGTCTTGTAAAGCTTCCAAGTAGCTGTCTGATGGTTTTCTGTAGGGGAACCTGGAAGGAACTCGTGTGCTGCTGTAAGGCTTCTCAGCCTCTCAGGTGCTTTGAGGCTTCTCCAGCACTCAGTCAGAGCCATCCTAGGAATCAGTGGGACTGGAATACAGTCTTTTGGGCCTAAGAGTGATTACTTGCAGCTGTGATAACATGCTTTGTGCTTCATGTTTTTGTAAGGGCTGATTGGCAAGGGAGATCCAGGCCTTTGCACTTCTGGGTGTCCCTCACCTTCCCCATAAATGTTGATTTTAGAGGTCATGTCAGTTCTGAAAACAACATGTAACTTGGGTAGGAATCAGTAAATCAATATTTTCCTTCAGTGGGTACTGTTGAGGCTAAAAGCCAAGCTTGGAAGTCAGGTGATTGTTTCTTCTTTTTTTTGCACACAACTAACCAGAAGTTCCCTCCCTGCCTTTGTGTCTGTAGGGGAAGTGTCAAGGAGTTTCACAGTGTGTGTGGTATTTGTGTACAGAGTGCTGTGTCCATGGAGTGGAGGAGACCTCCTGGATGGCCAGGGAGGAGTCACTGTCAGCTTGGGGAACACTGTGGTCCTGCTCAAGCAGGTCACCTGTAAGAAGCAGGTCTGTCTGAAGTTGTTTGTCACCATATCAGACTTGGTTCACAGTTTCATTGGTCCGTGATAAGACTTTGGAGTTTGAGCATCAGAGTGGTCCTGGGCTACCTGAGTGAACCTGTCATGGTCTTCTAGGTTATCCACGAAGGTGCAGGGTTTGGTGGGGCTTTTTTTGTTTTGTTTTAATGTAAGGATCCTTCACAGCTTGTAGTAGTGCTGGGCTTTACTGCTGCTCATCTCTTTGGAGGTCAGAAACGTGGCACTCCTGCTCCAGCCTGGTGAACAGAGGGGAGAGCCCCTTAACGCTGGTAAATCTTCACCAGTGCTTCTGATGATTAGATAAAGGAGAGCAAAATGATGGCAAGACAGTGTTAATCACCCTCTGCTGAGCCTGCACATGGAAATGGACATGTACTGTTGTTTGGTTGTTGCAGGAACCCTCATTATTTCTGCGTGAGGGTGAGCTGATAAGATGTACTTACTGCAGCTCGTGGGAGGGTGGGCAGGCCCTGGCACAGGGTGCCCAGAGAAGCTGTGGCTGTCCCATCCCTGGAAGTGTCCAAGGCCAGGTTAAATGGGGCTTGGAGCAACCTGGGATAGTGGAAGGTGATTGGACTAGATGATCTTTAAGGTCCTTTCCAACTCAAACCTGTGATTCTGTGCAGAAAGACACCAGAACTGCTGTAGTCCCTTTCCCTTCTGGAGAAATACAGTCCAACAGAGGCTCAGAAATTATACTCAAACAGCATCACATTAGAAATAATTTCCCAGAGGAACAGGGGTGCAAGGTGAACAAGTATTGGTGGCTTCTCTTCATATTTGTTGCATTTTTATGCCAAAAAAGGGCAGGATGTGTCGCTGTGGCAGTGAGATTAAAGGCAGAGCTGCTTGTTGGGGTGTAGCTGATGTCTTATGGTCGCTGGATGGGAGCATTTTCCCTCCAAGCCATTTTCTGTCTCCTCTCAGAGAGGCAGAGGGACAGAATCTCCTCTAGATTGCTTCAGTCCTGTCATGTGAGCACACCTGGTGTCCTGCACTCGTGTCCTCCCTGGTGTTCCCCAACCATACCAGTGTCAGCCTTCCTTGGCTCCTACACAAACTGCTGCCTTGCAGTGTTAATTGGGAGGGTTCCTGGAGTTTTGCAAAGTTAAACCTGCTGTTTTGTCAACTGATAAGAGATTTCTGGAGAGTGGATACATTTCTCCAGGGGCTGGGGTTGAAAATTGCTTCTGTAGAATGTAGCCTTACCTATTTTTAAGGAAGAGGCTTCAGTGGAATAAAAAAGATGCGTGTGGTGCAGCAAATCAAACCTCTGGCTGCATAAACAGATCAATAAACTGATTTGTGTTTGCTGACCAGAAGAAAAATCTAATTGCAGGTACTCCATATTCAACATTTGTGGTAAACTAGAGTAATTGGAATAATGAGAAATCCAATGTGCTTTTGTTTGGAGTTTATTCTTCTTTAGGATTCATTAAACTGGATGGGCCTCTCAAGGCTCAGGCTGGTTATGTATCACTGTTCCTGGCTCTCCAGACTTTATGGATTTCTTCAAATTCTAAATCATCACATTTGCTATCTTTTAATAAGACTTGAAAAGATTGAAGCATTGTTGTTCCTGGTGTTTAGAGGCTCATTTCACTCACAGGAATCTCAGTTCACTGAAGTTGAAATACATCTGAACAGCACAGTAGTTCTTGGGTTGCCTCAAATTCCAGGTCTGTGCAGTTGCCAACACCTGCAGGAGGAAATAATGCTTTCCTGCATGTCCTGAAGATGTACTTCCAAGTACTGTTGTGTCAGTCCTCAAGTATTTTTCATGTGAGTGCATCTCTTTCCATTTAGATTAAAAAAAGAGAGGATGGAGGAGGTCCTGGTGTGATTGTATTTCTGTGAGGGATTCTGTGCAGAAAGGGAGAAGATTTTAGGGAAAGAGGAAGAAACACCCCAAGAAAAACAATGAGGTTGGAGTTGTGTGAATGTGTTTTCTCCATTCTAGTGGCACGAAAGCTCTTTCAAGGTATCTTAAGAAGTTTCAATTGCCAGTAACTGAAGTGAAGGTGGTAGTAAAGGGTTCTCAAAAAGTGACTGCACAGAGAGTAGAATTGTCACTGCATTTACTGTCACTTCGAGTTAAAGCTGGTAAATTGAACAGATGTATCATGAGCTTGGACATCTCATTTGGATTATTTGGAGAGTGGAAAATGAGTCCTCTGTGAAGGAAACAGAACGGGGTGAGCTCTGGCTGCGGGGAGGAGAAGGAAAGCAAGGACTGGAAGTTGCTGGGGGTGTAGCCAGGTAATGATGCCTTTGTTATTTTAGCTGAAGGAATAGCTGAAAGTGATCCATAAGAAAAGCTACAGAAATATAGAAGTTTTTGAAGGCAAGCTTGGAAAAGTGGAGGCAAAACATCTTGCTGCTGGGTTTTATTTGGATGTGTCCATCAGTGGAAGGGAGAACCCACAGGTCTGTGAGTGGAGATGCCGAGTGTGAAGGGAAGGTGATGTGTTACCAGTGGACATATGGTATCACCTGGGATTAGCTGAGATTATGCCAATGGAGACTAAATCCTGCAAGTTGATTCCCTTCACTGTTATTTAACAAATTAAGTACCTTATCCAGAAGTGTAGTAGGAAATCTATAGGCTTGAAATGTGCTTTATATTCTTCTGTGGCAGGGCAGATTCGGCTTTTTGGTTCTGTTGTAAAAAGCATAAAGTCTGAGCTCTCAATGGTCCATCATTCTGCAAAACAGACTGTTGTGTTCCATTGCAATTGAACCTTTATTGTGGGAGTCTCTTTCTAAATTTGAAAAGGGGTTTTGCTATTTTATTTATCCTCTTTATAAACACTTTCATGAGTCTCTGATCAAAGATTGTCCTTGTTCTACTGACAAGTCCCAGCTTTTCTCTTACTGTTCATTGCCAAGATACATTTCATCAGCTAAGAAAAAGTGATTTAAGACAGGTTATGGCAAACTAATTGTATTTATATGTAATAATATACTATTTGAAAATAGTAGGCAGGGCAAGAGAAAATAGCCTCAAGTTGCACCAAGGGAGGTTTAGACTGAATATTAGAAAAATTTCTTCATTGAAGGAGTGGTCAGGCATGGGAACAGGCTGCCCAGGGCAGTGGTGGAATCACCATCCCTGGAATTGTTCAGAACACACGTGGATGTGACACCTGGGGACATGGTTTAGTGGTGAATATGGTGGTGCTGGGTTACCACTGCACTCAGTGATCTTAGAGGTCTTTTCCAGCCTTAATGATTCTGTGGCAGAGAATACTGAATGTTAAGATTTTTTTGTTAACTGATTTAGTTCCTGAAATGTGGAGGGGAGTGGATTTTGGATGTGATTTCAAAGCACAGAAGTGATATCTGATCCACAGGAGAAGGCTGTGCTTCCTTCCTGAGCACTCTGGAGCGTTTCCATTTCTGTCCTGAATGCATTCAGGAACATTTATAGTTTGTTATTCATGTGGCAGTATTCAAGTAGTTCATACCATTTTCACTCTTTTCTCTTGCACAGTTACTGGCAGTGATCATATATATATCCCACTTCAGCTGAGTAAGCCAGACTGGTTTAGTCACTGTAAAATGAGACTGTACCGTGTGCCCCTCGCAGCCGGTTCCTCAGCCAGAGTCCGAGTTCACCTTTCCTGGCCGTGCTGTGACTGGCTGTGGGCTGGGAGCAGTGCTGTAGCTCTCAGACCATCCTCCCTTTCATTATAAAATCCTCCCAGGGGTCTGCTCCCTTGCTGGTGCCTTTGAGTCTTTTGAAAGCAAAAATTGCCTTCAGTAGCAATGAACTGCAAACCTCACAAAAATCAGGACATACCTTTTTTAGACCTATTGCACAAGAAAAAGGCTTTATATCTGGCTGTGCAGTCAGTGGACCCTGAATTTTAAAATAGCTGGGTGCTTTTCTTTCTCACCCAATGAAGAGAAGAATGAGAGACACAGGAGAACAGCATTTTGCTTTTTTAACCACACACAGTGTTTCCACTCAGTTACATGTATGGTTTGTACATGGTCACCATTATTGTATCAAAATCTTCACTTCATTGCAGGAGTCTGCTCAGGCTTTGTTTTAATGCTGTTTGAGATGCTGGCTCTATGGACTTTAAAAATTCAGTTCTGATGCTTTCAGGAGGGTTGAGACCCACACAACACCCTGAGGTTGCACAAACCTGATCTTGCCCAGCACCATTTGCCACTTGGGGTTTTCTGCTGGCCATGCTGCCTCCCCCTTTCCACCCTTACAGTTCATTTTGCCATGTTTTTCTTTCTAGCTTTGTCCACAGCACAGCCTTAACCTCATGCTGAAGAAAATGTTCTCACTTCCCACCTAAGTGTGAATACAGTATTTTGCCAGAAGTGAAACAATTCAGCATGTGTGGTGTTTGATTCATAAGTTGTTATGGCCAGTCTTGGGTGTGCTGGGAGGATATTTATTTTATCTAATTAATTATTTTGGGCTTGTTTCTTTAAAACTAGCATTTTATAAAAAAATTCCTTCCTCTTTCTTCGGTAAACATTCCTGAAAATTTCTTATATCTAACATTTCTATATATTTGGAACGTTTTATGGGGTAGTTTCCAGCTGGACTGAAATGCTGTTGTAGGATTGACCAGTAGCAACATCTAAATTTCCCTGTGTGAGTGAGACCAAGTTCCACAGGAGAAAACTCTCCCTAGTTTTGGTTCCAAGATTTGTGCAGAGGTCAGTGCTTGCTCCCTAGATGTGTGCCTTAAGATGAAGAGTCAGAAGAGCCTCAGGGGTCTGGTGTCAGGATCCATCCTCTGAGTGATGGTGCTTGTGTTCGTGCAGTAATGGCTTTGTCAGGAGCAAAGCACTTGGACTGGGGAGGGTTTTCAGTGGGATACAGTTACTGTGCATTTCCCACTGATTCAACCTCTCCCCCTAACCTAAAATAATTGTGTCTTGTGTTCCTTGGGCAGATACTGTCAGTGACGGCTTGGGAGATTTGAGGATAAAAGAGAAGCAGCAGAATGCCCCAAAGCGCCTTGTAGGCATGGAAGGAATTGATTAATCGTCAAAGCCATGCTGGGATGTTTCATTGTAATCAGCTCCTTTGTGTTTCAGCCCTGGCCCAGCGTGTCCAACCTGGCCAAGGATTTCATCGACCGTCTGCTCACGGTGGATCCCAGTGACAGGATGACGGCGCTCCAGGCCCTGAAGCACCCGTGGGTGGTCAGCATGGCAGCCTCGTCCTCCATGAAGAACCTCCACCGTTCCATCTCCCAGAACCTTCTCAAGAGGGCCTCTTCTCGCTGCCAGAGCACCAAGTCCGCGCAGTCCACCCGCTCCAGCCGCTCCACCAAATCCAACAAGTCGCGGCGGGTTCGGGAGCGGGAGCTGCGGGAGCTCAACCTGCGCTACCAGCAGCAGTACACGGGCTGAGCACCGGGCTGGCACCTGCCAGGCGCCTCTCCAGATGTCCTCTCTGTGGTGCGGGTGTGCACACACACTCCGTGAGGAACATCCAGGGTCCTCCCTCCCTCCCTGCAGGTGTTCCCCCATCCATGAGGAGGTGTCCCCCCGTGCGGAGGAAAGGGAACCCTGCGAGCTGTGCCATGGGGGCTCGCCCCAGAAACGGGGGAACCCCTGTGGGCTCAGAGCACAGCTCAGAGCATCAAGTAACACAAAAATTAAGGAGCCACGTGGGGAGAAGAGCTCTTTTCTGTAGCCCAGGAGCTTGGTTGTTCATAGTTATTTATTCATTCCAGAGCATTATGTTTCTCTCACTTGTGTGTGACAAAACCCCACCAAATCACTTGTCTGTGCATGCACGTCTGTGTGTGCACATACACGTGTGGGTGTGTATATGTATTGAAAAATTATATATACACACAATTTTTGGGCTGGTTTAGTCAGACTCCGTGGTGCCTTCGCAGCAAAGCTGGTGTGAGTCATATGCAGTTGGAAGTGGGATAGCTCTGACTCACCGGCTGCCCACCAGCTCCTTGCCAAAGAGTTGCCAGACAGCAGTTTTCCATGGTGGCTGGGAAGCTGTGAGGTTTCCCTCAAGGGCTGCCATCCACCTGATGACGTCAAGGGCTTACTCGTGGAGGGTTTTACTTGCCTGATGACGTCAAGGGTTTACCCTTTGAATTATCCTTGCCCTGTTTGCAGCAAGACCAGTGCCTGCCATGCAGGGTTTGTTGTTCTTGCTGTGCTGTGGCTCTGTCGTGTCTGTCACCTGTTGCACACCTTGCACCCTTCAAAAGAAGACTGAGAAAGTCAAGTTTTCTGCACTAAGGGAAAAAAGAAAGGGAGGAATTTCTAGGGATGTGCTTCCCATCCCAAAGCTGGGATGGGCTATAACCCCTATGAGCATTACTGACCATGTCACTGCACCAGAACTCCAGTGGTTCCAGGCTACTCCTTGTTTGCAGGTTGCAGAGCTTTACATGCCTGTGCTGCCCCAGCACTGCCATTCCTGCTGTGGAAGTGTGAGGTGGTGGTGGGAGCTGTTGGGATGGCCATGAATTGCTCCTTGGCATCAAGGTAAGGGCTTGAGTAGTGAAAGTGCAGTCTGGGAGTGTCAGCAGTGACAGTGCCCTGGAGATGTTGCACAAATGTCTTAGAGCTGTTAGAGGTGACTTAAATTCATCAGGAAAAAGCTGCCTTTCAGGTCTTCTTGTGCTGTGTGGGTGACAGGGGGCTCTCCTGTGAAGGACTCTCATTGCAGATGGGGGCTGCAAAGCTGAGCTTTGTGCAAGCCTGCTGAGGTATCTTCCCAACTGTTGGAACAGCAAAGTGGGGCTGATGGCACAGTTCCAGGATGCATTTGGCTTCTTGTGGTGGCAGAGACAAGATCTGCAGTGAAGGAGAATGCTGGGGTTTGAAACTTTTTGTGTGAAGCCAGTTTGCTTCGTGCTGTGCACTTGGAAAGGGCTTGCTTGGGAGATGCAGGCTGTGCAAGCTCAGGGGGCTGGTGAGCATGGCCTTCTCCCAGGATTGATGCTGTGCCTGTGTTTCAGTGTCAGCAAGGGCTGAAGTGGACTGTCACATCTCCAGGGAGCTCTCACTGTACTGGCCACAGGCCCTCTTGGTCAGCAAACAACAAAGCAGCTTCAGTGGGAGAAGACTGAGTTTTCTGTGCTAAGGGGAAAAGAAGAAAAAGGGAATTTCTAGGGATGTTCTTCTCACCCCAAAGCTGAGATGGTGTATAGCCATAACCACAGCAAGCTCAGCCAATGTGGTGGAGGATACAGCAGAGGAAACCTGAGGACAACCACTGTGTGTAGCAGGGCTGAATTCTAAATCCCTTCCATGGTTTTGCAGGTTATTTTGAAAACTTTGCATCTTTTTCAGGCTCCCCTTTTTCTGAGCGACCATCCTATCACGTCACATCCAGTCTTTCTTTCATCAGCATTAACAGAATTCCCCAAAACTGGGTTTTTTCAACTCTTGGACTGCAAACAAAAATGTCCTTAATGTCTTTTACCCCCTCACATGGTTTTCCCTGGTTTGTTACCATGAGCTGTAAACTAGATGTGATTTCTGACAGAGCAGCCAGCTTGCCACATTTTGCTTTATAAAGGATTCAATGTCCCTTGTGTTACTGCAAACAGTTCTCTGAAAGCAGGAGCCCCTCTGAGACCAGCATTAACTGGACTGTGGGTGCAGTGCATGTGAGGTGATGGCAGGATGCTCCCTCGGAGCACTTCTGGTTCTGAGCCACTACTCGGAGAGTCTTCGGTGTTTGGAGCATCACACCCAGGCACTGTGATCTCTCTTGCCTCCTGGGTGTGCTCATGGCCTTCCCCAGATTGTTTTGCATGTTTGTCCATAAAACAGGTGTTTTTCCAGTGTGAGGGGGTCAAACTGGTGAACTGAGCCAAGACCCTTCCTGTTGACCACTAGGCCATCAAAATGCACAGGGAATGTGCAGATGTCTGCCCGTACTGTTCCTTCATCCTTCTCTTGTGGGATGACAAATAAAGGAGGGGAGGAGGTCAGGACATTGAGCTCTGGACTGACCAGGCTTGTTTTTCCACCTTCACGAAGCAGAACAACAATCTTCTCATCTGGGACAGTTTTTGCTTTGTTGCTTTTTTTCACAATTGGTTTTTCACCGGGAAAAGTTCAGAGCAATGTTGTTCATGGTGTCTTTGGGGTGGAATATGTTTTGGGAAGCGAGGTGTTGCTGTCTGGGTTCCTGGAAGTGTCAGGTTTTGGTGGTGATGGTCTGTGACAGGGAGTGAATTGGCAGAAGGGAGGATCCATCACATACATGGGCAATACTGGATATCTGCAACCTGCCTCTCCATGGTGCAGAGGTGTTTGTGGTCCTCAGGCATGATGCTGCTTGGGAATTGCAGCAAGAGGACCAAGGCCATCCCATAAGAGGCTTTGGTTTCTCTAGAAAAATAACTCTTCTCTTCACAAATTCAATGTTTTCTTGTTTGCATGGAAAAATCAATGTAAACTTGGGGAAAAGCTTTACAGGCTTTCCTTCCATTATTGGATTATAGCACTGTTGGCTCATGCACTGTTCTTTTTCTAAGTTCAGTGTTTGCAGGGATTCTTGGACCCAGAGAACAGTATTTGAAGGCAGAGGGGACATGTGCAGAGCTCCATCCAAGTGTCCCTGGAGTCCCCAGTGATCTTTCACTCTGTCTGGAAAACTGTGATGATCCAAATGCCATGTCAGGAGGTCCAGCTCAAAAACAATTCCTTGGGTGCTTTTATCCTTGCAATTAGGGCATGTTTTCAGCTAGGTCAAGTACA
This sequence comes from Hafferia zeledoni, assembly GCA_035583235.1. Classification (NCBI taxonomy): domain Eukaryota; kingdom Metazoa; phylum Chordata; class Aves; order Passeriformes; family Thamnophilidae; genus Hafferia; species Hafferia zeledoni. The sequence continues at coordinate 13,990,804 of JAWWEV010000022.1, read as the reverse complement.
GGGAGGGACAGGCAAAGTGCTGTAGTTCTGAGCCATAATTCTGGTGCCTTCAATCTGTCCTCTAAGAACCTCTTCACTGTGAATTACCATGATCATCTTTCATCATTCCATAGGAGCATCTCAGTGCTCAGTTGGTCTTAAGTCTCAGGAGTTTACACTTTTCAGGAGTGCCTTGTTTGAGGATTTTAGAAGCTAAAATCTCTCAGAAATGGGGTTTTTTTCTACTTTTCCATTTAATTTTTTTAATCTCCTTTGGCTCTTAAAAGTGGCTTAATTTGGCTCACGGGGTTTTTTTCGAAGCCTTCCTTTGGTCCTGAATGTGCTGGGAGAACACAGGTAACAGCTGTATGTTCCAGACCATCTCACAGTGCAGTCTTTGTGTTAGGCTGGGGTGCAAATCTACGAGTACTTTTGTTTTCCTTGCTTAGGGTCATGCAGTGAAAATGAAGTTGGAGTGACACCCAGTGGCAAATTGTGGTGTGTCCGTGTCCAAACACAGCCCTCTCCCAAGTACGTTCCTGCTGCTTCTGGGTGAGATGCTCTTACAAAGAGGAATCGGGGATTGGTGTGCTGGGTGATGGTCTTGGACCTAGTCCTAAATGTTCATCAGCCTTCTCTTATGGCACCTGATCCTGAGGAGCACCATTTTAGCTTCCACAGGGATGAATATGAGTCCACGTGCACCCGCTGGAAGGGATGCAAGGTGTGTGCAGTCAACTCCCCCAGTGTCTCAAGGAGATGCTCACCTTGGGGAGGCACCCTGGGGGACACTGCAGGACACCAGGGCCTAAAGATGCTGAGGCTGGAATCAGTACACAATCCTGGAGTGATTTGGGTTGAAAAGGACCTCTTAAAACTCTTCTTGTTGCAGCCTCCTGCCATGGGCAGGGACACCTTCCACTAGACCAGGTTGCTCCAAGCCCCATCCAACCTGGCCTTGGACACTTAAAGGGATGGGGCACCCAAAGCTCTGGGCAGTACGTTTGTGACTTCCTCATACCTTGAGACGCAGTGGAGCAGCTCAGGGTGTTGCTTCCCAGAGTATTCTGTTTCAGGGAAATGCAGTTTTAAGGAGTAAAGGGAATTAGGGTTGTTTGTCTTTTGGAACTTAGCAGTACTGTGTAAAACAATCCCATCCTTTTGTCCTGGGAGTTTGGCTGCTCTCTTGGGGGAGGGAGTTACAGTGTCAAAGAATGTGGCCTGTTGACTTCTTGATTTTCTTTTTTTTTTTTTTTGAGGGTTATTGGAAAAGAATGTGAAAAGGTCTTCCAGAAATAGTGTTAGAAGCTCTACAGATTTGCATCCAGATTTTTTTGTATGTAATGTATTTTTCTGTGCCTTTTGCTAAAACAGCAATTACTGGTCCATGTTTGATTTACTTTCTCACCCTTCTTAGGCTTCTAAAAAAACTAATATGTCAGCCCAATGGTTGAAACTCCCCTTCCTTCAATCCAGAAGAAGTCTGTGCTATTTAACACTGAGATTGTGGTAGCATCCAGATGCTCCTGCCAATTCCTGGTCTACATTGTTCTTGGAAGTGTACAGCCCTATGTGAAGGAAAGCTTTAGAGCCTTGTGAGGAGCTTGAGCCCAGACAAAAGGGCTCAGACCTACTGGCTTCAGTAGCAATGTGGAAACCAGCTGCAGTGCAGGGCCTGTGTTAAGTGTTTGTTTTGGATGTGGTAAACCCTCAGACTCTTAACTCCTTTGGAATCTGGATATTTTCCTCTTCCTGGTCAGATTTTTCTGTCGTGGTAATTTGCATTCTTTCTTAGACCCTGCTCTATTTCTCAATCCTGTTTTCTACCCAAGTATTTGGCTGAAATACTAATAGAGTCAACTTTTATGTAATGCACAAACTGGAATAGGAATGATGGTTCACTCAGCTGCTGGGCAGCAGCTCTGGGTTTGGCTCTGCAGGAGCTGTGGCGAGTCCTGGGGCAAGGTGAAAGCATCTCTGTGTTGCCTTGCAGGTGGGAGAAGGCTCCCTTTGAGCACCTGCAGTGCAGGCTCAGGTCAGTATGATCTTGTGCCACACAGGGTGACTGGTGTGTGACTGTTACAGGCCTCTTACTGTGCTGCTGGCCATGCTCTTACTTTAAGTGATGACACTAAAGATTTGGAAGCTTTGAGGTGGGATAAATTAAAATCTCAATTGTTTGACTTTATTTAGTTTTCTAAGTGATGCAAAGCAACACAGAGATTGGCTTTTGGGGAAGAGGATTTGCAAACTGTTCTCTGGCAGCATTGTGAGCCCTAAGACTTGCAGGGAGGGTGGTTTGTCCCAGCCTCTCACCCACTCAGCTTCCTCTTGGAAAATACCACAAAGTGCCTGTACCACTTGGTGCCACATACCCAGCTCTGAGTTGCCTTCACCACTCCTGGGGGGGTTATGGTGCTTTCTCTGACCACTCAGTCTCCTCTTTCATCCTGTACTAAGAACGCAGCTCTTGGGTGCTCCGGAGGCAGGTGCCTGTGTGTCAGCTGTGCCTTACTGTGCAGGAAACTCCTCAAAGAAATAAATGTGAAGCAGCAGGGATGCAGCAGCATCATGGAGCTTGGTACCTTCTGCCCTCGGCGTCCCGAGGACAGAGGGAGCTCTGCCTGGTGTCAGTTATTCCCTCTCCCACTGTCCCCCCTGCCTGGTAATACTGTAGATCCCTCCTGTGTGACAGGCGAGTGTCTCGCTACTGTTACAGATATCATTGCACTGTTTGTCTGTTGAATGTGGAAGAGATCATGGAACAGATCCACGGCCCCAGTGAGGTGTGTTACAAACCAGCAGCTCCTGTGTGGACGCTCAGATGCCTTGGGTTTTCCTGTTGCCTTTCACTACGGAAAGACACCTCCCGGGAAGCTCTCGGGATCGGAGATCTTCCGGCACTTGATGTTATTTTTGCTTGCCCAGTTTCCGGTGCTGGGTTGGAACGGTTTGGAAGTAATTCCAGTCATATCCAGTCAGTCTCCTCATGGGACTGTTTTGAAAAGAGTCCCATTCTGTGACTTGCCTTTTGAGTCCTGGCTTTACTCTAGGGACTGTCGTGTCAGATGAGGTTGGAATCATTGTAATTAGTCCGTAATGTTACAATTAGTGTACAGAATTATTTATTTGGTGTACTCAGTCTGCTAAAACATGTTCATGTATTCTGTGTACCCCATGGCTCTGCTGTCGTTACTTCTGCCTCATGGATCACTTGTGGGCTGACTGCTGGAAGGTGCTGATTTCCAGGCTGGGAATGATGGTCAGTAAACACATGGAAAGCCAGAAGCTGCTCACATCTCTAACATGTCCTTGGATCACAGCAAGAAGGTACCAAACTGCCCATAAAATACTTTGCTGGTTTAATGCAGCTGCCAGTCCAGGAGCTACCCAAGGGAGACCTTGTGTGGGGATGGGATGCCCATGGGGTGCTCAGGGCGAGGCAGCCACTCGGCCTGTTGCTGGAAGGCAAGTTTGGGAGGCTGAAAAGGCACTTTGGAATATTTTGGTCACTTTTCTCTGACTGCAAGGTGGCAAAGTGGGCCAGAGAAGTGCTCTGATTTGCACACAGCCACTTTTCAGCTCTACAGTTTCATTCATTTATGGACCAACAGGAAAACCTGTGATATCAGATTATCAATGCACACCCATCTTGAGCCACCTCCTCCTGGAAAGGAGGTAATTTTTCAGAGGCAAGGGACCCCGTCCCATTGGCAGGAGGGCTGACAGTAACCTGAGCACACAGAGCACATGCCCATAGTGCTGTAGTTGATCACAGTTCCTGTTTGAAGCTCCTTGTAGCCACCAGTTTCCTCTGCCCACATGGCCCATTCCCTTATCTCCGACATTCACCTGGCTTTAAGGTCAGTTAGGAGCTCCCTGCAGAGCAGACCACTTAAATGAAGCTAAATTTTATCTGACCAAACTAAAATTTATCAGCCTTGGGCTTTTTTTGAGCAGATTTTTTTTTCAACTCAAATCATATGGCCAGACTGTTCATTTTTGCCCTCCATTGGTGTTCCATACCCCTTCCCATGGGTATGTCCCTGTGTAGCATCACGTTGTCTCTGCAGCTGCTTGACAGAGGGATCACATCATTTTTGGGGCTGTGTTTCGCATAGGAAAGGTTTTGTATTGCATTCATCTAACTGCTAAGGAAAAATAAATCCCATGCTTGATTTTGGGACAACCTAATCTTGTTCCTGTCCACAGTGTCTCATCACCAGCTCTATTTTGAGCAGTCAGGAACTGGGTAGTAATTCACCAAACATGTGCCTTGTTACTCCCATGTCACTCAAGACTTAATTTTTTTTACTCCAGCCATTGGCTGAACATTTGAGTGAAAACCTGTCAGCTGAATTTTGTTTTCAGCTTCAAATTTTCCTTTGGGATGGCCTTCAGTTTGCTGCTCTGTTACCTGGCAGGTCTGCAGGTGTGAAGCAGCGTGCTGTTCTCCAGCCATCCCCTTCCACCTGCCCCAAGACCTGGAGCTGCTCTTGGCACTTCTCCCTTTCAGCTCTGTGTTCCCAGGATGCTGCACAAGTCATGGCTTTATCCTGCATGCAGAGATCTTTTAGGATCCTGTGCACCCACCAGCACCCACCCTCCACTGCAAGCTGAGCAGTGCTGTCTGGTGCTGAGCCTGGGTCCCAGCTGGACACCGAGCTCCAGCTCTGGGAAGTGCTTGGCTTCAGGAGAGGAGCACGAGGTGCCCCAGGCTCCCTCATGTGCCTTCCAGTCTGCATCATGAGGAGAAAGGAGGCAGAGGCAGTGTTTGGCACAAGCAAATGCTGATACTTTATTACTCCCAGTGAAGGGATCACGGACACTGCTTTAACCCTGAGCGACAATGGCATCGATCCAGTTGCGGAACTGGCTGACGCGGGTGTACATGGCTGGTGTGCGGGTGTTGCAGTTGGAGGTTCCCCAGGAGACAATGCCAATCAGCATCCAGCCGTTCCCATTCTGGTACACCAGAGGTCCACCAGAGTCACCCTGCAGAGAAGACTCATTCTTAGTGCCCCTGGCACATGCTCCAAACTGGTCCCCTGGGCACAGCCAGGTGCTGTAGCTTAAATCTGTGGTTCCATAGACGCAAGACCCCACATACCCTCCTCCTTCACCCTCCCTGTGATGCAGTGGGAACTCATCAAGACCCCACATTTCTTCCTCCTCCCCAGCCACCCTGTGGTGCAGCAGGAGTTTGGCTCCTTACCTGGCAGGAGCTGGCACCGACCCCACCGGCGCAGAGCATGGAGCTGGTGATGCGGTTGCCCCAGTACTGCATGCACTGGCTCTGGGAGATCAGGGGCACGGTTACCTGCTGCAGGACTGTTGCCAAGGCTTGAGCTACGGGAAAGAAGCACCATTAGATCACCTCAGTGTTGGTTGGTCTCCTGGAGAGTGCACAGGTGCTCTTGGCAAGCTGCTGTTGCTCCAGAACACGAGTGCTGCCATGCAAAGTGCTTTCCCTCTACATGCCAGTGTATCCCTTCTTCCTTGGGCAGGATCACTTTGTGCATGCAGCCCTGAGACAGGGCAGACTTGTGCCCGCACACAGTTATCCCTGGGTATGCACACATCCCCCTCCTGAGCACACACTGACACCTGGGCATGCACCAACACACTTGCACACGCTCAGACAGGGTAACTCCACTGCCCAGCTCCCTCCTCACCCAGGATGTGCCACCCCCCGGGCACCCCTGGACCCTCAGAGCGCCCAGGAAGAACAGCAACCACACAGAGCCCTCCCTAAAGCCACAGCACACATACAGTTGGGGTTGGTGCGTCCCCAGCCAGTGGTGACAGCTTGGGCATTGCTGGGCAGAACCAGGTTGGCAGGGGCCAGGCAGATGGGGGCCACACGGGATCCCAGCTGGGCGGGCGTGGAGAGCCTCAGCAGGGTGATGTCATTGTTCATGGTGTTGGGGTTCCAGCCGGGGTTTGTGATGGCCTGCAGAGAAACACCGTGGCGTTCATGCCTGCCCTGCGGGGGCAGCCACAGCACAGAGCTGCAGCCCCGTCCCTGGACCAGCCTGGCTCACCCTGGACACGGTCTTCACTTGAACGGGCTCTGCGTTGGAGCCAAGGTTATATTCCCCGAGCACGACGACATGGGCACTCGGGCTGCAAGAGGTAAGAGAGAGTCAGGGGGGCATGATGCAGCCCACACCCCAGGGTGGGAACAGGAACCCGAGGGAATTCACCATGTGGGCAACTGGGAGGAAGCCCTGGGCTGCTCAGGCCTTTGGGACTGGCCCAAGTGCCACTCAGCAGTGCCCAGCATGCTCCGAGCCCCTGCCAGAGGCACCAGCGTGGGCTGGCTGGACATGGCTCCTTACTTGAAGTTGCAGTGGGCAGCTGTGACGACCCAGTACTGGTTGATCAGGGAGCCACCACAGAAGTGGGATCCTGAGCGGGTCTGGGGAGGAAAGAGGGAGGAGGAGCTGGGGCTGGGCAGGCTGAGCAACCCCAAGCTGGGGACAGGCAGAGGTCCCCTTGATGCCCATCCACCTCCCAGCCACAATGCCCGGCTTGCTGTGCCATGCTGTGTCGTGCCACTGCCCCTGTCTGGGGAATGGGATGGTGCTGTACCTGAAGGGACACCTGCCAGGGCCATGAGCCGGGCACAGCGTTCTGCCCATTGACGATCCTCTCGCTGTAGACCACTGAGGGAGTGACATCAGGCATGCCACAGCCTGTGGGAGAGGCAGAAGGGCACAAGGGTGACCCCAAAAGCTCAGGGCTCGTAGCTGGGGGCTGCCTGCACTGCTGTGGGTGGCCCTTTGTCCCCCTCCCTGGCGTCCTGCTGCACCCAAAGGACCTCCCCACACCCTTGGGCAGCAGCCCTTACCTGAGGCGGCGCTGGCAAGGGCCAGGCAAGCAACAACCCACAGCAATGCCATCCTGGAATGATGCTGGCTGAGCCCCTGGGGGCCCCGAGCTTTATAGCGGACAGGAGGCCACGTGGCTTGTAGCTAGGCAGGTCAAGGTTCCCCTGTGGCATTGTGTCAGCTGTGGGCAGCAGTGACAGGCCAAGCCTGGCACATACTGTGCCCTTCACAAACAGGGATGTGGGAAGGTGCTGTCCAAAGACACCTGGGGTGCTTGGGCTATTGCTGCAGTGAGTTGTGTCAGTTCTCACTGCAGCCTGTGGAGCTGGAGAGGGGAGAGCACCACAGGGCTGTGATGGGGGATATCGGTGGCTGCTTGTGGACACCCAGCTGGGATAGCAGGGGGCTGAACGTGCTGGGATGGGCACCGGTATCTGGGGGTGTGGGAGGTCATCCTGTACCTGATCTGGTTCAGATATGTTGGCACTAGAGGTTTTTTTCCATGTGGCCACGAAGTCCTGGCCTGGCTAGCACTGGTCCCAGCTGGATGTTCCCAGGGCTCAGAGCCACCCTTTGAACTATGTCCCTGGTGCAGGTGAGCGAGTCCCAGAGCAGGGACAGGTGACGATGGCAGATACCTTACCAGGCAGATGGGAGCTGTGGCCAGCTGGGCAAACAGCCTGGGAGGACAGGGGGCACCTCCCCAAGGTGAGGTTGAGTCCAGGCCACCACTGAGTATCCCCCCAGCACTGCAGCTGCCTGACCCTCACCCCAGGGCTGGGGAGCAGTACAGCCTGCTGTGTCCTGGACCTGGGGTGCGTAGTGTCATCCCCCATGTCCCTGAGTGATCTCCCTGGGGTGGCACCGAGTGCAGGGAGCCAGCCCTGGGGTGATCCTGAACATGGGGATGGATCCCCCTTCTTTGTGCCACCTACATGCCCTGATCCTTGTCCTGACCCTCTGGGGAGCAGAGCCTGGACACTGGGGAGCGAGTATAGAGTTCAGAACTTTATTTCCAGCAGGGATGCTCCACAAGGACAGCAGGAGGTGGCCCACCCTAGGGCAGGAAGCATGGCAGAACATGGAGGTCTCCTAGGGTGCTGCAGGGGCTGGGTACAGGGATGTAGGCAGAGACACAGGCTGCTCCTGATCTTCTCATGGCACCTGGGGAGCAGATGGCCAAGGTCCAGGCAGCAGCAGAGGATGTTGGAAGGAGAGCCAGTGCTCAGGACAGTGCTGCCCATCACAGAGGAACCTTGGAGCAGGAGGATCCTTCACACACCAGACACAGCCATGCTCTCCATGCAGCTGGAGAGCCTTAGACTCCAGTCCTGTATTGGATGGTGGCAAACTAGCCAGTGCCAGAAGTCTGGCCAGGTCAGCAGGAGCTCAGAGCTGATGGCTCTGCCCAGGGCAGGAAGACCAACTGCTGCCTTTCTCCAGGGCCATGAGCCATGATGAGCTGCCTGAGCTGCTCTCCACTGGCCATGCAGGGTGCAGGCTGGACCAGCAACACCTGACCTTGGAGCTGAGCCCAGAAGACCTCCCATGGCTAAAACCCTCCTACCACCCTGCTCCCAGTAAGACTCCAGTCTGCCTTGGAGCTGGGATGGTAGCAGGCTCCATGGCCAGGACATGCTGTCTCAGGGGGCTCTCTGGAGACTTGGAGAAACCCAAATATCCCTGCAGCCCCATGGAGATATGGATTTGCCCCAGCTGCAGACTCTTGTCTGCTCTGCAACTCCTCTCTCTCCTGCAGGCAATGGGCCAGGCCTGAGCAGCCCTCAGTCACTGCCCCAGCAGGCCAGCAAAATAGCAACAGGCTGGATTTCCCCTGATCCAGGTATCTCAGCGCTGGTGCTTGCAAGGGACAGTCTGCTCAATGAGGCAAGACCAGAGGAGGATGGCACATACCCAGACTTTCCCCAACACAGGGCAAGGTGCTGTGTGCAGGCGATGCCACGTGTCACCTCCATTCCCCCCACGTGCAGCTGCAGAGATGCCCCGTGTGGCCCGTTCCTGGGCAGGGGGGAGCCGGCTGTGGGGCAGTGTCAGGCACACTTGCCCTTGCGAAGGCAGAAGGGCAGCTCTGGCACAGGGACCAGGATGGTGCTGAAGATGGGCCGGTAGCCCTCGGGCAGGACCTGGGGGTGCTGAGCCATCATTTCCAGCACCACGTGCCGCACTTCCTTGGAGACATCACCCCGGAGATCCAGCAAGGTGGAGATGTGCTCGTCACTGGGCAGGAGCAAGAGGTGAGTCAGGATGCTGCTGGCCCATGGTACCACCCACAGTGTTCCTGTCCTGCAAACCTCCCGTGATCCAGAGAAGTCAAGCTGAGAGCAGGGGAGAGCCAGTACTTTGCACAAAGCAAACTTTAAAATTTGCTTGAAAATAACCCCCCAAACCACATGAATTTGGTTTTTGACATTTCCAACTTGTTGTTATGTCATTTCTCACACTTTGTTTGGGCACCAGATGTGTGAATGCCACAGCAGAACTTCTTTTGCATCTTTGCCTTTGAGACTTTGCAAGAACCCCCTCAAATCTGAAGCATGGGAAAAGGAAACCTCAGGGAGAAGGGAGAAAAGGCTTGGGTTTCTGCCTGCTCTGCAGTGTCACCTCACAGGATCCAGCCCCAGACTGCCTCTCCTGGACAGATTCCCACTTAGGCCCTCTTGCAGGAGGCACCTGCAGGGTGCCCACCTTGCAGGAGGCCCCTTACCTGGCATCAGGGTACTTGGTGATGAAGCCCAGCACCTCCAGACTGAGTAGTGCTGGGTCTTTGAGGTAGAGCAGCTCCCGTAGAGCAAAGACAGCCTCCAGGCTCTGCTGGCTGCGATCCAGGCCCTGGGAGGGAAAGCAGCCAGGTGTGAGACCCAGAGGAGGTCACCACAGTGGCTGGTGAGACACAGCTGAGTCCTCAGTGCCCACGTGGGGTCCTGGTTCTCTGCAGCTGCTGTCTTACCACTAAGCATGTTCCACCCACCAGGGGCTGCTGAGCAGCACCACAAACACCTGCTGGGCAGGGTCATGGTCTCCCAGGTCCCTAATCCAGCCAGTTCCCCCCATCTTGGCCTCACAACCACTCAAGTGTAACAGCCACATCTTGTTTGTGGGCTGGTGTACCCACCCCACATGCTGTGGGCTGGAGGAGAGCAGGAGGGCGACAGAGGTGAGCTGTGAGCTCCTTTAACTGACCTCACTGGGTGATGCTCCCCTCCCAGGGCACAGCCAGGCCCCTCTCACCAGGCCACAGAAGAGCTCCCGGAGCTGTGTGGCGTCCTGCAGCAGGCGGTCGCAGAGCTGGCCACGCTCCTCCTCGCTCTTGCACACCATCTTCTTCTGCATGAGTGCCCGCAGGTACTGACTTGCCACCAGGAGCTCGCTGTCCATCAGCAGGAGCTGGGCAGGGGAGATCTGTAAGTGCTGGCATTGCCTGGGTATCAGACCCCAGTTCCCCAGGAAAAGGCAAAAAGTAAAAGGGCTGGATACAACACCAAGCCATGGACAACCCACTGGGAAGAGCTGTGGCTGAAGAGACAGAGAAGACAACTGGATTTAGGGGAAGCCCTGAACATCTCTGTGTGGCAGTGCTCTCTGGATTGCTCCAGAGGATACGAGCTCTCCAGCAAACCCAGCAACGACTGCATCTCCCCCATCCTGCACCCCAGCGTGGCGCCCAACTGCTCAGCCTCCCTGCACTACACACAAGCAGCGGTTCGAAGGACACCCAGTACCGTGAAGACGGGTTTCCTGACGTGGGAGAAGTCCTTTGCATACTTCTCAATCACTTCACACATGCTGCCGACGAGCTGGGACCCAGAGAGCCACTTGCGGGAAGGCAGCTGCAGGCACAGGGGCTGAAAGGAGCAGAGGAGCAGCGTCTGTGCCCTGCACCATCGCATCGCTCTCGCAGCAGCTGCCAGCTCAGGGTGGCATGACACCCACAGCTGGTGCCCACCTGCTGCCTGGCAGCACAGCCACTTTGCCTTGCAAAACCCCCAAGCCCCTGCTGCCAGCCAAAACTCAACATAAAAACAAAAGAGTGGCCTAGGTTAGGAAATTACAGAAACCCCTGGGGCTGTCCCTCCCTGACACCCTGAGAGTCCTGTTTTGGGGCTTTATCTGGGTCAGGATGCAGCACCTGAGGTGCAGGCAGCAAGCTTTTGGCCTGTCTTGCTTTGATTCTATTTTTAATTTCCATTCCTCCCCACTTCCCTTGTGTAGACTTAACATGTTTTTGGCTGAGGGTTTTGATTTCCTACTCCTGCCCTGCTGTCCTTGCCTGTCTTCCTGCCTGCAGGCACACACTCCCTCTGTCTCTGCTGGGGCCACGGCTGCCGGCGAGATCTTCACCCTTTGGCTCTTCCTTTGTTTTCATGGCATTCAAGCCCTAAATAGCAATGCCGTTAATTATTCCAGATTTTTGGTCCAGACTGCAGGAAAGCTAAATTTGCCTACACTAGCAGGAAATGACTTGGGCAGTTGCACATGGATTTGTATCCTCTGCATGGACATTGCTGCTCTCCAGCTGGTTTTCTGCCATGAAACAGCCATAAGAAGGAGCATAAGGCAGCCGGGGGGGGCCATGGCTCCTGGTTTCTGTCCGTTAGTGATTTGGGGGCCACAAACCATCTGCCCCAGTGATACAGGGCGGTGCTGGCTGGTGGCAAACATCGGGTGGTTTATCAAGGTCTGGGAGCCAGGCTGGCAGAGATGTCTGCAGGATGATAGCAGGGTATGGAGTACATGGCAGGGATCCCTGGCAGGAGTAACTTGTGTCTGGGGTGTTGCAGTAAGGCTGTTCTTGCTGAGGCCAGGTTTCTTGCAACCTTGTCAGCCTCAGGTGCTATGAACAAACATACCTGCAGGTCCAGGAGCATCTCTTCCAGCAGCAGCTGGCAGGCTTTCTTCTGCATCCTGTCTAGAGAAGAGTGGAGGGATGCAGGGACTTCTCTGTAGGCAGCGTTGGGGTGCAGGGAGGAGACAGAGTTGCTGTGAGAGAGAAGAGAGGGTACAGGTAGCTTGGCAAGCACAGTGGGGACACTGGTCCTGTGGGAGGATGGGGAGTATGTGGCTTCCCCACAGGTGGTGGGGTTGCTGCAAGAGCTACAAGGTGCTGGTGCAGGTTACCTGAGAGCCAGGTTGTTGTTGAGCATGGCCAGTAGGTAGGAGACATAGTACTTGGGCACAGTCCGGTCCTGCTGGTGCTCCTTCCCACACTGCACCAGGGCTTCCCGCAGGCTGCAACACAGCGAGGCCACCGTGATGGGCAGGCAGAGCCCCCGACCTCCCACCACAAGGACATGGAGCTGGGATGCTCCTGGGGGCACATAGACCTTTCACAACTCCCCCCAGCTCACTTGGCTCTTTCCAGATCCTGCCATCAGGTTGGAGAGTGACAGGTTGTTGGGCAGGGTGGGACAGTGGGATCCATTCTGGACCCCCCTAGTCTCAGCAGAGAAGCATTTTGGGCAGCGAGCCCTGAGAGCTGATGCTCCCAAGGGCTAAGACAGCAGCCCCATTGGTAGACAGGCTGTTGAGCTTTCTGTGACCTCGATGGTGCCCCACATCAGACCTCCACCACCAGCCCATGATGCTTGGCCACAGGGCCCAGGGTCTATGAGGATGAGCAGGGGTGTGAGGGGCTCCACTGACCGGCCCAGAAATGCCTCAAGCTCCTCCAAGGCCATGTTGTAAACCTTCTGCTGCAGAGAGTCAGTGATCAAGGAAGCTACCTGGATGTTCTCATTCAGCATCTGCAGCGGGAGGGGAGAGTGGAGGTGAGTCAGGAAGAGCTTGCAGGCCACGGTCCCCATTTTGAGAGCTCTCAGCATGGCCATTCCCCAACTGCACCCACAGGGCTGGGGACCCACCTGCATGACAATGGCGGGCAGGGCTGACTGGAAGAAGCCCTGATGGTCTGTCTCAGGTTCCTCTTCCCTGAACCATTCCTTGAACTCCACCTCCAGGGTCCTCTGCATCCACTCTACCACGCTGGCCTGCAGGAGGGACACCCACCACAGGCAGCCCAAGAAAGTCAAGTACAGACTCCCTTGAGACCGCACACAGCACAGCAATGAGCCCTGGGCCTTGTCCCACAGGCTCATGGTCTGTGGCTGCTATTAGAGCAGATGCTTGGCTGAGTGGTGGTCATTGGGGTCCCTGTTCCACTCACCTTGACTTTCACCACGTATCTCCTCTCTGTCTGGTCCACAAGCTCCGGGGACATCAAGGGACCCAGAGCAGAAACATCCACTTCTGGAAGGAGGTCAGGGTGACCCATCATCTCTGGGCTGGAAGGCAGAGCTGGGTCAGGGCTGGGAACACCTGTGTTTTACAGGAGTTCCTACCTCTCCCTCTGTCCTCCTGGTGATCATCCCCTGGTAGCCAGAGCCACTCTCCCAACTCATCCATGTGCTGGTGAACAACCCAGCTCCCCACAACAACCCCTGCTTTGGTGCCAAGGTTGGTGCTGACCTGTGGTACACACGGAGTGCCCATTCAAGGAGGAGGAAGAGCCCCTGTTTGTCCAGATCCTCCCGGAGGATCTCCTGGAGGTGGCTGGTGAGGGCTTGGTGGTAGGTGGTAGTGCAGACACTGAGGATGTTGTAGTGAGCTGGGACACACTGGACCATCAGGTCCTTCACCACACGCAGCTCAGACACAATGTCCTTCTGCAGTGCTGCCAAATGCCTGGCCAGGCCTGGCCCCTCAGCATCAATGTGTACAGCATGGAAACGGGCTCCTCTGATGGTGTCCTGGAGAACATGGTAGAACTTCTGCCTCCAGCCCTTTGGGCGGCCAGGGGGCAGGAAGGTGGCCTCCAGGAGCAGAGTATCATCTATTTTTTCCTCCCGCTCGATGATCCTTACAGCAGTGACAAACAGAACGGGGTCCTCACGCACCAGCCACAGGCTGCTGCCCACGATGTTCCACAGCTGCTTGGCCAGGGTCTCATTGAGCTGCTGCAGCCCACTGAAGTAGGACAGCACAGTTGTCTGGGCACTGGAGAGCCCACGGAGGTGCAGCTGGGAGAGGATGTCATCCCGGAGATGCTCCACCATCATGAGCTCCGCATGGGCCTCCAGGAGGCGCTGCCCATGGAGAAGCTGCAGGGTATGGGAAAAAGCCTCGTGGACTGTGAGAGAGGGAGGAGAGATGCCAGGACTCGGTGCAGGGGAAGAAGGGGGTTTGCACTAGGGACATGGGTACAGGTTATCAGGGAGACAGTGAGGGGAAGGATCTGGGCTCAGGGGCTCAGGGAACAGCAGGCTGGATCAGACCCTGGGGAGGCAGTGAAATCTCCACCCACGGAGACTTTCCAAACCCAGCTGGTAAAGCTGGAGTGACCTGCTCCAGCTTTGCCACCAGCCCTGCATGGAGCCCAGGGTCGGACTGAAGTTCTCCCCTGTGCCTTCCAGCTCAAATCCACCAGGACTGGCCAGTGCCTTACCTGAGAAGATCTGTGGCAGCACCTGGACCACGGAGGCCAGCTGCACATGCTCCTCCACCAGCATCCGCATCTGCTGGAGGCCCTGGAAGTGGTCTGAGCTGTCCAGCAGGGCCCACCGTGCAGCCCCCAGGTCCTGGCACACGCTCTGCACCTCCTGCGCCGCCGACCGCAGCTGCTCCAGTCCCGCACTCACCCCCTCCAGGTAGGACTGGACAGTCGACTGGAGAGAAGAAAAGGGTGGAGAGCCAGTGGAGCAGCCCCAGAAAGCAGGAGGACCCCTACACTGTTTGTCCCAGCCCTGCACAGTCTGTATTGCAGCCACTCTCTCAGCCCCACAAGGTCACACCTGCCCCTGTCATCACACCCTCAAACCATTACACCTCCCCGACTTTCTGCAATGACCCCATCCCACTGGACCCAAGCACACCCAGCTTCCAGGAACCTCCTGCAGCAGCAGGAATGGCTCATACAGGGTGGTGTGAAGTGCAATGGCTGCTGTGCACGAGGTGGCAGAAGGGCATCACTTCAGGGTGATCAAGGCCACAGGTTGAGCAGTAAACAGATGTCTCCTTTTACTTTTAAAATGCTACTTTGCTTCTGCAAAAGAGCAGCAGGCCATAGGGCCCTTGTGTGCCCCCCAGGGCATATGGATGCCATGAAGTACCTCAGTGGCCATACAAACCCTCCTCCCCAATGGATTTCCATAATTTCCAGCTCTGCAGTGGCACTGGCACATCTCCATGCCCTATCCACCCATTTAATGCCTGGCTCCTGGTGCCAAGGAGGCACTGTTCTGCTATCCAGCATCATCAGAAACAAGTTGCTTTCTCTGAGGTCACATCACTTAAAACAAGTTCAGTCCTGGATAATTCAGCCACACTCAGGGTGGGAAAAACCATCTCTAAAATAATCAGGAGAAGGTTGCAGTGCTCTGACAGATTGGATCACAGGGTTAATCATTCCTTGGGTCATGCAAAAAGGTCACCCTGAGGAGGGAGGTGTGCAGGGGGATTAGAACAGCCCTTACAGTTGTGGAGAGAGAAAGTTTCCCCTGTGGGGACCCAAAGGCAGGAGCAGGTTGGAGCTCTGCCTCCTCCCAGCCATGGGGAAGGGCTGCTGGGACACGGCAGTGATGGGCTGACTCCCACACATGGGATGTGCTGAACCCACTTGGTGTTTTATTTTGAAAGAAGGTCAGAAACGTGGGAGACTCATTTTAACACTTCAGACACTGCCTGGGGGTAGGGCAGGGGGTGGGGGTTACCAGATCTTTTCCCCAAACAGTTGCATTTCCCCCACAACGTGCCAGCCAAAGGAAAAGATTTTGCCAAAAGTGGACACAAAGATGATTCAATGCACAAGAGAACACCCTGGCTGTGAATCCTGCCTGGAGAGGTGGTGAGGCTGTGAGTGTCCATGTGGTGGGCTGTGGCAAACACCCACCTTCAGCCGGGACTGGATGGAGCTGTTCCTCTGTGTCTCTCGGCTCCGGTAGTGCCCAAGCCCCTCCAGTTTCTCGGGGCGGTAAAACACCCCTGAAGCCCATTTCAGAGCAGCTCCTCTTGCCAGCTTCTCAGCCTTCTCTGCTTCCGGCCACTCCTCGTCTGGGGATGAAGCCAGGGGTCAATGAGCACAACGAAGTGGGGCAGGAAGGGCCCCTGAGGCAGGAAGCTGGCTGCCAGCAGATTTCCCAGCACACCCCGATGTGGGAAGCTGGACAGCATGGCACCAAGTGGGTCCTTCCACAAGGGCCCCCACAAGATGCCACAACTATAGACTGGGATGTCGCCGTGGCTGTGGCAGCGAAAAGGCTGCCCTGGGAAAATGTGACAGCCTGCCAGCTCAGATTGTCCCCAGGCCGAGCACACATCCCCATTGCTCCCCCAAACACAATGGTGGGTGGGTTGTCTAAGGGTGTCTGATGCCGCCTGGGAAGCCCCCAGCAAGGCTGAGGCTCCAGCAGTGAGTCAGCAGGAGGGATGGAGAGACAGCAGCTCTCACATGAGAGAGAGCCAGGAAAAGGTGAGGATGGGAGGCTCCTGAGCTCCCAAAAGCACCCACACTGTGGGGGGTCCAGTGTTCCCCTTGGCATAGGGTCCAAAGCCATGCCAAAGGCCTCCTGGACAAAGCAGAGGGCTGAGAACCAGCACAGTTATCACGCACCAGTCCCTGTCCACAGCAAGTGGTTTCATTGTTACCCTCCACCCCATCCCCAGCCACTCCCTGCAGCCCCACGGGGATGTCACCGAGCCAGGCTCCTGTTCTGCTGGGAAGCCACCGGCAGCCCTGGGTTTTGGAGAAGGACAGCAGCTTTGAGGATAAGATGTGCAGAGAGCAGCGCTGCCCCCAGCGCAGATATCACCATCGGGAAGCACAGCCAGCCTTCCACCCCACCCAAGAACACCAGGCACCAGCCCCGGCACAGGGAAAAGGTCCAGGGGCCGGTGAGGCAGAGGGCAGGGGAGCCCCCCAAATGTGCCGCAAGCAGCAGCATCCCTTCCCTGCCCAGCTCGCCGGCTCCCCGGGGCGCAGCATCCCAGTTACCTCTGGAGCTGGCGGCGCGCTCGTCCTCCGCAGACATGCCCATGGTGTCCGGGCTCTGAGGAGCTGCGGGGGCCAGGGCAGGGCTGCGGAGGAAGCCGGCACCGCTTCCTCAGCCGGAGCAGCCGCGTCCTCAGGGCCTCATTGTGTTCCCGCAGCCGCGCTCAGGACGTCAGGAAGGGGGGGCGGAGGGGAGGGGGGACCGGGCAGGCACCGCGACAGCCGCGGGGCTCGGGAGTAGAAACCATGGGATAGTTTGGGTTGGGAAAGCCCTCTAAGATCATCGAGTCCAGCCGTTAACCAGCACTGACAAACCCACCACTAAACCATGTTCCCCAGTGACATCCACACGCCTTTTGAGCACCTGGGCAGCCTGTTCCAGTGCCTGACCACCCCTTCCGTGAAGAAATTTTCCCCAGTATCCAACCCAACCCCCTCCTGAGGGGAGCCTCAACTTGAGGCTATTTCCTCTCGTCCTGGAAGTGACACCCCGCGTTCCCCGGGGACACACAGCCTGTCCCTGCTCCCAGCGATGCTCTGCTCGCCCCCGGTCTGGCTCGCGGAGGACAGAGGGATGCTCGGGTGCCCCTCTCAGACCTCAGCCCACCCACAGTGGGAGCCCACCGAAGGCTGGGGCAGCCGGGAAAGGGGTCCTCTGTGCCAGCCTGACCCGAAGGCAAGAGGGCGGGGAAGCGGGGATGGCCCTTCCATGGCTGGGGGTGCGCCTGGAGATGTCCCCCTGCCACAAACTGCCTTCTAGGGCACAGACTTGAGTATTCCCAGTGTGGAGGATTCCTGGGTGTGCTGGAGCAGCAAACCGCCCGTCACCGGGTGGTGCGAGCTGAGCACAGGGCTGAGGTCTGGCTTTGGTACCACAGGACGGCGAGGGGATGGACGCACCCCCGGCGTTACCCCGGGGACCCCCGGGCCGAGGGGATGCCCGCACCGGGAGGCAGCCCCTCTTCGTCCGCGGGAGGCGGCGGGGCAGTCCCCGCGCCCGCCCCGTCCCGTCCCCGTCCCCGCCCCGGAGGTTCCCGGAGGTTCCCGGGGCGCCCCGCGGCCCGGAAGCGGATGCGCGGCCGCGGAGCCGGCGGCGGGCAGATGGCGGAGTGCGGGGCGCAGCCCCCCGGGGGTGGCAGCGGCGCTGCGGTCGCGCCCAGCCGGCACGAGAAGAGCCTGGGGCTGCTCACCACCAAGTTCGTGTCGCTGCTGCAGGAGGCCAAGGACGGCGTGCTCGACCTCAAGCTGGTGCGGGGGCTGCCGGCGGGGGGCGAGGGCTCCGCCGCCCCGGGGGTGGGTCCGGGGGGGCTCCGGAGGGACCGGCCCTCCGGCGGCTGGAGCAGGTTTGGAAAGGGGGGTCCGGGGACACGGCAGCGCCCCGGTGCAGCAGGTGATTTAGATTGGATACTAGGAAAAATTTCTTGGCGGAAAGGGTGGCCAGGCGCTGGAAGTGGCTGCCCAGGGCGGTGGTGGAGTCACCGCGCCTGGAAGTGTTCAAAAAGCGTGTGGATGTGGTGCTCAGGGACATGGTTAATGGTGGGATTGGCGGTGCCGGGATAGTGGTTGGCCTCGATGGTCTTGGAGGGCTTTTCCAACCGTAATGGTCCTCTGGTGGTACGGACAGGGAAGGCGGGGTCCGCGGGGATGCTCGGGGGTGCAGCAGAGCTGCCAGCCCTGCAGCACTCACACCCCCTCCTGCTGTGCCATCCGAGCCCTTCTCCCCACCCCATCGGGCTGTCTCAGCCGGTTTTCCTTCCCCAGAACCTTGCCTGGCGTTGCGGGTGTTTGGGTGCTTCGTTTGGAACCCGGTCTGACTGTCTCGTTCTCTTCTGCGTTCTTGCCCCTCACCAAGGTGCTACTTGATCACCGGCACCACAGTGATCCATCCCTGTAAAGCTTCCGAGACCTATAGAAACACGTGCCTATAGAAACTGTGCCTCCCTACAGCGCTTAGACCTCCCGGCACACACCAGGAGGGGGAGTGTGCTCACACTCACCTGCCAAAGCTTGTCGACGATGCCTTTACGCTGTGGAGAAGTGCTCTGTGAATGCATCTTGCTTCTGCATTTTTAAGATCTTCACCTAGAGGAAGTAACTAATCCTAGGCCTTTTCTATAGGTGAAGTTCCTTTGCTGTGGTTTATACAAATGCCTCTTATGTGGGCACATGTGCAAGTGCACTCTGACCCTTCACAGGCAGCAGACAAGTGCCAGACAGCCCCAACGACGCAGGGGCTGGAGGAGTCTCCTTGCCTCTGCCAAATTTTTGTCTCTTTGGATTTGACAACATTTTCGTGCTTCAAACGTCCATGTTGGTTAGTGTGATTTGCTCAGTTGTGCACTGTGGGGTCTCCAAAGTCCCAGCTGGTTACTGGTGAGTGAGAAGGGATGTGGTTCCTGTGCTGACACGCTCCGACTGCTGCCACTGACGTTGTTAGTCCTGACTGTGCTCATATTAACTCTTGCTGGTGCCAGGTTGCCGTGTAGTTGTGGAAACTGCAGTTCTTTGTGTCATAAAACCTGAGGGAAGGAGAGTTGTGTGAGCAAGGCCGGGGAGCCCCAGGGCTGCTGGTGCTTGCTCTCCACCTGGCATCCTATCTTTCAAACAGAGGAAAAATTGTATCTTTTCAAGTGCCTCATGAAAAAATGCTGATTCTCCATCAAGTGGCATCAGATCAGATTCAGAAAAGACCTTTTGAATGTTGACTTCACAGAACTGTTGTCAGTCACACAGACAGCTCTCAGCATTCTCCTTCCCATCCCCTTCTCTTTTACCCTGAAGGAGCGCTGAATTTTTAGGCTGCTGAGTTAGTGTTTTCTAGCACTGCTTTGCTGCTGGGGAAAGGTGATTTTTGGATCCACAGGGAGCAGAATGGCTGAAATTTGGATTGTGTTTAGCAGGGAGGTTGCAGGGTAAGTAAAGAAATGCAGGATGAGTGATTTCTCATAGTCACATGACATTGAGACAAGTTACATCTCTGTAACTTGAACTGCTGGAACAGGAGAGGTATTAGGTGGGGAGTGCAGTACTTGGCCAGGAGTTAGTCTGACAGGCAGGAAGGAGCTAAACATGACTGAGTTTGGAGTTAAATGTCTAACCTTTTTGCAGGCTGCAGATACCTTGGCTGTGCGACAGAAGCGACGCATCTACGATATCACAAATGTCCTGGAAGGCATCGGGTTGATCGAGAAGAAATCCAAGAACAGTATCCAGTGGAAGTGAGTGTCAAAGATGGTCTAAATTGTTCACAGGTCCCTTCTAGTCCAGGTCCAAGTGACAGTGAGGTTAAAATGGCCTGTGCAGAGGGAGGTTCCTCAGTGGTCCATGCTTGTCTTACCCAGCTGGGCTGTGCTGACAGCAGCAATGAGGAAAGCTGAAGTATGTACGGCATGTCTCCTACAGCAGAGCTGTTATTTTGGTGCAAACTAAATATTTTCAGTGCCTTGGGCTAGAAAAATGCCTGTCATGGCACTGGAGATGGAGAAGAGCCACACTGGTCTGTGGGAAGTAGAACATATACCAAACATTGCTGTGCTGGAAGGTGGGGGTGTAGAGCAGGTACAGACAAGGCTTTCCAGGCAATCTGGCCTTGATATGTGGCAGGGATGGCAATAAGGGGCTGGTAATGTCTCGGAGAGGCTGGGGCTGCTCTGGTTGTCTCCAGAGGCTGATGCATCTCACTCCTTTTTACTTTGCCCAGGGGGGTGGGTCCTGGCTGCAACACACGTGAAATAGCTCACAAACTGATCGAGCTGAAGGCAGACATAGAGGACCTGGAGCAGCGGGAACAGGAGCTGGAGCAGCAGAAGATGTGGGTTCAGCAGAGCATCAAAAATGTTACAGAAGACATGCAGAACAGTCGATATCCTTTGTGTGAACTGATTGCTCTGTCTCCATGTTTGCTTGCTGGGCTGGAAAGCAGAGACCCAAGGGCTGGGTTGGTGATGACCTGTTGCCATTGGAGAGTCTGCACTGAAAGAGTCAAAAGGCAGTGCCTGGCTTTGGAACTACGGTAACTGTCTAGCCTGGGAACCTGGTTTCTCTGTCCTGCACAGCTTCTCCTCTGGTTTTTGGGAGCAAAAACATTGTAATGTTTACCTTGATGAGAAAAGTGCTTCCTTCTGAGTCACAGAAGCCACTTTCTTGAGTGCAGGACTGCTCTTGTGGTTTAACTATCTCAGGATGCCAGGTCTGACAAGCATGCAGCTTGCAGACCACTTGAGTGTGGCATGGAGAGCCCTCTGGGAATGGTGTTCCTTGTGCTCAGGAAGGGAGGACCAAGTGCCCTTTGAGCTCTCTGTCTGTGCAGGAAGCTCCAGCCTTTCTCCTTAACCTTGGAAACATTAGCATATGTGACACATGAAGATATCTGCAAGTGCTTCACAGGTGAGGAAGTGGTGCTCCATCATAAAGGTGTGACTGCAGTTCTGTCAGTCTCTCCCACCTGCTCTCCTTTCTCCAGGAAAGAGTGGGCAGCAGACCACAGGCTGCCCAGCAGCATCAAGTTAAATGTAGTGTGAGCTTTGATGCCATTCTGGGTTTGTGTACCATTGAATTGTAGCTTTCACAAGAGCAGGCAGGTAGTATCTTTTACTTGTGTTCAAAGGAATATAGCTGTTGTTCCTAAGGAAGTCTTTTTGCTGCATATCAGTGTGGGGGTGTACATGTGTTACATTAGAAGCCCTTAATTTTGAACTGCTTGGGTGGACAGTGTTCTTATAATAGGAAACATTTTAATGCATGGTAGAAATTGGGGTGTAAGCAGGGAAATAGTGGTGGTCCCTCAGCTGCATCATCTTCCCTACCAATAAAAATGCAGAAGGGAGATAGAGAAGAGCAGGACAGAAGGGAATCACTTGCTCTGCCCTTACTCTCCTGTGCGCTGCATTCCTAAAGTTGGAGGGGGACCTGTATCAAAAGGCTTGCATTCTGTCTCTTTAGGGCAAAAGTGAAGAAAGCTCACAGGAGACTTTGTTTCTTCTATTGCCAATTTCAATGACAGATGTAAGACCAAAATAATCCTGGTGGTCAGCATACAGTGGAGCAGCCTGCACAACACAAACTGTTCTTCCCAGCTGTAGCAGTGCAGAGTCTCAGCTCATTTCTGCTTCAGTGGATGCCTGACCTCTCCTGACCTGGCAACCTGCATCTGCTTGTTTGCTGCAGAGATTGAAGCTGTTTATCCTTACCACCCCCAGCCATGTGTAATCTCTCCCATGTCTGACTCTCCTCGTCTCCTCCAGGCACTCTTGCCACCCTGCACTTCACCAGCTCTTATATTTGTCATTGTTGCCTTTGTGCTTTCCTTGTTCACCAGCTTTTACACTGCTCAAGTTCCCACTGGTGTAACAACTGCATCACCACCCCCTTGGCTTTACTGCTGCTTCTGGTTGAAGCTTGTGCTTTTGGGGGCAGGGGTTGTGTTTTCAGTTTGACACTGCTTGGGGCCACATCACTTGTAACAGTCTGGAAGAGTTTACTGGAGACCAGCAGACAGCTCATTGCTTGGCTGGTTTAGTGTTTTGCATTTTATTGCACCTGGTTTTTGTAAACTGGTTTGTGTCTGAGGTCAGACCTCACCAAAATACACAGAGATTAGATTTTACTGAGGGCAGGTCTGAATTCCCTCTAGAACAGAGGCTTGGTCCATGTCTTCCCATTGTCTGTACAGTTTTCCTGTATGAATATGCCTTACATGACTCTTTTTCCTCTTCTGAATGTCTGAGTCTTACAGAGATTCTTTGTTGGACCCACTGTGTTCTTGAACTGTGGTGCAGGCTGAATTTCAGCTCCTGGATTTTCTGACTGCTATTGATCTTGCTTTCTCCAAGATTTCCATGCTTGGACTCTTGTCAAATATGAATTCATTACTTGAATTAATTAAAAAAAGAAAACAAGAGAAATAAGAATATGTTAGTTTTTAGTGACTGGGAAATACTATTTTCCCATCTGTTGCTGTGATGCATTTTGCACTTGCAGTTTCAAAAAGGAAGTGGAAACTCACTGTGTGCTGTTTTATGAAATTATTTGGGATGTTGCTGTCAAGGGAGATAAAACCCACTACCTGTATTTGAGACTAACAGGTCTTGAAGCTCGAGCTGGTGTCTTTGAGCTTTACTGTGCATTTTTAATGTCTCTTACATTTTTCTTAAGTATAGATTTGTTTAACAAGTCCCATCTAATTGACAAATCCTATGTTATTTTTAATCCTTATTTTTAATCCCTTTGCCTTTTGCTGATCTGAACTTTGATTGCCTGCCTGTAATTAAGGGATGTGCTATCCACTCTTTCTCTCATCGCTCTGGGGATCTTCTGTGTTAATTACCAAGTGAAGCTTAATGCAAAATACTGATGAACTGTGAATATTAACCACACTAAAGCTTAAACATTCAAAGTGAAAACTGCAAGCTGCTTGATCTAAATATGTCAGATGTTCACAGAGCTGGTATTTCTCTGTTCACATTTGTCTAAATGCAGATATGGGCTGGGAGTTGCTCACCTGTGACTTGTGTTATTAGGGTGCAGGTCTTATGGAGCTGCAGAACTTTGAAAGGAAGGATTCTGTCAGCCTGGAGTCCAGCCCCACACATGCTGGGCTCTGTGGAGGGTCCAGTGCAAATACCACCAGACATCTCTTGTGACTACAGACTGGGGAGTGTTAGTTTCAGGTGTTGGCACACCAGCCTGAGGTTTGCAGCCTGGCTCCTGAGCATGGTTCAACCCCATCTCTCCACTGGCAGTGCAGCTATTTTGTTTATAATTTACATATGAAAGCTTGTGGCAGCAGAATGAAGGATTCTTCCCTTAGGATTCAGGTAGTCTTAAAAGTGAATGTAAGCCAGCCCTTCCGAGGAAAAGAAATAGTCTTGATAGGGACGGCGCTGAAAAACTTTGGGGTTGCATTGAGAGAAACTTTGCAGGTTCTTTGTGGCCTGGGCCCTTGGCACACTGGGAGCTGTAGAATGGGCTTGGGGTATAGATGTCTTTCTTCTGTGGAGGATTGCCAGGAGATGGGGGGTTTGAGGAGAGGCTCTTCATCAGTGCTTAATTATCATCACAACAGCTTGTGCCCAGAGAACAGTGTGCTGACTGGTCTGTTTTCACAGGAGACACCCTCCTTGTGATTCGAGCCCCATCCGGCACTCGTTTGGAGGTTCCCATCCCTGAGGTGAGTGATAAATACCCGGGCAGAGGGCAGGTGTGTGTATGTGTGTGTACATGTACGTCTTGCCTGTGAGAAACTGACATTCTGTTTTAATATATGTCTGTGTTTTGCTTTTGACTTTTCTCAGGGCTTAAATGGGCAGAAGAAATACCAGATCCATCTGAAGAGCACAAGTGGTCCCATTGATGTTCTCTTAGTAAACAAAGATACTTGGAGCTCTCCTCCTGTCGTGTTACCTGTCCCTCCCCCTGAAGACCTCATTCAGTGCCAGGCAGCTGCACCCTCGAAAACGCAGATCCCACCGCTCACCCAGTTCCAGGAGGCCTCTGTTCCCAGCAGCACCCAGCCCTCCACACCAACACCCACCAGCACTCAGGACCATGGCCCTCCCACACAGAAAAATGCAGGCACAGGTGAGAGGGAGCTGTAGAAGGCAGGAACACGCTGGTGGCTGGCAAAGGAGGGTACGTTCCTTGGCCCACTTGGGGCTGGCACTGCCTGATGTGCAGTGTTGAGCTCCTGGCGATGGGGCACCTCTGCCTATACTGCAGCCCATCCTTTTGCCATGGTTAGTGGGACTGGCTGTGCTCAGGAAAATCAGGCACTTGGTTTCAGGGGTAGTGCCAGCCTGTAGGGGCACATGTAGGGGAGAAACTGATCATGCAGGTTCATTGAATAGCAAAAGCTTGCAAAAGGGTCCTTTTGCATCTTGAGTTCAGCTTTCAGTTTGAAAAAAGGTTGTCACAAAGATTAGGTTGGTTGTGGCTTTGTCCTCTAAACATTGAAAGCCTCCAGCAGTGGAGATCCCCAGCTTCCTTGGTGAGCCCCTTCAGGGCTGCTGCACCCTCTCAGTGAACTCCTTTATCCTGAAGTTCGGATCCTTTGAGCTCATATTGTGTTTATTGTGCATGTTACATTGTTTGGTACCACTGAGTTCTTAAATTTGATAACTGCCGTTCAGGTAGCTGCAAGTCGCTGTTAGATCACCCTTAGGCTTCTCTTTGCCTGGCTGATCAAGCCCAGCTCCCTCCACTCTTCCTTGTAGGCCATGTGCCCTAGACCTATGGCAAACTTGGTAGCCCTCAGCTGAATGTTCCACAGCTTTCATGAACTGGAGGATGGCCAAAGCTGGACACTATTCCAAATGCAGCCCTCAGCCCCAAGGAGGAGGATAGTAACTTCCCTCACTGTGCTGGCCATGGTTCTGGTGTAGCTGTTCATTGCTACCTGGCTTGTTTTCATTGCTGTGAGAGCATGTTCTTGGCTTGTGTGGTACCACCAGGACTGCTCTCCAGCAGAAGTGCAGCAGGACCTGGAGGAAAGCAGGAAGCTTTCTTCCTGTGCTTGGCCAGCATTGCCAGCAAGGGCTGAGTCTGTGCTGCAGCTGCTTTGGGGCTGGTGGGAGATGACACTCCTGTGTGTGTCTGTGGCCCTTTGCAGAGTGTGATGTCCCTGCAGCAGAGTCCAAGGGCACCGGTGACTTGGACAGCCAAGCGGCCGGGCTGGATGCGCAGCTGCTCCAGTCCTCTGCATCTCTGGACAGCAGCTCCGTCCTGCCCAGCACCTCTACCTCCTTTGAGCCGATCAAGCCCGACCCCACAGGAAGTGAGTATGCTCTCTTGTTTCATGTGTTGCCCTAAAATCATGCAGTGAGGGAAATCAGGGAGTGAGGGAAAGGCTGCTGGGCCTGGAGGAAGGAGCTGAACTCCATTCTGCCTTTGCTGTCAGCCAGGCTCTGCCAAGGATGAGCATTTCCCTGTGAGGGTGCCAGGGAGTTTGGTGAGAAGGTGACTGTGTCTTGTCTGGTGTCCTGCTGCTTTCTGTGACATCAGTACTAGAAAATCTGTGAAGGACACCCTCATGTCTCTGCTGTTACATGTAGGGTTATTCCCTTTCAGTCCTTTCTGTAGTGTGAGGTTGTATTTTTGAGACCACATGAAGCTACAGAATTTCCAGCCATCACTAAGAGCACTTTGTAACTCGCAGAGAGTTTTCTTATATTAGGAGAGCTCTTGTCTCTGCTCTCCTCCTTTACTTAGGAGTGCTTCATCTATCCTTAGCGATCTTGTGTTCTTAGTGATCTTGCAGTGTATATTTGGGGAGCTCCTTGATGTGCTTGGTGAGATGAAATGGGCTTTAAAAAAGGAACATTGGAGCTTTATGTCAGGAAATGGCAGGATGGCCCAAGGACATAAAAGCATCCTCTAGGTAAGCCACACTTTGGGAATGTTTTGAAGCCCACCTTCCCTGCAGAAACACTCAAGATTACAAAGTTATGGTTAGAAGAGGAACTGGTACTCAAAATGTAGCTTGCACAGTGCTTGTTTCACACTTCTGCTGCTACTGTGTCTGAGAGAAGCATGAGCTGTCTGTCTGGAGTTGTCTTGGTTATGGAATTAGCCTTTGGATGTCCATATAGCTTACCACATCCCAGTGGGCCTGCTGGCTCTCCAAAAGCACGGCCTCATCTTACACAGGGTAAATGGAGGCAGCGTGTGGAAGTGACACCATGTGAGGTTTACAAACAGGCAGTTACTCCAGAGCTGCTGACTGTGATAACATGTTCGTGTCCCTGGGCTCCTGCAAATTTATCTTAAAGTAGTAGAGCTCAAGGGTTTCATTGCTTATCCTTGCAGCAGAAATATCTGACAGGGAGTATGGGAGCAGACTTCCTGGATGGCGTCGGATGATGTGGGTGCGTAAGGAGTACAGTAGGTTTGTGGATGATTCTGCTGTAAAGCATTTAAGACTCTTCATGTAATGATCCAAACCATGTGGTTTGTTGTGTTTGCAGTACTGGAACTTCCCAAAGAGCTGTCAGAGATGTTTGATCCAATGAGAGGTACGTTCATTTCCTGACCACGGCTTTGCTCTGTGCCCATCTACCCACAGACATGGGACAGTTTGTTTGATTCACTCCCTTTTGGATTATTTTGTGGATGTGGTTTTGTAAGGTCCTTGTCATTGCTGGCTGCTAGCCCTCTACTTGTAGT
This sequence comes from Hafferia zeledoni, assembly GCA_035583235.1. Classification (NCBI taxonomy): domain Eukaryota; kingdom Metazoa; phylum Chordata; class Aves; order Passeriformes; family Thamnophilidae; genus Hafferia; species Hafferia zeledoni. The sequence continues at coordinate 13,963,834 of JAWWEV010000022.1, read as the reverse complement.
TAGGCACTCTTAAAATAACTGGTTTGTGGATGTATTTTTCTGTCTTCATGTTTCCAGCAACCTCTGTTAAGAGCTTGCTCTGCTGCGCAGTGACAGGGCTTCCCTGTCCTAGTGCCGGCATGAATCTGTGCTCAGCCTTCCCATGTTCCTCCTTCAGCTTGTCAGCGCTACGGAAAAGAAAAATCCCTGTTAGGTCTTGTTTCAGTGTAGCCTGCCAGAGGCTAATCCAAGAAAATATTCTAGAGAACATTCATTGGTCTTGGTGGGGCAGGTAATTTTGGAGCAGTAGGACAGGGGGATGTTGTTACTTGTGTTTGGAGTTCTGAGCCTGGCCAAGGGATGTCAGGGGTTGCTGCCTCATGGTGGGACAGACTCTGGGCTAAGGGCAGGAGAGGTAAAGGAATTTGGTCTAGCATAAACCTGAACTGGTAAACTTTCTATCAGCACATTTATTTCCCTTCAGTGCTGGTGAAATACTTTGTAGCCCCACAGCTCAGCAGAGCTAAGTACACACAAGCACTTTTGTGGCGGTCACAGGAGATGTGTACAACAGCTGTCCCTAGGTCTATGTTCTGGCAAATACTTTGTGAAGGTCCTGCCTTTGTGTGAAAACTCCACAAGCCCAAACATCCACACCTGTGAGCCTCCAATCTGTGTGCTGCGAGCCCTGGGCTCTGCAGTCAGCCTGGAGAACATCCTTCCTCCTTGCCCAGCACCTGCTGCTGCAGATAGTGCATGAAATCTTAATGATGTCTAAGTACATCTGAGGAGTAAGTTTGAGTTCACAGTGTGAGACATAAATTGCTGCAAAGCCCCAGCCATGTGGAAGACCTGGCTTACCCAAAGTAACTGTGCTATGTGACTATATGGACACTGTTAAAAAAAGGAGATGTTTGCTGCCTACAGTAGTGTATGTGGCTTTGTGGAGAATTCTTCCCAGTCTGGAATGGGAAGATAAAGATCCAGGAGCAAAGGACAACAAAGAGGCAAAACTCAGGACTGGAAAAAAGCAACACTACAGAGCTCAGAGAAACAGTCCTTGCAGAATGTTCCATGCAGCCTCTCTCATCCCTGTGTGATCCCAGTAATGTTGCCCTGGCACTGGCAGCTGCTTTAAGGCTGTGCAGTTGAAGCTGCAAGAGCTGGAGTTCTCCTGTAGTGTTTTGTGTTGGAATTACTTTTACTACGTGGTTTTATCTCTATTTTAAACCCAAGCTTCCTTTCACCACTGCCTTGTGTACACACTGTGCCTTAGCCAGAGAAGGGATAACAGGGTGGGGAGCACCCTGGGAAGGTGGGGAACTACCCAGGAGCAGATCAGGAGAGCAGAGTATTTGCTACCATGCTTGTCTCTTCCCCAGAATGTATGAACTCTGAGCTGCTGGAAGAGCTGATGTCATCTGAAGGTGAGTCTTAGAGTCTCCCATCATGGTGTGGCCTTCCCAGCAGGAAGACCATGCTGTGTGACCCAGCTGGCAGCCTTGTGACTGCAGACTCACCCTCATCTCTTCTGGGCTCTGGACACAGACTGCGTTGTCGCTGTCCTGCCAGTCCCTGAGAGAGGTGTGAGAGCCAGGTGTACCTTCAGCACTGCAAGGCTGATGGAAGCAACCCTCACAGACTGTTACTGTGAGGTGGCTGCACAGCTCAGTGCCCTTTGGCAGCTCCTGGCTAGGGGTGGGAGTGCTGAGTTTTGTAACCAACCCTGGGCTTCTCTTTCCCCAGTGTTTGCTCCCTTGCTCCGCCTCTCCCCTCCACCTGGAGATCATGACTACATCTATAACCTGGATGAGAGCGAAGGCGTCTGTGACCTCTTTGACGTGCCTGTCCTCAACCTCTGACTTCTTGGTGCAGCTCTGAGCCCTGCAAACACAGACTGTTTTGTAACTCTTCGGAAAGTGTCTATTTTTGGATTCCTTTTATGCTAGAGCTCGATGGCTGAGTGCTTCAGAGATGCTCTTATACGGACTCAGAACCAAGAGATGTGGACTTGCAGGCTGGGAGCCTCCCCGTAACTTGCTTCTTCCTCGGGTGCTCGTGCAAGATGCACGTGCAGCTTGCCCCCTGCATCTCTCCGCTGGATCCTGGGCCTCACCTCAAAGGCTCTGTGTTTTGAGTGTTCCCAGTTCACCTGTAGAGTTTGCCCATGTGCCTCTCTGAGCTTCCTCCGATCTGCATGCCTTGGTTTTTCCTGCACTCTCAGAGGCACTTTGCACCTCCTAGGTACCAGCTGCTACAAGGAGCCCTAATATCGTGGTCAGTTCACAAGCCCGGAGGTTGTTAATTAGATTTCTCCACGTTAGTGATTTGGATTGAGGTAGTTGTGTTTCTGAAAGGCATCGAGGGGAAAAAGAATGGCATCAAAGTGTCTCTTTCTGCCAGTGACTTCAGACCAACCTAGTATGTTTTATAAGAAAAAGCACTTTTTTAGCCAGCTGTGCCTCCTAGGAGGACTCAGGAGCTGAGTCTGTCCCTGCTTGTGCTTCAGCAGGAATGCTGGTTCTGCTTTCATCAGTCTGCTGAGGCACAACCTCAGGGGCTCCAGCTCCTTTTCCAGCAGCTGCGCTGTTTCTACAGGGCTAAAGAAGAGGTGCCACTATGGTTTCTTTTTTAATTTTTGTTTTTGCCTAAGTGAAGAGATGTTTGAAAGGATAAGACTGCTCCAGCTGGTGCCTGTAAGGTACGCCAGGAATATCGGAGCCTGTTCATATTTCCAAATAGCTGTCTTCTCCAACCATTGCACTTGAGCCTGCAGCTGTCTGAAAGGCGACCAAGCAGTAACAATTCAGTAGTACTTTGCTGTAACAGGTTACGTAGGTGTTGTCAAAATAGTGAGTTTTTTTTTTCCCCTCTTGTCTCAGGATCAGATATTTCTGTATATTTGAGTTTGCTCCTCTAGTGTCCACACCCGCACTCCCAATCCCTGATCCTGTGGCAGGATCACCTAGTATGATGCTTTCTCTGCATCATTTTCCTGCAAGATTTTCTTCATGCTTTGTAATGGAAATGGAAGGTCTGCTGTTGGGTTCTTTAGGATTATCTAGCTGGTACTAGGCTTGGACCCTGTATAGTTTAGTTGGAGTAAAAATGCCCTGATGGATTTGTGTTGTATTTTGCAAGCCCCAGCTTTGAGTTTCAGTCAGATCATGTATTTGAGTGTCTTTAGTTTTGCACATCTTCCTGCCACCACAGTGGCAGCAGCTGTCCTGCCTTTCCTGCTCCGCAAACTGCCGAAGAGAGAGCCAGGCCAGGCTGTGGAGGGCTCTTGCAGAGAGGTAGCTTCCAGCCATCCACTTAAATAGCTGATGTTTAATTTCTCCACGCAGCTGCTCACTGCCTGTGACCCACACAACCAGCTGTAGCACCAGCACTAAGGGAGGTAAAGTCTGAAGAGCCTGCAGAGGTGAGAAGAGTATGTGCTTGGGACCTGTGTCCCTGAGGTGGCTCCTCAGGCCATCCCGTTGTACATGGGACTCATCTGGAAGGACTGTTCCTTTCTGCAGACCCAAAGCACCGCCGGCCTCTTTGGGAAAAGTCGGGAGGAACTCGGGAGGAACAGTGAAATGCTCCAGTCTGGCAGCTGCTGTTCCAGGTGTGGGACCCCTCAGGGGGGTGAACTTCAGCCTGCATGCAGCCAGTCCCTGAGCCTTCCCCTCTCCACATGGAAGCTGAATGCCTGTGTCCTGCACATACCTTAGCAAGGCTCCCTGGCTTTGGTGTAGCTCCAGCCCTTCGAGTACTGCCTGGCCCACACCCTCCTTCCCAGTGTTCACCTTCGCCACCAAGATAGACGACCTCCAGAAAAGGATGCCTAGAAAAAAACTTACAGTTGCAAATGAACTTTTTGATTCATATATAAAGATTATTTTTATACTTTTTTTTTTTTTTTTTTTTGCAAGGAGAGAAAAATTTGCCCGTGATATTTGTACAGAGTGTTCTCTGACGCGAATAAACAAACAAACGAGAACTTCCCCGAGCCTCTCACGCTGTGGCTGCTCTCTGGGATGGGGTCCGCTTGGGAGCGGGGCGCGGGGCGCTTTTCCCGCAGGAGGGCCCGTGCTGGGAGCGGGAGCGGAGGTGGGTCCCGCAGGCCGCGTCAGCTCAGGTGAGTGGGCCGGGCCTGCTCGGGGCTGGGGCGGCCCCGGTGCGGCCTCGGGGCCCTTCGGGCGGGGCTGGGGCGGCGGCGCGGCCCGGAACTGGCGGCGGGCGCGGAGCTGTGGTGGGAGCCATGCCGCCGCCCAAGGACGTGGTGAAGATCGCCATCCAGATGGTGGGAGCCATCCCGCAGCTCATCGAGCTGCAGCAGGTACCGCCCGGCACCCCCGCGCACCTCCGCGGGACCCCCGCCCCGCCTCACGGCCGCGCTCTCGCCCGCAGACCAAGCCGCTCGCCGCGGTGCTCAAGGACGTCTGTGACGCGTGAGTACCGCGCTCGCCGCCGGGTCGCGACAGGTCGCGACAGCCCGTGTCCGGGCTGCGGTGACCGGCCGGCCGTGCCCGCAGGTGGAGCCTGCCCCACGCCGAGCACTACGCGCTGCAGTACGCGGACGGGCGGCAGACCTACATCACCGAGTCGGTGAGACACCCCCGGCCGCGACCGGCCCCGCCGCCGCCCCGCTCACCTGCTCACCCGTTCCCTTCTCCTTACAGAACCGCAGGGAGATTAAGAACGGGAGCATTTTACGGCTGACCACCTCCCCGGTACATCCCTCTGCCCCCCCTGTCTCCTCCTGCGCTGCTGCGGTGGGATGTGTCCCTGCAGGGGGGCGATGCGGTGCTCCGAGCCCTCTGCGCTGACTCCCTCGGTGACCTGAGCCCGTGGTGGCTCCCGCAGTGCCTCAGACCCAGCAGAAATAACACGGGTGGGAGACGTGTCCCAGCCTTCATTTTCCCTCGGCAGAACTTGGGGGAGTTTGAAGAGAAACTAAATCATCTTGAGATGCTTTGGATGCGTGGGCCAACTCATCAAGTGTTCTTGGTGTCATGCCAACTTGACCTCTGTCCTCAGCTCCTCCTGGTCTCTGCTTTGGTGGCTCTGTCTCAGTCCAGCTCCTCACTGGGGCTGTTCTAGCCTGCCTCCTTGCAAAACTTGCACTTCAGCTCCTTCAGCCTTCTTCAAGCTTCTCACTGTCTTTCAATGAGCCCCTTTGGCTTGATTCTTTCCTTCCTGGTAGGACCAAGAAGCAGAGCGGTTGTACAGTGGGATCCAGAGCAAGAACGTGGATGTGAAGACTGACTCACTGAAGAAGCTTGCAAGCCTCTCCCAGGATGTTACCTTTGCCCAAGAGTTCATCAGCAGGAACGGCTTGAAACAAATCTACTCTATTGTGGAAGAAGGGAATGAGTGAGTATCAGCACACGACCTTCCTTACAGTCCTTGACTTTTCTTTTCCCTTGCTAATGCTGTGTGAGCTCCAAGCTGGTTGTTGGAGTGGACTCTGTGTTCCTGACTTGTTGATGCCTGTACTGTGGCTGTGTCCCTGCACGCTGGCAGCCAGAGGAAGGTCCCTACGAATATGCAGTGCTGACTCCCTGTGCATGTGCCCAGACTTGAACCTCCCAACCCTTCCTGGCTGGGTCATCTGTAACCTCATGGGTTTTGCTACTGGGAAACCTCCCATGATCATCTTGGCCCCCGCTGCTGCTCCTCATTTCTGCCACCCTGAATAAAGCCTCTGTCCTGAGCTTTTAGCTGCAAGAGATTTTCAGGCAGTTTGAGAAAATCCCAGTTGCTCAATACGAATGCCTGTGTGACTCGTTCAGGATGTGATGGTGCATCTCCTCTGAGCTCTTGTCACACAGAGAATATGGAGCCTGAAACCAGGCAGCACAGCACATGTTTCTTACAAGCCGGGGGAGGGATATGGGGTTGTTTGGTTTTCCTGAGGGTTTGTCTGCAGTGATCTTTGTACCATGGTAATGCAGCTTTCCAACTATTGAACTTCCTCTGTCCTGACTTCCTGGGATGACTAAGTGAGAGTCATTTCTAACCGAATAGTCTCTTTCTTTTCTCCTTACTGCCTGTTCATGTGTCCCTCCAGTACAGGGGAGCTGCTGGCTCACACTCTGAAAGCCTTCACAGAGCTGATGGAGCATGATTTTGTTTCCTGGGAAAATCTTAGTACAGTCTTCATCAAGAAGGTAAGCATCTCCTGCAGCCTCCACAGCCTGTGCCCTTGGCACATCTCATTGTCCTTGTCCCCCAGGCTCAGCCTGCCATGGTTTTGTGTCTTCTAGATAGTGAGTTATGTCAATATGAGTGCGGTGGATGCATCTATCCAGCAGCTCTCCTTGTCTATCTTGGAGAACATGGTACCTACCAGTCGCGTCTTCTTTGAGCTGGTTAAAAAAGAAGTGACGTTGGATCGTCTTCTCATCCACCTGCAGGTGTATGTGAACAGGCCAGAGCACCATTTGCCCCCTCCTCAGAGCTGGTGATTCTCACATCCTCCTCCTCTTCCTCCCACAGGACAAATGCCCAGCTGCAGCTGAAGGCAATGGCCCTGCTCATCGCGCTGCTGCTGACAGCGACTGATGCCGAGCGGCGGGTGAGGGTCACAGGCAGGGTCTGTGGTGGCATTGCAGAGCCAGGCACCACAGTGCCCCTGTCACTGGGGTGCTCTGCTGAGAGCCCTCAGCTGTCAGTAGTTTTGTCTCAAATGACAGAAGTACCACAGCTGGTGGTGGCACAGTGACTGCTGACCCAGCCCCAGTGCCTGGCATGTCTGAGCTGTCATGGTGGGCCCCACCCTGTGATGGGACCTTGGGCAGCTGGGTGCTCTGCTGTGGGCTTTGTGTCCTTTAGGACGTCAGGGCTCCAAGAGATGCACAGAGATGTTTAAAGTCAGTGTCTTCACTCTGCCTCTTCTTGGCTGTCACAGCCTATCCTGGCAGCCTGGTAGTGAGGATCTGTTTGAGCCCCACTGGGATGGGCCAGTCCTGGTGCCAGGCCAGTGGAAGCTGGAGGCAGGTCTCCTGCTCACCAGTGTCACTCCTAAGACTGCCGGGTCCTTTCTGTCTCCACCCTACCTGTGGCCCAAAGCTAAGCCAAGCAGGGAATTGGGTCAACAGTGGGTACATCAGCTTTTTTTTTGAGGGGGTTATGGGAAAGAGTAGGATGCTGAGCTTGGGAACATCTCACAACCTTTTCCCTTCCTAGGACATGATGGACTACCTAAGAGAGAAGAACATCAGGCAGTTTATCCACAAGGTGAGGAGTTGGAGTTGTGCAAGGGTCTGCTCTGTGCTTCATTCTTTGTCTTTTATTCTCTGTCCTTCCTCCCCAGGCCCTGTCCCCTGAGCCCCAGCCTTTGGTGACCGTGCATGGCTGGGTTACCTCTGTGCCCTCACCCCTTCCTTGATACCTCCTATGGGTGGTGCTCTGCTGGACTCATGTGCTTAGGGTTACACCCCCATCTGCCTGCAGTTCAGTGCATGCAGCTCTTGCCCAACCCTGAGGGGAGCTTCCCACTTCTCAACACCCCTTTGAGCAGCACAACCTGCTGGGCTTTCGCTATTGGACTCTGTGCTTGGAGGAACTGAGAGCAGCAGCCTGGGAGAACCTTCTCACTTGTGATCTCCTGTAGAACATCGTCCACAGCTCTGAGCCACTGGGGGACGAAATGGCCCATTACCTGTATGTGCTGCAGTCTGTCAGCCTGAACCTGTGTGAGCATCGCATGAGGACCTCCATGGATCCCTACTCACAGGTCTGGGAGTGCTCTCCTTCTGAGTCTAGTCATGATCTCTTTCACCTGTGGAAGTAGTTCACATTTGGGTGAACCCAGCACATTTGATTTCATTATGGATTTATCCTGGGAGAATCTGCTTGTGTGGGGCTCACTGACATCCCCTCCTCTCCACTCTCCCTCCAGGAACAGCGGGAGCTCCTCCAGTCTCTGCGCCAAACTGCCTTTGAGTCGGAGAGCGAGGTGCTTGCCAGCAACTTCAGCACCGAGCGCCGGCGATCCCTGTGTGCCAAGGAATTCCGCAAGCTGGGCTTCCTGGTGTGTCCCCCGTGCATCCCCTCCCCAGCCCCACATTGGCTCTGCCACACAGCCTGGGTGGCACCTTCTGATGGCTCCCCTAAGTCTGCTGTTCCTGTTGATGCTGATGGACCACCATGCAGTACCTCCCTCCTGCTCCCTTGGGACTCCTGAACAGCAAGTGCTGCAAACCTCCAGAGTCAAAGGCACACCCCATGGCTGCATCAGGAGGATGCTGCTGCTCAGAGAAGCTGCTAAATTTCATCCTTTGTGTCCTTCTAGAACAACAGCAACCCAGCAGAGGACCTCCGCCGTGCCCCACCAGGACTCCTTGCCCTGGACAACATGGTGTATTTCTCCAGGAACACCCCCAATGCCTACAGCAGGGTGTGTATGCTCTCCCATGGAGCTCCCTGGTGGAGAGTTGCTGGTGGATCTCCACCTTCTTTTCCTTTCCCTGTGGCCTGTCCTTGGCCAAACCCAAGTGAGGATGTCTCTTTTGGGCAAGTGTCCTACTGTTGTCCTGTTTCAGATGGAGCCGAGTCCTCCCTGTGAGTAGGGGAAGCCATTTGAGGCTGGTGGCACTGAAGGGTTCCCAGTTTTGGGGGTTTTGCCCACAGCTTAATTTTCAGGCCTTGAGCAAACTGTGACCATTTGGGCAAAACAAGCAGGGCATCCAACTCTCAGTGCTTGTGACTAGTTCATGCACTACTGTAGGGGAAAGAAGAGGCTGGGTCTGGATTTTGGGGAGGGGCAATCACTTCTGTAACGGGTTGTTTTATCTGGGTTGGGGACAGCTTGACTAGGAATTCAGGAGGAGTGTGGAATGTCAGAGCCCCACTATTGGGGCAGCCTTCCAAGTTCAAGGCCCATGTAATGTGAGGTATGGCACTCTCCTCCAGTTTGTCCTCGAGAACAGCAGCCGGGAAGACAAACACGAATGTCCGTTCGCTCGAAGCAGCATCCAGCTCACCCTGATCCTCTGCGAAATCCTGCACATCGGAGAGCCGTGTATGTGTGTGCCTTGGCTTGTCCTCCCTGCCCTGCTGCCTGGGGGGACAAGCTGGCAGGGAAAGGGGCTGTATCCATGGGCCGCCAGGCTCTGGTGTAGCTGACAGCAGGGGAGGGGGAGGTAGGGCTGGGAAATGCCCAGGATTTCCTGGGCACTGAAATCCCCTGGAAAAACTAGGGAGTCTGGCATCATCTGTCCTTCTCACCGCAGGCTCGGAGACGGCTCAGGCCTTTTACCCTATGTTCTTCGGGCAGGATCATTTCTTTGAAGAGCTTTTCTGCATCTGCATCCAGCTGGTGAACAAGACCTGGAAGGAGATGCGTGCGACCCAGGAGGACTTTGACAAGGTGTGAGGGGTGCTGTGGCCCCAGATGGCAGCACAAATTCAGGGGCTCTGGGGAGCATCGCCAGACTGGGGTTGACATCCTGGGCCCTGCAGGTGATGCAGGTGGTGCGAGAGCAGATCACCAGGACCCTGGCCCTCAAGCCCACCTCCCTGGAGCTATTCAAGACCAGAGTGAACGCCTTGAACTACAGCGAGATCCTGAAGCTGCGGCAGACGGAGCGGCTGCACCAGGAGGAGACGCTGGCTGTGCCCGTGCTGTGAGTGGGCTGCGGGGGTGACACTGTGGGGCTGGGGAGGTCAGTGAGGACCTGTTGAAATGGCCATCCTCCTCTTCCACTGCTTATCACCCCAGGGAACTGCGGGAGAGGCTGAAGCCGGAGCTCCTGGAGCTGATCCGACAGCAGCGCCTGCTGCACCTCTGCGAGGGCACCCTCTTCCGCAAGATCAGCAGCCGCCGCAGGCAGGGTGGGTGCCAGCCCCCTGCTCATGGGTGGGGGTCCCGGGAGGGGGAAGAGGCTTGTCCTCATGTCCTTTGCCACTGGGGAAGTCCCAATTAATCTGTGCGTGCCCAGCTCCCTGGGCAGCTGGTGTCACCACGGGGTGAGAGAAATGGGGAGTGCTGATGAGGGGGCAGCTCTGTCACCCCTGGGAAGGGGACCTCGGCAAGGGGAGGCTGAACATTTCTCATGGCCCTTTTGCTGCAGACAAGCTGTGGTACTGCCGCCTGTCACCCAACCACAAGGTACTGCACTATGGGGACGTGGAGGAGGGGGTGCACTCTCCCCCCATCGAGAGCCTGACGGAGAAAAGTAGGTGATGAAGAGAAAGGAAGGGTAGGAAGGAGGGAGGGGAGTCCTCTGCCCACCCCAGTTGAGGCTGGGGCAGGCTGGCTCCCCAAAGGGCACTACAGAGTGGCTTGAGCCCCCCACCCTGAGTTGTGGATGGCTGTGAGCCCCCTTATTTGGTCTGTGCTGGGCTCTGGCCAGGGACCAGGAGGAAAAAGAGAGGGAGGGGAAGAGAAGGGAAGGAAAGAAGGGGCGAGGGGATGCTCAGCTCCTCCACTTGTCCCAGTTCCTGTGGCAGACATGAAGATGCTGCTGGTGGGGAAGGAGTGTCCGCACACCAAGGAGAAGAGCTCTGGGAAGCAGAACAAGGTCAGCACCTCACACCCCTCCCTGTCCAGGTGGGCCCAGCATGCTCCCTTACCCAGCTGGGGATGGGTTTTGGGGGTGGGTGAACAGTGACAGGTTGGGTGGTTTCACAGACGTCAGAGACCTCTTGGGTGTCTTGGGGTGCAGAGGAGGAGACTGGGAGGTAGATCCTGCTCTGAACCCTACTGGGGCTGGAAAGAGTCCAGCTGAGAAGCTGGCTGCACCCTATGCTGTCCCTGCAGGATGTCCTGGAGCTGGCCTTCTCCATCGTACATGATGTGGAAGAATACTGCCTCAACTTCATTGCCCCCACCCGGTACGAGGTGAGCTCCAGGGGCCCTCTGGGGAGGCACAAGGTGGCTGGACATCCTTTCCAGGGGACAGAAGGCAGGGGTGTGAGTCCTGTGTGTGTTCCTGGGGGGTGAGACCCACAGATTGGGGAGAGGTGGGCTCTGGCTGCCCAGGGCTGGTACCAGAGATGTCCATGCTCTGCTTCCCCAGTTCTGCCTCTGGACCGATGGGCTGAATGTGCTTTTGGGCAAGGAGATGACGAGTGAGCGAACGCAGACAGACCTTGATGTCCTGCTGTCCATGGAGCTCAAGCTGCGGCTGCTGGACCTGGAGAACATCAGCATTCCTGACACCCCCCCTCCCATCCCAAAGCCCCCCAGCAACTTAAATTTCTGCTATGACTTCAGCCATGCAGAACAGTGAGTTTCTCCCTGTGCCCTGTATCCCCCATCTATGCCCCTCTAAATCAAACCCCTTCCTCCAGGCTCTGTCCCTCATCTCTGGCCCAAAGGGACAAGCCCAGGCACTGGCTGGGGGCTTGGGTGACCCACCCTTCCCTGCCTGCATCCTGCCTGCATCCTGCCCTCTGGTGAGAGCATAGGAATGAGCCACTGAGCGTCATGCTCCTGTTCAAGGGGTGTGACCCAGCTGTTTTACGCCCTGCCATGGGCAGGCAAAACAAAATTCTTCCCATACAGCCAAACCCCTCTGTGGTGGCTCTGACCACCCACACACTGCAGCCAGGTTTTGAGCATAGAGGGCAAGGATGTGGGCAGGAATAAAGGTACAGGCAGCCCTGGGATAGCTGAAGTAGGGGTAACACTACAAAGGTACAAATCTGCACTGTCTGACTTTGGCCATCAGTTTAGGGGATGCTTTCTGGACAAGAAAGTGCCTGGAAAAAAGGGTAAAACACACCTTTCCACTAAGTTTGTCAAGCAGGTAGCATCTCCAGAGCATGATGTGCCTGCTCTGCCAGCTCCCTCCTACACTGAAATGTGGTTTTGCTGAGCCCTGTTCTGGAAGGGGGGTGTTTGGGGAACAAGCCCTCTTTTCACAGCACTGGTCAGCTGGGCCAGGTGAGGAGGAGACTATGATCTGCCCTTGCTGCCCAGCACTGTGACATTTGGCAATCCTGGTGCCTTCCCCCAGTCCTGGTGGACACTTGCACACTTCAGCCATGCTGCTGCACTACTGCACCACGAGAAGCTACCTCCTCCCAGCCCCCATGGCCCTCACCCTGGTGCCCTGCACCTCCTTGTGCCTGCAGCTTCTCCCAGGGGTGTTGTGGTAACAACCACAGCCACAGGTCACTGGGGATCCAGCTGTGCCTCTCCCTCCTGCATACAGGACAATAAACACCTGTGGAGAACTCGGAGATGTGTCCTTTCCAAAGGTTTGGGGAACAGCTCAGACTAGTGGGTCAGAAGGGGCCAGAGAGGGCAAGACTGGGACAGAGCTGTGGCACAGGGTGTGAAAAAGCTGGGAGGATGGCTGGCAGGAAGATTTTGTTCCTGCTCTTGAGGAGCAGGCTCAGAGTCAAGTTACCTCCAGCTAAGACTACAGCTGAGGCCATTTCCAGCTTAGGAAGGCTTGGGAGCACTGCAGGTGGTCCCAGTCATACCCTGGACAGGCGCAGTCTTTGCAACTGAGCCAGCGCCTCTTGGGCTTGCAGCTTGGAGAGCAGCATCCCAGCTGTACAGAGGCTGTACATGGGAAGACAAGGCTGGCAAAGGGGCTCTCACCCCATATGTCCAACCACTTCCCAGGAGCCAGCCAAGCTCTGGAGGCTTGAGGCCAGGCTCCCAGCAGCTGTACTGGACCTTTTTTACAAGAGCCAAAGGGAGGTGACTGGCACAGGTGGGTCAAGGGGCTGTAAAAGGGGGGGCTGAAATGGGAAGGGTTGTCACCAGCACCCCAAACCCTGTGGCTGCACGGTGGGGCTGGGGGAAAGGTCTTGGGGTCCTCTGGGGCTGAGTAGCAGAGAAACCCCCCAGGGACCTGTGTGTGTGGTGGCAGGGGCGGAAATTGGTGTCCGTGTCCCCAGGCCTGTAGAGGGGACACGGAGTCTGGGCTTTCCAGTACAAGAGAGACAGGTTCAGCAGATGGCAACAAATGTGATTAAAGCACTGGAGCATCCCCCTTACGAGGAAAGGCTAAGGATGTTGAGCCTGTTGATCCTCAACAAGAGATGACTGAGAAGGGACCTCACCAACACATATAAATATCTAAAGTTGGGATGCCAAGAGGATGGACCAGGCTCTGCCTGGTGGTGCTCAGCAACAGGACAGGAGGCAACGGGCAGTAATCGATGCACAGAATTTTCACCTGAACACAAAGAACTTTCCTGTGCAGTGACTGCACACTGGAACAGATCACCCACAGAGGATGCGGCATCTCCCTCACTGGAGATACTCCAGAATCGTCTGGACACAACCCTGTGCCATGTGCTCTGGGAAGACCTTTCTGCAGCAGAGAGCTTGGAACAGATGACCCACTGTGGTCCCTTCCAGCTTGACCTGCCCTATCACTCTGTGGGAGAAGCCAGGGGCAGAGCTGTCCCCTCCCGGTGCACCCCTGTCCCCTCCCGGTGCAGCCCCGTCCCCTCCCGGTGCACCACCGTGCCCTCCCGTCGCACCACCGTCCTCTCCGGCCTCGGCCCCGCTCCCGGGGCTGCTCCGCCGCTTCCGCCGCGTCACGTCCGCGGGAAGCGCAGCGCGGAGCCGGCGCGGCCATGGCGGTGAGTGGGGGCCGGGGGAGCGGGGCCGGGGGCTCCGGGGGCGCGCTGACCGCCTCTCTTGGCTCCGCAGCCCAAGGGGAAGGCGGGCACCAAGGGCAAGAAGCAGATCTTCGAGGAGAACCGAGAGACGCTGCGCTTCTACCTCCGCATCATCCTGGGGGCCTCCGTGAGTGTGGCCGGGGGGCCCCGGCGGGGCTGGGCCGGGCCGGGGTGGGGAGCGGGCAGACAGCCCAGCCGTGCTCTCTCCGCAGGCCATCTACGCCCTGGTGAACCTGGTGATCTTCTACCCCGCCGCCTCCGCCTGGACGTGGGTGAGCGCTGGGCACCGTCTCTCACCCCGGAGGGGCTCCCGGGCCCGGGTTCTTCCATGGCCCGCGGGCCCCGGGCCGGGCCCTCTGCGCCTGACCCGGTGTCCTCCTTGCAGCTCGCCTTCGTCTTCAGCTGCGTGGTCTACGGCACCAGCTACCGGTCCATGAACTCCATGGCAAAGCCGTCTTTCACAGACGATGGCAGCCTTGCCGACGGGGGAATTGACCTGAATATGGAGCAGGGGATGGCAGAGTGAGTGTCCACACCCGCACGAGTCCAGGTGAGCAGGACCTGCTGCCTGAGCGTGCACGCAGAGCCAGGAGAGCCCCCCAAGGAGAAGGCCAGCCCTCAGCTCCCACCTGAGTTTCCCACTAGTGTGGGCTTGAGAGGAGCTGGAAGCCTGTTGCTGTATTTTTTGGGAGTGTACCTTAACTGTCCTGATTGAACTGTTGGCTTGGTGTGTGCCAGTCAGGAGCTGCCACGTGGGTGTGTCGGCCTGGCACAGTCACTGTTCTTAGGGCTGAGGTGCAGAGGTGAGAGATCACAAATGGTTCAGCAGGAGCAGTTTACAACCATCCTTCAGTTAAGAAACAGCATTAACACTGTGCATGCTGCTGCAGCACACAGTGATGTATACTTTCTTTTAAACTGGCACTGCAGGTGGTGCTTGACAGAGCAGAAGGGCATGTGCTGCCAGTTACCCCATCCTGGCTGCAAACTGGCCATGTCTTGAACTGTTCTACACACTAAAAATTCTTCCCTCTGTCTCAGCCATTTCTGTCCCCTATGTTTGTGCATTCCTTGTGTCCATCTGCAAACAGTGTTTGCCTGTCCATTTTTTTTGGAGCTACTGTAACTGTCTTTTCCTTCGTCAAGGGACACACAACAGTAATTCCTGAAAAGTGCTGTTAAATAAAATAAGGAGACAGGAATACTGGAACAGCAGAAATACCATCTAGATTTGCTTGTTTTCCAGCAGTGAGCCTTAGGCTAGTTACAGAAAGCTGCCAGATAGTTGTGGACATGTCAGGCTTTGTTCTCTGTCCTCCCAGCCCTCAGCCTTTGTCTGTTGGTCCAGCTTCTGCATGTGCTTAGTGAGGTACTGGAGTCCTTGGCCTACAGTTCCAGGTTTACCTCTGTCCTTCCCTTGCTGCCAGGCTTTTGAAGTAGCACAGTGGGGCCTTGTTTCCAGCTGAACCCTCTGTGTCATGTCAGGTGTTCTCGTGCTGACAGGGCCATATATTGATTTGTATAGTTTTTCTAACACGAGTTTGATTTCTGCCCAGGGATGTTACCAGCAGGCAGACTGACTTGTGGGGCACAGAACCTGCAGAGGGTGAGCTCTTATCTTATGTTTGTGTTAGTGTAGTGGTACTTTTTGTACCTGCAGCAGGAGTGACTCAGATGTCTGGTGTAAGAGATTCAGCCGAGGGACAAAGTGGCCAGGAGGAGAGGGGGTTATTTCTAGTGAGACTTTTGAGCTGGGTGCTGTACCCCCCCTTCATCCTATAGTGTGATTTCATTTTTCTGCTGGTCAGCCACATGTTTTTCTCCCATTTTACACTGGTTTGGCTCTCTAGAGTGGAATTGTGAAATATGTTCAATACTTTTTTTAGTGAAACAAAACATGGGACAGTGGAGGATGGAAAATACCGAAGTTTGATGTTTGGGTTGTCCCCCTGGTTGTGGGAGATGCCTGGGAGTTGTGCAAAGCAGAGAGGGTGCCCCAGTAACTGCCCATGTGTGTATGATGGTGCTGTGAGGGGAAATGGCTGACAGGAGGAAGCACAGGGATCCCATTATCTGCTCTGAAAAGGTGACAAGCACAGTTGTAGCACTGCTGCAGTCTTGGTTGCAGATGTACTTCCCTTAGTACTGAGGCACTGAGGTTTTCCTGCCTGAGCAATTGGGCTGAGGTTTATGACACATTAAAATAAATTGATGCTTATCTGAGGCATGGGATGTACAAAACACAGAGGAGGCAGAGCTGTAAAAAGTAAACCTGCAGAGCTGAAATTCCCATCCTTACCCTGTACCTCTGAATTACCTCCCTGGGGATCAGGAAGGCACTCTAGGCTAGGGGTTACTTCAGAAAGAATTGGATGTTTTCTTGCCCCTCAGCTGAGCTCCTTTGGAACTGCTCCTGGAACACTGTGGATTTGATGGTGTTTCCCTTGTGCTGTCTGTAACTGAAATGGATGCTTTGTGTTGCTCTGGGGTTGCTCTTGCTGATCTCTGGAAGAACTGGGTTTGGTGGGAGCTCTGCCCTCATCCTTCTATGGCTTGTGGTGATGCCAGAGATTAGTGAACCTCCATGTCTTGTCCTGGAGCTGTTGATGGTGGATTCTGCAGTGTCTGGAGTTGATGTTTATGGTCAGTTTGCTTTCCACTTTGCCATGGCCTTTGTTTTCTAGTCTCCAGTCTTGGATGTAACTCCACAGTTTCTTACTCCAACAGCTGATGATTTAGCAAGAGTGAGACTGGTGTTTTTCTAACTCTTCATGGCACTCCCTGAGGCTTGTGTTGAAAACCTAATACCTGTTTATCTCTTCTGGGTGTCAGATCCCCCAAGGGTGGTGGTTGAGGCGTGGGCAGCTTGTTCCCCTCCATAGCTGCTCCCAGCTCTGCCTCAGGCTGGCATGGAAGATGCTGGAGTCAGATAAACAGGAGGAGAGGAGGAGCTGTCTGTTGCTGTAGCTCAGCTTGCAGTGGTGTGCTTGTCCTTCAATGACCCAGAGTGTGTCTGTCAGCCTGTGAAATGGCACGGGGAAGATTCATGGCTCCCTTCAGCACAGCCAGTCGTGAGCAGCTGTATTTTACATCATGATAGGTGTCAAATCAGCAGGCACTGGCTGCTGTTTCAGCTGTGGGGTGGGTGCAGGTTTTGTTGCTGATTTCCATCATCCCCATCAATTCCTCAGCTTTCTTAATGTCCTTTATTTGGAGAGAGTTCAGCTCTTTAACTCATCACGTTATTTTTTTGTTGTTGTTGTTTGTTTACTGCTCGGATTATTCCAGATAACTGTGTGTGGCACAGCACAGCTGCAGGGACAGTCCCTGGGTTGGGTCAGGCAGGGTTGCTCCCTGGAGGTGGTGCAGACAAGCTGTGTTGGCAGAGGAGCTGGTGTTGGCTGCAATGGAAGCTCAGTGCTTTGCTTTTCTTCCCTCAGGCACCTCAAGGATGTGATCCTGCTGACAGCTATAGTCCAAGTGCTGAGCTGCTTCTCGCCCTACGTCTGGTACTTCTGGCTCTTGGTAAGCCCCAGCCACTGCTGTTGTTCTTGCTGTGCATTGTCCCTGTCTTTCCCTGTCTTCAGCACTGAAGATATTATCCATTTAATTTCAGTGTCCTGTTTCAGACTCAAGTTATTTTCTGAGATGTTTTTTAATCTCCTTGTCAAATCTTGTTAAAAATGAGGCCACACAAGGGAAAGAAGTCCTGATCCCTCTGGGTCAGCCACACAAAAACTAGGCTGACCTTTGCCTTTCCCCTCTGGTCCTGTGAAAGGGCAACAAGAAACACGAGGCAGAGCAAAGCTGTCTTTGAGTACAGAGCTTGTCTGTGACTGTAACAAACAGTGTTTCTTCTTGTCTGGCTTTCTCAGTCATTCAGCATGGACCAAGGCTGGGATCTGCTGGACACTGTGCCTATTGGTAGATAAAATGCTGTAGGCTTTGAATTCCCCTTAACACACCAAACTCTTTCTACTCCTAAAACATTTGTCATGTGCCTCCAGCTATAGCTGCTTGTGCAGGACAAAAAATCTCCAGTTAGTTAAAAATCCCCACAGTTGCTTTGAGGATATCTAAGAGAGTACAGAAGGCAATTGTGGGAGCATGGAAAGTCACCCCATTCAGTCCTTAATCTCATTTCAGTCCTCACCCACAAATTCCTCTCTAGCTGGCCTGGCAGGGGGCAGCCTAGACTTGGCTGTCCCCTGGAGACCATCTGGATCACTTTTTTTCAATTCAGAGAAATGTGGGTGTGTTTTCTGAAGGAAGCAGAGACGGAATGTCTGGGCAGTTGGATCCCCTCTGGGTAATTCAGACCCGATGCTGGGATTTCCATATATGAAGCCTAAGAGCTGTTTATGTATGCAAGTTCCTAAATGAAATGAAATTAAATCAGGACATTTATTTTTGCCGGCTGCCACTGCCTTTGATTTCAGTGCATCCTGAGATTCCTCTGCCTGTAGAGATACTCCAGCTCCTTTGTCTCCCTCAGTAGGGCCAGCAATCCTGACTGTAACACCAGCCCTGCCAGTGCTGTCCCCAAAGTGACCCGAGTTTGTGCCATGTGTGTTTTGCAGGCTCCAGGGCGTGCGCTCTACCTGCTGTGGGTGAACATCCTGGGGCCCTGGTTTACAGCAGAGTCTTCACCTGCTGCTCAGGAGCCAAACGAGAAGAAGCAGCGCCGACAAGAACGCCGACAGATGAAGCGCTTCTAGCCCTGGCTGGGGATAGATTAACATGATCTCTCATCTCCATGCTGTTATTTCATCAGGGATGCGACTGAAACCAATCCGAAACCACCACAGTAGCTCTTGCCCTCTGTCACTGCTGCCATTCCGTTACAAAGGCTGCAAGAGACTTCCCTAGGTTGGGTCTTAGTGCTGGCTGAGGCCCTGCTCCTTGGGATGACGAGGGGGGTGATGCTGGGATGTGTAAATACCTTTTTAAAGGCATTTGAGGTTGGGGAGTGCAATGTTGGAGCAAACAGTACATTAAAGAGCAGAGTCTAATTGACCGTACTGGCAGTGAGTTCATGCAGGGAAGCTGTGAAAAATGCCAACATGTTGCTGGAGATCTGGAACAGAGGGAAGCAGAATTCCCAGAAACAAGTGCTTTCCTCCTTTTCCCAACTTTGGTGTGTGCTGCCCTGCTTGCCACAGCCTCTGCACCCTGTGGAGGCACTGTGGCTGCTCTGTGGGATCAGGAGTGTGGGGCAGCTGGGCATGCTGCAAACTGGGCTTGCAGCCAAACCTGGAGCTTTTGGGACTGAGCCTGAGCTCTCTGGAACAATAGACTGGCCAGTGCTACCTTTGCAGGAGCTCAGCGCGATGTAAGACAAGAAGCTGTGGGTTTTGTTTTGGGGTTTTTTGAAGAGGGTTCTCCCAGGGGTGCCATGGCTGCTGCAGAGTTCATGTGTTAGAGGACCAGGAATAGCTCAGGGCAGTTTTTACTTCTGCCTTCTTTGACTTACTGATCTTGTCCCTGCCAAGTATGTTGTTTTACACACCACAGCAGTGCCCCCTTCATGCTCCTGATGCACCAGCTCAGATTATGCAGCTTTGCTGTGCCAGTGAGATGCACAGTGGGCACTTAGAGTGGTACCGGCCTGGTTTTTGATGCTACCCACAACCTTTTGCCCACACGTCTTTTCCATTACATCATCTTTATTACACGCTTTTGACTAACATCAAGCCCAGTCCCCACCCTGAGTCCTCAAAGCCAGGCAGGGTGGCTGTAGTTGGGGTGCAGAGCTGGGTGGAGACTGGTATCTAGGGGATTAAAGTCCTTCCTGCTGCTGGTGGAGGGCATGAGGGAAGAGGTAGGGAGTGGCAAAGGAATCCATGGGGAGATCTGTGGGTGCAGGCCAGCCCTTATTCCCTGCCAGGCACAGCCCAGAGCCCCAGCCCTGTCTGCTGGCCCCATGTAGGTGCCACTCCAGTGCTGGGAGCACCCCTGGTACACTATGGAGATCCCCCCATTGCAACTCCCCCAGCACAGCCTTCTGCACTCAGGGACCAGCACATCACCCAGCTCTGCCCTCACTCCCCCTGAACCCTCTTCTCCAGCTCCTCAAAGCCACTTGGAGCTGCACAGCTGTCCCCAAAATACACAGGGACAATGTTGGGGGGGAACACATCAACACTAACCACACTGGCCCTCGGCCGCGCTACCCTACACAGTGGTACATGCACAGCAGCCGCCCGGGCGCCTGGCTCGGGCTCTGCCCTCTCCTCCAGCCCCAGTAAATACCCAATAAATGGCACCAGTTACACCCTTGGGGTGCTGGTTTGGGGGATGCCTCTCAGTCAGGCAGCAGCTGCTCCAGTTCCTCCTCATTCAGGCCATTGGTGGTGACAATGTGATCCAGCTGCTTCATGTACCGCTCCAGGTCCTGCATGAAATGGGGGATGCGGGTCTTCTCCAGGACCCCAAATTTCTTCAGCCGATTCACATCTTCATAGGAGACCTGATGGGACGCAGGGAGATGGGGTCAGTCCCCTTCATTCCAAACCCTGGCAGTTGCCAAAGGGGGCATCTGACCCCCTTGCAGCTCACTTGGGTCACCCCCTTTCCCCCTACTGCCCAAATATCCCTCCTGCCTGTGAGGAGGCAGCAGGAGAGCTGCTGGGGTTGTGGGATTTGCAAGGATTTGTGCATTTGGTAATTTTCTGTCACTGCAGGGCCAGGTGACAGCAGGACTGCTGTAGCCAAGGGCCAGGAAAGCTTAACCTGCTGGGTTAAGCCTCTTCCCAAAAGTCCTCCACAGAGGATTATGGATTGTCCTGTCCTTCCTTGCATCCTACCCAGCACAGCCTTTCCCTGCTCCACTGAGACCCATAAGCACAGGGAAAGGCAAAGAGTAGAAGGGCTGGGTTTTGGGAAGCCATGGGATCCAGAGAGCCTGTGTGATCTTAGGGATGGGACTCCAGGATGAGCCCCTCCCTGTCCCACCCCAGCCCCCAGCCATACCTTTCCAAGTGCAGCCAGCAGTGGGAAGTCGATGGTCTGCCGATGGCGCAGGATGCGGAGAATCCCATCCAGGTAGACCTGGTCCTTACTGAAACAGCCTGGAAGAGCAGAAGAGGCCTGGGAGAGGGAGCCTGGCTTCCCAGTGCCCAGTGCTTGCCTGAATGTTAGCTGACTGCAATAAAAAGAATGAGGCCACTGGACCACAACTGTGCCAGGGCTCAGGACTGCTGGGTCCCAAGGGATGAGCACTGGGGAGGCAGCCAGGTACAATAAGAGTCCCCCAGACCTCACTGGGATGGTTTCATCCTTCTTCCCAAGTAATTTTTTTAATGGTAAACCACGGCAAGAATCCAAATGCACCCACAGTAATTTTCCACAGCTCAATTTTCCTTTCCTTTGCTGCTTCCCCAGAAGCTTGTGCAAGTCACTCTATGGAACAAGTGTAATCCCACAGGAGAGTGGGGATGTGGATGGGGAGGGATGTGAGAGAGGGCTGCTGTGTTGAGAGGAAGGGGTTAAAAGCAGAAGACTAGCAGGTCCAATTGTAAATTGCTCAAGTGACCTTGCACCTGGGAGTAACTCTTGATAAGCCTGTGAACAGCAGGCCAGTGATCCTCTGATACTGTGTAGCTCTGCCTACCTGTTGCTCTGGGGATCCCCTGGTTAGTGAAGTAATGGAAATAAATTTACTTTTTGTAGTCTGTGGTTTTTGTGGCTGCCTGTGGTGACTACAGGACTGGTCATGCTCAACCCACCCAGCAGAACAGTCATCTGCTGGTTCTCCTTTAAAAAAATATAAATAGAAGCCCTCCCAAAACCCAAAGGCTTTGCACCCCCCTCCTTGTACCTGGCTGTGAAGTGTCCGTCTGGCCCCGCTTCGCCCGCACGCAGTACTCCCACCGGACACCAGCGTCCTGGACGTACTGCTCCAGGTCCTGGAAGAGGGCGGAGAAGGAGAGGCGGCTGGCACGCTCGATGGTGTAGTAGAGCAGGGCTGCCCGCCACAGGAAGGGCTGTTTGCGGAACAGGACGCTGTGCAGGCTGGCCAAGCCTTCCTCCGTGGGGTTGGCGGGTTTCAGGCTGTACTGCTTGCGGCCCTCGGAGCTGTGCCAGGGCTGGCGGGTGTTGTTCACCCCTCGGATGTAGTGGGTGCCTGGGGAGGGGGACAGCAGTGAGTGCCGACAGCAACAGCCTCCAAAAATGCCCACTCCCATCCCTCCTGCCCACAGTCGCTGGGGTTGGGTGCCAGCTCCAGTCTTGGCTGGTGATGATGCCATGGTACATCTGCTTGCTCTGGTACCCAGGAGGAGGCCAGGACATGGGTAAACAGGTGGGTGCCTGACATGCTTTCCCTTCAGAGAGGGATGCAAGTGGTCTCAGCCCGTTCCAAAACCTGCCCAGGAGCCCTCCCCCTCCAGGATGCCTCCTTGCAGGACCTGTGGGTACCACCTCGCCCCAGGCCACTATCTCAAGGATGCTCACAGCATTCCCCCCTGCTGTGCCCCCCACCCACAGCCACCTTCCCCCCCACTGACCTATCTCATGGCGCAGCATCCCCTCCAGCCAGTGCTGCCGGGCTCCAGCCAGGTTGATGGCCAGTGTGGGCCGGCTGTCCTCCACCATCATCACTGCCTGGGACAGCAGGTCATCAGTGAGCTGTACCACCACCTGCAGAAGGAGGAGGCAACTGCCATCAGCAGGGGCTTGGCTCTCAGCAAAGCCCGAGATGGTGGCAGATGGTCACAGAAAGCCACTGACACCATGGGTGGCACTGTTTGGCTCTGCTGTACCATCACTGGCCTGTGCTGCAGCTCCCCAAAGGAACCACAGACAGCAGAACCTGTTGGGGAGATAATGAGAGGAGAGAGATGATCCCATCTGGATCAGCTGCTTTAATCTCTTTACAGCCAACAAAGCTGAGCAGGCACTGTGGGGGGAGGAGCAGGCAGCTCCTGAGCAGCCTTCTCCATTATTCCTCTGGCTCCAGCATCACCTTCACCTGCTTGTTCCCATGGGCTCCCATCAAGTTCTGTGGCCCACACAATGGGCATCCTCTGCAGACCTGACTGATCCCCCTTCTGCATCCCCAGTGGCAATGGGATGGAGCAGTAACTTTGGTCACCAAAACAACCCCGCTCTGAACAGCCAACAACATCAGCTTTGCTGTGGGTCCAACCTCTGAACCCTGCAACAAACATCTCCTGAGGGATCCAAGGCTCTGGCTCCATTTTCATGGACTCCCCTGTAGATTCTCCCATTCAAGGTTCCAAGACATGAGCAGTGAGGATGGTTCCACACCAGCCCACCCTCACAGAAGAAACCATGCGTGCTGCCCACAATGCACAGCAGGGATGGGCATCACATGTGCAGGACTAGTCAGCATCTCTATGCAAAAAACCCCAGCTATTTTGGGAAACCTGGCTATCGTAAGTACTGGAGCCAAGAGAGCTGCTCTCCATGAACAGGAGTTAACATGTCAGCCACGCAGCATTTTCTGATCATCCAACTTCAGACCTGCAGCAACTCAAGGCTGTAGCATCACTGGAGATGGTCCCAGGGAGCTCTTGCATCCAAGGTTTGGCAGTGGCAATCCTCAGGACACCAACCAAACTGTTCCCCTACACATATTATCTCTACAAACCATCTGTTACTTCACAGCTGACACTTTTCAGGATGAAAACATGTATATGCATTACCACTTGATAATTCTTCTCTTATTAAGAAAAAAAAAGAGAGGAGACTGAATTGGTTTGCTTTAACTCAGATTTATTATTATTATTATTATTTGTTATGAAAGCTAAAAGTGCAGCATAACAGAGTCCACCGCTGGGCAAACAAACAGCAGAAAATACTTACAGTGCAACTGCTTACCTGGATCAAAATACACCAGTACGAAAAGGAATCCCTCCAACGCAGAGAAAAGACTTGACAGTTCTGGCTCCCCACACATCCAGTCAACCAGGAGCACTGGAAAGGGACTCTTGGCATTGCTGGAGACTGCAGCTTTCCACACTGACCTTCTGCTGCCCACTGCAGCCTTCTCCTGCTGCAGCAGCCCATCCCACTGACCAGTACCACTTGCCTTATTTCGAGACCCTCCGGCTTGGCAGATGCTGTTACAACTAGAGCTGTGACTCCAGACAAAATCCTGCTCCTGGAGCAGCAGTGCCAGCCCTCCAAGTCTGTGACCTCTCTTGTTCGGAGCAGCCTTCCCAGTGCATTCTCACAGTCCATGAAGCTTCTGCTCAGCTTTTGTGGATGAAATGATGGTGAAAAAGCTCATTCCAAGGAACTGAGGGAAGGCTTCTGGTGGCCCCAATGGCACTGGAGCGTAAGTTCCTGCCTCTGCCCAGAAAGCCAGCACTGCTCAGGACCTCCAATACCGAGAAGGCAACTCAGAGGTAGGGGAACACCATCGATGGGATCCCAGGAGACACCAGCTAGCACTATTTAGGCTGACAACATTCCACAACCCCAGGGACTGCCATGCAGCACTTACCAATGGGGCCAGGGTTTCTCTGCTGCAAGCTGTGAGCTCACCAACATCCACATGGAGACCTCCGAGCTCCGGCAGCATCACCTCTGTCCTGAGCCAGAAGAAAAGCAGAAGAGCTTCAGGATGTGCAGCTTGGACCCTGACAAAGCTGCTTTTGAGGGCACAAAGTTAATTACTGCATGAATACTTACCCAGGAGCGTGGTGCCTGCAGTGCCGGAAAGTGGGTCCTGCCTTTGCCGATTGGTGATGGGGGGCACACAGGGCAGCTGCTGCAGGAGCTGCCACCAGCCCGGCCGTGCTGCCTACCAGGACTGACTGTGGGCAAGGATGCACCAGCTGCTTGGTCTCTAGGCTAATGCTACCACCACATGAGTTTCTTCTTTTTTTAAACAAGCCATCATGATTAGTACACATCAGGGAAGCAAAGGGCATGGCAGAACAGACAGGGCACAGAGGGTGAAAGTCAGGAATCAGAGATACAGGTGCAGGGAGTGAGATACACGCCTGAAACTGCCCAGTTCCCCAACAGGGTGTGAAATTATCAGCGACGCAGAAGTTTCAGCAAGTTTTGGTCCTGTATGCGGAGCAAGCTCTGCCAGCATTGCATAGAGAGCAGGTGAAGCCCTTCCCTATCCCATAAACATTCCGCAAAAATTCTAATGGTTAGAAAGGAACAAGCTAATGCTTTAATTGTTTTAAAAGAACTTATCAAAAGTCCCAGATAAAACAGCCATGTATCTCACACACTGATATGCAAACATAGTGAACCCTGTGTTGCCCTGAGTTGGAAGGGATCCACAGGGTTCATTGAGTCCAGCCCTTAACAGCTCTGAGCAAAGGGAGAATTACACAGGGCTGGAAGGAAGCCACTTTACACCAATATGTAAGAAAAAAAGATGGCTTTCTGCCCAGTTGGAGCTCAATTAATTATTGATCAATTAATAAAACCAAGACATACAGGTCAAATAGCAAGTCATAAGTGTAGGTCTGTTAAGACTGGCCAGCTTCTTGTCTGGGTATCGAGGCTGGTTCTGGGCAATCAAAGGCAGCTGAATTACAGGAAAAAATCTGCAGAAATCCTTTCTGTCCAAAGCAAAGTCTTAGGAGGACCAAGATGCCAAATCCACATCCCATGGACACCCCTCAGGAGGGATCAGGGCAAACCAAAGGTGCTGAAGGGGGAACATTCCCTTGGCAGGTGGGGACTCAGGGGATCCCTCATTCCCACTTTTGCAGGCATAGAATGCACTGGGTACCACGGGGCAAGGCAATGCTTTGCAGAAACATTCATCAACAACCCTGTTTGGAGATGGAGGTGAAAAATCAGAGGTAGGAAATAAGAGTTTGGCCAAGAGGCAGTGGTGAGAGAGCCACCACATCAGCCAGCACCGCATGAACTCTGCCCTGCAGCAACAGCCCAAGGTAGCCCTGCAAGCCAAACCACACAAGGCCAGGTCCAGAAATCCTTTTCAGCCCTTGAACCCAGGACAGTGGAAGTGTTTTGCCCACATCTTGCTGGCAGGAGAAAAAAAGCCCCTTAAGTGCAGCTGTGGGACATTCCATGCTGGATGCTGCTGGGGGGTGCAGAGAAACCAGGTTAAGAGATGCTGAACTTCTCCCCTGGCTCCATCCCACATGGCTAATGTTGCATCTTAATCACGTATTTCCTAGTCTCAAAACCCAAGCTTGGGGTTTCAAAGCACCATGACCTAGCATGTCCTGCAGGACAGCAGGAAATGTCTTCCCCTGGCTCTGCTTTCCAACATGTGGGTGAAGGCAGCTGTTGGAGACGTCCAGGAGACAACTTCCCGACAGTAATTGATGCCTTATGCACACAGCAAAAGGCTCCTGGCATGGCCACACAGACAAACAACAGCTCCTCTCTCTCTCTCTTAAGCATAAAAGGGAGATACACATGGAAAAAATCATGGGAAATTGGTGAGAAACCAGCACCCATGTCCTAATGCCAAGGTACAGTGAACTTAGCCAAGCTGAAAATGAAAGGACACCACTGCTCAGAGTAGAAGAATTTCCTCTTTGTAGCCAAAACATTTCTTAAGCTGAGTCCTTTTTATCAGAAAATATTTTGCTGTATTTTAGAAGCAATAAAGGAGGGATGTGGATTACCTCTCCCACGCAGCCTTCCTTCTGCATGTACTTTCGGATCACAGACCAGATCTGGCACTTGCTCAGGAGCCTCCCACCCGTGGCGACCTCAAAGCTCTCATAGGTCCCATACTTCTCCAGGACTGTACGAATGATCCTGATTGCCTGCACACAGAAACAAAACATCAGTGCAAACACCCTCCCTGCTTACAAACACACCTTAAAATCCCACGTGCAATGAACCCCGCAGAGATAATCCCTGATTAACGCCACTAAAATGAGATGTGGTTTTGCAACACCTAAAAAAACAAGGAGACTGACCCAGCTGGAGGTGGCCACTGGGCCAGACAGACACTTCACACAATCAGCATGACCCACAGCATATTATTTCTGCTTTTTGTCACCCTTGCAAGCATCTCTTGTGGGAATGGGGCCAAGCAGAAGTGAAACTGCACCATCACAGTGCGGTTAAAGCCGCGATTATTTTCAATTTTTTCTGCTTTCAGTTCTCCTTTCAAACTCTGGGGCTCGCGCAAAGAGCTCCAGCTTCTCAGCTTGATTTTTACTCCGAGAGTTTCTTACTACAGCACTGAATCCCAAGCCTGCCACTGAATTGCAAAATGGCAGCAAGGCTTTGCATCACCCTCTGCAGCAATGCTCCTTCAGAAAGGGTCTCAGCACGACCAGCCTGCTGCATACCCAGCAGCCTTCTAATAACAGCAGCGCATGCTCCATTATTTGCATTAACATTCATGTAGCATCTATAAAATACACACATTTCCTCCCCCAACAGTGTGTTTTCATTGTAGACATTTTCAAGCAATGACTTTCTCTAATCACTGGAATATATATTAGTATATATTAATAATAGCATTATAGTAATATATATCCTATAGCAGATGACAATGACTTTCAACCAGTTCTGGAGGTTTTCCAGCAGTTTTATTGCATCTGCAAACCTGGCTGAGCAGCTGCCAAGCTTCCCAGGCCAGGATGAAGCACTGCTCCTGAACAGTGGGTTTTTTTACCTCCTCCTGCTGAGCAACCCCACTTTGCTCTCCTATGGCCTTCAGGCAGCAGTTGGAGCCCTGTGGAGGAGGTCTCATCCTTTACCTCATCCCTAAGGTCACCCAGCATCAGCAGATGGGTGCTCACCACCAGTACAGGTGCTCAAATCATCCAACACTCCGCAAGACAAGAGGAAATGGCATCAAGTTTTGCCAGTGGAGGTTTAGGTAGGATATTAGGAAAAATTTCTTCATGGAAATGGTTGTCAAGCATTGGAACAGTCTGCCCAGGGAAGTGATGGAGTCACGATCCCTGGAGGTGTTTAAAAGACATGTAGATGTGGCCCTTGGGGACGTGGCTTAGTGGTGGGATTGGCAGTGCTGGGGTAATGGCTGGACTTGATCTTAAGGGTCTTGTCCCACCTAAACAACTCTGTGATCCTAAGATCGACTTTGTGGTCTGCATCTGGTCAGCTGTTCTTTATTCTCAAGTCACTTACAGTGTCTTCCTGGGAGAAGTTGTGCATGGTTTTTGTGTTCTGAGTTTTGTTTTGTGGGGGTTTTTTATGGTTTTCACTTTGTTTGCTGAATGATCATGCTCATTTTTGCAGTGCCACAAGGTAGAAAAGGGACCTTTTATCCTCCCACCTCTGCTCAGCCACTTGCTCTCTCTCCTCCCAGGGGACCCAAAGCACCAAGCCAAGAGAAACCCAACACAGCTGGTGCCCAGGAGTAAGACAACCAAAGAGGACACTCCTCCCCTAACTCCAGTGCACATCCTGGCATGCAAAATTCCTGAGATATCAGGTTTAGTGTTCTGAGCACCTCCACATCCTGCATCAAATGCATGCAACAAATCCTCCAGCCCCAGCTCTGTGCTGGTGCTGCTCACATTCACATGACAAACCAGGGATGTGATCTCCACGGTGATAAGCCTCCATGTGGCTGGAAGAATCCTCCTGGTTTATTTAATTTTTCTATTAAAAAAGTAACATAACCCCCCCCCAAGCACATGCAGAGCAGCTGGTGGAGCAGCTGGAAGCAGGGAGCTGGTGTTGGTTTGTCTACTCATGTTCAAGGATGCTGATTTAGCAGAATGTCTCATTTATTTAAGCTCCATGATTAATGAAGGTCTTTGAAAACAAAAACAGTTTACAGCTAATAGTTAGCTGACAAGGAAAAAGGCTTTCCAGAATAAAAGAGACTGGAAAGAGGTTACTGCAGGGTATGAGCAAAGGAACAGTGACATGAATATTGTCCCATCACATGGACACTGAAGAACTCAGAGAAACATTGGCAGAGATATTGAACACTTAATGTCTCTTGTAAAAGGTTTTAGGATCCAGGATGAGACCTTTTACAGCAGTTATAAGTTCTTAATTCCATTCATTCAAAGTACTGCCCAGAGAAAAATAATCTGTTAATAATCTTTTACTATGCTATGTTAACGGCACCAAAAGAAAAAGCACAGGGGGAAATAGCTCTGAGCAACTCATTTTACTGCATGACTCAGGGAATGAAAAAGCACTGAAATGAAGGAAGGAAGTGCCGAAAAGCCAGCGAGGTCTTTGCAGGAGTCAGAGCGTCTCCCCTGCAACAGCCTTGCTGGCACCAGTTTATTTGGGGCAGAGGTACGGCAGGCATTGGGAATGATGAACTGCTAAGAAAGCTGTTTACAGAAAGGGCCTGAATCATCTGGATAATATCCAGGCAGAGACTTGGGCAGTGATGCAGGAATAAGTAAACATTCAAAAAACAATAAATCAGCAAAGAAGTTGTTATTTGAACAAATCACTCCTGACTGGGAGGTGCAAAGAAACAGCTCTGGTGTGCCAGTTTGAATGCAGGATCAGAGGTTTTTATCTGCTCCCTTGTTTGTGTGGCAGAAAGGATGCTCTTCCCAGAGGCGGGATGCCCACCCCCAGGGAGCAAAGTAGTTCTGGGGCATGGCCAGGCTCACAGTTCCAAACACGGAGCAGCTCCACTACCTGCAACCTGGAAAGGCTCGTTTGCAGGCAGAGCATCCTGAAAGCAGGCTCCTGCCTTTTTCCTCTTGTTGACCAGGAGCTCTTTGCTCAGTGCCATCCCCACTGCAGAGAGCAAGTTGGGAACATTTCAGCAGTGGCAACACTGGAACAGTTACACAAAACAGTACAGGCTCTTTAAGCGGAGTCTACACCAACTAATATCATAATTAACCATATTTGCTGATGCCTTAAGGATGTTGCCACACTGGACAACCTTCAGGCCCTCCAGACTTTCCCACCAGGATATTCAAGCTAAGGACCACCTTCCACACTGTCTCATGTGCTCCAGTTCCTTGGCTGCTACTTCTACAGCAACAAGTGCAAAAACATACCAGCAAAGTGCCCCTGATGGAGCACAGCTCCCAACAGAAGCAGGAGCCAGTTGATCACAGGATCACTGACTGGTTTGTGTGGAAATGCACCTTAAAGATCATCTAGTTTCAACCTTCACTCCATGGGCGGGGACAACTTTCACCAGTCTGAGTTGCTGAAAGGCCCATCCAGCTTGGCCAATGGGTGGATGCTGGTAGCATCACCCAGCACTGGTATGACCAGCACCCATGTCACTCACAGAGCATGCACTATTCCTGCAGGTAAGTGAGGTAACTAAAACCAGGTTTTTTAGAAAGCACAGGGTGAGTGTACTGAAGGCAGGACCCAAAAGGGGGAAACTGGATCAGGCAGAAGCCAGCAAGGAAAGCAGGCTGTGAGGTTTCACATGGACAAGAGGGAATAGCTTTGGACTGACAGAGAGTGGCTTTAGGTTGGACATTAAGACAAAATTCTCCCCTGTGAGGGTGGAGAGGTTGCACAGGTTGCTCGGAGAAGCCGTGGTTGTCCCATCCCTGGAAATATTCAAGGCGAGTTGGACGGGACTTGGAGCAACCTGGTGTAGTGGAAGGTGTCCCTGCCCATGGTGGTGTGTGTGGGGAATTAGATGGTCCATGACCATGCAGCAGCCTCTGGCCGGCCCCACCACGGAGTGGCCCCAGCACGACACATCCCTGCGGCACGTGGGTCCTCCTCCTCCTCGTGGGTCCTCCTCCTCCTCCTCCTCCTCCCCCCAGGCCGAGCACCCTCCCCGGGCCCCGCCTCACCTGAGTCACGAAGCGGTCGGAGGCTTCCCCGTACTTGTCCAGGACGGCGGCGGGCACCGGCTCCGCGTACTCGAACTGCGGGTCGTACGCGAAGCTGGCGCGGAAGAACCGCTCCCGCTCCGCCTCCACGTTGCGCGGCCGCAGCGCCACGAGCAAGCAGGGGCTGCGCCGCCCGCCGCCCTCCTCCCCGCGGCTCCGCGCGATGTGCGGCAGCGAGGCGGCGGCCCGCAGCCCCCCGCGCCCCGCCGCGCCCTCGCTCCGCCGCGTCCCGGCACCGGTTTCCGAGAGGCGGCGGGTTCCCCGCGGGCAGCGCGGCGCGGAGGGCGGCGGGGACGGGCAGGGGCAGAGCGGGGCGCCAGGGCCCGGCCCGCCCGCCGCCCCCG
>JAWWEV010000022.1:13885480-13900110 GCA_035583235.1 Hafferia zeledoni | reverse complement strand
TGCTGCTGACCGGCTCCAACCGCGGCATCGGGCTGGAGCTCGTCAAGCAGCTGCTGGGGTCACCGAGACCCCCCGCCTGGATCTTCGCGACCTGCCGGGACCCCGAGGGGCCGCGAGCCCAGGTCAGTGCGGGCAGAGGGGCGGCAGCGCCCTCGGGTGCCGCGGACACGAGCGGGTCACACGCTCGGTCACAGCGTCACCGACCGAGCAGCTCCGCTGCTGCCTCGGGGGTGTTCGCAGCATGCCCTGCCCCGGGTGAAAGTCGCATGAAGTGCTCCGGGTGAAGAATGGGCCGTGCCACCCTTCAAGCCGCGCCGCTGGGCTATTTTGGGCGGTGTTGGATGTGCCCCAGCCCGCCCTCCCGTGCCAAGGCGCGGTCTGAGCTGGGCTGGACTCAGTGCCTGGGGCTGGCTGAGGAGGTGGCAACGGCAACGACGCTGCTCCGGCTGGTTCTGCAACATCATTCTACACTCTGCAAAATCTGGGGATTCCAGACCTGGGATCTGCAAAACTGGTGGCCCGTGGAGCTGTGGGATCCCCCTGCTTTCCACTTCACTGAAGTCAAAGAGACTCACACGTGTTGCTTCTGCAGGGAATCACAAAGCCTCCCTGTGCTCTCAGCTCTTCTTAGGTCCAGCTTCAGTCTTCTGCTTGCTGTGTCCCACTGAAATACAAGCAGGGAGAAATTTGCTCTCTGATAATCCTGGCTCCAGCTGATTTGTTTGTTGCATGTGTGCATTATTGCATTTCAGGAGTGATCCTGGCACATGAGAATCCACCCTGGCAACCCAGGGGTGCCCAGCTCCTGCTGCAGCCGTTGCTTGAGTTGGCTGGGTCAGAGCTAGGTCAGGTCTCTTATTTTTGCCTTGTTCTTCCCTCTGCCCTCAACTTGCAGGACTCGGGCAATGATGAAATCAGGGACTTGTTGCAGGGCTGGACTGGAGCCAATTTACCCACAAGGTGGTTCATGGGCATCTCTCCTAACCAGGGGATGCTTCCCTAAGCCTTGTCCAGCCATGGTAGGATGAGGGCAGTGTCTTTGGGGTGTTGTTGAAGTCTGATCTGGGGTCTGGTGAGGAAACCCAGAGATAACTGAAGGTGGACCACAGCCTGTGCCAGCAGCTCTCCCACTCCATGTTGGTTGGATGGGTCCTGTCACAAGAAATCACCAATTTGTGGTTCTCCTGCATCATTTTCTGTGGGCATGTTTGGAAGAAGTTTTTGGTTCTAAAAGCAATCCATGCTGCTTTGGTTCCTGTTGCCTGAGGGTTGCTATCGTTGAAGAAGGCTGAGAGAAAAGAGCTTCTAGGGACCATGAAGTGGAGTGTTTCATTTTTGGAAAGAGCTTTTGAATCCTCTGCTGTGTGAGCTGGCAGAGGCAGGCAGCCAGTACAATCCATGGCTCAAACATAAAGAGTACATTTATTTCTGTTATCTCACTAACCAGGGGTTTCCTGACAACACTGGGCAGAGTACAGAGGTACAAGAGATGCAGGCACTGTTAAGATCCATGCCTGCAGATCACTGGCTGTTGTTCACATGGTTTATCAAGGGTTATTCCAGCTCTAAGGTCACTTGAATGATTTACCATCCTCCTTCCCAGTCTTCTGCTTTTAACCCATTCCTCCCAGTGTCCACACTTGGTGAAAACAATCAATAAAAAGATGCAAAGTGGTTAATTTCACTTGAGTGGGTGATGTGTGGTGTCCACAGCAGAGTGGATCGGGGATTGGTATATTGGATCCAGATGTAAGTTCCCCAAAGGTCAAATCTGATGCTAGCACTCACAGCTGTTCCTCCTCCACCTGACTGCCAGCAGCCTCTGAGAAGTTTGCATCATTTCCTGGGTGAGCTGATCCTTCACAGCTTGCTGTCATCCTTTGCTGTGGCTCTGGCTGGGTTGTGCACATAGATCCTTTGGGAGTTGCTGCCATGTCCTGCTCTGTGCATGTTGCTTTATGAGGCCCAGGAGATGCCTGAGAACCAAGGCAGGTCCCCAGACCAGCCATTCACAAGCACTGAGTAACATCTGTAAGATGTTTCCCTCAGGGTGGGCCATCACTGGTGACCCAGGATGATCCTTGGCATTGCCTCTGCCTTGTGCTGATTGTTTCCATGTCTCTTTTCGTAGGAGCTGAGAGATCTGGCATCCAAACACCCAAACCTGGTTCTTGTGAAGCTGGGTAGGTGCCCTCAGCCTCTGAGCTGGTAAATTTGAGACTGCCATCCATGCTTGCTCCATTTCTCCTTGCCTACCTTCAGGCTATACATGGTGATTCAGTTCTTCAGAGCTTCTTCAAGTCCTGCTGCCAAAACCCCAGACCTCTCTCTCCCTCAGTACCCCATCCCCTGGAGCCTTCTTGCTCCATGGCCACAGGACCAGGATGTTCTTGAGACCCATCCTGGGCAGCCTCTGGTTCTCCCAGCCAAGTGGCCACATCCTTGCTCTGCCATGCAGCTGACCTGTGTTGATCCCAAGTCCAAGGCGAGACCAGGAGGGCTCTGGGAGGAAGGCAGCTCTTGTGGAAACGCTGTGTGATCAGC
Organism: Hafferia zeledoni; assembly: GCA_035583235.1. Taxonomy (NCBI): domain Eukaryota; kingdom Metazoa; phylum Chordata; class Aves; order Passeriformes; family Thamnophilidae; genus Hafferia; species Hafferia zeledoni. The sequence goes on along the minus strand of JAWWEV010000022.1, from coordinate 13,897,566 downwards.
CCAGAGCCTGGGCAGGAGCTGTAGGACTTGGTAGACCTATCCCACAGCAGGTCCCAGCACAGGAGGCATCCTGTCCCTCCTGGGACTGCGCTGGGTTCTGTAGAAGTTGCTCAGGCATGGGCTTTGGAGGTGGTGGCAGCATAGGAATCGCAGCAGCCCTTTGCCCCACGGTGGGCTTAGCCCGGTGGGCTGCCCCGGGTCAGGACAGCTGCTGGCGGTGGGGCGCGGCACGTTTCGGATCAGTTGGGTTGTGTGGATGCCGGCGTGCTCAGAGCTGGTTTCACAGCTCCATCTGCTGCTGACGGATGGAACGGCCGCGCTGGTCGGGATGTGCGGCTGTGCCGCAGCATCTGCACCTCCCTCTTCCCCCCGGCACCCCAATGGCTCTCGGACCCCGTTCTCTCCCACTGCAGATATCTCAAATCCCTCTGCTGTCACCGACGCGGCGAAGATCGTGGAGGGGAAGCTGAATGGCCTGGGCCTGAACCTGCTGATAAACAATGCTGGCATCTTCACCCCCACGGCGTCACTGGACACGGTTGATGCTGAGGACATGATCAGGACGTACAAGACCAATGCAGTGGGGCCAATGCTGATGGCTCAGGTACGGGTGAAGCTCTAGAGATGGAGTTCACTGTGAAATTTGGCCCAACTTGAGGGCATCCCAGGCTGTCCATGGTCACAACAGGGATCTTGGAGGGCTTTGCCAAGTTTCCTGGGGCTGCAGGAGGGAGGGGGCGGTGCTAGGGTTGCTCTCCCAGCTCAAGCCTCTGTAGCCTCTCTATGTTGTGCTGGATTAACTGGGAACAGGCAGAGCCACTGCAGCAAAATATCCAGGCTCTCCTGGATTCCCACTATTCTTCCTCATCCTCTGTGGGTTGTGGTCACCATAAGTGGGGCTGGCTTGAGGCACAGGTGTCCCACAAGTTTGCTTGTCCCCAGGCATTCCTGCCTCTGCTGAAGAAGGCTGCCCAGGACAGCAAAGAAAAGGGCTTGAGTTGCAGCAAGGCAGCCATTATCAACATCTCCAGTGTTATGGGGTCCATCAAGAAAACACCTGATTCTTTCTTCAAGCCTGTCATCTCTTACCGCTGCAGCAAGGTAAGGAGATTGGCAACCTGTGCGTGTTCCTGAGTTTGGTGGGAGACAGAGCTGCCCCTTGCCAAGCCTGCTGTCAGGGAAGCACCTGAGATTGCGAGATGAAGGGACTGATCCGTGCTTAGCATTGCCAAAGCTCCTATGGCATCTCCGTGCTCACCCAGGGGAGACACACAATGTCTCTTGAAGACCTGGCATTGTTTATTCTCCCTCACCAAGAGGTAGCAATGGGAAGGGAACCTGGTTCATGGAGCTTTTGTCTGCCCATGGCTGATGCTTCTTTCCTCCCCCAGGCTGCCCTCAACATGCTCACCATGTGCCAGGCTCTGACCTATGGGGAAGCCGGGATCCTCTGCGTGGCACTGCACCCTGGATGGGTGAAAACAGACATGGGCAGCCAGGAGGTGGGTTCCAGCAGAGCAGGTTGAGGGGGGAACCCATGTGTGGGACCAAAGACTACAAACCTTCACAGGAGGTGGCTCAGGTGGCTGAGATGGCTCTTGGGAGAAGGGATCCTTGTGAAAATGAGCTGTCTCTTGGTCTCCAAGTTGCCTGCATGTCTGTTGGGCCACTGCAGAACATGTGGATGCTGTTTGGGAAATGGCATCAACACATATGCAGGGTGAGCAGGATGCCTCTTCAGGAGGAAAAGGGGCTTTGGGCAGCCTAGAGATGTGCAGAGAAACTGAATCTGGGAGAGCGGGGAGGAGAGGAACAGCACCATTCCATCCTGTGCCCCCTTCCTCAAGGAGCTGCAGGTCCACAAGGCCTCCACTTATCCTGCAGGATCCATGTTTTGCAGTGGGGGTGGTCTCTGCAGCACTAGAGTTTTGAGGAGCCTGTTTGCAGCAGAAATCTCCTCTGTGTCCTTTTTGATTAAACCTGTGGCTGGCTTTCCAGCCCAAACCACCTCCATCCAAGCTGGCAGTGAGCATGCAGATACCCAACCATCTTCCCATGTAGCGGACTTGTCCCAGCTCTCTGTGGTTCTCTGCTCACTCTGGGTGGCAGGAGCCTTGCTGCCAATGTGCCTGAGCCGAGGGGGTGCTGGTGGATGGCCTGCAATGACGGTGCTGTCTCATTGTGCCCATTGCAGGCTGACCTGACAGTGGACACAAGTGTGCGGGGGCTGCTGTCTGTACTGCCAATCCTTTCCGAGAAACACAGCGGGACTTTGCTCAACTGGGAAGGTAAAGCTATCCCCTGGTGATGGCTCTCTGTCCCTGGGAGTGCCAGGGGGCTCACTGGGTGCACTGGAGCACTGGGATCTTCAGCCTTCTGTGATCTGCAAGGGATCTACTTGGGACTCCAGTGGGTGTACAGAGTGTGAGCCCTGCCTTCACCTTGGTAATAAATAAAGTTAAACCTGTGCCTTTTCCCAGTTGCAGTGTCCCCACTGAGACTGTCTCTGCTCTGGAGCTGGCCTCTGTGAAAAATAGCCTAACATTAATGGTTGGACTTCATGATCTTGGAGCTGTTTTTCCATCCTAAATGATTCTGTGATCCTGGCAGTCTGCCTGCCTTGTCTTCAGCTGCTCTGAGCTGAAGGGCAGTCCCAGGTGACATGTAACCTACCCAAATCTCCACTGTCCTCCCTGGCTGCAGTGTGTGCCCAGCTCTGCCTGGCCTTTGCCAATACTTCCCCCAAAGCATGGTGTCTTTGCCATAGATTTCTTGGGGCAATTTTGTGTTGAACAGGGAGACACTGGCCTCGGCTTCATCCTCAGGGGACCTCTGAACCACCTGGGATCTTCCACCTGATCCAGCCACCTGATTTCCCATGCAAATGCTCACTCATTTTTGCTCTTTTCTTTCCTAGCTCACATCTGTGGCCAGAGGAGTCAGTGTTCACCTGGGCACCTCCCTATCAGCATTGTGACAGGAGCAGGAGGAGGGAGGGAATCCCTTGGGAGGAATGGCGGAGGGACAGGAGCGTGGGTGAGGGGCCTGATCCTGCCCCTGTAAAGGCTGTGCCCAGTGCTGCCTCAGAGACATGGCCAAGCCTCCCCCGTGTGCCATCCCTGCCCCTTGGCAGAGGTTCTCCTGCCCCAGTTACTCCACACAAGCCGGCTAGAGCCCAGCCTACCTTTCTCCATGTTTCTCCCTTCTATCCTGTACCACATGCTGCATTCTTGGAGTTGAGCTGTGCCAGAGACCCCACCATGGTTTGCTGGCAGCTTATAGTTGTTGTCCCCACCATGATCATTGCCAGCCCCATGAGACAGATATAACTGCTCCCTTGGGAACATGGGGAGAAACAGGATTGCTGAAAACTGGGACAAGCTCCATCAGTTTGGCTGAGGGTCTGCAGTGTGGGTGACACAGGATGGTTGCCCATCTGCTATGGCAGTGGGGTTTTGGCTGAGCTCCTGGGGCTGGTAAATCTGTAAGCATATCTCTCCAGCCCCCTGGGAATGGGGACATCACCTGAGATGTGGTCAGGTCACCCAAGACAGCACTGTATGTTGAAGGAGGTTCAAGGAGGAATGGGAAGGTCTGCAGGTGGAGTCTGCTCTGGCAGTACCAGATGCCCATCTGCTGGGGATGAGAACAAACCTCCTGGCACTGCTGGATGTTGAAGCACCAGGAGCATCAGCCTGTAGGAAGCTCAGTGCAGTCGTCTTCCCTTTGGGTGCTGGGACAGCAGACTAACTCCTGTGCAGAGCCAAGAAGTTGCAGGTCAGTCGATCCCATTTTTCAAGCCAGCAGGAGACTGGGGCAGGATGACCCAGCCTGGATCTCTCTCTGCAACTGGGAATGACCCTTGGTGAATGCTCTGCCTTCACAAGGGAGGCCTACTGCTCCCAGGAGCCCATCCTTCTACCCTCTGAGACATGGCTCATCCCAGGGAGCACATGCTTGAGCAGAGCTGCCAAGGACCATGCTAGCCATGGTAACTTGGAGGCCAATGACCCCTAAGCACTTTAGTGTGCTCCAGGGCATGTGTTCATCAAGAAGCCACAGTGAGAGGCCAGGCAGGCAGGTCTTCCTTCTCAAATGCTTGCCAAGTGGTGCCGGCTTTTCCTTCGCACGAGTTCTGTGTGTTTGTGCTCGTGATTATCTCCGTTTCCTCCTCTGTGGGATGTTTCCTGCCCCTCTCCCTCCCTTTTGCTGGCTTTGCCCTTTTTATCAGGCTTATTTCCTGGATCTGGACAGCGTCAGACCTCAGTGTTCCCCCTGCCCACTGTAATGGCAACATGCAGCCCTGTGTCCTTTCACTGGGTGAAGCACAGTGCCCCAGGAGACACTTAAAATGCTGCCTCCACCAGCTAGCCATTCCTTGGGAGCACAGGCAAGCTTGGACAGAGTAAGGGTGATTTAGGATCCATCTGCTTTTGGCACAGTGCCAAGTGGACCAGCGTGTCGTTGCAGGGAACTGTTGGGCCCAGCAGTAGGGAAAGCTGAACAACCCCTTGAGGACCCTTCCTGGGGCTGCACAAGGGCATGGGAACATGTCTGGGGACTTCCAAAGCCCATGGGTGGGAAGGTTGTCACACAGAGCAGCTCAGACAGCCCCTCTGGAGCTGAAGTAGCATCTGGGGGCAAATACTTCTCTGCTATGGGGAGCCCAGCAGCTTTCCAGACTCCTGGGATTCACCTCAGTGGTGGGAAAGGCCCCTAATTCCCAGGGTCTTCCACCAGCTGCCTTCTTCCAGACCAGTATCCTCTGGCAAAGACTTACTGCACCAGGAATTGGAGTCAGGCAGGTCCATGATTTGGGATAGGAGCAGTGAGGACATGGAGAGTCCTGATCTGACTTGCCAGGATCAGGGCAAGACCCATTTTGAGATGGCAGCAAGCAGAGCCCCCATGAAAGGCAAAGCCTGCTACAGGAGGAGAGGGTCAAAAAAAGGAAACAGAGAACGGAAAAGGGCTGCTCCTGTGACAGCGATGCAGCTGTGGAGGTGGAGCAGCAGAACAAGAGGCAGGTCACAAACAGCCAGCACACAAGGAAGTGCTGGGACACCGCCCAGCGTGGACAGGCACAGCAGCTCCAGGTGCAGCAGATCTTCACTGGGCAGGGAAGGACCAGGAGCAGAGGCAACCAGAACCACAGGAACCCGGAGATCCCCTTGGCAGCAGCCGTCTTCCAGCCAAAACTTCCTTCTGCCAAGGTGTGGGCACTGTCTGTGGCATGGGGGGATGGGGCAGCAGGATGGTCACGGTGGGGACATCTCTGTGCTGGGTGGCACTGCGGTCCTGGGGCTCAGACCCAGGGGTGACCATTCCCAGAGCCACCAGCAGTGGAGAACACTGATGCTAAGAAGGCTGGATTGTCTGGGAATGCAGTTGCTGGGGTCCAGGGCTGCCATCAAAGTACAGGGACCCAGCTTAGGTCCATGAGAAATGGGACTCTGGAGGAAGAACCTCCTAGTCCCTGCAACATCAGGGCTGCTGAGGAAGCCAAGTGGGACTAGCAGATAATGTGCTGAGGCTTCCTCTGGCATGGCCATGGCTGTGCCACTGGGATTGCTCCATTGCTATCGGTCCCTGCAGAACCTGGTGCATCCCTTCTTCCTCCCTGTGTTATTGTTAGCTGGGAGGAAGCAGCTACCCAAGTCCCACCTCAAGCCTTTAACCCACTGCTGCCTGGCCTGTTGCTCTCCACTCCCACCAACCAGAGCCAGGAAGGCTCCACATCTGCCTTGAAAGGATGGTTTGAACTGGGAGCTTTCTCCAGGCTTTGCTTTTCAGCAGGACCCCCTGGCTCATCTTCCCCAAAATATGTTGTCTCCCACAACCCCTCTTGAAAAGGGTGGACTCTGGCATTGTCACCTCTAAGATCCTGAAAACTTTCAATGCCAATGATTCCCTCCTTCCTCTCTCTTGCCCCTTTTAGTTGGTGGGATCCTGCTTTGTGTTTCCTCTGGAAGCCCCCCTGCTCTGCTCTGGGGGGCACCATGGAGGTGGCAGCTTTACCAGCTTCATACAGACTTAACCCAAGCATCTGATAAACAGTGTGGCAGAAATCCAGCTTGGGGAAGAGAACTGCAGCACTTCACCAGCATCATTTGATGGGCTGGGGTTTAACTGAAGCCTGAGATCGCCAGAGGTGCTACTTGCCACTCCTTGGGGAAGTAGAAATCAGATAGACATCTCAGCAGCCTTCTCCAGATTGTCATCTGATGCAACTGAACTCTGCCAAATTGCCCCCTGCTTCTCTCCAGGCACAGAGGGGACTTCAGTGTCCCATCGGCACAGACTGAACTGTGCCCTCCCTGGTGATGACCACCAAGTGACACGTTTCCTGAGCATCAGTGTTCATACAGGAGCAGAGGTAGGTCCCTGAATCACTGCATCTGTCCAGTTAGAAGGGTCATCTGGCTGGTCACCCAGCTACTGAGCCTGATGGGCTCATACGGAGACGCTCCATGTCCCCTGCAAATACACCACAGATATTGATGTGGCCATCACATGTCCCAGTGCCCCACATGCACCCCCAGAATAAACCAGAGGTTTGTCTGGTCCATGTCCTGGGGCCCTGGCACAGCCACACATATGGATCTTCAAAAAAACCCCATTTGGGAGCAAAGGAGGGTGCATCCATGGGTCACAATGAAATGCTCTCCCTTCCTTCCACAGCTGAGCTCTGCCCACACCTTTGCCCCCAGCAGTGCCCAGAGTGATCCTTTGGCCATAGCACCCAGTCCTGCTCTGCAGGGTCTTGCTGGGGGTTTGGAGCAGGTCAGCCTCTCCCTGCCCATCCCATGGCACCAGCTGGGCCTGAATTTCCAGCTCTTGCAGGACAAGTTTCTGGGTGGCTGCACCTGAAGCTGGCACTGTGCCGAGATGCCAGTGTGCCTGTTCGGTGCCATGTACGGGGGACTGCGGAAAGGGCAATGGTGTTAAGCTGCCCAGGGCATGCCACAGGCTAAGGGCAGACTTCCTGCTGCTGTCTGCAGGACAGGAATCACTAGAGGGGTCATCCCCTCAATCCCCAGCATGTCAGCACACAAAGGCATCTGATCAAATGCGATGAGTGGCACAGGGATTTTGGGATGTCCCTGGAGACCAGCAGGTACCTATCCCATCCACTCTAGCCACATGGTTTGTGTCCCAGCCTTTGTCAGGGATGCAGAATGCTATGTCTGGGATGCCCAGTCCAGACCCAGCCTTGTGCCCCTGGAGCATCTTTCCCCCCTTATTGTCTCAAGGGAATGGAGTTAGACCCTGTGATAGCAAGAACACAGATCCAAGCTCATTTCAATGAGCTCTCTCCCTCATGTCCCTCTCCTCGGAGCCAGGGAAGTGACGCTGGGGAGGAACTTGGCTCCTCTTGTTTGTTATTACAGGATAAAGTTACCCTTTAAAGCAGAGCCAGTGCTGTCAGGGCTGCATACCATGCGGGAACATCGCTCCTTCCCAGCGGCTCGGCTCAGGACACTTCTGGTTATTGTACTCGCACAGAGCCAGCCCAGCCCCAGGCACAGCGAGGGGGATGCAGGTGGGGGGATCTGAAGAGGAGCCTCCAGGCTGTTTTCACACCCTGGGAGAGTTGGAAGCAAAGGGAAAAAGCCTCTCTCTGGAGTGAGACTGCTCTTCTGACTTGGATATGTGGGAAAGAGGAGCAGAAAGCAAAGGCTGGGAGCAATGGAAGGGCAGGGGTGTGCTGGGGGTGTGTGTTGTCTCCTGGGATGCTGCCCTCACTGCAGCTCAGCTGGGTACCCTCTGGTGAGGACAGACTGCTGGTTCCAACTGGGGAAACTGCTGTGCACAGGCTAGGCAGTGGTGTGCACCCATCTTCACCCCAACCCATGAGTCCAGCTTGGCATCTCCAGGCCATGCACAGACAGGGAGAGGGCTGGCTTCTCCTTCAAGCTCCAGCCTGTCCCTGGAAGTCCAAAATCCAGGGGTCCTGCCTATCCTGTGTTACCCCAGGAGACACCCCAGCACCCCAAGGTTTTGCAGACAAGGGGGTTTCTCAGCAGCACCCTGGCCATCCCACCCACGCTGGACCCTCAGGCGGGAGCTGGGGGCTTGCTAAGGGCTTGACCCCCCCCTCACTGAGCCATGACGTGCCTATGGGGTGGAGGGGAAGGAAGCTGACCCGGTGGAGCTGAGCCACGGAGAGCTTCCTGGCAGTGATCTGCAGCCTCCAGCACCTTCCGTGCTGCTGCAGATGGCTCAGAGTGGGACAGAAAGCAGGCAGGGGGCTGTGCAAGCCCCTTCCAGTCATTCCCCAGTTTGGCATCCACCCGCTTTGTGCCGTTCAGGAGGCAAACGCCAGCTGGGGCCCTGACACTGCCACCTCAGCAGGGTGTCGAGGGAAGCCTGACTCATCCCCAGCAGGAGAATGTGAGACTTGCACATGTAAACAGAGCTGGCCCCAGCGCAGCAGGACATGTGACAGAGATACAGGAAAGACTGACTGGAGCCGCAGCTCGGGGCTGGTGGCATCCACACATGTGCTAGAGGCGCGACAGAGAGCCAGAATGGGTCCTGCTCAGGGGAGCATAACTTGGGTGGGGAGAATATGGCAGGATCCTTGCTATCAGCATATCCCCTCCACCTCTACTATCCCTGCCCCACCGGGGGCTTTTAGCAGCTGGCTTTATCTCTGGTCTGCCTGTTTGGTTGCATCTGCTTTCCTCCAGGGACACCCTTCCCACTGGAGTCAGGACAGGCAGATGAGGTGCAGGATGACCAGGGCTGTGGTGGAAAAAACACATGGATGTGGCATTTGGATGATCTCAGAGGTCTTTTCCAACCCTAATGAATCCATAATTCTATGAGAGCAAAGCTCCTGAGATGCCACCCCATGGTGCCAACTTCAGGAGCAGAGTGAGGCTTGTGGTGTCAGGAGGTCTCCCAGCATATTCTCTTCCACAGGGATAGAGAGAGTGTGGTGCCACTCTTGGAGCATGAAGGCTCCCTGGGTGTCTGTTCCCACTCTGGGAATAGGGATCACTTGGAAACTTCCCAGTTATTCAACACACTCTCCAGCACGTGATTTCCCCTTGGGTTCATACATGCTGTGCTGTGGGCTCTGGGCTGGGAGAGGTGCAGGCCAGCAGGGAGAGGAGATATTACAGCACTTCCTATGCTTGCTTACCCTGCACAGCCAGTTTCATTTCCTTAATCCCCATCCCAACATTTTCTTTGTTGTTTTCTTTGGAAGGAAGGGAGCTTTGCTGAAGGCTGGTGCACATTGCATGGAGCACTTTAACACTCTGGGAGATCAGCATGGTTGCCCACTGGCTGTTCCCAGATGGATTCACTCTCTGCTCTTGGGTACAGCAGGTGCTGCTCCACTCAGCAGTGGAGCAGACTGGGGTGTGTGTGGGTGTGCTGCACTGCTTAGGGAGGACTACATCTATATGCATTTGCATACAGCTCTGCTAAATTCACAGACTCAGCCCTGCCAAAGCAACTCATGCTCCAAATGGCCTTTTGCTCTTGCATCTCCTATGGCACCAACTTTGGAGCAACATCTTCCTACTGCAGCCAACTTGATGGGCTGAGCTTTGCTTCACCTGGTGCAATGTTGAATCCTCAGGCTGCTGATGCCTTAGCTGTGGTCCAGCTGGGCCATGGCCCAGCCATGCCAGCCTCCCTGCCACTGGCTACATGTGCTGTGCTGTGCTGGTTTCTGGGCTTGCCCATGACCTCAGCTTTTCTGCTCGGTGTTGGACAGTCCCAACAGACTGTAGGAATATTGTGATTCATGAATACTTTTGGAGTGATCCCTGTGGGTGTGTGCCTGAGAAGGTTCCTGCAGTGCTGAGGTGGGGTGGCTGCCTGGTTGCAGGGGGTGCAGTGGTCTCAAGGGATGTTCAGCCTCCAAGCTGAGCTGGGACAGGGATTGGAGATGCTGTCTGCCACCTTTCTGGGATGAAGGAGGAAGTTAGGAGAGGAGACAGCTGGCTGATGGCCAGAGAGTCTTGGTCAGTGACGTTCTGCTGCTCCCTGCCCTCCTTGGCCCATGCTGGCGCTGAAACTGATGCAGTCTCCATCTGGATGTCTTGGCTTTGCTGCAAAGCCCTGACTTGTTCCTGCTTGCTGGCCAGAGTCTGAGAGAGGTGGCCAGCACCCACTGCAAGCCAACGCAGAGTAGGTTTGTGGCCATTCCAGGGGTGTTCTGTCCTCCCTTCTCCAGGCCTCACAGACAGGCACAGTGCTGGGACAGGCAACTCTGCCCCATGGAAAGGGACAGGCTAGGTCAGGGTTATGCCTGCTGCCACTGTGAGCTGGCCCCAGGCATGTTTGGGAAGGTTTCCCAGCAGAGTTCAGAGGACCTGCTGGCACAGCCCTTCTGTGCTGCTGGCCAGTTCCTGAGCATGGCCAGGGCTCTGGTGAGTCAGCTGGAGTGGCAGCTCACATTGCTTATGCTGCATCAGTGCCACCCTGGCTCCCTTAGCTTTTTCCCAGGGTGTGTTCCCCAAAAAAGCACGTCCTTGTAGGATGAGAAGTCCAGTGCTGGGATGCTGGTTGCTCAGCTCCAAGGTGGTGGCAAGGATGGTGGCAGGCTCTATGGAGCCGAGGCAACTTGATTGCTCATGGGGATGATGTCTGGACTCTGAGTCTGCTCAGCACCCGTGGCTGTCCCGGTGCAAGGCTTGGAGCCCTGGCCTCTGTGTACTGCCTTGCTCCAGTGCTGAGCAGGAATGCTGAGCACGCAGGAGCTCCAGCCTGGAGCCAAGGGCTGGCCTCCAGCCCTCCAGAGAGAGGGGAGAGGAAGATGTGGCTCTAGGCCCAGCCTGCAGTGAGAAGAACAATTTGGGCAGAGACCCGCAGCATGGGGCTCTGCTGATGGCTCAGACCTTTCTCTGCACCACAGCAGGCAGATGCAGGCAGCTGGCATGGCTGGTTTCTGATGCTGACAGGGAGAGGGGAATGTGCTTAGAGTGGTCCTGGGTCACCAGAATCTGGAAAGGTGTAATCCTGTGCTGGGAGGAGCTGGGCGATGCCAGATGGTTCTCAGACAGGGTGCCCTTGTGCTCAGGGACTCCTGCTGCACCAACACCATGCTTCCTAGTGCTGGTAGGGACTGCAGGAAGCCTCCTTCAGTGACAGGAGTCCAGGAGTATCCTTCCATATCCATGCTGTGAGGGTTAACAAAGGGGTATCCTTATCCATACTGGAAGGGTTAACTTAGGAGTATCCATCCATATCCATGCTGGCAAGATTAACCTAGGATTATCCATATCCATAATGAAAGGGTTAAACCAAGATTAACTGCATCCATGCTGGGAAGGTTAACTCAGGAGCATCCATCCATATCCATGCCAGCAAGATTAACCCAGGAGTATCCATATCCATAATGAAAGGGTTAAACCAAGATTAACTGCATCCCTGCTGGGAAAGTTAACCCAGGAGTATTCAAATCCATGCTGGGAGGGTTAACCCCTGCCTGCCAGCAGGCAGCATACCTCCAAAAAGCCAGGAGGGAGTTTTGGGGGACAGGCAGGTCAGAGGTGCTGCAGGAACTCATGCAAGAGCCTGTCCTTGCTTTTGTTTGCCAAGCTGGTGTGTGCTGAGCAAGCTCCCAGAACAGCCGGTGCGTTGCGCCAGCCTGGCCTTGGCACAGAGAGTGCTTGGCTCCACGACCCAGCCTGGCAGGGCAGGCAGGCGTGTGGCCAACAGGAGGGTGCTGCAGGCAGCCCTGTCAGCCCCAGCCTGGCCAGGTCCCCTCTTCTGATGTCTGCAGAGATACAGCTGCTCCCCATCCCAGCAGCAGCCAGGAATGGGGTTTTTCCTTGGGATGGTGGTGCGAAATGTCGTGGTGTGGGTCAGTCTACCTCCAGGCACCCCAAGTTTTTACTGAGAAAGTGGTCAAACCCTGGAACAGGCTTCCTGGAGAGGATGCCCCAGGCCTGTCAGTGCTTGTCAGGGACATTTGGACAGTGCCCTTAACAACATGCTTTGACTTTTAGTCAGACCTGAAAGGCTCAGGCAGTTGGCCTAGATGATCCTTGCAGGTCACTTTCAAGTGAAAGTATTATCCCTCCCCTCCCCTCCCCTCCCCTCCCCTCCTCCCCTCCCCTCCC
>JAWWEV010000022.1:13852720-13885114 GCA_035583235.1 Hafferia zeledoni | reverse complement strand
TCCTCTCCTCTCCTCTCCTCTCCTCTCCTCTCCTCCCATTATCCTATCCTAAATGATCAGTACCTGGAGATCTACCTTGCTGTGAGGGAGTACATAGGACCAGCTCTATGGTCTTCAGTAGGGGTGAGGGAGCCCAGGTAAGCACTGGTGAATAAGGGCATGGAGTGACAGGACAAGAAGGAATGGCTTCAAACTGACAGAGGGTGGAGTTAGATTGGGTATTTGGAAGAAATTATTCCCTGTGAGGCTGGTGAGGCATTGGCATAGATTGCCCAGAGAAGATGTGGCTGCCCCACCTCTGGAAGTGTTCAAGGCCAGGCTGGATGGGGCTTTGAGTAACCCGGTCTAGGGGAAGGGTTCCCTGCTCATGGCAGGGGAGTTGGAATAGGTTGATCTTTAAGGTCCCTTCCAACCCAAACCATTCTGTGACTGATCAACCACCTGGCTTGGTGGATCCACCCTCACTGGCTCTCCTTGTCAGCCCTTTGGTTTGGCTTTTCCCTGGTGGCCTCAGGACTTGCTGTCCTCTCTCCCATCTTTGCATCATTTCTCCTTCCCTGTAACCAGGCTAGCCCAGAGGACTGGGCTGGGAGCTGGGACGCCCTGGTTCTCACTGAGCAACCTTGGCACCTCCTCAGTGTGGCCCCAGGAGAGTGACAGTGGTACAATGATTTCCTTGTCACTGATACTGCCCTACTCTGCTGAGCTCCAAGACCTGGCGATGGTCTAATTAGTGTTTCTGCCTCACAGGGCTGGCGGGAGCACTGCTCTGTCTCATCCCTGCATGGAGGATGTCTCACCGGGGCTGCAGAGGCATCAGTCCCATTTAAAACTGGGTCAACTCAACAGGATCTAGGACAGGTAGGAGAAAGATGGGCTTGGGAGAGCTTGGGAGAAAGGAGGGGAGCAGGGTTTATTCCCCCAGTAGGCATGCTGGGGGAGTGTGACTTCCTCTTCCCTCCACCTTCAGAGGTGCTCAGAGGCGTTAGAGTTTAGGACCTGGATTGGTAGTTGTGGAAGGAGCAGCGTGTGACTGTGGCATCCCTCAGATGACAACCTTCATTTGCACTGGGGTCACTGGTCCCCCAGCCAGGGACCCTGGGAGTGCTCCTCTGCTCCTTCCCCATGGAGGTTGGAGACTGGTGGGATGAGAAATGGAGGTCAATGCCGATACTCTGCTGTCCCAGGGTGGACTTGCTGCCTGGTGGAGATCGAAGCACGGCTCAGTCAGGCTCAGAAGGTGTGGGAAGGTGCTGGTTACCAGAGAGCTGGGACCAATGATATTTGGCTGTTCCCTTTGCCACCGACTGACTGCACAGCCTTGGTCATACTACTCCACTGCCGGGCCGTGCAGCATGTTCGGGGTGTGTCAGGGAGCGCTGAAGCCTGGGAGGCTGTGGTGGCCTTCATGGCAGGAGAGAGGGGGGGTGGGAGGAAATGGGGGCTCCAGCCATTGCTGCCCTGACAGGGGGACATTGTGGGCACTTGGTGTGCACAGGAGGGCAAAGAGTCCGGGGCCAAGCGAGCTGGGCTGATCCCACACCCCTTTCCCTGGGAGAGGTGGGATCCTGCTCGGCTCTCGGTGGGGCTGGTGGACCCTCGGGGGGTGCTGGTGGGCCGGCAGGGCCGGGACCCCGCAGGGCAGTGGTGGCAATGGCGGTGCTGGTGGTGGTGGTGGCAGTGGTGGCGGTGGCAGTGGTGGCGGTGGCAGTGGTGGCGGTGGCAGTGGTGGTGGTGGACTGCGGTCTCCGGTCTCCTCGGGGAGGGAGGCGCTCCCGGCCATGCAGCCGCCAATGGCGCTGGCTGGGCCGTGGTTTCCTGCCGAAATCACATGGCTCCCGCGTTTCCATGGAGAGAGCCGGGGTGGGCGCTGCCAAGAGCCTGCACGAACTCCCCGCTTGCTCCCGTCCATGGGAGTGGAACAAAGGGGATGCACCGAGCCAGGCCCGTTCTCGCCCCGTGCCTCGTCCCCCTCCTCTCCTGGGACATGTGAGTGCCACCCGCAGCTCCGCACCCCGCGGTCACGGAAGGGTCGGGGGGAGCGGGGTTGGTGGCTTTAGCAGGGATACACCCTTGGGGGGGCCACGTCGCCGCAGACACCGCCCGCGCCGCCTCCGCCGCCCGCGCCGGTGGGCGCCCCACGCCGCGCGGGGCTGTCCGGGCACGGCGGGACCGGGCACGGGGACACGGGAACACGGACACGGGGCTCCGCTTCTCCGCCCCACTGCGGGTTGGGGGGCAGCTCCACACCTCGCGGCACGGCCGGGACTGTGGCCGTGGCCGCAGAAGGAGCCCCCTGACAGTGGGATATCGGGTCGAGCACTCCCCAGTGTCACCCGGTATCCCCCAAACCCGGTCCGGGATGTATGAGCTCCTCCAGCCAGTCTTTCGCTCCCGGGTTTGGGATGACGCGGGTGGGATGAGCCGTGTCCTGCCCCGAATCCCTTGGGACTTCTAGCAGGAGTATGGGCAGGGGTACGGCGGGCGGAGGGCGAGCTGCCCGTGCCCATATAGGGCCGTGCCCGAGCGTCTGCGGGACGCCAGAGCCACGGATCCCGTGGGAGAGGCTGCACCCATCTCCCCCCATCCCACCCCTGCGCCCAGGCGGGACCCGGGGGGGCTCCCGAGGGACCTGGGTGCACCATGTCAGCTGGGTGCTGCCTCCTCCTCCAGGGTGACGGAGGGAGGAATGCTCGGAGGAATTAATGAGACAGATCTCGCTTTGTTGCTGGCCCGATCCTCCTGTCTCCCAGCCCTTCCCAGGCTGCCAAGAAGTGCTTGGGAAGGCCTCGCACCATTAACCCGTTCCCTGCTGCACCTCTGGCCATCCCAGGGCGTGCAAACAGCCTTAGCGGGTTTTACCCTTGCCATGTTCCCGGAGGAGACTCCTGAGGGAAGTCCTGGCCGTCCTGTAAACCCCATATTGGCCAGGGACCTGTGTCCTGGCTGGTGGCCTCACTACGTCCCCTGGGCAGGGCTGGGACATGAGTCTGTGACGCCGCACAAAATCCGGCAGTGCAGGGCTTGTCACCCATTTGTCACCAGCAGCGTTGCCTGCTCTCAGCTTGTTGGGGTCACCGATTCTTTGGTCCCCTGGGTGGAGAGGAGCCGTGGTGGCATGGTGGTGTCCCTGGCATGGTGGTGGCTGAGCCGCCATGGAGGTCATGGCATGATGGGTTTGAGCATGGGAACAGAGGCAGTGATGGGCAATAGCAGTAATGGGAGGTGTCAGGGTGGGCAGCTGAGACATGTTGGGGTGCACCCAGGGGGGAACTGTTGATCTGCAGGAAAAACAGTGGTGGGGACAGGAGTATCTCTTCTCAAGCCTTGCCTGAGGCTCCTGGCCAGAGCTTCTGCTTTGCCCAGGAATCCACAGCCTGAGCTGAGTGGGGTGCCTGGGGTGAGCATTGTCTGCTGGACGAGAGGAGCTGGATGGGTGTAGGGGTGCCCCCCAGAGATGTCATCAGTCTGGGCTCTAGCTTGTGCCCATAGCTGAGGCTCAGCGAGTGCACTGGAGCTCCTGCCATGGCACCGACCTAAAGGACAGGACCCTGGGAGATCCATGGCGGGCGGGGAGCTGGCATTTGGGATTCCCAGGGCACAGTGAAGGCAGCCCAAGCCCTGGCTTTGCGTGGGCTGAGGCCAGTGCTGGGCTGGGACGAGCTCCCTGCCGCGTGCTTTGGGGTTATTTATAGGGCTGCCATTTATATCGCTTCTATTTCTGCTGCCGTGTGGGGACCGTGTGAGGAAACAAGGGGGGAGGGCTCGAGTCTGCCACTGCCCCAGTGCCCGGATGTGGGGTGCTCAGCCCCTCCAGCAGAATCCCTTGCTGGCAGCATTGGTGCCAGCCTGCCTGTGGGTAGAGCCTGCCTTGGCACAAGGGATGGTCCTTTTCCAGTCCTCAGGGCATCTACCCCGTGGAAAAAGCTCTGTGTTGGGCTCCCAGCATTTTTTGGAGCTGACTTTGCCAATTTTAGCAAAAGGTAAAGTCTGAGGGGTCAGCTGTAGCACTGTGGTGGGGGTGACCACCTCCAGCTGTAGGACCAGCTGTCCCAGCCCAGGACGAGTCACTCGATCACTCACTGTGGTTCTTCTTCAAGCCATGACGGTGTGTCTTCTTGCCAGAATTGTCACCTTCTGCCCCCTCCCAGGTCTCCCTCATGGCCAGGAACTCTTTGGCCCCTCACCAGACTGGTGCTGACATGCTGACGACATTCATCTCCCTGAATGTTTTTGGCCAGCCATGACTTCTGCCACCCACTGAGACTGGCCTATGCCCTTTCCTGTCACATTTCCAGCTGCGGTGACATTCCCAGTCACTCAAGGATGTCCATGGCTAGGGAGTACTTGTCCAGAACAGCCTGAAATTGTTTCTTCATGACTTTGGCCTTTGGTGCTGGTGTCACCAGAGCAGTGTGATCCTGGGTCTGGTTGCTTCTCCAGGTCTGGGTGGGCTCAGCCTTGGTGCTGGTGGTCCTAGGGCCAGCAGAGAAGAGCTGGGGAATTTCCCTAGGACTCAGTGCTAGCCAGACATGGGGTCTTTGGGAAGCTGATCCCATATCCCACGGCAGGCAGGGAAGTAGGAATGTCCTCCTGGAGTGTCTGGATTTTTTTTCTGACTGTAAACAGACTGGCTGTGGCTGTACATGTGTGTCCAAGCACAGCTGCCCAGGGAGCATTTTGTTTGCATGCTCAGCTGTTGTGGTTGGGGTGGGGATGCCCAGGGCAGCTCCCCAGACCTGGTAAGAGGAAGGCATAAAGTGACATCCCCAAAAAGGGTGCAGCTGGAGCTTTACACCCACATCCCTGCTGCTGCAGAGGAATGGAGGAAGCTGCCCTGGCTGGTTGAGCTGAGCCAGGGTGGTGGGTATCAAGGGAAGTCCCCTGAGCTGGGGGGTCACCAGTGCCCTGCATGGCCATGGGGATGTCCCTTTCTTTGCATCCCCTCCCTATGCACCGCCAGGCCAGGGCTGGGGATTCATTTAACTCAATTGCCACTCAGGCCCTGGCTCTGCTGGCACGACTTGTGCCCTTCATTTACCCTCCCTTGGCAAGGTGTCCCTGAACTGTCAAGCCCCGCTGAGGACCTTGCAGGTGCTCAGAAGGAATGGCTGATCCCACATACCCGCCTCTGGCGTCCTCTGCCACCTTTGGAGTGACTGACCCCACCTCCTGCCTGCTCCTGGTGGTCTCTCCATGGGTGATGCCCAGAATGGTGCCGATGCCAGGCAGCTCACCTGCTTGTCAGCTACCACAGGGATCCCCTGGCAATACAGGCAGGGCTATGGAGAGGCAAACAGCAAGCAGCACAGCCTGGCTGTGACCCCTCTGTGAAGGAAGCCTGGGTGTCCCCTCACTCTGCATGGCACTGGGGAACGCCTCTCCTGCAGCTCAGGCAGCTTTAGCATGGCTTTCTCATTAACCTTTAATGAGAACAAACAAGCTGGCATGGGCCGTGGCTGCGGGCGCACTGCCTGGCCGCGTGCCGGGCACTGGCTCCACACGGCTGCCAGCACGGCACAGGCTTTGCAGAGGGGTGGCCAGACCCAGGGCGGTGCCGGCAGTGATGCCATTCCCTGGGGAGAAGCAGTACGGCATGAAAAGCTGGGCGGAAACCCCCTGCCCATGACAGTGGCAGGATGGGACTGCGCCCATCAGTGGGAAGAGCCAGGGGGATGTGTCTTGTCCAGGCAAGGCAGGAGACATAGTCTGCATGCAAGTGCCTGAAGCTGAGGAGGAGATGGGCTTTGCAGCATGCTGGGCTGCTGGCTCCCTCCATGCCCATGGCACTGGCACAGAGGCTGCAGGCCGGTAGGCAGTGTGGGATAGTTTTTCCTTGGATCCTGCTCACAGCCAGCCCAGTCTCACCAGCTCTTCTCCCAGCTGCTTTCCCAGTGGAGCTGGTGCTGTGCCCTGGATTGTAGCACTTCAGGGTGCCCTGGATTGTAGCACTCTTTGGTGACACTCCTGCAAGTCCCAGCTCTCCAAGCCTGGCTGTGGCTGACTCCAGACCCACGTGTGCGTGCCCATGGTGGGGCTGCCAAGCCACCCTTCGAGGAAGCCCCAGATGCTTCTTGTCACCTGTGGGACCTGCAGGGAGGGGGCCAGCTCTGGGCTGGGGAAGCAGGCTCACAACAGGCTGACCCCTAGGGAAAGGGTTAACTGTCTGGGAGGACCCTATATCTTTGAGCACCCCCCAAGTGCTTTTCCTCCTGAACCTGGACTGACCTCGCTCTAAAATCAGCAGCAAACAGGAAAGGAGCCTGGGAGGAGGTGTTTCTTCCTGCCCCAGTGACGTGGTGATGGCAGCTGGTCCTAGCCTGTATGGAGCTGGCTGCTTCAGCCTCTGTCAGAGCTGAAGGAAGTGGGTGCCAGGCTTGGGTATCCCAGGACCAGGACCCCTGCAGGGAGCTACAGCCCTGGAGTGGGGTGACATCTGAGTCCCATGGTTGTTTAGGGCATCCCTGTGTCCTAAACAGGAAGTTGTGAGGCTGGGAGGTGCTTCTGCCATTGGCATGGAAGACAGGTGGGTCTGACACCCTGCTTCATGGGAGCTGGATCCCCGTGGGGAGAAAGACATCCTTGTTTCCCACATGAGAATGGCCCCCAGCATCGTTGGAGAGGCCTGCGAGAAAGCCCTAGCTGAAGGCAGCCTCTCCGAGGTTTTGGAGACTCAGAGGATAAAAAGTGGGAACTTTTGAGCAAGGAAACCCTTTTCCCACCCAGTGGCTCCTGGATGTTGCAGCGTGCCCACAGGCATGCCATAGGAATAGTGGAATGTGAGAAGCCTACAGCAAAGCCATGGTGATTTTATATGTCTATATATGTTTGCATATATTTATATATGTATATTTAAAACCAAGTAATGCAGAAGCAAGCGGCAGTGCTGAGTGTCAGCTGCCCACAGCTTTGTGCCTGCCCACAGTGGAGGCAGCAGGGATGAGGCAAGGAGCTGTGCATCCCCCTACCCCATCCTGGGGACCGGAGCAGCTCAGGGACAGTGGTGTGCTGGGCGGAGCCGTGTGTGCTCTCTGGCTCGTGGCCAGTCCTGGGTGATGAGGGAAGGGGGTTTCGAAGGGAAGAGACTCAGAGAGGGGCTGTGGGAGGAGCTGGCACTGCGGTGCCCTTTAGTGTGTTCCTGTCCCTTCCACCCGTGCCTCAGTTTCCCCCGGGAGGCATTGATGAGGGAAGGATGGGAACTGAGCTGTGATGTGCTCCAGGAATAGCCAGTGCTGGTGGGCCCCCTTCCCTCCAAGGGGGTCAGGCATCCTCCCATGTCCTCCCGTCCTCTGGTCCTCTGTCCTCCGTGTCCCCCTTGAGTCATGCCGGGGCGGTGCTGGGCAGTGATGTCAGCCCTCGGGCAGGGGAAGTGTGGGAGGAGACTCCTGCCCGGGGGGAGCCCTCCGGCCACGGCCCCCACACTCTGACAGACAGACAGACGGACGGCATGAGAGAGCAGCAGCCACTGTGGACGCTGACCCCAGCCCGAGGGGGATGTGCTGCCGCAGCACACCATGAATGGCAAGCCAAAAGGTACTGAGCACCAGCAGCACCAGGGCCTCCCAGCAAACGGCGTTAATTTGGGGACCCCCAGCTGTTTGAGGCTCCCGGGTGATGTAGCTGGGCTCCTGTGGGGCTTTTTGGAGTGAGGGGTTTCCTCAGGAGGAGAGCTCTTCCTGACAAGGGACACCAAGGACATAGACGCCGGCCACCTGCAAGGGACACAGTTGTCACTGTGGCTTGCAGCGACAGGGACAGGGTGTCCGTGCAGGATAGGACCTGCTGGCTTCCCAGCATTGCTGGTGCACACACTGTGATCCAGGCTCTGTGTCTCAAGGCAGGAGAGGGGCCACAGCTGCCTGCTGCTCCCGGGTGATGCACCGCTGATGCTGTGGCAGCCCCTGATGCCACAATGGTGTGGCTTTCCTCAGCAAACTGATTTTCTCCCCCTTGTGCCCCCATGTCTAATGAGGGCAAACAGAGCCTGGCTCTATGTCAGACATCTCTGGCATGGTGGCCCCAGCAGAACTGGGGAGAACAGAGGGTCTTGGGGCTGCTCTTGTACACTCAGACCAAGTTGTCTGGACAGGATTTGCGGGGGAAGCTACTGGTGCCCAACAGAGCACCCTGGAAAAGAGCAGATCATGGGTGAGGTGGCATGTGGGACGTCCACAAGGTTATGCCAATCTCAGAAGGATCCTTCTAGAGGATCTCGGCACCTCTGAGAGGGATCACAGCCCACTCAGGAGCAGGGTCTGGTGCCCCTGGCCAGGCTGTAGTCCTGTCTCACAGGGCATGAGGGTATGCAATGTCTGTGTGGATCTGGGTGGGTGCTTGGTCTGTGCCTGTTGTGGTTGGGGACCCACTTCACCAGGACCATGGTGGTCCTGGGCTGGTTCTCAGGAACTGTGTTTGTCTTGAGCACTGACAGGCCCTGGGGAACCCCCACCCCAATGGTGGCCACTTCCCTGGGTCATAAACCGGGGCTTGCATCCCCCTCTGGCTGGAAACAGGGAGTCCATGGGGTGGGTGGTGGCTGAACCCCCTCCAAGGAACTGGCTGTGAGTGTCTGCCTGTGCCGTGCCCTGCCCTTCCGTGGGGATACTCCGCAGGGTAAATAAGCACTTCCTCCAATTCTTCCCATTTGCAGCTCCTTCCCTTTCCTGCTGCCCTCCCACTTGGCCCAAGGAGCCAACAGCCTCCCCCGGCCACAGAAGCGGATATCACTGTCATGGCCCTGCTGCCACAAGGCCAAGAGCACCCAGCACCCATCCAACCCAAACAGCTGAGAGCACCCAGCACCCCTCCAACCAAACCACCATCCCCTGCTCCGGTGGGGGCTGTGGGCCTGTGACCTTAGGACTGGGAATTTCTCTCCCGGTTGAGTCACAGGAAGCTGGGATGCCATTCACTGACTCATCTGATTCCCCAAACCCCCCAGTCCACCGCCATGAGGGGGAGATGGGGGATGTCCTGTCTTCCTGGAGGAGAGGCAGAGCATGGAGGAGGTCAGGGAAGAGGCGGCTCCCAGGCTCCCTGTGACCAAGGCCTGATGGCGTCGGTCCCCGGATGCTCCCATCCTCTGTGGTGAGGAGGGATGAGGAGCGATGGGAGGGAAGAGCTGCTCCAGCCCACGCTGGGAGCCGGCCAAGGGCTGTCCCGGGGCCGGAAGGGGCCGGCGGGGGCCGGGGTACGTGCATGGGTTAGGGCAGTGAGGCCGCAGCTGTGCAAACACGGACACAGCGGCTGCTCCGAGGGAGCTGTGCCAGCAGGCTGAGTTCACAGGCTCCCGAGGTCATCCCTGCAGTGTGCCCAAGTTTCACCCAAGGGTCCTTGGGCAGGGAGTGGCAGGACCCCCCCACTTGCCTCAGACACCACAGGCAGGATGGTGTGTGAGGTGATCCTGTGGCCACCGTGGCCACCCCCGCACTGGGGGACACTGGTGTCCTGCTGTGTCCCGAGGGGTGGGTGCAGTGCCATCAGTGTGGGGACCACAGCCCAGCCCCTCCTGGGGAAGCCCCTTGGGTGCCAGTGGGCGCTTCTGCTGGTTGTGGGTGCCCTCCACGAGGTCAGGGGTGCTGGAGGGTGCTGGGTTGGTCATCCTGGGCATTGATGGCCTTCAGTGAGTAACATCCCTGGACATGCTGGTCAGAGCACCCCTAGGTCCTAGGGCTGCAGGGCTGGGGATTCACGGGGAGCCAGTTTGGGGCGTCTCCGACCAGGGCAGTGTTGATAAACCCGCCGGAGCGACCTGAGGCTGGTGTCTGAGTGTCGGAAACAGAAACCAGCTGGGACCAACCCAGCCGGTCGGACTGCCCCCTCCACTGCTCAGACATTCTTGCGATCCCAATCATCTCCAGAGCACCAGGCATCGAGAGAGGAGCTGGCAGCCGGGCTGGAGAGCCCCGGGGTGGGCTCCAGCACCCCATGCTGTGCCGCCTGTCCAGCTGTTTGCTGCCTTTTTGGCCTCTGCCCATGGGCAGTGCTGGTTGAAGACGGACAGACAGACAGATTCCCAGGACTGTGTTTCCTACACCAGGAGAGCTGGAGGCGGTCTGTGGCACAGAAAAGGTGAAAACCTTGGTTGGGAGGCAGGTTCGTTAGCACCAAAGCCCTAATTAAGGGCAGGGGGTGGTGGGGCTTGCTGGGGCTGAACCTTTGGGGCAGGACCTCTGTGTCTGCTTCTCAGGAAGAGAAGAGATGTGCGTGGGGCAGGGACACGTGTGTGGGTGCTCTGTTGGTGCCAGCCTTCTGTTAAGCCTGGTGCGGGGCTCACCATCCTGGGTGAGATGCAGTGGCCAGTGGTCCCTTCCAAGGGTGTCCTGGGCTCTGCTCCCTGCTGGGGGCTGCCTGTGCTGCTGGTACCAGGTACCTCTTATCTCGGTAATGTCAGGAATGCACTATGCTGGGTTTTTTCCTCCTCTGTGAGCCAAGCCCAAGCATGCCAGGAGCAGAGACCCCACATCCTGCTTGCCCTGCCTCATGCAGGCAGTGCTGCCCTTTGGCACCCAGCTGGCTGCCTGCTGGTGCCAGGCTCAGCAGGGGCATAGTGTCCCCTGCCTGGAAGGGGATTTGGGGTCCTAGCACAGGATCTGGGTTGCAGGGTGCCAAGCCTGAGGATTCAGGATGCCACAGTGTGTCATGGGTGTTTGGGGGAGACCTGGGTCCCAGGGCTGGAGTGCAGGGATGTGGTCCTGTCAGCAACTACTGCTCATGTCACTGCTCCCTGTGCCAGTGCAGGAGCCTTTGGTGTTTGGAGCATGACCCATCACAGCACAAGTGGCTGCTGGAGCCTCAGAGGTGCTTGGGCAAGTGGGTGGGGATTGCTCTGGCTCTGCTGAGGAGTTGTGCTGCAGCATCTGTCCCCTACAGCACCCTCAGCATCCTTCTGCCCTGTGATACTGTCAGCATCCTTCTCCCCTTTGAAACCTTAAGCATCCTTTCCCAGTGTGGGCTCCTGCCTGGGAAAACCTCTTTAGAGCGCCACCTGAGCTCCCAGATAGCAACATGGGCTAGAGAAGGATGGACTGGCAGGATCACCTGTCCTGCACATGGAGAGCCTCATCCTATGGCTGGTGGGTGCTGTCCTTATGGATGAGCCACTGTAGCACCTAGCTGGGAGAAAGCATGGGTGCCACAGGCCTGGTTCGCTCTGTGGGGAGCAGATTAAAGAGCCCTGCAGAGAGTAATCTGCCCAGGCCTGCAGGTCAGCCGGGCTGCTAGGGATTACAGCTCCTTCTAATGAGCTTAATTGGGACAGTGTTGTCCT
Organism: Hafferia zeledoni; assembly: GCA_035583235.1. Classification (NCBI taxonomy): domain Eukaryota; kingdom Metazoa; phylum Chordata; class Aves; order Passeriformes; family Thamnophilidae; genus Hafferia; species Hafferia zeledoni. The sequence goes on along the minus strand of JAWWEV010000022.1, from coordinate 13,873,845 downwards.
GGAAAATGGAGGGACGGGCACCCAGATAACACTGAAGCTGTGGGACCCACCGAGCGGCTCTGTGGTCCCGGGCTGGGACCTGAGTGCTGAGGGGGAACCAGATGGACCTGCTGCTTCCCAGCTCCCCTGGGATAGAGGTGAGCGGCAGTGGCTTGCTTTGACTCTGAACGGCTCTGGCTCACCCCCGGCACTGCAAATCCCTGGCCCCAGCCTGGCGTGCAGGGTGGCGAGGGGTGCAGCTCTGGGGGGATGCCCACTGGTGGGTGAGTGGGTGTGAGCCACATGGGACCAGGTCGAGCCAGGGTCCTGGGTTTGTTGTGTCAGGGGAAGGAGTGGGGATGGTGGCAGAAGCCCCAGCAGTGTCTGTGTCCCTGTGGTGTCCACTGGCTGTCGGCCATGCTGGAGGCAGGAGTGAGCCTCTTTGGATAAGGGGAGGTGACCCTGGCCTAGTTTGCCAAGCAGGGAAGTTGTGCATCCCTAGGGCCCTGCTGGGCCTTTCCTGGCAGGGTGTGTGACTGCTGGACACAGTGTGGGTTCATCCCCAGCAGCTCATGGCTACCCAGTCCACGGATCAGCTCGGGGTTGTCAGGGACAGGGACTGAGCTGCCATCAGCAGTGCAGCATTCCACATCCTGCTCCTCTGGGTCTGCTCTGTGGGCTAGGCTCTTCCCTGAGCCCATCTGGTGTTGCTGGGGGTTGCAGGGCCAGGAGTCCCAGACTCCCCTGTTCTTGCCTTGTGCTTTGAGCTGCCCTCCCTGAGCTCCAGCCATGGCTGCTGGGATGCTCCTGGCCTCAAGACTCAGATATGCTCAGTCCTGCTTGGTATCCACTGCCCTGACCACGGTGGGGACAGGCTGGTACTGGCACCAGTTTCAGGGCTCCTGGCACTGCCACTGCAGGGGTGCAGCAGCTATGGAGCTGGACACGTTCTGCCCACATGGAGTTTCCAGGGTCCAAGAGGGAATGGCTCAGCCTTTTCTTCCCCAACACAGAGCTCCTGGCAAAGCCAGGAACTTTCCAAAGTGCTTTGTTGTCCTTGGGTTTCCCTCCAGGTTGCTGGAGTAAGCGGAAGCGAGTGAGGAGACAGCAAAGGGCTGGGCAGCCTCAGTCCAGCTCCACGCCCTTCCTGCCCCTGAACCAGGGTGGCACGGGTGACAGTGGGATGTGGGACAAAGGAAGAGGTGCCCAGGCTGGGACGCAGCATAGGGTTTGCCATGGTCTTGTCTGGGAAGGACCATAGTAGGCACTGGGCTTCAGCTGCCTCCTGTGGCTCCCGTGGGGCCAAGCTCAGACACATCCACAGTGTGTCCCCCACTGAGTTCTCAGTGTCCAGAGCCCTGCTTCACCCAGGGCAGGGCACTGGCAGTATCCCTGGGGCAGAATGGGACCTGTGTCCTGGTGCTACCAGGACTGTTCTTGGACTGAGAGGCTGTGAAGGCTTGCAGTCCATGGGTTCCACTCTCAGTCCCTCAGTGGCACCCTTGCCTGTGTGTTGTGTCCCCACCCTACTGCTGGTGACCTTGCTGTTTCATTGTCCCCAGGGCGCCCCTCCAGGTCACACTCAACGATGTCACTGTCTGTGCGCCCGCAGCGCCGAGTCCTCGTCACCAAGATCAATAGGAGCCAGTCCTTTGCCGGAGTGAACTCATCGGCCGACCGGCCCTTCAGGTAGGAGACAGGAGCTCATGCTGCCTGCCATGGGGAGCAGCGACAGGGGCAGGCTTGGGCATTGTGTGGTGCGACCTGCTGCGCATCCTGAGGCTCCTTCCCATCCAGCTGTCCCATCATCTCCCTCAGGGACTTTTGTGGTAGCCAGGGAATGTTGCACAGTGGGCTGCAGGGAGCATTGAGGCTGTGTGGGAGGCAGAACCCATCAGCCCAACCCTTCACTGTGCTGTACCCCAGGCAGGGTGAGAACCCTGTGGCTCCTGTCACCAGAGCATGAAGAAGACAGGTGTAGCTCATCTCATTCTTCAACCTGCTCCTAGGAGCTTCCCTGTGACCATGTTATCATGTTTAATGGGTGCAATGGAAGTGAGGTGGTTTTGAAGTGTCTTGAGAGCCTCGACATCCTGCAAAGGCCAGTTTCAGAGTTAAGTGCTGGTGTAAGTCAGGGTTTCCTCGAGATCACCTCAGACCTGTCACTGAAGGTTTTACTGGCCTCCTGTCAACTCTGGTGCTAGGAGCAGCCAGTCCCTACTCATCTTCTCCATCCACTGGTGATGTTATGGTCCCATCATACCCTTCCCCCTTCAGCCTCTGTACCAAGTAACACTTTTCAGGTCACCAGCATGGTGCTGGTTTTGGGGGTGCCAGAGGGGGTTGCTTAGGGATAGGGAGTAGGGAGAACTTTTAGATGCCTGCAGCCGAGTGGCTGGTGGGGAGATGCCTGTAGGAGATGCCTCCAGAGACCCTGGAGGACAGGAATGAGAAGGAACGGTGGAAATTAAGCGCTAACCCATTGCTCCACCTTGGGAGGAGGCCAAAACATTCATTTCCCCCACCAGTGATTCAGGGAAGTCTTTTGATCACTTCTGCAAAGAGCGGCACAGGATGGGAGGTACAGCCTAGGGCTGGGAACTGAGGAGCCTGTGGTGTCTCCTGAGCACTGGTGGCACGATGATGCTTTGGAAGGAGGAAGGGAAGAGCCGGTCTGAGCAGGCATTGCTCGCTGGGCTGGGGAGTGACTCCATTGCACAAGGCAGGAAGGGTGGTGTTCAGGTCCCAGGCGCTGGGTCAGTACCCTGCAGATTGGCTGTGGGAGGCAGCTCCATCCATCAGGTTTGGTGACATCTGGAGGGGCATCAGTGCCTCAGTGATTGGGCATCAGTGGGAATATCCTTGTCCCATGTTGCTGCACTGTGTGATGGGGTGACAGAGCTACTGGTCCCCAGGATTCTCCCATGCTGCCACCCATTGAGATATCTGCCTGATCCTGGGACAGGCTGTCAAGCCAAAGGTGGCATGTGCCACCCTGCCACAGTGCCCAGAGAGCTACTGTAAGCCCCTGGCAACCTGGGATGCTGGGGATGGAGCAGAGCATGGCCTCTTTGGAGGGTGATCAGGGCTGGAGATGTCCCCATAGGCACTCCAGGGACACAGCTTGGCTCCAGCTGGTGCCATCTCTGTTTGCCTTTGCTTCCTCTGCCTAGCACTTGGGACCTCCCCAGCTCCACAGAGGCTGTACCACAGCCAGACTCTTGGACTCCGCTGGGACAGGGCTACCTCGCTGCTCTTCTCCACCTTTGTGGGTTTCTCCTTGTCTTTCCCATGACTTTGGGGCAGACAAATACATACTGGGGCACTGCAGGCATGTGGTGCAGGCAGTGCTGCCCAGCCTTACAGCTCCATGTCTTCCAGCTCCATTGGCCAGTTAGACTGACTGCCAGGGAGTTCTGGGAGAAGCAGGCAGGTCCTGGTGGGCCTGGTCTCCATCCCAGAGCTTCTCCTTGTCTCAAGACAGGGTGCCCAGCAAGCTGAGGCATCTAGGAGGACCCTGGTGCTATGTGCTGACCCTGGCCTTCCTGGCTTTGTCTGCCTCTTTCCCCAGGAACCTCTCACCCTTCACCCCCACTGTTTCCCGCAAGACTGGCTCCAGGGTCAGTAGGATGTTCTCAATGTCCCACAAATCCCCACCACCCAAGGTGCCTCAGCCCAACCGCCTGGACGAGGTGTATGAAGCTCTCAAGAAAGGCCTGACGTAAGTGCTGGGGCTCCCTGTGGCTGGGGGAGTGAAAGAAAGGAGCCCCTGAGGGGCACAGGACAGCTTGTGACATGGTTTGGGCTTGGCAGCTCTCCTCTCTCACCAGGCAGGGACACGCCAGGTCTCCTGGGCGCGGTGCCCTGGGGCCCTGGAGCTGTGTGGGGTCCCACATCCCACCACAGCCCATGTGGAGGCATATATGTGTTCCTGAGCCTGGGTACTGGAACAAGGAGTGGGGATGTGGTGCCAGGTGTGCAGGGTTGATGTGGGCTGAAAGTGGCAGGACCCTTGGACATGGCATCCCAACCTGACCCCCATGGTGTGTTTTCCCCCAGAGCCTACCTTGAGGTGCACCAGCTTGAACTGGAGAAGCTCAGCACCCAGATCCGTGAGTCCAAAAGGAATTCACGCCTGGTGAGTGTTGCTTGGGAAGAGCCTTACAGGGAGAAGTGCCTTGGGCAGACAGCCAGGCTTTTGGGCACAGCTGGGGCAGCTCATGGTCCATCTGTGTCCTGGGGCAGAGCCTGTTTCTGTGGGGATGTAGCAGGGCAGCCCAGGCTCTGGTGTTGGGCTGCACAAGGCTCCTGTCCCTCTGTCATGCACTCTCCAGCCCTGGCTGGGTGCTGCATGTCCCACTGCCATGCTATGGGTGGTGGGTGCGACATGCTGGGTCTCCTTGAGTGGACAAAGCTGGCTTTGTGCTGCATCTTATCCCTCTCCTCTCTCCTCCAGGGCTTTCTCTACGATCTGGATAAGGTAAGCGGGATCAGTGCACCATCCCTTTCATTTCCCCCTTCCAAGGGCCTGGGATGTGCAACTGCCCTGCTCTGCTAGCACTGCCCTGCTGCCTGTCCCCTGGAATTGGGGTGGGGGGAGACTGGGGCTCTGCAGGCAGGGCGACACTGAGCAAGGTATGAAGCAGAGAGGGTTTGTAAGCTGCTACTTGCAAACAAAAGTTGTTAGTAGCTGCTGGGCCAAGGTTACCTCTGAGGCTGGGGAAAAAGAACCCTGGAGCCTGGCTTGGCTCCTGGAGGACCCTCTGAAGCAGGGAAGCCTGGAGGAGGCTGCAGCACGTGGGTGTTCCCTGGTGGCTGCCACCCTGCAGCTTGCAGGCAGGGCTGGTGACCAGGACCTGTCCCAGCCACAGCATGGGGACACAGAGGGTACATCCTGACCTGCATCTCCACAGAGTGGCTGCACTGCCACTCACACCATCTCCTCTGCTTTTCCAGCAAGTGAAGTCAATTGAGCGCTTTCTGCGTCGCCTGGAGTTTCATGCCAGCAAGGTGAGAGCTGGGGACTGGGGTCACCTTGAGGTAACTATGGTGCAACACTGGGGTAGCCATGCTGTCCCCAGCCCTGGCCCTCACCACAGCTTGGGCCTCTCCTTGCAGATAGATGAGCTGTATGAGGCTTATTGCATCCAGCGGCGGCTCCGGGATGGAGCCCACAACATGGTCAAAGCTTACAGCACGGGCTCACCAGGCAGCCGGGAGGCACGTGAAAGCCTGGCCGAAGCCAGCAAGGGCTACAAGGAGTACACAGAGGTGAGGCAGCTGGCAGGGATGGGCTGGCAGGGTGATGGGTCCCACGAGTGTCTGCTGATGGATCCTGTCCACCCATTTGTCTGTTCCCAGAACATGTGTCTATTGGAGAATGATCTGGAGAGCCAGCTGGGCGAGTTCCATGTCCGGATGAAAGGTACCTTGTCCTGCTCCATCCCTGTTCTGTTGCCTGCCTGTCTGCCTGCTGCCTGCTGACGCCCCTCTGCCTTTTCTTGCAGGACTGGCAGGCTTTGCCCGGCTTTGTGCTGGTGACCAATATGAGGTTGGTGGGACCGTATGAGTTGGGTTCTGCTGTGCTCCTGCCCTGTGGTCCTTGGGGTGTCTTGGGGGTGTAGGTGGGCGCTGGCGTGGAGGGCATGTTGCAGGGTGGTGGGGGCATGGGTCTGTGGCCATGCCTGGAGACACATGGGGACACCCAGTGTCATGTCTCCCCCATACTCACATCTCTGCATCCCCAGATCTTCATGAAGTACGGAAGGCAGCGGTGGAAGCTGCGGGGGCGTATTGAGGTGAACAGCAAGCAGGTGTGGGACAGCGAGGAAATGGTTTTCCTGCCCCTCATCACTGAGTTCCTCTCCATCAAGGTACAGTGCAGAAGAGGCCAGGGATGGTGTGGGACAGCTACCCCCTATATTAGAGTAATTTAGGTTGGGAAAGACCTCTATGATCATCAAGTCCAACCATTAATCCAGCACTGCCAATCCCACTCTTAAACCATATCGCAAGTGCCACATCCAGACGTTTTTTGAACATTTGGAAGGATGGTGTTTCCACCACATTCCTGAGCCTCTCTCCAGCACCTCATTCTCACTGGCCTATGGCTTCATCTCTTCCTCTCCTCCCTCTCCTCCTCCTCCAGGTGACAGAGCTAAAGAGCCTGGCCAACCATGTTGTTGTGGGCAACGTGTCCTGTGAGACCAAGGACCTCTTTGCGGCTCTGCCCCAGGTAGTGGCTGTGGATATCAATGACCTGGGCACCCTCAAACTCAGCCTGGAGGTGACCTGGAAGTGAGTACCTCAGCAGGCATTGCTGGTGGCACATGGCAGGGCTAGGGATACCCAGCATGGCATGGCAAGAGATAACCCAGGCTCTCTCCCATCCCAAAACTGGGTTTTAATTATGGAAAACCAGAGCTGGACTGGAGGGGGTCCTGGTGTCTTGAGACCCCCCTACAAAGTGGCGCACACTCCTCACTTTCCTGCTGTCCTCCCCAGTCCCTTCGACAAGGATGATCAGCCCTCAGCAGCCAGCACAGTCAACAAGGCTTCCACGGTGAACAAGAGGTTCTCCACCTACAACCAGAGTCCACCAGACACGCCATCCCTTCGGGAACAGGCATTCTATGTGAGTATGCACCAGGCAGGGCTGCTCAGGAGAGGTGGGCGCTGGAGAGGTCCACATGGGAATGTGCCCAGGCTACATCTCAGAGGGTGGCACAGCTCAGGGACAAGGGTGGGCAGCTCCTCTGCAGCCATCCAGCCACGACTCCCCGGTACCGGTGCCTGCTCCTCCCTGCCGCGTTCACAGCTCCTCTTCTCTCTGCCCAAGAGCCCGGAGCGGGCAGCTGACAAGCGCGGTTGGTCCTTGCTGGACATCTTTCGGGAGACACTCTTCGAGAAGCTGTCTCAGAGCTGCTCCTGCGGCGATGTCTCCTCGGCCGAGCTCGGGAGATGGCCGCAGCAGGGCCGCGTAAGTGCGGGGCCGGAGCAGGCCGGTAGCTTAGCCCAGCAGTGTGGCCACCCCGCAGTAGTCGTAGCCACTCCTTGTCTCCTACTCAGTATCCCTCGCTGATGCCCAAAGGCCTGATCCTGCTAGGCTGGGGTCTGGCTGGTCCTGTGGAGCTAGTCCCCAAGCTAGAGGAGCCTGGGTTCACCCCCATGCAAGAACTGGGCACTAGTGAGTAGACAGCTTCTCTGTGTCCCCGTGCTGGTGGCATTGGTGTGCTGTGCCATGGCATTGGTGTGGTGCTGGTGACGGTGCTGGTGTCCTGGTGTCCTGGTGTCCTGGTGTCCTGGTGCTGGTTTGTCTCTTAACATGGTGTTGGTGTGGCACCAGTTCAGTGATGTTGAACCACAACATTGGCGTGATGGCCAATGCTGTCCCCATGAGCTGATGCTGGACCTGTTTCAGTCCTTGCAGCTGTGGTGGGTAATGTCCTTGGCTCCAGGTGTTGCATCCTACTGTGCTGGGGAGACACTAGCACCCCAGGGCTCCAGGAGCTGGGCATGGAGAGCCGAACTGCCTGCTGGCATGGGGTGAGATCCAGGGCTAGAATAGGCAGCTGTGGTCTGTTGGGACCTTGCTGCCCATCCTGCTGTGCCAGCGAAGCCATGGCAGCCTCCAGTTCAGCTGCCCCCGGTTCACAGGAAAACAGCCGGAGGAGCAGGGGCAGGAGGAGAGTCTTGGCTGACACCTTTCTCCCCCCCTCCAGAACATGCTGCGGCGCCAGGAGGAGCTGGAGAACGGCACGGCCTGGTCCATCTCCTCTGAGTCCTCGGACGACTCCTCCAGCCCTCAGCTGTCTGGCAGCGCCCGCCATGCCACGCACAAGCCCATCGTGCAGCCTGAGGTGCAGGCCTCTGCACCTGCCATTGAGATCTCCTTCTCCCAGCAACCAGAGGAACCCGAGACTGACCCCGGGGCCAGCAGCAGTGGTGTCTCCCCTGCCAGGAGCCAGCCAGAGGAACCGGGCAGCTGTAAGAAGGATACAGTGGCCAACGGGCATGTGCCCTATTCTCGGACTCTGAGCCACATCAGCGAGGCCAGCGTGGATGCCACAATGGAGGCCAAGGCTGTGGAGAGCCCCTGGGAGCCCATGCCCAGCCCAGAGGACAAAGGGACAGACGAGCAAGATGCAGACCCCCTGCCCAGCACTGCAGTGGCAGCTGCTGTGGCAGGGCAGGACAGGGACACTGAGGCCAAGCCCCAAGCCTCTGCAGCATGGGCCACCTCCTGCGAGGTGGAGGCCAGCAGGGCCGAGCCAGTGCAGAGCCAGGTGCCAGCACAGGGTGGTTGTGGCACCGGGGTCCCCGCAGCGCTGGCACAAGCCTCTGTGGAGGAGAGGCCCGGCCCCACCCCACCACTGCCTGCCAGCATCCCCGAAGTGCCACGGCAGAAGGTGGTGGATTCAGGTCTGGAGGAGGCGATCAGCCTCCTGGGCTCGGCCCTGGAGGACTATCGGGGGCAGTTCCCAGAGCTGCAGCCCCTCGAACGGGAGCTCAAGCACCTGGAGGAGATGCTGCTGGTGAGGAGCTCCCAGTGGTGTTCAGGGGCATGGGAGACAGGGCCATCCTGGTTGGCAGTGCCTGGGGAAAACTGGGACAGGGCCAGCCCTGCTGACAGTACCCAGGGACAATGGGGACAGGACCATCCCTGCTGCCAGTGCTGAGGTATGGTGAGGATGGGTCCATCCTGGATGGCAGTGCCCAAGGATGATGGGGACAGGACACTGCCCTTCTGGCAGTGTGTAGAGACAAGGGCTATGGGCAGTGCCAGGGGACAAGGATAGAGCCATCCATGTTGGAAGTGCCCAGGGACGATGGGGACAGGGGTCACGCCAACTGGCACTCCTTAGGGATGGCATGGGTGGGGGTCATCCCTAATGGCAGTGCCCATGGATGATGGGGATAGGGTCATCCCTGATGGCATAGCCAGGAATTTGTGTGGCAGGGCTGTCATGGCTGGTGAGCCAGGATTCAACCCCACCATGCCTTCCTCCACAGCAGAAGCAAGGCGTCTTCCTCAGCCGGGCCTCCAGCATCAGCCTGACAGTAGAGCATGCGCTCGAGAGCTTCAGTTTCCTCAACACTTCTGACATGGAGGATTCAGAGGGCTCTGAGGAGGAGCCTCTCCAAGATGAGAGGTGCACAGTGGGGCTCATGGGATGGGGCACAGGGCAGGAGGTGGTCCTGGGACACTTGGGATGGGGCGTGCCCACCTCTGTCAGGGTGCCCAAGCACATTTATAGTGGCCCATCACAGCTCTGGGAAGGTCCAGGTCAAGAAGCAGCAGTATGTGGTCCATCTAGTGGCACAGTGTCACCCTGTGTCTGTCCATGGGGGGTGGACTGGAGGCAGCCTCAGGGACCTGCTCCTTTGCCCAGCTATGATGCTGTGAGGCTGTAGGACCTGCAGAAACTGCTGTGTGGATGGGGAAGGGCCAGGGCCAGGTTTGCTGTGCTGATCAGTGCCTTGATCTCTCCCTGGCTTGCAGGAGGACTGGCAGACCCCTGCGCAGCACCAGGACCCCCAGCGCTGGCGAGATGGGGGCAGATGACACTGGAATGTGCAGTGGCTCTGAGGCCAGCACTGACCCCATGAGCACTGGCAACGAGTTCCTGGATAAGGCTCTGGTGCTTCACCTAAACAACTGCAACCGCCTGCTGCTGGTGAGGACCAGGGGTGGGGTACAGCAGCAGGGGACACCCTGGGGTGGGCTGTAGATGCCCCCTTAGGGGGTGTCTTGCCCCCACGTGGTGGCTGTGGCGTGGGCAGCGGGCTCTGTCCCTGAGGTCCCTGGTTTGGCTGTGGCTTGCAGAAGCTGGGCACCTTTGGTCCCCTGCGGTGCCAGGAGATGTACGCCCTGGACAGGCTGCTGCGGGAGTCGCAGGTGCTGGAGATCGTGTGCCAGCTGACAGAGGAGCGCGCAGGAACAGCCAGCTCAGCTGCCGATGGTAAAGACACATGGCCAAGGGGACCCTCCCTGCCAGCCTGGAGGCTGTGTGAAGCCTGGTGTCCCCTCATGGGCACAGTGGGGCAGCAAGGGGCCATGCCAGGCGGAGGGCAGGAGTAACCTGCCTGCTGCCATGGCCTTGGGGAGGTTTGACAGTGCCTGTCCCCACAGTGGTGCAGTTCTCAACACGGAAGGAGGGTGTGCTGCCTCTTTGGGACCTTTGTGTGGAGGTGCCCAACATCTACACCTGCTCTGTGGAGCGGTTCCTGCAGGTGCTCAGTGCCCAGTATGCAGCACCCATCAGTGAGCAGCACCCTGGTTTGGCTGATGCTGGTGAGTACTGGGTGCCAGGGGGATTTGGGGAGTTGGCAGCCTTGCTTAGTGACCATGAATGTGGGTATGTAGGTGCCAGGAGCCCCTCAGAGGGGTGACCACAGCTGCTGCACACCCTGATCCTGGCTTTTTCCCACAGTGTGTGTGAAACTGGTGGAGGATGTGCTGAACCGGCGGCTGCCCCGGCGGCCTGGCAGTGCCCAGAGCGAGCAGGTCACCATCTTCCAGTACTGGAGCCACTTTGAGTCACTCGGCGCCCTGGTGCTTGACACCTACATGATGGAGCTGGCAGAGGAAGGTGGGTGCCCTCCCATCCTCCTTAGGCCCTGGGATGGGGTGCCAGAGCATCAGTATAGCCACTGATCACCCTGCAGCACATCACTCAGAGGCTCAGCCATCCTTGGGCTGGGAAAGTCAGTCGGATCCAGAGCACAGCCCACTCCCATGCTATCTTCCCATGTCCTTGATGTAGGTCTCCAGCATCTTGGGGGGCAGCTCCATGTACTGGCATCCTGTGTGGGACCACCTCTGCCCAGCCTGGATGCAGGGTGCCCAGGCATGGGTTCGCTGCAGTGGCAGGAGGGTGGGGCAGTGCCATGTGGCTCCCCACAGCTTGGCTGAGCTGATGACTCCCCACAGCGTTGCTGGCACAGAACCTCAACTCCGACGACCAGGATGTGGTGCTGCGTGCCCTGAAGCGCATGCCTGAGGGCCGCCTGAAGAAGGAGGGACTGAAGGCGCTGAGCCTGCTCCTCGTGGAGGGCAACAGCAAGGTGGTGAGCGCCGTGTCCGCCCAGCTCCGCAGCCTGGCAGAAAACCCCCGCTTCCGCCAGCGGGTAAGTGCTGGGCAAGCCAGAGATAAGGTGGGCTGGTGCTACAGCCCCCAGGGTGCTGCCCCCAGCTCTGCTGCAGGTGGTGGCACTGACTCCCCCCATTTCCCCCAGGCCCTTGTGTGCTTCCTGGAGCAGCTGGAGGATGAGGAGGTGCAGACACGAGTGGCAGGGTGTGCAGCACTGGGCTGCCTGAAGGTGAGAGGGATGTGGGAAGGAGGCAGCAGAGCTGCATGTTCCAGAGGAAGAGGAAATGAGTGTAGCCAGACACTCCAGACACACCTGCACAGCCCGCTGCTCCCAGGAAAGAGGAGCTGGGGGTGCCCCAAAAGTGCTGGAGCAGCAGGCAGGGGCAGGGCAGGAAGGGAAATGGGGAGGGAAGGGACAGGATGGAGGCCTTTCTTGCACTGTGGGGCTGCAGCACCCTGTGCTGCCATCCCCTCTGAGCTGTGTCCTTGCTCTAGCCCTGCTAGCCACACTCAGCCCTTTGTCCCTTCTTCTGCAGGCCAAGGAGAGCATCGAGCAGCTGGTTTACCTGTGCCAAACTGACAAGGAGCCTGTGCGGGAGGCAGCCAAGCAGAGCCTGATGCTGTGTGGTGAGTGTCCTGCTGTTTCTCTGCTCCCTCCCCACCCACAGCATCCCAAGAGGCATCTCCTGGTGCCAGCAGTGCCCACAGGCAATGGGCTCCAGGGCTGGTCCCTGCCTACCCCACGCAGGGGTAGAGCCAGAGCTCATCATGCTCCAAGCTGTACCAAGCAAGAGCAAGCTGGCAGCAGGCAGCGAGGGCCAGGCAAACCATGGCCACAGAAATAAGCCTGGTTGTTATTTATTATTTGCTAGATGGCCCTGAGAGAACCATCTGAGTGGGTTTCTAGGCCTCCAGATCGTGGCAGCTGCTGCACAGGTTGGGACATGTGAGCCATCCTCGTCCCCTTGTCCCTGCTCCTGCCGCTTTGCTCACGAATGTCTCTGTCTTAGAGCCTGTTCAGCCATGTCACGTTTTGGAGTCTGTGTGTCTTGGTTGTTCATAGCACCCATCCCTGTGGCACCCTGGCATGTGTAGATGCCTTGTGTCCTATGTCCCAGCAGGTTGTCCATGTCAGCACCTCTTGCTGGGGATGGCTGCTGTGGGCAGATTTGTGTGCGAGGGTGCCGGGGAAAGAGCTCAGAGTGAGGCTGTAGCATGGATGTGTGCATCCCCGTGTGTGCATGAGGGTTCTGGGGGAGCCCTCAGGACCTCTATGCCAAGTGCATGCAGATGTGCACAGCTGTTGGGATTGCTGGAGCTGGCACAGCCCTGAGCACTGGTCCCTTGGCCCCAAGTGAGTCTCTCCACAAGCCAATACTTTTGTAGCCCAAACATGGGTGATCCCTGTCCTGTGTGGGCAGCTGACGAACAGGATTTGCAACCTCTGAATCAGGAGCTCTGGGGACTTTTTGAGCCAGATCCCAGCTGGGACCTGCCCAAGGGTATGCCAAAGAGGACAAGAGAGGTGTCCATGCTGTGGCCATAGCATGCAGGCTCAGCTCTGCCAGGCATTAGGCATGTTTCCCTGGAAAGGCTGGGTATGGTGGCCAGGAATGGGCATGGGACAGAACTTCCGCAGTTCAGATCATTGACCACGGTTTCTACTTGCAGGGGAAGATGGTAAATCAGCTCACCGGCGGCTGGAGGAGACCCTGGACAGCCTCCCACGGATCTTTGCACCAGCCAGCATGGCCAGTACAGCTTTCTGAGACCCACGCACGCCCACCTGCCATCCCTGAGGGCAAAGGCACCGCTGGGCCGCCCAGGCTTGCACGGACTGGGGCCCCGGCAGGTCCCACTCTCAGCACCGCACCGCAGTATTACCCCTGCCGGCAGCTCGCCACGGCTGCACACTGCCTTACGGAGCACCGCTTCCCTGTCCCCGGCCACCGGCCCCGCGGGTGCCACCGCCGCACCACTGGGCAGGGGGCTCACTGCACATCCCACCCTCTGATCGCTATTTAAAGTACCCGGGGAGCCCACCCTTCCTGCCCCTCTTGTCGGCTACAGCTGCCGGGACCAGGGCAGCAGGGAGAGGTACCGGATTTCTCTGCTCCTCTTGCCTTCCTCTCGCTCGAGGGCACGCGCCCTGTCCCGGAAGGACCTGCACTTTGGAAACTTTGCTGTTTCTTTCCAGGAGTTGCCTGGGCCATGGGGACTGCTGCCCTCTGCCACCTGGAGTCCCCAGGACTTAAATAAAATGAAATATAAGATATTAATATATTCTGCTGGCGTTTCTTCTTTCCAGCTCCACATGCTCCTGTTGCTCCCCGGCTATGGCTGTAGGGAGTGTAGAGAGATGTGGCCCCCAGCCCAGAACCTTTCCTGGCCTGTTGGGAAGTGCCATGGAGGGCAGGGGCAGGAGGAGCAATAGAGGGACGGACAGATGGACAGACAGAAGCTGCCACCTTTTTTTTTGTTTGTTTGTTCTGTTTTATTTTATTTTATTTTTTATTTACAGATTTTGCAGAAAAACAAAAGCAAAAAATTCTTTTCTATAATGTCTCTATAAATCTATATATAATGTAATTACAGAGAATGACTAATTTTGATTTTAAACCAGAAATAAAACCAAACCTTTAATGATGTCAGTGTTGCTGTGAGGGTGTTTCTTTGGCCCCAGTGCCGAAGGGCAGGGCAAGCCTGCGGGTCAGCTTAGGCAGCTGGAGGGTGATGGGGTGTTGTGGGAAATAACTGTGATATCTGGCATTGCTCAAGTGCATCCCTGTGCCCACACCTCAGCCAAATGTTGCCAAAATTTGGCTGCTGGGCATGAAAAGCATCACCCAAGGTGGTACAAGGTGGCCACACAGTGTGGGAGCCACTAAAACCAGAGCTGGCTCTGGAATGACAGCCCTGTATGTGTGCGTGTGTAAATCCACACATTCCCCGTCTCCAGTGGCTGCCATGTGGTAATGGTTATCCAGGCCCTGACCTCCAGTTTGGACCAGTAAGAACCCGTGTCCAGCACTGGGACCAGATTGCAGCAACTGTGGTGGCCACAGCTGTGTCTCCAAACATCCTCCCTCTAGATGGGTGTGACAGGGAATGCTAAACCACCCCCTGAGCTGTTGTACCTCATCCCAGGATATCCGCTGTCCCCACCTTGCTGTGTGGTACAGGGCTGGGAGAGAGAGCTGCTCCTTGTGCCCCTCCCACTGCTTTTCCCTCGCTGCCTTCCCTTGGGGCTGGAGTTTTTTGTGCCTCTCCTGTGCAGCTTGTCTGGCACCAAAAAGCTGCTGTATTGCTGGGAAGGAAGCTTACTGGAAGCTTGCTGGGAAGGAAGCACTGTTTCCTGTGGCTCTCCCAGGAAGCAACTTTGACCTCCTGGTGGCTGTGATGGGGGCAACATAATGGGTCCCAGCAAGCACTGTTTCCTGTGGCTCTCCCAGGAAGCAACTTTGACCTCCTGGTGGCTGTGATGGGGGCAACATAATGGGGGCCACCTCCCCAGCACTCGCAACACAAACACTTCTCACTACTTTGATTATTCTTGCTGAGTTCAGTAGTCCTGGCAGCGTGTGGCTGGCGACACAGAGCCTTCCTGCCCACTGAGGAGGAAATGGCATTGGGCTACAAAGAGCATGGTAGAGCACTGGGTCTTGTGCCACCTCCTGATGAGCTGGGCAGAAGGAGGGGAAACACTGGAGATTTGTGCCCTACACCATGGAGTGGGGTTGCCAGAGTCCTTGCTTCTGCACCGTGTCACCATGGAGCTGAGGGCCCTTGGAATTGCTCCCCTCTCCCTGTGATGTGTCTCTATGGTTTCATTGGTGGTTTTTTTTTAAGCTTGTCTCATTTACCTTCCTCTTCTCCAAACTCTGTCTATTACCTCCTTCCAAGTCTCTGAACATCTACTGTGATGGTGCACCTGAGGAAGAAAAACCCCGTGCACCAGTACAGGCTGGGAGCTGACTGCTGGACAGCAGCTCTGTGGACAAGGACCTGGAGGTCTTGGTGGACAACAAGCTGTCCATGAGCCAGCAGTGAGTCCTCATGGCCAAGAAGGCCAATGGTATCCTGGGATGCATTAGGAAGAGCACTGCTAGCAGATTGAAGGAGGTGATGTCCCCCTACACAGCCTTAGTGAGGCCACATCTGGAGTGCTGTGTCCAGTTCTGGATTCCTCGGGACAAGAGAGACATGGAGCTCCTGGACCAGGTCCAGCAGAGGCTAGAGATGATTAAGGGACTGCAGCATCTCTCTTACAAGGACAGGCTGAGGGAGCTGGGCCTGTTCAGCCTCGAGAAGAGATGACTGAGAGGGGACCTCTATCAGTATTGGAAGGGAGAGTGTCCGAAGATGGACCAGGCTCTGCTTGGTGGTGCCCAGCAACAGGACAGGAGGGAACAGGCAGAAACTGATGTCCAGGAAGTTCCACCTGAACATGAGGAAGAAATACTTTACTGTGTGAGTGAGCGCACACTGGAACAGATTGCCCAGAGAGGTTGTGGAGTTTCTCTCACTGGAGATATTCAGAAACCATCTGGACACAAACCTCTGCCATGTGCTCTGGGATGGCCCTGCTTGAGCAGGGAGGTTGGATCAGATGACACATTGTGGTCCCTTCCAACTTTACAGTTCTCTGATTCTGATTCTTTATTCTCCACCAGGTATTAATAAGACCAGGTATTAATAAGACACAGACAAGAACCCTCTTCTCAAGCCTTCATTTTAGCAAGTAAACAGTCCCAGCTCTAAAGACAGCTGCTCCAATCCCTTAATCATCTTAGTGGCCTTTATGGTCCTGGGAAGGGAGTAGGTTAGAGCAGCAAAGATGCCCCCAAAAGGCAGCAGAGGCAGGGACACCCCCCGCCTCAGCATTGCCCCACAGTGCTGCCAGCCACCCGTGCCAGAGCAGAGGCACCGCCAGTGCCAGTGGAGCTGGGGATTAATTGGCCCCGAGGCCAAGCAGGGCCCTTCCATCAGTGCTTTCTGGTGTTTCTAAATGCCAGGAGGTTACAGCCTCCACTTCCTCCTTCCTCATTGTGGCAGAGCTTTTTGGGGCTGTCTCAGGCAGAATGCAGCATGTCATGGTGTATGGGATCCCACCTGGGATACTGCCTAAGCGTAACCACGTTTGGATGCAGTTTTATTTGCAGATGGGATTGCAGGAAGGGGGAATCCAGGGGATACTGCTGCATCACTGCTCCACCCAGCCTTCTTCCACCTATTTTGGAGACTGGACAAGCCCCAGGAGGGAAGCACAGAGCTTCTCCCAAAGCACTGCATCACACTGTCAGCTCTAGGCAGCAAGAGATAAGGGATGTGGGTCTCAGCTGGCAAATGCAACTGCAGACAAGAGCACCCGAGAGGTGGAAACTGGCACAGACCTTTTACACATTTGATTTCATGTCTTTACCCCCCTGAATAACAGCTGGAAATAAAGCCAGTCCAGTGTCCCAGTAGTCAAAGCCACAAATTCAATTAATTCACCTACCTGGGTGTTCTCCTTGCCCTGCCAAGACCTAGTCCCCTCCCTGCAGCCAAATTCCACCTTCCAAGATAAGCTACACCTTGACTGCAAATATCAGAGCAGGAAAGCAGACTTCTGTCAGGGTAGGCAGGGAGCTGCAAGCCAGGACAAAAATGACTCTGCTCCTAAAATTGCAAGGAATAGTCTCGTTATTTACTTGGCTTTTAAGAACATGTAGGGTAAAAAAACCCCAAACAGATTAAATTAGGAATCTATTGCCCAGTCTCTTGTTCTGAATGGGTCCATTGCCAAAGAGCTATGCCCCATGGACATGACCAGGTCCCTGGAATTGCAGGATTGTCATTTTAATATGAATAATCTTCAAAAAAAAGGTCTTGTTTTTCGGAGTGCACCACTTCATGGGGTGAACTCCCTGGGAGCCACTCTCACAGTACATGGGGACAAGATGCAGCACCACAGAGCACGTTTTGTGGCAGCATTTGTTATTTCAAAGGAGACAGTGTGCCAGCACCACGTTTGTCAGCCAAATCTGTGTCAGCACTTAAAACATCATCCCCCTCCTGTATGGACGTGCTTGTGCTCAGCAGCTACTTGCTTTTCTTGTAGGAGCTGCAGCCCGTGGGAGGGTGTCTGTGTCACAGTTACATTATCCATGTGCTCTAGCTTTGGAAAGATGTTCCTTTTCCCCATCTACTGCTGTTTTTTCTTTTAATTAAAGGGGCCCATATGGATTCTGGAGCACTTAGCAGTATCAGTTTTTACCTGCTGTCTCAGGAAAGTGTCCCAAGGAGACCTTGCAGATCAGCACAACGTTCCCTCCTCTTTGACAGAATCAGAGCTGGTGCAGCTGCCCAGGTTTGACACCAAGAACATCCACCAGTCAGAATAACCCTGAGGAGATACTACTACTTTGGAGCACCACAAGCTCCAGTCAGCCATTGTGTAAGAAATTACTTAAATCTTGATGCCAAGTCATTTTTAGGGGGTTGTGGTTTGGGAATCTCTGGATTGAGCAACCTCAGAGTTGGAGCTCTCACCTTATCCCAAGCTTGTGTGAAACGGTATTTCCAAAGCACTTACTAGGGTATTTAGAGATGATTTGAACAGCTGAGCAGTCTGAGCTGAACCACAGCAAAGGAACAAACTCCTTGTGCACTGACGTGTTCCTCACAGCGCTGTCAGACACATACACATGGGCTTGTTCTCCAAGGGCCATTCCTGGGGTGGCAGTTGGGGCCTCATTTCATACAGAGACCAAAGGGTGCTCTAGGCAGCCTTCAGAACTTAATTTAATGCTGTCAAGCTCAACTACTGTCTTCCTTAGAGCTGAGAGAGGAGTGGTGACTCCTGAGGGCTTGTGAGGGTGATGGAAACATGGAGTTGGAATGAGGAGGGTGAGCTCACCAGAGGCCTTGGCAAGGTGGTCAGGGGAGCTCTTCACCTCCAGTTCTTGCCATTGTGCTCATGGGCAAGGCGTTTTCCAGAAAGGCCTCGCTCAGCAAACTTTCCTAGAAGGAGCATCTGCCTCTGGGTGTCTAATTTGAACAGGCTCGGAGGCCGATTTTCAGGAGCACTCACAATTAGAACTGCAGCTGGGGATTGAAGTTCCCTGCAAGTCAGCTCAAAAGCGCCTCCAAGTGAGGAAACCCAGGATCAGTAGGGCAGACCCGCAGCACTCACTGGTAAACGGTCCAGGACACTTCCAGCAGAATTCCAGGGATAGATGTTTGTTTCCTAAGCAAAGACATTCCCACTACAACAGATGCAACCGTTTGCCATAGGATGGCTACAAGCAAAAGGCAGAGGGGTAATTAGCATCCATCTACTCCCTGCCCTGGGTGAGTATTTAAAGCTGTGCAAGAAGCTGTTTAACACACACCCAGTGCTCCTCTCCATTTTGATTCATGCCTGAACTAAATTTTAATCTTAAAGCAGGATTCATGGCTACAGATGAGAGATATGCCATTCTCCCAAAAATTACAGCATGAGAATTGATGGGTTGACAGCTTAGAATGTAAGTGATTTTCAAAAAATTCACACTACAGAAACGTTCTGAGCAGATTCTTCGTGCTGTGCTGACTTAATTTCCTTCTACACCAACTCATCTAGTGGCCAAAGGGAAGGCCATGGATGTGGGTTTTCTGGATTTTAGCAAAGCATCTGATTGTCAATCATTGGACTCAAAGATCCTCGTGGGTTGCTTCAAACACAGCATATTCTGTTTTGATGATTCAAACTTCTCATATAATGAAGACCCTGGAGCTCATGGTTGTGGGCTACATCCTGTCATAATTAATGACCACTTTTTGCCATCGCTTTGTAATTTTTTCCTCCTTCAGCCAAAGCTGCATCGTTGTGACTCCACACAGCTTCTCCCCTCTGGCCTCTCTGTAAGCTGCCCCTGCCCCGCTGGAACAAGCTAATGGACCCATCTGGGTGTCGTGATCCTCTGAAGGAAACTTGTTCTGAGTTGTCAACAGCCTCAAAAGGAGTATCGTGCTCAGAATGCAGCCCACGGTGCTCTGCTGCTTTGCAAGGACTGGGAGAGGCTTATGCAGGAGAAACCCGTAAAGCCGGGTCAGGCCTGATCTCCCTCTCAGCTCAAGTCCCCACTCACAGGCCTGGCAGCCCCTTGTCCTCACAGCTCAACAAGTCCTTATTCAGACCAGGATTTAAGGGCAGCTTACACATGCTAATGTATGCTAATATTTTTCTGATGGGTTTGTCACTTGCTAAGCAGGTTGTGGTAAAGCCTAGGCTGTTGAACAGCTTTTATCCCAACCTGCAGTGGCATCTCAAGAGGCAAAAATTTGATGCAAGATTTTTAATGTCAGTTTCCACTCTAACAGTCTTACAACTCTTCAGTCCTACCAGTACAGCTTTGTGTTGGGGTTTCTTTACATTTAGATTTCTCTCTGCATTCCTGGCCTTACTGTCCTCCAGAGATTGATAGAGAAGTAAAAGGAACAAAAATGCAGCTTCCTTCCAATGCATTTGATTTTGAACTATTAATATTTTAACCCATAACTCTTGCTCCATTTAACATGAGTTTATGGTAAGAAAATACCAAAAGGATGCAGCATGAGCTCGTAGAATTCTCCCCTCCTCAGCTCGCCTGTCAATCAGCTCTGGATCTGCTACAACAGTGCTGGAGATGAGAAAGTATGTTAAATCCAGAAGATTCAGCAACCCAAAGAAACTGCAGAAAATGAAAGACAGGCAAACCCCTGTGCATTCTTACAAAAATTCACACATCTCATGATGGATGCCATCCCCCTTTCCACCTTTTGGTTAAAAGCTGTGGACAGGAAACACTGTGGTGTCTAACTCTGGATGGAAGTCGACCTTGTTGATTTCCCCAGAAGCTCCTTACTGAACACCTGGCAGCACATCCACCATTCCTGCAGTCCTGGAGGTACTCGAGCAGTTTGACCCACCCAACTACAAGCTTAGCAAGCCCAAGGTCTTTTGAAACCACCAGGCAAGCACCATCTTAAATCACAGAATTGTAGAGTCAGAATCTCCTGAGTTG
This sequence comes from Hafferia zeledoni, assembly GCA_035583235.1. Taxonomy (NCBI): domain Eukaryota; kingdom Metazoa; phylum Chordata; class Aves; order Passeriformes; family Thamnophilidae; genus Hafferia; species Hafferia zeledoni. Next base: position 13,853,744 of record JAWWEV010000022.1, on the reverse strand, counting down.
GAAGGGACCACAAGGATTATCAAATCAAACTCCAGGCCCTGCACAGGACAACTCCAACAATCCCACCACATGCCTGAGAGCTTCTTGAGCTGTCGGGCTCAGTGCTGTGACTTCCCTGGAGAGCCCGTTCAAGTGCTTGACCACCCTCTGGGTGAAGACCCTTTTCCCAATATCCTAAAACCTAAACCTCCCCTGGCACAGCTCCAGCCATTCCCTTGGGTCCTGTCACTGGTCACAGAGAGCAGAGATCGGAGCTGCCCCTCATGAGAAGCTGCAGCCCAGGATGAGCTCTGCCCTCAGTCTCCTCTTCTCTGACCTCACCGCATCCTGCACGGCCTCCCCTCCAGACTCTAATTCCAGTCACTTGCTGGTATTTACAAAACTGCCCGGTGACTTTCCTGGTGATTAATTCATGACCATATTGAGTCATCTTCCAGCTTAAGGAAAGCTTCAGTCTTTCAACCTGGGCAAATCCCCTTCTCAGCATGGAGGATGAGACTTTCACTGTGGCCTTGCTGTGCTCAGGAGCTCCTTCCCGTGGAGCTGAGGCACAGCCTCCTGCCCTGGAGTTTCGCTGAGAGGAAGGGGCGGTTTTGGATTATGGGGACGGTTTTAGCTGAGGTGAAGGAGGTGGTTTAATATGAGCTGAAGGGGAGAGTTTTGGCTGAGGTAATGAGGGCAGTTTTGTCTGAGGTGAAGGAGGCAGTTTTACTTGAGGTGAAGGGGACGGTTTTAGCTGAGGTGAAGAAGTTTCAGATGATATGAAGGGACAGTTTTGTCTGAGGTGAAGGGGGCAGTTTTAGATAAGCTGAAAGGGACAGTTTTAGCTGACGTGAAAGGGACAATTTTGGCTGAGGTGAAGGGGACAGTTTTGTCTGAGGTGAAGGGGGGATTTTATCTGAGGTGAAAGGGACAGTTTTATCTGAGGTGAAGGAAGTTTTAACTGAGGTGAAGGGGCCATTTTTGGCTGAGGTGAAGGGGGCAGTTTTAGCTGAGGTGAAGGAAGTTTTAGATGAGGTGAAGG
>JAWWEV010000022.1:13798362-13852474 GCA_035583235.1 Hafferia zeledoni | reverse complement strand
GGCGGCCGGAGGGAGCTCGGCGGGGCGCGGGGCGCAGGTAAGCGGCGGCGGCGGGGGGTTTGCAGTCGCGTTCTCCGGCCTCTAGGTGTCACGATGGGGCTCCGGCGCGGCTGGGGCCCCGCAGCGGCCGCCGCCGGGGCAGCAAGGGGGGCTTTGTCTCCCTCTACCGTCCCCGCGCCGCCGCCGCCACCGCCGCCATTCCCCCACAGCGCGGCGCTGGGCTGCGGCACCGCCCGGGCCGCCCGCCCGCCCTCCCTCCTTCCCTCCGCGGCCGCCGCCACCCGCCGGCCCCGACTCCATTTTCTTTCCTTTGTCTCCTCCGCCGCGCCACCGGCGCTGCTGATTAACCGCCCCATCACCGCCCCCACCCCCCCGCGCCTGCCGCCCCCCCTTCCCCTCCCTTCCCGTGCCGTCCCGCACGTCCTTCCCTTCCCCCTCCCCCGCCTCGCCGCGCCGGCCCCGCTCCCCTCCCGCCCCTCCGCCGCTCTCCCCCCCTCCTCGCACCTCCGCGGGGCTCGGCCCGGCGCCCTCCGCCCGTGTCCAGCCGCGGTGTCGGGCCGGGCGCTGCCCGCGGGGCCGCCTGCGTGTCCCGCTCCCGCGGCCGCCGCCTCGCTGCGCTGGCGTGTGCGGCGGAGTGAGAGGCGCTGCGAGGCGCAGAGCGGGACTCGAGCTCCCTCTGCAAGGCAGGCTGAGCAGCGCCATGCAGCAGCACCGGGGCGGGCACGGCTGGGGGGCGCCCGCTCTCGCCGCGGTGACCGGCCCGCAGCCCCCCCGCGCCCCCCGCGCCGCTCCCGGAGAGCCGCGGCCCCGCCGGGCTCCGTCCCCCCCACTCGCCCCGGCCAGTCGCCAACACCCTCCCCGGGCCCGGGCTCCCCACGAGGCTTCGGGCTCCCATTGGGAGCACCTCGGCGGCCACCGACACGCAGAGCACAGCTGTGTCACTCGCTGGGACCTGGCCCGGCTGCCCCACTCCCGGGGTACCCCCCGGGAACTTCCCGGGCCTCCCCAGCCGGGCGCTCGCCCAGGGATGGAGCCCGAAATCCCATGGCAAAGCACGGTGTTATTCCCTCCCTTCCATGGGTTTGTGCTGCTTGCCTGGGGGGAGCACAAAACCCGATTCTTTTTGTGATGCAGAGGAGGAAACCGCACATGCTCTGTGTCCAAACACTCGGCTTTTTGTTCTCTACATCAACTTTAGATTTCTTCAGACTATGTATTTGTGTGGTATCGGGTTTGGCCTTGCCTTAGCTTTGTGTATTGACTTCGATAGAAGGGTTTTGTCATGTTCTGTGGATCCTTCTCTGCTCAGTGTAAATCCTTAGCACTTGCCAGTTGGTGAGAATGAGCTCGCTTTCCTGTTTGTGACTTCCTATTTTTTTACCCAGCCTTCCCCCCACTTAAATACATGCATGGCTGTTCCTCATCTCCTGCCAGTTACTGAATTCTGGTAACAACTCCAGGGGGTGTCCTTAGAAGCATCTAAGAGACTGTTTACCACTTCCAGTGTGTCTTTTTTCTTTCAGTGCAGGAAGTGTGTAAATATTGTCTTGGGTCTCCAGTTTATTCACCTTCTGCAGAGCCTGTTGAATTTGCAGGAGTCCATTGGGTATAAGAAATAACTCCATGCTGTATGCAAGCTCTTCTTACTTAAATGGTCCCTAACACCTCACTTGAGTAGAGGAGACATCAGGAGACCTGAAGGAAGAAGCGATTTTAGCGTAAAGGCAAAGCTGTGCTTGCTTTTCTCTTTTTTTAAGTTGATGGATTTTTCCTTCCATTTTGTTTTTCTTCTGGGTGTATAGAGCTCACTCAGCTTCAGTGTTGTCTGCTATACATGAGAGGTTGTTAGGATGCAGAGAATGGCTTAATTAAAATTCACGAAACTCTGTGGGATGTTTTGGAGGAGTAATACTTGAGCAAAAGGTGCAAAACTCGAGTTCCTGGAGCTTCAGATGGCCTTGGAACTCAAATAATACAGTGAGTCTTGTGCAGTTCAGAACGAGCTTGGAGAACTGTCACTACAGTGTTAAGTTTGCTGGTGACTCGTGCCTGCAGCGTTACTGAGGGAAGGAGCTATTTCAGGAGCTGCTTCTCATGTGAGCAGGCTGGATCTTGACTACGATCCGTAGCTAATTCGTGTGCATCCTCACCAGCTCTTGTGCTGCAGGTTGATACCCGCCTGCTGCTCTCCCAGTGCTGTGTCTTGGGGATGCTGGAAGCTGACCTGTGTTACTCTTGTCTCTATTCAGCATTTACCTGAGAAATCTAATTATATGTCATTACTGAGTTGCTTAGGAATTTCTGTATAGAGCCTATTCCAGAATTTAATTTCTTCTCCTCCTCTTAGGACTTCATGTCCAAGAGCAACTTCTTTTCTAATGAAGATTTTTGGATGTTGAGCATTATTAGACTTACCTGCTCTCAGAGCAGAGCCAGCCTATTCCTTGCTGTTATCCCTCACACTTCAGCAGGTTCTGCATCACTTGGAACACAAAGCTGTGCAGAGCTCTGACCTCTGGATAGCTCTTCCTGATCTGCCTGAACAGTTTTTTGTACATTAACTATTTCAGATATATCACAGGTAGTGATTATATTTACATAAAGACTCCCTAATTTCCCCATCCTGGCAACTCTTGTTTCTCTTCCCCCTTCTTTACCAAAGAGGGAACGCTCGAGGCAGTACCAGGGCTTTAAGATCACAAATGCTGCTCCCTCCTGTGCTTATCTGTGCTCCAGAAATACATGTAGTAACAGCAGCCACTGCTTTACCAGCACACAGGAGGGACACTGATGGAGCTGAAAGAAACCAAAGCTTTGACTGGTGGTTGTTTTGTTTGTGTTAACTTACTGAACTGTACTGATTTGTTTGCTTAACTGTAAACCCCTGTTCATCCATTTGGCTTTAGTTCAGATGCCCAGTTCACTCTTTGTTATACTAAACTTTGAAATGTCATTACAGTATCAGGCTCTGCTGCTCTGTAATGCTGCATGGTCTTAGAGACACACAAATCCAGGAAATTCCATTTTTATTTGTTATATTTAGTGTTCATGAAAATGGTTCAGAACATAAATGGCTTTTGTTCCTTCGGATTTTTTGCCAAAGCTTAGGAAGAATCTTTGTCCTGTCCTGTCTGTAGCTGAAGATGTTACACTTTTTTTTGTGCTGAAGGATATTTGAATTTCATTTTAAACACCCTGTTCTGAAGCTCCTCCCACTTCTCTCAATAATTCATCATTCTTTAGGAATTGAGATATGCTTATCCTTGGCATACTTAATATGAAAACTAAATAGTTGCTGCTCTTTTTTCTGATTAACAGAAACAGCCTTGAAAGGAAGAGTAGAATAAACATAAGGTAGGTAGGGAGTTTTATGTTTCAGGTCACATTAACATACAGGTAACTGTACACTGAACAACTCAATTTGTGTGTCTAATGTAAATTAAAGCTGAAGTTTTCCTCAGTATTATAAAAGCTTGGAAACTGTAAAATCTTAATTTCTTTCCAATGTGGTTCTTGGCAGGTGAGAACGGCAGTAGTGCAGAGACAGCCCCTGGGAATGGAGCAGTTAACGTGCATTGGCTTAGGGGACACCTGATAGAATGGACTCACGAGGAATTATTCTCTAACTGTCCCTACAGGTGAAGTTTTGAGTCATAGATACTTAGAGCTGCATTTCTTACATAAAGGTTTGTTTTTAGAGACCCCCCTCAGTTCAAGCCCTCCCACAGTTTGCTGTCAGCTGCCTGGATTTCAGTGTTCTGTGTGGGGTTGATACTGAGAGGTGAGGCCAGGAATGTTTGAAAGCATTTAAAGCATTTTTGTTGTGTCAATCAGGTATCAGCACCATCTTATTTTTCTGCCACAGCTGCAAACTCAGGAAATTTCTAAAGCTTCATTCAAATGTAATGACACTGTTAAGTAAGTTCAGCTTATACTGAAAATCTTGTTTTACTTTTTTTTCCCCCCGTAAGGTAAAAGAAACTCTGTTGACATGATTGAATTTGTCAAATCCTACCAAAACAGAAGGCAAATCACAGATTGTTTGGAGTGTGAAATACTTGTCTGTGTTAATGTGCACCATAATTAGAAGCCTATATATCTCAAATATCAGCAGGTAAAGTAGTTATCTTTAAAGTAGAGGAGAAAATAGCTTGATCTAATTATGGAAAGAGTATTATTTGCCTTCATTGGGATATCAAAGTAACCCTTTTGCCCTCTTTCAGGTATTTAGGATGAAGTTACTGTTCTGAAATTGCTCTGTGGTGTGTGTGTGTTTTTTAAAAAAAACCCAAACACAAACCAGAACTTAACACAAAAATCATCTAAAAGCCCCATCACCAGAATACACTGGGAGATGAGAGAGATTTTGACTTGGCCAGTATATTTTTTTTTGACTTCTGGAGTATCCCTAGCTGTAATATTGGAGGGAATATGTTTTGGTCAATGCACTTTGGAACACCAGGGAAATTCTCTTGAGGTCAGAGAAGGGCTGATATGTCACTGCTAAAAGATGGAGTGGATGAACATGGCAAGTGATGACACGGTGCTGTGCAGAGGGTGGCAGGTGCCCAGGCTACCTTGAGTGTTTGAGGAGCTCTGTATGTGTCAATACATACGTAGTTCACATTATTACCAGCTTTCCCATTTATTTTTAGTACAGAATTTACCTAACAAGTAGAGAAGAGTATTAATCCTGGTAAATAAGGCTGTAAGAAAAGAGTTTGTTAAATTTATTATTTGAGTTTGTTAAAGGTCTTGATGTTGAAGATCTTACTGAATAGTAATATTAGTACTGAATATCAGTAAATGCCATTTAGTTCTGTATTAGTCTGAATTCAGGTTAAAACTTGGTTGTAATAATGCCAAGGTCAGGGGTTCAATCCTCTATGTGGGCCATTGACTTAAGAGTTGGACTCAATGCTCCCTGTGGGCCCTTCCAACTCAGAATAGTTTGGGATTCTGTGAACATAAGAGTGAATAGTTCCCGTGGATTTCAACAAAACCTCGAGATTTTGTGGGTGCAAAATGTCTTTAAAAACGTTTGCATGATAAACTTGTGGTTCATGACAAGTCAGTGAGCTCTAAGGCAGTGGTTGTGATTGTCAGGTTCAGTAGGTCCAGTCAGGTGTGTTTTCCTGAGGCTGCTCCATACAAAGCTGTGCACCTGGGAATAAGGCATTCCAGCTGAACTTAAGGCATGCTAATCCTAGACAGTGGTGGCTTTTTGGAGTGAATGGATAAAAAAAGCATAAGTTTCCAAGGTGCTGCTGTGGCAATGAACCTACTGCAGGTCTTAAATGCATTAATGGGTAAGTCAGGATATGTTCCTGCCTCTGTGGGGTGGGGTGAACTCACTCATACTATGTATGGTTCTGGCCTCAGTACACACACTCAGAAAAAAAACCCAAAGAAAGAAAATTACTGTCTGCAAGGGTGATTAATCTCCAATTTGATGTAAAACTAAGCTGCAGTGCCATTCAGTGAAATGCTGGGAATTTACTGCACAGCTTCTCAGCAAAACTAAGAGGTGACTTTGAGTAGAGTCCTCACATGTGTCCCTGACAAGATAATACTGCATATTAACTTGCTTGTTTTAAGCTTGCTGACAAACACAGTGAGAATTTGTAGCCTGATAAGTTCAAATTAAAAGACTTACATTTTTCACAGGGAAGGTGATTAACTACTGGATTATGATATGAAGAGCAGTCGTGTATTTCCTAATTACTTAACGTCTCTGAATCAAGATTGTGGGGAAAAAAATCTGAAAATTGCTTCAGACTACTACAAGGTGCTGAAGTTTTTTTTTTTCAAATACATTTAGAGAACTGTCATTCAGAAGAGGTTAGGCTTGGTGATCAAATGACAGCTGCTAAAGAGAAAGGGTGGGTGGCAGCTCCTCTTCTCTTCAACCTGCTTCCCTGTTTTTGAACAGAGATAAGTTCAGGACTTTTCCTTATCAATCTAGAACATGATCAAGCCAGTACAATCTTACGAACAGGAGAAAGTAAGCAGATATTGATATATACTGGGGGTGTGTCAAATAATGTCTGGGAAGCTGTTGAAAGGGTAAATGTTACTTTTCTGCTGCCTGGGCCTGCTGCTGGCTCATACCCAGCTCAGTGCCTGCCCAGCAGCCCCAGGACTTGGCACTAGCACTGCTGCCCAGCCAGCCAGTTCCAAGCCTGTATCTACAGAGGAGTTCTTTCTTCCTTCCCAGTTCAGAGCATGGGAAATGCTCAGAGGGTGAAACAAGGTGATTTTTATTGAATCCACTGAAGAAAATATGGCTCCATAAAATTGTATTACATAAAATTATTTATTGACTCATACTTTATGTATTGCATTTGTATGTACCAAGTGGAATTTTTGTATCTGCAGTGATCCTCATTTTAAATTGGGTGCTGAGTAAAATACTGACTTAATCAGGAATGAAATTAGAGAGCATAAAGCTGTGGAAGGAGTAAACAACACAATAATTTTGAGCTATGATAATGTATCATGTGTGGAGACTTGACACAAGTGTTTGACACTTTCTGAGTTCTAGAATGTTACAGTGAATAGTCTGATGGTGGCCTGAGTATCTCTAGGTGGAGATTGCTGGCACCTAAAGTATATTTTTCATGTATTAGCTGTGTTAAAAAGGTAGGATGTGGATATGTAAGCTTGAGAACTCTTGAGTTGCAGAGTTTACATATAATCCCTGTGCTCCTCTGAGTGGCAGTTTCAACAGAAGCACCTGATGCTTGAGTTGAGCAGTTCTGGTTTCTCCTGGCTGTTTGTAAGAAAGTGAGTCGTGTGGTTCTGCTCCTGCCACTTGAGTTCTTTGCAGAGCTCAGTCTGTGCCCAGTCTGGCTGCTGTTCTGTGGTTCCCAGTGCTCACACAAGGCCAACTGCTTGGGTAGATGCTGTGAGTGTTGTGGTGAGCCTGTAGAAGAAAGAAATGGGGTAAATACACCACAACCCATGGAAAACCCATTTTCATAAGAGGCTGTGGGGACACTGTAAGTTCAGAAGGGGATCGGCAGGTCCAGAGGGTGAGGTCCCCGATTCCATGGCTTAGTGTTGGGATAAGGGTGGTAAACCACAGCCATTACTGATTGCTCTCCCTACACAGTGTTTCCTGCTTGAGCTTTTGGAGCCAGACTGCTGGACTGAAGGGACACTGATCTGTTCTTGTAGAGATTTGTTTATGTTCGTGTTGGACAAAGGAAATATTTTCCCTTCTTTTGTCAACCTACCATAAAAGCTATGCAAGTGAATTTACAGGTTTTGCTATGTTGGGAATAACACCAAAGCATTTAGGGAGGTAAAATTCATGGCTTCCCTGGAAAAATAGGTTGTCTGGCATCAGGATTATTGTGACCCCATCTCATTCCATGTGTGTGCTGGCAATTGTGTCACCAGGCAATGAATTGGTTGACTGAATTTGCTTTGTGGGGGCAACTACATGTAAGTGAATGTGGAAAAAATGCAGCTCTAAGTTTGCTTTGAGCCTTTGTGGAACCATGCCCCCAAGTATTTTGTGGGTAAGTAAAGGCTTTTTGCAAAGGAAGATGAGACCACAAGTAGTAGTAATGGCAGCATTTGGGTATTTGCAAACATTTTTTACTGTTTGGAAATGGAGCAGTAAACTTTGCTGTATGTTTCAAATCACTGTCCAGGGAATTGAATTCTCCCATTGTTTAATGTTGAAAGAGACATCATGGGTCTGGACTGGCTGGCTCCTGGAAGAGCCTTTCACTGCAGTAGAAACACTAGTGATTTTTGGCCAGTTAATTCAGCTTCTTCTATAGTTTTTCTGTCTCCTTGTGTTTGATTTGCAAAGCTCTTCCATTGAAACCACTTCTAACATCCAAATATTTAAAATGAAAGCAGGAAATGCTACTGAATTTAAAATGCCCCCTGTTTTTGGCTGTATGATTTTATTACATAAATTAACACTATTATATTTTAAACAGTAACTTTCTCCTGTGTCCTAAACCCTTGGAGTGGAGGTGTAATCTGAGCTGCAGTTTTGCTTTCCTAGTATGTACTGCGAGAGAACCCCTTAGAGGCACTTCAGGAGTTCCCAGATTACAGATTGGAAAACAGTCAAATTTTTGAAGGCTAGTAGTTTCAGTCAAAAATTACCAGATTATTAAAACCTTTCTTCTTTTCTTTTCTTTTTGGAGGATGGAAGAAGTTAGTGTTATCCAGCATTCCTGCTGAGTATATCACTTACTGCCACTTCTGGTCTTTGAAGAGGGATTTACCGCTTCCTGTGGCAATACTGAATACTCAAAAGGTACTCACTGATTACTTGATCCTTGCCTACCTTCCATATTAATGCTCTGCTCTCCTTCCTGTCGAGGAGTGGCTGCTGTTGACTCCTGCCTGCTCTGAGCCACTTGGAGCATTATATACACCCAGAGTATTTTATACTTTGCTCCTGTAGTGTGTGTGCAAATAGTTCTGTCCTGCTGAAGCAGCTGCATCCTCTCCCTGTTCAGTGTTTTGACCTACATGAAGAATTTGTCAGCTTCCATGGTAGTATGATGGGACAGACTATCAAATATTTAGATGTCTCACTTGCCTGACATGACATCTGTGATGTTTTTGGAGACATCTGCTTTGAGTGACTTGGGCAAAGTTGAACATTTGTCCTCCTGTATTATCAGCCTGGCTCTTTGTGGTCAGAAGTGCCTAATCCAGTGCAGTTGCTGATCAGTATGATGTGTTAAGTCCCAGAGCTGCCTCCTCGAACAGACTGGCCTGTGCTGGCAGCCAGGGAGACTTTTCAGCCCCCTTCTGGCACTCAAGATACAACTTCTTGTTAAGATTCTGGAGAAAAGAGCACACAGAAGTGCTTACTTCTCCAAGGACAGATGTTTCGTTTTTCTTAGTTTAGATACATTCATTGGGGTCCTGGGTTTTCTCCTGCAAATTAAAAACAAATAGTGAGCTCCCTTGTCAGTGCTGCTTTCCCCTTTTCTGTCTAAAGTTCCTATAGGAGCCTTTTGTGATGTGGGTCTTTTGTACTTCATAAGACATATGGTTGTGTCTCCTAAACAGTGAAACACTCTGCCTGTGCTCTTCTAATGCTGTTCTCTTAAGTACTGGGTGGCTTTGGATATTCACCAAAAGTGCAGGTCACTGGTAGATTGCTAGGAGTTACTGTAATTCTGCACATCTGCTAAAAACTGATTGGCGTTGGAGAGCTTGCACTGGTGTCCCAGGGCCTCTAGAACTTCTGTGCAAGTGAATGCTGACACTGGTAAATCTCAGTCATAAGAACATCGTAGCTAGAACTGCATAAATGGAAAAAAACCCTCACTGTGTTGTGTCTGCAGTTTAAGTGTATCCTTCATTTTATATAGTGCCAGAGAATGGTAAAATAATTTGGGTTGGAAGGGTCTTCTTGTGGTATTCTGGTTCAACCCCTGGCTCAGTGCATTGATGTTAGATGAGGTTTGGGGTTGTATTTAGTAAATATTTTCATTCCCACACCATCTCTGAGCAAGCTACTCCAGTGTTTGACCCCCTCATTGTACCAGCTTGTCCCAAGAGAAGGGTTTCATCATCTCTTTGCTCTCCTGTTGAAGGTATCAGCAGGATCAACCCAGTCTTCTCACAGCCGTGTAGCTGGTGTGCTCCAGCCACCTTATTTCTCTGCCAGCCTTCTGTTGTGTTTCTCTGTGTGTTCTGAGCTCAACAATGGACATTTGGACACCTTACATTTCTACCTTATGCCTGTTTTCCTTCAAGCTTATCAAACTTTGTTCATTCATATGTCAGAGATCTAATGGAATGTAAATTCATGCGAGGTATTTTATGCCGGAAAATACATCAGATACTGTAACAGAAGTAGGCCAGTATCCTTCCAGTAAAGGAGGGTAGGAGTGACATTCCTTCCCTTGGGACATACCCATGGAGTGGATCAGAACAATCATGCCTTGCACTTTTGAAGCATGTGCTGGGCAGCTTTGCTCCCTGGGTTGTACATTAGTAGGTTGCCATTCCTTGAGCAGTGTCCAAGCAGCTTCAGAACATCTCCTAAAAAAACTTACCCCCTTAAGCAGTCAGTGAATGCCTTGTAAAGAGAGAGGGGCGTTGGGTGTTTCCTGCATTAACTTTCCATCAGTGCTAATCTGCAGAGATCCCTGAGAACTGTTCTGAATTTGTGTTTAGTGTAGGAAAGATCTGCAATTCCTGGTTCGTTTCTCTTTACCCCTGCTGAGAGTTTGGGTACAATCCTTTTTCCAAACACATCTCTCCACTGTTAAATCATTTGTCAAGCAGAACACTGGGCTTGAAAAATGGAAGAAATTATTTCTGATTCAGAATTTCAGTAAAACCAGAGTTAGGGTAAAAGAACAGCAGTAGATTAAAGAATGTGTCCATTCAGTTCAGTGTACTCTGTTGTCCTGGTGTGTGACAAAACTTCTGAGATGATAGAATTCCACGTGGCAGGTGTTGATTTTTTGCCAAGTGTCTTCTGTATGGAGAAGTCCTTCACTCTTAAGGTTTTTCTGTGTTAATTGACAAGTTTGTAAATTTTAGGAAGTGGTGGTGTCTCCAGGGTTGCCCAGCACAGATCCTGGCAAGGACACAACTTGCATCAGCAGCCTTGATATGCTCTTAGCAGTGAAGCACATCCTGGGTATTCTCTGAGCATCCCCTTGCTGGGTCAGGGTTGTATTTGTGATTTTTACAGAGTGATTATTAAATAAAAGAGATAATTCCAAATATTCTTTAAAAGCTCACTATCGCTGAGCACCCACAGCTCCAGCAAACCTCTTATCAGTCGTGCTCTTTGAAGCTGATAAACAATTAAAAATAAACTTGCCAAGTTAAAAAAATGCGGCCAGGACCCAGACTGGAGTGCCTTGTACTAAAGAAATGACAGAAGAACGAGGTGGGGGGAAAGTACTTAAATTGAAAGGGTGTAGGACCAATATGAAATCCAGCCCTGCTTGGCTCACATCAGTGAGTGCAGCAAGAATATCTGCCTCACTTGAGAATTACTCCTGTGGACTTCTTACCATTCCCAGGGCTTTTAGCATGTGTACATACTGAGGGCTGACAAGGATTACAGATGAGAAATAATGTGCTGTCTTATAAATATTGTAGTTCTGTAACGTGAATATTTGAAACTCTTAGTTGGTAATGAAGGGTAGGGAAGCTCCCTTCAGTGACCAGAGGTTGCTCTTCCTCAGGGTAGCAAGGTTAGAATTGTTAGAGCTGGTTTTGTTTATTGATAGTGTTACTTGCTGCATTGACAGTATATAAGGAGTTATATTTGCTCTAATTTACACCTCTTTAACAATAAAAGCTCCTTTGCTGTGTGATTTGCTATTCAACGGCACAGGAGAAAAAGGCCATCTGCAGTAGGCACAGGCATAGCCAGCTCTAAAATGTCATGTTGCATCTTAATCTGGCGTGAGGCAGCTGGAGCTTTAGGCTGTAAGAACTGTAAATGCTGAATTCAGAGTCTGAGAACAGGTAGAGAGAGGAGCTTGTAAAATGAGTTCAGTCATCCTGGTGAAAAGATTAAAGCTGATTAAAGTTCTCTTTTGGTTTTATTTATGACATTTTGGTAAGTGAAGGGGTCCTCGAGCAGTTATTAATGGTGCTGGTATTAGAGGTGTGGGGCTCCACATTTGCTGGTAAACAAGCATTAAACATTCAAACAGTCCTTTTACTACCCCCCTTCCCCTCTTCCCTTTCTCTTTTACGTAGTTTCACTAGTACGACTCATCTGTTCTGTTCCAGAGTGTGTTCTGGCCTCAGGAGCTGCATGAAGAATAGCCAGCATGAAGAGAACAAATCAGTCCAGGCAGAAGTGCAGAAGCGACAAGAACATAAATGTAAATTAAATTAAGGGGGTTTAAAGTGTGGTATGTGCTCAATGCCGAGGCAGCAGTTTCCTGAACATAAAGCTTAACACTGTGCTGGAAGAAACCCTCTTGCCATGCTTCTCTTTTGGCTGGCCTGAGTGTGTGGGCACAGCAGAGCCCTGGTCTAGATGGAAATAAGTATCTTATTGGCCAGATGAGTTCTGGCCTGGATTAGTTGCCTGACCAGTGGCTGCAGTGTTAAAAGTGCTTGTGCTGACATGAGGCATAGTTGGAGTGATGGGTGGGGGAAGAAATGGGCACTTTAATGACAGGGATGGCTTCTCTGACAGTGTATGAGAATGAGGCCTTACTCCTCTCTTGTATGAAGGTTTTTTGTCTCAGGTTGAGTGCCTTTGTGGGGTGTTTTTTTTTATTCTTCATCTTCTTTGAAGGTTGATTGCAATGGCCCTTTTAGGGCTTAGTGTATGAGAGTATTTGCAATATGAGTCCAAATTAATTAGATGTGTGTATAAAATAAATGAAACTACTTAAAATTTCAGCATGAGGGTCACTTTAAAGGGTTCACCTGGGTTTAATTCTGTTTGTCTGCTCCAACACTTACTAATTCAGATTAGTTCTTCTATGATCTGTGACTCAAAAGAAGGATGTTCTAATTTAGGCCCAGGGAGTTTGTCTGGTCCACCACCCTTCTGCTGTAGGTGCTTTCAAAACTCTCCTGGAATTTCCTGTCCCTGCTGCAACAGCAGTAAAATGCACCTCTACGTTTGATAGCCTGACATTAAATTAAGTAGCACTGACTTTAGTTTCCCTTATGTACATCAGGGTGTGATTTGAGAGTGAGTAATATTTACTGCATGGGCAGCTGTTCTTAGCACAGGACCGACGTTACCATCCCAGGGACAAGAACTTCCTGCTCCTCTAATTTGAAGCCTGAATTCCCTTGTCCAGGCAGAGTATCCCTACTTAATGAATACGTGTGCAAAGATAAAAGAAATAGCTGTTCCCCCCAAGTTTATTCTTGGATACCTGTTAATCTAGATGAAACCTTAGAGGAAAACCAAATCCAAATACTTATTATGAAGTCTCCAGAATGCCATGAAACTTGTTGCACAGGTCTGTTTTCAGGTGTGGGAGTGGCTTGTGTTGCCATTTTCAGATTGTGCAACACAGGTGGCCAAAGAACCCTGCTCTGCTCAGACTGATTCTGAAGAAGCAACTGTTTTGTTGTTAGAAGTTTGCTAATAGCCTAAATGAGAGCCTAAATTACTGTGTGATGGGAGAAATGACCACAAATACTTGTTGATAAAACTAATAGTATCTTCCAGTATCTACTGACAGTATTAGACTTCTTGTGTCAGTGGATTTTACAGGCTCTTCTAAGCTGAAATTATTTTCTGTCCTCAGTTTAATACCTTCAAGTATTCTGGTGACCTTTCATGAGCTCCTTCCTCATTTTTACATTATGAAAAATTGTAAAAGGAATGGACTGATTAGTGTTACGATCAAACAGCAGCTTAAAAAGAATTTCTCTGTGACTCCTACTTTTAAATTTGTATTTTATACCTGATTAAATTGCATGTTTGTCCTTTTGAAATGAGCTGCCACACTGGTAAAACATGATACTTTCTGTAATATATTAAATAGGGAAACTTAATTTTTTAAAAAATATTGATTTGAAAATATTTAATTCACATTTCCCAGCTTTCAGTAAAGAATTTGCTGAATGCCTGAAGGCCTACACTTTAGACTTAGACCTGGTGAGATTGTTGGAAGAAATAGTGAAAAATTAAAGCTAAAATTTAAAAGAATGTTAGATAGGAATGGAAGGAGAAATGAAGGAAGAATGAACAAGGATTAAGAACAAGTATATTTACTAGATTTGTCCCTACTACCTTCTCAATAGACCTTTAATTCTCCACATCTAAAGGGAAACAGTGAAAGAATTGCTATTCTGTAAGTAAAGCTGAAATGCTTTTACCAGCCTGCTTTTCTCATCAAGGCTTTCTGTGTCAAGTTACAATTTATCCCAAGTGACTCGAATCTGTGGGGTTTGATGTCAGCAACTGCAGTGATTTTTTTTTTGTTTGTTTGTTTTGTCCTTTTTTTAATTTGCAGTGCAAGTTTCAAGCAGCTCACATTGTATTTGGTTTTCTCTCCACTGTAGGCTCAAGCTTATTACAGTAGAATTAGCAGTATTAGTTCTGGAAGAGCCATGATTCTGGGGCCTTCTGCCACTGTCAGGTGCAAGGATTAAGAGGGAGCTTGTTCTGCAAACAGCTGAGGAAAGATAAGGAATGGAGTTTCCTTCTGTCTGATTCAGGGACCCTGGACATAAACTCTGTTTTATTTTCATGTCTTGCATGTGTCTTTGCCCGAGTTCCTGATTCAAAGTAATAAATTCGTTCTGAGTAATTGCAGGAGATCAGAGGTGTGTGCTGCTCACTGACTGAAAAATAGGAGTCGGTGCTGAATGAAGCTTCTCATTGCTTTGTGGCACTTTGTGAGACAGGATGAAATTTGAAAGAGCTCTGCTGTGATCCCTGGGCAGGAGCAACAACCAGGGAGATCATTTCTGTAGGGGGGAGAAGAGAAAAGTCATGATACGTTTTGATTCTAACACTTCACCAAGCTGGCTGTGGGTGATGAATGTCCTGTAGCCCGATGGGGCTTGGCTGAGCTCTTGGGAGTTTGGAAGGGTCGAAGGTAAAAGGGCACTTTCAAAAACATCTTGGTCAAAGTGCACTGCCTTTAGATAAGCATAAGTAAAAGGTGACTTTGGTTCACAGGTAACAACTAATTGAATAAAATAGTTGGGGGGGGGGGTGTGATCACAGATGAATACTATGGAATTTAAACAGGAAGGTGCCCACAAGTTGGCTGTGACCCAGAGGGTAGCAGGATGCTTGAGAGAAAGCTGTTACACTGTAATGTGTGCTGGGTGTACACAGGATGGCACAGAGTGGAGGGACAAAGCTCAGTGTAGCCACCAACACATGGAATTGCAGGTTCTTGGTGTTGTGCTTTGGTGACAGCTTTGAGCTGGCACTGCAGATTAAGGTGGCCCTGGCACTCCAAACCTGCCCCCACACCTTTGTGTGGGGAATAGGATCAGGAGCCAGATGTGTTCTTACACAGTTACCTGTTCTCCCTGCATTAGTTTTCAGCTGGAATTAGTTCTAAATCGTTCATTGTGGTGAGTGAATTATTCTGCCAACGTGAAGGAAGGGAAAAGGTGAGAGCAGCTTTTTGAGCAGCAAATGCTGTTTTTGTGTCCTACAGGGATCATGCAACCATTTCACAAGTTAATCTGGTCTCCTCTCCAGTCACTGGGGAGAAAGATGGGTTTCTCTAGATGGTAATTTAGCCCAGAGATCCAGCTAAAAGCTTTGAATTGCTCTCTGGAAGAATGTGCACTTCTCATTGCCCTATTTAGAGAGACCACCCTCCCAGCACAGTCACCTTGGTTAGGTGATCACCACCTGCACTACCAGAGCTGGCTGTCTCCTCCCTGTGCAGGGTCAGTACTTAAGGAAACCATCCTTCTACAACTCTTATGTTTGCAGTTGCAGCTGTCATTTGTGTAGCTGTTTTATGTGTTCTTGAGGCTTCTTTACCTTGACAGGCCCCTTTTCATACACAGAAAAAGCACAAGTGTTTATTAACTGGTGATGAAGTTCACTCTTCTAGGTTTCTTATTTGTTCTTTTCCTTACTCTCTCTGAGGTGCTGAAATATTTTTCAGAGTAATTGCTTAATAGCAGATTGAGAATGCCTTTTCTAAAATTAAAGCTGTAATAAATGTTTGAAGTAGTACATTTGACTTTTTTGTTTGTTTTCAGTGCCAGTGTTATAAGTGGCAAGGAGGAAATGAGAAAACAGCTGGAGATGGGCGTAGCAGTCATAACCAAAGGATATGGCATTGAATGCAGTAGGCAAATGAAGGCTTTAAGTTTTTAGTGTGAGAAAATTACTTAGTAAAAGAAACTTATCCCAGCTTTTTAGTTTGTCCTGTGGGTGGTAAATCTTTGATGTCTGCATGTGATATGCATAGCTGGCCTGTTTGGATCCAGCTGTGCCTGTTCTCTTGAGTCTAGAACTGCTGAACCACTCCTAGAACCACCTCAAGTTCAAAAGCTTTATAGCCATGTTTGTGGATGGCTGAGGCCAAGCTGCCAAACTCTGCATGGCCCTGCACAGAACTCTTCAGGCATCTTCCTACCACTTCCCAAGCTGTGTCAGGATTTTTTGGTTCTAGTGCCACGCTGTGTGGAGAAGAAGAATTGGTGTGCTTTTAAAGCCAGAGGGGATCTTTGAGAAGTGGGTACACATACACCTCATCTGTGTTCTGGATTTGTGGCCTGTCTAGGGGTACTTCTGTTATGCTGAGGAGCTCAGGAGCAATTGTAGAGAATAGTAAGTAAGAGCAACACTAGGAAAGGCAGCACTTAATGCTTTGTGGTTTATGTATGTCTGTTGCTTTAGAATAAGTTACGTTCATGCCACGTTCATCTGTTATCAGGGAAGCTCTGCTGGGGGAAATGGTCTGCTTGTTAAACTGCCTTATCTTTGGCTGTGCTTAGTTGGGAGCCTCTTCAGGGAGAAGATACGGCTGTTTCATGATGGGAAGGGGAATGGCCAAGCACTTCTGCTGTTACTCTTGGTCTGCTAATGCCCTTAAATACTTATACAGACATATGTATGAACTGCAAGCAGGATTAAAAAAAGAAAAAAATTGTTCATATCTATACACTCTGTTGGATATATGTGTATTTTTAAAGTCTTTTTAATTGGCAGACATGCTGCATAACTGTAGACTCCTAGTTGAAGTTTTTGCTTATTCCTCTATTCAGTTTTCAAAGGTTCACGGGAAGAACATAAATCTGCTGTGTTTTAACATAAGGCTTTATTTCTGCTCCCATAAAATATTTAATGAGTGGCTAATCCTTAAGTGTCAAAGCCATGTCAGTTTTTGAGTGTAATCTCTGTGTGGATTGACTTGAATTCAAGGTCTGAATATGTTGCAAGGTGATGTGAATTTTTGTTTACAATAATGCAAAGATAGATTCCACTGTTTTATGAATGCCAGAAAATTACTGACAGCATTTGGCTTCATTGTTTCTATTGGGGTTTATTGTTGGGTTTTTTTCCTTGAGTGAAGTGTGTATTAAATACACCACTAAATCTACTTTTCAATTTCTTTAGTGTCCCAACAGTTTTTATTGAGACTGTGCCTTGTTTGGCAAAAATAAACACTGTTCTATTACTTGGTACATGAAACTTAATGCATTTCAGGGTTTGTTACTTCTGACATTAGGTGAGAGACAGACAAATGCCTCTTTGATAGGAGTGTTATTATAAATAACAGCTAGAAGAAGAGGCAGTGGTATTAACCATCCCTGTCTCTGGTTTTGTACTCTGTGCTTTGACACCTTCAGGTTGTTTCTAATGCTTCTACAACTCCCTTCCAGTACCTGAAGGGGCTTCAGGAGAGCTGGAGGGGGGACTTTGGACAAGGACATGGAGTGACAGGGCAAGAGGGACTGACTTCACACTGTCAGGGGATGGGGTTAGGTAGAGTATTAGGAATAAACTGTTGCTGGTGAGTGTACCTGGACTGGGACTCTCCTGTGGTGCAGTTAGTAGGACAGTTGGCACTGAATTATTTTCTCTTGAGCAATCTTGGGATTCCTTTCCTTGGAATGAGATGTCCGTTGTATCAAATGCTTAGCCCTTCTTACTTCTGCTTGTTTCAGCTTTTCAGGTGAGCTGCCCATGAGTTATTTGGAGAAGCTTAGGTCTGTTCAGCTTTTTTACCTGGTTAATTGGATCATGATAGTGCATTGAGCTGTTTAGTGGTGTGGTGTCTTTCAGTAGAGCCTGTGTGTAAAGATTGGCTTGAGCTATTACGTGGGAATTGTAGTGTTGATTTCAGATGTTTGGTCTTATTTTGGTCTCTCTTCTTATTGTGGAAGCTCTTCTTTTTTACTCCTGTATATTTGTGTATTTTTGTAGTATGTTGTTACTATAACCTTTAGAATATTGTGGCATTTCCCCTGTGGCAAGAGTTTGGTTTAAAACCAGACATTTTCAAATTCGTTTACTTTTCACTGAAAGGAACATGCTCATACGTGTGCTGTGTTGGAGTCCAGGAGATCTGGGTCAGGATGCAGTGATGGCAGGGACAGGGAGGTGACAGGGTCAGGATGCAGTGGCAGGCAAGGAAAAGGAGGTGACAGGGTAAGAATGCAGTGATGGCGGGGACAGGGAGGTGACAGGGTCAGGATGCAGTGGCAGGCAAGGAAAAGGAGGTGACAGGGTCAGGATGCAGTGATGGCAGGGACAGGGAGGTGACAGCGGAGGTCCAGGCCCGGTCCCGCTGCAGTGCCGCGTCTCGCCGCCGGGGGGCAGCCGTGCCCCGCCGTGTGACCCCACCCGCGATGAGCGGCCGGTACCGGGGTGAGAGATGGCAGAGAGAGGAATAGCAGAGTCACGGTTTCTTTCGTGGACAGTTGTGAGAATTCGTCCGTTCATTTCACACTGTGAGCATCTGAACTCGAGTTTTGCCTGCAGGCGTTTCCTTGCTCTCCGTGTACACCTGCATTCCTAGGCTGACAAACTTTTCCTGACAGCGTGAGCCATGTGTCAAAGTCTTCAGGTGTGGTAGTGTCCTGTTCCTTGATGGACACAGGATTTTCTGCTGTGTGAGTCTGAAATGATGCCTTCCTACGAATCTATGCTTCTGTAGGATCGTAGAGGACTGGCAAATTTTGGGCTGTTGGCCTCCTTTTGTGTGACTTCTTAGCAGCCTGGTATTGGCAATGAATGCGAAAGTCCTTATAAGAGCCCCACCTCTGCTCAGAGCTGCTGTTCTTGCTTCGAGACTGCAGACCTCTTCTCTCTTCCTCTGCAAGGAAATGGCATTAGCTTTGCAGCTGGGCATTTGCCATTTTTTTCCCTTCACCTTAAGTATTTCATAGTTACCCCCTGACTATTTATTTTGTTTAGCTGTGTCCTTCCTTTTCTTGTTCAGAAATTTTTAGTCACCTCAAAAGACTTTCTTCTCTCTGCAAATACTTAAGGTAATTGTAAAACAGTTTTGCAGTTGCAGTAGGCCAAAGACCAGCTCTGTTCTGATTGCCTGCTGTCTAGTGTTAAGTACTTACATCATCTCATGTACTTCAGCTGTTTCTCCATATGGATTTGCTCCAACTTGAAAAGCTGATGGGTGATAAAGGAAAGGCGAGGCCGGATCCCTGCAGGGAGTGCACACGAAGCCATATGTCGGTATTTCTGGGTGTCTGGTGCCCTCTGGAGACTGTGGCTGCCCACGACATAACAAATATCAAGACAGCATGTTAATAGATGTCCCCAGTCTGAGCAGGCTGAGGTACAATGAGCTTTATTGTTCTCACAGCAGAAGTGGAGGATACTAGAAAAGACAGTGAAGTAAAAGCAAGAACTCTCTCAAAATAACAGCAATTACCTGTCTTGTAATTGTTAAAGGTAATGGAGACTGACAGCTGTATTTCATGTTTGTCTAAAAGCCTGTGTATATCAAAATTAGTTATACAAGATTAAATATAGGTATTTGAAAATAGTGTGGTGACTTTTAAAGTGTCAAGTTAACAAGGGAGATTAAGTATTAAATATTTATGTTAATTCAATTGAGTTAGCTGGTCTGAGAGGCCAGTCAATTTAATGGGAAAATATGGAAGTCTCTTGTCAAATCGGGACTTTATTGCAGGCTTAGGCAGGAAACTTGTTCTTTTGTTACTTACTTCAGCAGTAAAATTGATCTTGCTACCTTTTTAACACTTATGTGAGGGATATAAGAATTGATCTTGATGCAGGGAATGTGTTTGGCATGGTTGGGGAACCTGCTTTCATATTTACAAAGTAAACCACCTGAAACAGAGGTTAGATTTAGAATGTACTCCTTTACTATGATCTTACTCTTTCCATTGGCGAAAAAGACATCTGCAAAATAATAATTTCCTTTAGCTCTTCCTACTCTTGAAACAACCAATTCTGGATGGTTTGAGGAGGAAAAAAATCTCAGTGTTAGGCTTGTATGCAGCTATTTTTAAAGTTACACTTAAGACCCACCTTAACACTGAGCTTCAGTATTGTTGTTTGTGACTATACAGATGGATTTAACCCAAGCATCATTAGAATCCACCAATTCTGAGTCCACGTTGTTTACATCAAAATAAAATTTTACCTGAGCTGTCTCTCGTGCTATGGCTCATTCAGCTGAAGAGGGAGGGCAAGTGCATTGTCCTCTATTCTGCTCAGGGCTCAGCAATGCCCAGAGGTGGGAACAGGAATTGAACTCAAGCTGCTTACAAGAGACATACTTGACCAACTTCTTTATGTCCATTTTATTTTTGTTGTTCAAAGGAGTTTAAACATACAGCAAATAATAATAGTTTGGCATGAAACAAGCAAGACTTAAGTTCTTGTGCTCAGTTCTTAGTGCTTTTTCTTCCTGGATAAGTTCTGTGGTACTCACATGTAATTCTTCAGGGTTGGCTTTTTAATTTGTAATAGTGTGGTATTTTTGTACCTTTAAAATTTGTAACCAAAGACTGCCTCTAGTCCTGCTAAGCTTTGTGAAGTGCTTGCACAAGCTCAGTAAGGAACAATTCTGCTGTGGTCTTTGAGAAATGGGAACGTGCTTATTGCTTTATCTCTCTTCCTTGCTTTCCTTCATTTCCAAGAAGCTGGTACAGTTGTCTCACTGCAGGCAGCATTTTGTGATTGCCTTGGTTTGCAGTAGTGGTGGGCCTGTGGAGACCCACAGCTCTCAGCTCCTCCTTACTGATTCTCAGTTCATGGCTGCTGTTGAGTGGGATGTTTCCAGTTGGGCGACTCGTTCTTCTTTGGGGTTTCTGCAGTTGTTACATACACTGGATGGTGTGTGGCATTCATTCTCTTGTTTTTACAGCAGGAAGGTGAAATGGAAGGTGAGGCAGTCGAAGCTATTGTGGAGGAATCAGAAACTTTCATTAAGGGAAAAGAGAGGAAAACCTATCAAAGACGCCGTGAAGGTGGGCAAGAGGATGACGCTTGTCATCTACCACCAAACCAGGCAGATGGAGGTGAAGTAGTGCAGGATGTCGGCAGTGGGGTGCAGATGGTGATGATGGATCAGCTGGATCCAACTCTTCTTCAGATGAAGACTGAAGTAATGGAAGGTGCAGTGCCTCAAGAAACTGAGGCTACGGTGGATGACACACAGATCATAACACTTCAGGTTGTTAATATGGAAGAACAGCCTATAAACCTTGGTGAGCTTCAGCTGGTCCAAGTACCTGTACCAGTGACTGTACCTGTTGCCACCACATCTGTGGAAGAACTACAGGGAGCTTATGAAAATGAGGTTTCCAAAGCAGGCCTGCAAGAGGGGGAACCCATGATCTGTCACACCCTCCCTTTACCGGAAGGCTTCCAAGTAGTGAAAGTTGGTGCAAATGGTGAGGTGGAGACACTGGAACAAGGTGAACTTCAGCCACAGGAAGATCCTAATTGGCAAAAAGATCCAGACTATCAGCCACCAACCAAAAAAACAAAGAAAAACAAAAAGAGTAAGCTTCGCTACACTGAGGAAGGCAAAGATGTGGATGTCTCTGTGTATGACTTTGAAGAGGAGCAGCAGGAGGGTTTGTTGTCTGAAGTTAATGCAGAAAAGGTGGTGGGCAATATGAAACCACCTAAACCAACAAAAATTAAAAAGAAAGGTAAGCTCCCTGTGTCTGCAAGTGGATTTTGAAAATGCATCTGTTATGGTGGGACCTTGCAGTGTGATTGAGGTGACTGAATGGAGGAAAACAGGCATGCCCAATGTTGCTTGCTCCTTATATAATAGAGCTTAACTCCAGTGTGAGTGAACCTCCCATCTCTTCCATCAAGGCTCTGAGGGAGCTCATTTTCCTCAAGTATAATGCTGTGGCATTAATATTCCCATGTAACTATGACTGAAAAGATTGTTCTCTTTGCTGTAATGCACGTGTAACACTTTGTGTACGTGTGGTTTGCACCAGGAGCCAATGGTGTAATTAGTTCTGTGGGTTTTTTCTAACCAAGTGCTGGGTGAGGTGGATGGTGTAAAATACAGTAATAGGTATGTTTGATTTTTTGTTAAAACTGTAAGTTAAGGAACTGTTTTTAGAGTGCAGAAGGAACATTGAGTGCTGGCATACTAATGAAAATTGAAGCCAAATCAGCCACAGGCAGTGCTGTTGGATTTAGTGGTACATGGTGGTTCTTTGGAGTACTTACATCTCCAAGAATCTTTCCTTTTCCCTTCTGATCTCTAACATTATGCAGTAGACCACAGTTCTGTCAAAGGCTAAAGATGATTTCCTTCATGACTAGGTGTAAAGAAGACATTCCAGTGTGAACTGTGCAGTTACACTTGCCCACGTCGTTCCAACTTGGACCGCCACATGAAAAGCCACACTGATGAAAGACCACACAAGTGCCACCTCTGTGGCAGGGCTTTCCGGACAGTCACGTTGCTGAGGAACCACCTCAACACTCACACAGGTACTCCTGGTTTTGCATACATTGTTTTCGTAGGATGTGCTCTGTCATTGCAACAAACAGATTTAAGATAGATCCCTCCTGTTTTTCTAATTCCTTTTACGGAACAAGCTAAAAAGGAGGGATTGATGCAGTTGCTTTCTGCCTGGCCAGGTCAGGTGCAGAGCTTGTTCTGTTCACAGATATAAAACTGATTCTGGGCTTGATCTCAACTTACCTGAAGTTACAGAAATGTTCTCTTTGTCTTGGGCGTTAGTACTTGTATTCTGAGCTTTGTATTGTCACTGCTGCTTGGAGAAAAGTACAATGAGAATGAGGCTGGAATTAAACATCAGGGAATTAAAAATAACCAAAAAAACCTAACCCCAAAAAATAGATATAAACTGGATGAATAAAATTTATGTCTAGGATTGTAACACATTCGTGTTGCTCCTTACCAAAGTTTCTGGTATGAAACTACAGGTAATTGAACTGTGAATATACTTAAGCTTGTGCCTTTCTGCCAGAAAAACTCCTCCATATCCCTCATTTTCTCTGTGTACTTACATTATGTCTAAATGCGTGGTTTCAAATTTGTAAGTAACCAAGTGATACAAAAATAAGGATGTTTCCTCACTGAAAGCGTTAATTCTCTAAGATCTTCAATCTATTAGTTATTTATACAAAACGTCCAACTTTTGCGTAATATTTGCTGCTCTAATCTTTCAGAACATGAAATCAGTATTGCTAATTCACTTTAAGAACAAAACCAACCAAAACTCTCTCATATTTTCTTTTGTCACTAAGTCTGCATGTCATTGTGTTCCTGTTTTGCTGCACACAATCAGGTACTCGTCCTCACAAGTGCCCAGACTGTGACATGGCCTTTGTGACCAGTGGAGAGTTGGTTCGGCATCGCCGCTACAAACATACCCACGAGAAACCATTCAAATGTTCCATGTGTGATTATGCCAGTGTGGAGGTATGTTAGTTACTTGTTATAGTGCTGAGTGCTTCCTTGTGCGCTTCAGAGCTTGTTCACCATCTGTTACAAACTCTGTTCTTAGGCATTTCCTCTTTGGCCATTTGGTTAAAAGACTCTGAGCAAAAGATGTTATAAATCAGGGGTGCTCTTGGAAGCAAATGGTAGGGTTTCCTCAGTGAATCAGAAAGCAGCTTGAGATCACTTACACACAGAAATCCTAGGTGATACCCATTTCCTCTTTATAGACAATAGTTGTCATTGTTTCTTAAATTATTTGACCTTTAATGTGATTGTAGGAATTGTAGCATGCGCCATGTTGAAGGAGACAGACACTTCCTGCTGCAGTGGGGTGTCATTTCAGATCAGAGTTGCCCTCACGTTTTAGAAATGTGCATTCTTCACCTTACCTGTTTATGCCATGAAGTGTCTGTAGCTAAAACTAATGAGCCTTTGCCTCAATACTGGTTGAAAAGCAGCTTTGCTAGTATTGAATGATTATCTAATTTGCTCAGGCACATTAAGCTCTACTTGAATGTTTCCCCTTCATGCAGTATTGTTACATGTTTTACAGGACAGCTCTTATATTGTGGTAGGAAATTAGAGCCAGATGATGAACAACATAATTTTAAAAAAATGGGAATTCTGCCATGGAAGAAGGTTACAGTGGGAGACCTTGAGTGAGAGCTTCAGGCTTTTTTTCCTACACACACTGTGTCTACAGTACTGTAATCCAGGCCCTGTGGGTTTGGGTGCTGGATAAATTGTGTTGCAGGCATTTTCATAGTAGGAATTAGGAAAGAATAACCAAGTCGGTCCTTATGTTAGGTCATGCTGCTTTTTGCAGGAGGCATAGGTTGATGATTAAGCAGCATGTTCAGGCTGGAGTAGAAAATGCAATATAATAGGTATTCTTGCTGATCTTTGTGCTGGGTTTGTACCTTCTCAATGAAAGCAGAAGAGGAAAGAAATTAAGCTTTGCTGCAACAGTTCCATGTGTCTCATCAGGATACTTGGACAGTTTAGGATGCCTTCAGATGGTGAGATGGCTGACAATAGTAAGCTGAGCACAGGAGTCTAAGTCAAGCTGCAGTGAGGCTGGGAACAAACATCAGGCAAGACTGGGAGTGAGGCTGAGAGGTGAAGCAGAATGGGAGAGGAGTGAGCGGCTGTGTGCAGTGTGAGAATGGCATTGAAGCATGCTTGTTTGGATTTGTGGCAAAACAGAAATAGATCACCTTAAACTCTTCACTGATTGCTTGTACTTCTGGCAATCTGAGCTGCATATCCATGATAACTTTGGTCTTGTTCTTGACTTGCAGGTTAGCAAATTGAAACGCCACATTCGCTCTCACACTGGAGAGCGCCCGTTCCAGTGCAGCTTGTGCAGCTATGCCAGCAGGGACACCTACAAACTGAAGAGGCACATGAGGACCCACTCCGGTACTGATGCCAGGTTTCCTTAGTATCAGAGTGCTGAGGTTGTGTACAGTGTGTGCTAACACTTAAACAGCAAAAGAAATCGGGTTTTGTAGTTTTGTCTTTAACCTTTATGAAGTCTGTAGATGAAGAGCACTACTAAATTCATAACCTGGTAGAATTACTGCACTGAGAAATGAGCTTGGAGAGCTCTGATTTCCAGTTTGACTGTGAGGTAATAAAATACAGGCACGTGTAGTATGAGCTGATGAAACTTCAGTTGTCAGTGTTCCACTGTCAGGTAAAGATCAGAGCCTTTTACAGTTTTATGCTTTACTGTAATTTTAAAAGCTTCTCATGCATGTTAGTTCATGAAGATGCTAAATTTTTTCTTCAGTGTAAATAGAGATGATTTTAGCACAAAATTAGAGGGAGAAAAATGCTCTTATATGTATATATGAACATTCAGAATCCCCACCCCAAAAAAAATCTGATGCCACTTGCTGTCTTCTGGCAGCCTGTGTGTAGGTCTTGCATGCATTTCTCAGAGCCAGAATAGTGTAACTTGCTTAAAGATTGAACAGGAGTTTCTTTGTAGAAAGATGCTTATTGGAGCTAAAATTTCTAGAGAAAAAGATATTGAACTCTTTGTAGAGTTTCTGTTGTCTAGATGCCTGTTGCAAGTTTCTGGGAGGTTGTTTGGGGCTTCTTGGTAAGATTTCTTTTTTAACGAACATACTTGTGCTATTTTTCCCTCTTGCTCCTGAAGGAGAGAAGCCATATGAATGTTACATCTGCCATGCTCGCTTCACTCAGAGCGGTACCATGAAGATGCACATTTTGCAGAAGCACACGGAGAATGTGGCCAAATTCCACTGTCCTCACTGTGATACTGTTATAGCAAGAAAGAGTGACTTGGGTATGTATCTCCCAAACATGGCTGTTTGCCAAAGATGGTACAAAACTCCTGCCAGCATTAGAGTTCACATAACCCAACTGCTGCCTCTCTTCAAGCAGTGCATCTGGTAACTGCACACCATGAAGCACAGCTTCCCATGTGGGCTGATGATACACACTTTTAGCTTACCATAGCTGCTGCAAATTAGAACAGTTTTTAGTTTCTTCTCATAATTTGAAAAAGTAATTTATGTTTTTTCCAAGTGTACAAGGCAAGCTGCTGTTTTCAGGCTCATAGATGCAAGGCATTTATTGAACTTGGACTGAGATTCCAACAGCATAAGGATTGGGGTCTGAAAAGCCTGAGGATTGCTTGGCTTGACCTCCTCCACATTAAGTTTCATGCAGAGATATTTTCATCAGGTTAAAAGGTTTGAATTAGACCAAATGTTTTAATTTTCAGGATGTGGAGCTGTGTGCCACAGACAAGAGCATGTGCTTACAGAAGCCCCAAGTCCTTCCAGTAGGACAATCTTGATGTAGTCAGCAGTACCCACTGTGATTCCAGTAGGCAAGCTCTTGTGTTCTAGAAGAAGGTGACAAACAATATCATGCCCAGAGTAGCTGAGGAGAAGGAAAGAGCCACGATTTGGCAGAACTTTGTGTCTATAAACACAATTACCACCCAGGGAATGGGAAGTCAGGCTCCCTTCCAGTAAAGAAAAGTGTAAAGTGCTGCAGTGAGAGGCAGTTTGAAAGGATGGCAGTCAGATGATATAAGGAGCAAACAAGTTTGATTTAGAACAGAGGAAAACTGATATTAGCTATGAAGAATTTTTCTTCTAGTAATGCTTTAATCTACCGTAAGCTACCTCGTGCAGCTGTGGTATGCTCGCAGTTGGAGGATTTTAAAGAAGTGACTAAAACCTCTGGCAAGGATTGTCTGCTGGTATCCCTGTAGCCTTCTAGCCCTGTCACACTGACTTCTAATCATGCAGAAAATCCTGTTTCCCCCAGTGAATTACCTGGCTTCTGTTTATATCCAGGCAATTTGGGTTAGTCTTAAACATAACAGTCCACGAGACACTTCAGTTTGCCAGTCATACATTATCAAATGCAAGTGTCCTGAATCAGCACAGATTGCAATTAATAACCAACTCTGGAATCCTGTGGAAAAACTCAACAGATGTTGTTTTTCTTCAAACTATTTTTGTCTAGAAATTGTTCTAGTTGGTTTTAACTACAAAGTTTTAAGGTTTTTAGTTGAATCCTAAATGAACTATTTCACTATTTTGGCTGAGCTCAGGTGTGAAGATCACTGAAGGGCTGTAGATCTGTCTTTTGATGCTTGGGAAGCCGTGGTGGTGAAAGCCTGCAATCCTCTTGCTCCTAGGTGTCCATTTGCGGAAGCAGCATTCCTACATCGAGCAGGGCAAGAAGTGTCGCTACTGTGACGCCGTGTTCCACGAGCGCTACGCCCTCATCCAGCATCAGAAGTCTCACAAGAATGAGAAGCGCTTCAAGTGTGACCAGTGTGACTATGCGTGCAGACAGGTAATCTGGTGGGACTGGCACCCCCTGCGAGCGTGAGGACAGGAGCTAAAAACACAAGGTGGAAATCTTGGCTGTTAAATTTGATGAGCTGTTGAGATCAAATTAGTTGTCTAAATCTTTTGAAGGGTGTGAAGGAAAGTACGAGTGGCCTTTTCTTGGTGTGATGCTGCCCTGTAGAAAAGAACTTCTATTTCACAACCTTTGATGTACCTGTTGGCCAAGGGATAAGAGTCCACATAGGATAGAAGTAGCTAGGAATGAATATGCCGTCAGTCAGGATGTTCCCACTTTCCTGTGGAAGCATCCTTTTCTTGATATTAAGCATAACGTTTTGGCTTCCTTGTAGCGGAAAATTCACTCTTCTGTATTTGTCTGAGTTCTCAAGTTACTTTTCCTGTCTTGCCTGTCTGTGCCAGGAGCGACACATGGTCATGCATAAACGGACCCATACTGGAGAAAAGCCTTATGCCTGTAGCCATTGTGATAAAACCTTCCGCCAGAAGCAGCTCCTTGACATGCACTTCAAGCGATACCACGATCCCAACTTTGTCCCTGCTGCCTTTGTCTGTTCCAAGTGTGGCAAAACATTCACTCGCAGGGTAAGGGAATTACACTGCTTTGAACTGGATGGGTTGGAGAGGAGTCAGGCTTTTACTCAAGGGAAGAGGGGCATTCACCCAAAAGAAAGGTTGTGTGAGGAACCCCATGCAATACCAGTCTTTTAAATAGAGCCCTTCTCTCTGAGAGGAAGAGTATGGAGAGACCTGATGAAATTCAGAATTAGTACCACCACATACTAGCACTGACATCATGAACAATGTGGAAATGCAAATTCCTTCATGCAGTTAATAAATGTACCCATTTCCCCTACACAATCTTTCTTGAAAAAAATATGTAAGTTATCAGAAACATATTTGAAAATACAGATCTAGAATATCTGATCTTGAATTCAATGCATGTTTTAATTTTTGTTGTGTTTTTCATCTTCCACTGAATAGAACACAATGGCCAGACATGCTGATAACTGCTCTGGTCTAGATGGTGGGGAAGGAGAGAATGGAGGAGAGACAAAGAAGGGCAAACGTGGCCGAAAGCGGAAGATGAGATCTAAGAAAGAAGATTCCTCTGATAGCGGTAAGAAGAGCTCAGTACCTTCTGAGAATTACAGGCCTGTGATTCACTGCATGTGTTAGCTGTTGGTTTGCCAGTTCTGCAGGTTTGTTCTGGCACTTGAAAGAGTCTTGTCTGGTTGGCAAACAAAAAATGATAGTACGTGGCCAAGTACAGAGGGATGTACTGCCTGTGAGGGATAATACAGAACCTGCTGTCCCAGGGCTCTTCCAAGAGAGTGGTTTAAAAAACACGTTGTGTCAGCTGTGCCATTCCTGTCTTGCCTGTGTGGGCAACTCTGTGGTAATTTTTTCAGAGTCCCTAAAGAAACTGTGTAGTTCTGTGGTACACTGCTCTGAAATGGTACTTGATCCTTCTTCACTGGCGTTGGATGGCATATGAAATGTCCAGACAACTTTACCACTGAATAGCTTGGCAACTTCTGTGGGACAAGGCTGGCAGCATCCAAGAGAATGGTGCACATATGATATTTGTGAAGGAAAAACTCATAGTCCTCTCTCCTGGTAGAGGGAAAACTTTGTCATGTGTTCAACAGGAAGAGTTAAGTATCAAGATGAACCAGTTCAGAGATGATTCTGCAAACAGGCTGTTGCTGATTAGTCTCTTATCTAGAGTGCTTTAATTAACCAAGGGGTGAGGTTGGGAGAACAGGGATATTTCTGGCTAGAGAATACGTATCTGAAATTCCTATATGGCGAACAGGTTTTAGGATGAATATGATCAAATGGTTTGCAGAGTTTGTCTGAAAAAACTTCAGAAACAGGTGCTTAAAATCATGTTTATATGGATAATTGAAAAAAAGTGTTACTAAATTGGTTGAATTAAGTATTTGCATTTAAAATACGAAAAGCTATTTATGTGCATCATGCCTCTTTTATACTCTCTATTTTCCCCACACTTACTCTTCTCCAAATCACCTCAGCCCTTCCCCTAAACATCCCACAAATAGTCCTGTGTGATGCAGAACTGCCTTTCCCCTGCATCCCATTGTGTGTCCTACCCCCAGCCAGGAATTCTCCAACACCCCACAGTCTCAAAGCTGATCTGTAGAGCTGCTCCCTCTGACTCATGTGGGTGTATTTCAAACCTGGACACTGGGGCTGGTGGCTCTTCTGGGAGTGACTTGGACAAGATGTTTGTTCCTCAGAAGTTGTGGATTTGGTTCCCACCTTCCATTGTCCCACCCCTGTGCTCCTCTGGGTTGTGCAGGTGGGACTTGGAGGAGTAGGCCAGCCATGTATTATTTGGTCCATCTTCTGCTGTTCTCTCTGAGCTCCTCTGTGGGTGTGCAGAGTAGCTTTTGTCACATAATCTAACATAATTAAGTTTCCTTTGGCTTTCTGAAGGACAGCTTGTTCCCTCTAAGGGGAGGGTAACAGATTAACAGTCTCTGCCACCAGCCTCTCAACAAAGGCCTTGTTTCCCTTCCTTCTCATTAGAGTTGACTCCTTTTGGATGAGGATTTGATAGTGCTTTGCTGTAGATGGATGCGTTTCATTCTTGTTTAAACTGAAGACTTACCCGAGATTATTTCTTACAGAGGAAAATGCTGAACCAGATTTGGATGATAATGAGGATGAGGAGGAGACGGCAGTAGAAATTGAGGCTGAACCAGAAGTTGAGCAAGAGGCTCCTGCACCACCTCCCAGTAAGAAACGAAGAGGAAGACCACCAGGCAAAAGTGCCACCCAACCAAAACAATCCCAACGTAAGTCACTAATTGAAGCTTACCTTACACTGCCTTCTTGAGAGCCTTTTTCCTTGGATTTGGCAATTTCTCATAGGAGGTCTGATCCCTCCAATTGAGCTTATTTAGAAAGTAGGTAACTGTACTTGTCTCTGCATTGCCAAAAACTTTGACAGTTGTTGCAAGGGTTTCCTTTCTTCAGTATTATTTCATTTCATAGATTTGCAAACTGTTTATTTTTTGGAACCGGTTACAGTGTCTCTGCTGATGTAGTTCTGGTAAAGCAGCTGTCAGTAGAGTCACTTTGGTATTCCCACCTGTGTAGGATTTTGCAGGTATTGCCACAAACAAACTTCCTTCAGGCTTTTAGTTCTGAGCACATGACCAGTGCAGGTGTTGTTTCAATTCTACAGAGTTTTCTGTGTAGTAATAGACATTGTAACTGTGCAGTGTCTAAGTAAATAAATCAAAGGAACAAAGCAGGGAGGGTAAATTTCCTTTAAGGAGGTGGTGGCTTCCTCAGTGACTTGGCTGTTTGCTCAGTGCTGTGCGTGTGCCCTGTGTCCTTTCTGGAATTAGTCTGTGGAAGCATTTTGTGCTGAATTTGTCACTAACATCACTAGATTGCCCTGAATTTGAAGTTCTGCTGTTGGCCCATACAGAGGTTTTTGGTTGATTACTCTGCAAAATCCATTGTTTTAATAATGTCTCAATATCAAAATGCACACTGAAACTGTTGTACTAGGAGCACATTTTCAAATAGGGGCAAGGAAATAGATGCTTGGGTGAGTTCTGTGGATTGAATTGCTCCCCACTAATGTGGGAACGTGTGTTCCCTTTCCATGGAAGTGTCCTAAGTCTACCAAAAGCTGCTTGAGGCATGCAGGCCACCTCTGGAACCAGTAAAATAATCTGTTTTCCCCCCTCCTCCTCATTCTGCCCTCGTAGCTGCAGCAATCATTCAGGTTGAAGACCAGAACACTGGTGAAATTGAAAATATTATAGTTGAAGTGAAGAAAGAACCTGATGCAGAAACAGCAGAGGAAGAGGAGGAAGCTCAGCCTGCTGTAGTGGAAGCTCCCAATGGAGACCTCACCCCTGAGATGATTCTCAGCATGATGGACCGGTGATGGAGGAAGACCACGCTGGCTGACTGAACTGGCCTGGGCTGTGTTTAAGCGGCTCAAATCTATTTTTCCTTTTATCTTTTTTCTTGGCTTTGGGAAATGCATCATTTTAGACCATTTTACCAAACATACTGGGAAATAAAACGATGTTAGAATGTGATTTAACTAGAACTTGCTGTTTTATGTTAGCATTACAGGATCATGGAACATTTGGAAATATTTTGGAGTCCTTGAGGGTTTCCTGTGAGATGCTTGATTTAGTTTTGCTCTGAATTGCATTGTAAAGCTGGTCCAAGGACCATGTTTACATGCACCAAGTTTTAATATACAAAAGCGGAAGCCTTGACTAGAGTATGTGGAAAACCACTCTGGACTTGCCCTTCCAGTTCCCAGAGTCCTTGAGCCTCTTCTCTCAGTAGTGTTTTTAACTGTAAATGCAGACTTGAGAGGGTTCTAGACTTTTGAAATGTTTTTGGTTTTTGTTTTTGTTTTTTTTTTTTGCTCTTTCCCACTGACTAGCTCTGGTTCTCCAAGTCAGCTGCACACGGTAGTTTTGGCATGCTGCAACTGGTTTCTGTCCTTAATATGCTTTGCTTTCTGCAAAGCATTTCTGTAATGGTCAAGCTTGTAAATAACTTTTTTTTTTTTTTTACATTTTAATCTTTTTCCATTAATTAAGAGGTATGCAAAAATGCTGTTTAAAGAAACCCCGGTATTTTAATTTCTTTCAAAATAAGTGACAAGAGAATTGATAGAGTGTAAATGTTGGAAAAGCTGTTGCTTAACGTAGAGAAGAGATGTATCCAGACTATTGCTTGCAGAGCAAGAGAAACCCACACGTGAAATCTGGTTTTGAAGCACAAAAACCTGGTATTTTGTAGAATCATGAACTGGCTTGGGTTGTTTGGGACGTTAAAGTCCATCTAGTTCTACCCTCCCTGCCCTGGACAGGGACACCTTCCACTGGACCAGGTTTCTCCAAGCCCTGTCCAACCTGGCCTTGAATGCTTCCAGGGATGGGGCATCCACAGCTTCTCTGGGCAACCTGTGGCAGTGCCTCACCTCCTTATTGGGAGGAATTTCTTCCTAATACCCAGTCTAACCCTGCCCTCTGTCAGTTTGAAGCCATCCCTCCGTGCCCTTGTCCCCCTCCAGCTCTTGTAGGGCTCCCTACAGGTTCTGGAAGGCCATAATTAGGTCAGGCTAAAGCCACCTCTTTTCCAGGTTGAGCAACCCCAGCTATCTCAACCTTTCCTAATGGGCAATGTGCTCCAGCTCTCTAATCATGTTTGTGGCCTCCCCTGGACTCGTTCCACAACAGGTCCATGTCCTTCCTGTGCTGGGATCCCAGCAGTGCACGCGGTGCTGCAGGTGTGGGGTCTCAGGAGAGCAGAGGGACAGAATCCCCTCCCTTTGCCTGTTGCCCACTCTGCCTTTGATCCAGGATACGGTTGGCTTTTTGGGCTGCTGCATGCAGGTGGCTGGCTCATGTCCAGCCTCTCATCCAGCAGCACCCTCGAATCCTTCCCAGCAGGGCTGCTCTTGATCTGTTCATCCCCCAGCCTGGTTTGATACTGGGGGTTACCCCGACCCAGGTGCAGCACCTTGCACTTGTTCTTGTTAAGCCTCATGAGATTCCCACTTCTCGGGCTTGTCCAGGTCCCTCTGGATGGCGTCCCATCCTTCAGGAGTGTCAACTGCACTACTTGGCTTGGTGTCATCTACAGACTTGCTGGGGGTGCACTCGATCCCTTGATCCTATGTAATTAATGAAGATACTAAATAACTGGTCCCAGTATGGACCCCTGAAGGACACCACTTGTCACTGATGTCCATCAGGACTGAGCCATTGACCACTTGCCCTCTGGATGTGACCATCCAACCAATCTAAAACATTTATAATTAACCTTCTTTTTGAGTTATAATTTCACGACTACATTTTCTTTGCTCTATCTTGTAGTTGTATTTTGTGTTTATGAATTCTATGTTAAGACAAAAGTGGTGATTTATAAGTGGGTCACAGCAGCCCTCAAAACCTGGGCCAGGAAATTTTATTAATAGGTCAGTAATTCTACAATTTTTGAATCTCTGATAAAGACAAAAAAAGGAATAATGTGAAATACAAATGATGCCTGTATATGAAAATGTCACATGTTAAAATATGTAAGCTTTTTATAGAGCCTCAGTCTTGCTGATTTCAAACAAATTTTTCTTCTATGTATCGCTTTTAAGAGAGCTATCAGTTTAGCTATCAGACTCTAGGTTGATGCATTTTTGTACTTAGCTGTACTGTGTGATATTTTTCATTATTTTAGGAAGCCAACATGGGGGAAAAAAATACTGTTATAAAATATGTAATGGGGTTTGAAAGCTGGGAAGGAGAATATACTGCTGTACAGCTAATAAATAATAATGGATTAACACGTGTGCTCCCTGGCTGCTTTCTTTGTGCGCATCAGCGGTGTGACCTGGCAGCCATCTCCAGACGGAAAAGCCGCTCTTCCCAGAAGGATGCTGCAGGGCTGTCAGCAGGGACCGGCGCCTCTCTCGCTGCAGGTGTTCCCTCTGCCCCGTGCTGAACACAAGGTACCTGTCCATGCCCTGAAATCGGGCTGTGATTCCCTGTGTATAGTGGAGAGAGGATGCAGAGTGTGAACGTTGTTGTTTACAACTGAGCCTGGAGCAATGTGGGAGTAGTTGTTGCTTCTCTGATTTGATTGTGAATTTAAAATGTTGTAGCTGATGGGTTAGTTAACAGGAATATCATCTCTGTTTTGTTCCAGAATGTATGACTGGCACTTCGGTGGAGTTTGTGGTGTATTTCCTTGGTTACCTGTGCCAGCTCTAGGCAGGCAGAGAGCTGCACACTGCAGGTTCAGGATAGCACCTGATACTGTTGGTGCAGAAGTTACTGCAAATTACACTACTTGGGAATGAGCACAAGAATTGCTAGATTTGATTTGCACTAGATGCTTGGTGACTAGTTACCTCTGATCCTGAAAGGTGGTTCAGTTTGCCAAGAAAAGCTGCCTGGAGGTGGAACTTTGGAGTCCTGAGCAGGGTGGAGGCTCACTGCAGCAGGTGGGAGAGGTGAAATGTAAGGGCTGCTTCTGTGAGGAGGAGCCAGGTCTGGCTGCAGAAGAGGGGAAATCCTCAAGTGCTTGCCCAGTTGGGCAAGGAGCTTCTGTACTCACAAACTCAAAGATGTTTCAGACTGAGGCAGTGATTTTGCATAAGCCTACAGCTAGGGAGGCTTTGTGGTGAGCTGGAAAACCAAAGGTGTCCTCAGGATCTGTAAGGAGAACCACCATCATCTCTTAAGTCTCTGTGGCTCAAGCCACTGCTGACAAGCAGAGTGTGAAGGAGTTGCAGTGGCTTTGTTTTAGCTGTTGACTTGTGGTGGCCCAAGGAGGTGCCACCTG
The DNA here is from genome assembly GCA_035583235.1 of Hafferia zeledoni. Lineage (NCBI taxonomy): Eukaryota > Metazoa > Chordata > Aves > Passeriformes > Thamnophilidae > Hafferia > Hafferia zeledoni. The sequence goes on along the minus strand of JAWWEV010000022.1, from coordinate 13,817,895 downwards.
TGCTCTAGCAGAGACCTCCCCTGGCCTGTGTGAGTGCTCCATGTGCAGCTGTTGTACGCAGGGTGGCGTGACCCCAGTGCAGGTGCTGCAGCTCTCCTGGGGTTCAGAGGAGGTGGCTGTGTGTGAACAGCTTGATGGTGGGTGAAAGGAAGAGAGCCAAGAGGTGTATTTGTCCAAAGACTACAAATGGTTGTTCCCGAGTACTTTTGATCTGCTGGTAGTGTGTTGAATTCCCTGGCAGCTCCCACCCTGCCTGGCACAGCCCACAGCCACAGCAGGCCTGGGGAGGTGAGACCAGGGGCTTCTGTTGTGCTTATCTGAGGAAATCCCATCTGAAGAACTATTTCTAAGCAACTTCTTTTTATTGTAGACTGCATTTTGAACTTTCCTGAGAGATCTCAGCAAGAGCTTAGTGGGGATGGGAGCTGTCACCCTGTGGTCATCCACCTTTCTTTCCCAGCCTGGTGTGTTACCTTGTGATCTGCTCAGTTGACCTGGTTTCTCTGTGCTTGCTCAGTCAATAGTCTGTTACGCAGACTGGGTTTTATTTGATTTGAGCTGTGTTTCCTGCCTTGGGCAGGGATCTCTGCTTGTGTACCTCTTGCAGGCTTCTGGAGCTATTCTGGGGAGATGTAGAGCAACATTCCAGCCTGCCCCTGAGGACACACGTCCAGGGCAGCACCCAAAGCCTGAATATGGACAGAACACTTTGGCTCAACCCCAGAGCTCTTATCAATGCTGGAAAAGCTGTGTCCTGGGCTGTGAGTGAAAAGCCAGAGCTGGTATAGATCCAAGGAACGTCACTGCCTCTGCCAGTTGCTTGGCCTGGCTGCCATCCCTGGCACCTGGGCTGCTGTCCCAGGAGCACACTGGAGAATGGCATCAGGATAGAGAGGAGCTGAGACCAGCTCTGTGTGATTGCTGCAGTCTGCCAAAGGCTTGTTTGGCTTCCAGAGATTGAGCGCTCCCCCAGGTTAGAGGCACCAGCTCCTCTTATGTTACAAAGCAGAGTCCACTACTGGACACAGAGGAGGTGGGTTGCTCTGGACATCCTGGCATGCCTGGGCTTGCACGGAGGCAGGGAGTGCTTGTGCACAGGGATATCTTCCTCTGCCCCACTCCTGAGGTAGATGTCCTGCTGCACTGATGCTCAGAATGTCCCAGCATATGGGACCCAGTATTCTGGAGTATTAGTTTGGAATGCAGATTGCCCAGAGGTCCTTCATGCTTCAATAGGAGCCATTCTGATGGGTGCAATGGGACAGCTCCTCTCTCTGTCCTGAATTGAGTATCCTTGCATGACAAAACTGGGACATGGTTCAGTATCTTGGCCTCCTCTCATCCTGGAAAAATCATCGATCCAGACAGGGCTGTTCCTGGTGGCCACTGCCTGTATGGGGTGGTGAACACCCTGTGCCCTTCCTCTTCTGATGCCCTTCCTCTACCTGCTGACCTAGCTCAGGAGGCTTGAGGAGGTGCCTCAGCAGTGGTTGGTCCTTGCCCTGAGCCATGTTCTCTCCAGTCATCTCCTTGAAAAGAGCTGCTTTGTGTTGTGGTTGGGCTCTGTGAAGACACTGTCCCTGCAGGGAGATGACTTCCTGCCTTCGCCTTCTCACAGAAAAGCTGTTTTGGAAGTGCTGTGGCCCCAGGTGCATGTGGCAGGAGGGCAACATCACCCAGCCCTTTCAGGGATCACCATCTCTGGAGTTATTCCGTCTCTAGGAAAACTCTGAGTCCCTGGCTGGCAGATTGCAGCCTAGAGCTTGGACATTTGTCTAAAAGAGGCAATTTGGAGGCAGAAGGCCACTGGCATCGTCCATCCCAGTGGGTGCTGGTCACAGGGCTGCCGGCTGAGAGCAGCTCTGCCTGTTCCACTCAGAACCAAGTCCTAGTCTCTGATGGGGTCAAGCTGAACCAACAGTGGGAAATATTGAGTCCAGAGAAATCCTGCAGCACTGCACAGGGCACAGGACAGCTTTCTGCTCTGTCCTTGAGTGCTTTTGGGTTTTTTGCCTGGTCCAGAGCCTTCCTGGAAGGGTGGAGTGGTTGATGCACTCAGCCTTGTTGCTCCAAGGCGGTCACCTGGCTTCTGCTTCTTGTCTTTGCTCTAGAACAGCAATTTAGTCACTTTAGCAGGATGCCTGGGGCATTTCTGCTCTGGAAAAGCCCTGCCTCCAGCGTTCTGCCATAGGCACCAGCACCCATCCTCTGGAAAGCACCTGCAGTGGGCACCAGCATCCTTCTCCATTAACTCCCCTTGCAGATTCCCAGTGCAAGGTGATGGGGCTGGGCTGACCTCCCAGTACTGTGAAGGGTAGACCTGCCCTTTCCCCACTCACCAGCCGTCTTCAGACAGAAATGTGTCCCCATGAAGCACCTCGGGGCTGCGGGATGGAGAGAGGCCATGGATCCTCAGCCCTGGAAGGCTGGAGCTGTGAAGAGATGCTGCTGGTTCGGGCTGGGAGGCTCCGGCGGGGTGTCCTGCTCACCCAGGGGATGCCGTGCAGGAGGAGAAGGACACTGAGTAGTGACGCCCTCTCCTCCCAGCGGGGCCAGTGGGCCGTGGGCGCCGTCGCTTTCATTTCGCTTCTCTTGTTCAGGCGGTAAATCTCGCCTGACGGGGCAGGAAGAGGCACCGGGAGGGGGAGGAGGCACCGAGGCTGCGGCGCTGCCGGTTGGTAACCTCAGCGCTTCCTCCCAGCGGGGTGCTTTTCCCGCGGCGCCCAAGGATGCTACCCTGACATCCGCATCCCCAGGCAGGTGACCCTGTGGTCCCAACCATGGCTGCATCCCCTGGAGGCATTCCTGCTGAGCTGCAAGGTAAGCATCGCCCGCCACCGCGCTGCCGGGGCATCGGTGCCACATGGAAAGCGCCGGTACGGGGCCTGCTCAGCCCCAATTTGCCGCGCTGGGGTTGGCAGAGCCACTTTCAGGTTCCTCAGCAGCAGCAGCTGAGGTTCAGGGGGGTCCGAGCAGTGTCCAGGAGCTGCTCTTGACCCAAAACTCGTATGCCTGAGGATGGAGCTTGGACCAAGAGCATCTCCAGACAACCTGGCTCCTCAAGGATGAGGCTCACAGTTCAAGCTGCCTGGTTTGTGGGTACAGCTTGGTGCTGCTCATTTCCATGGGCTTGGGGGCCCCTGGCCAGTTGAGGGTCCCTGGCCACTCCCCAGGGAGGCACAGCCTGCAGCCCAGCATGGGAGTCGTGCCAAGTACCACTGCTGCCAGACTTCTCTTATTTGACTGAAAAGCAAAAGGCCATGGAGGTCTTGGGGTCCTTTGGGCTCACCAGCCCTATCAGGGCTTGCAGTAAGATGGGAAGGAGCCGGGTCACCAGGTCCTCATACCCTCAGGTCCCGGCTCTACCAGGGGGAGTACCTGGGGACACACAGCTCAAGCCACTGGACCGCAGGGCTCGGTGTTGCTGTGAAAGCCTGGTTTGCTTTGCATGGAAATGGACAACTGGGGTTCTCGTTTCATTTCTCCCAGTAGGAGGTGGGAATCAGGAGAGGTGGGGAAGTGATTATCAAGGCAGCAGCAATGCCTGCACTGGTCCAGTAACTGTGGGAGTGACTGGTCTGCAAACACGGGGAGGTTGGCACTTGTGACCACCCTGGCTGCTCCATGGCAAGGAAGGACTTGGGTGCCCATTTGCTCCCCAGTGGTAAATTTGGGGAAAAAAGGAGAGAAACCAGGACCCTCTTATCACTCTGTGCCAACTCCCAGTGAGCGAGACAGCATAGGCAGCATGAACCAATAACCCCAAAGCCCTGGGCTCAGTCAAGGCTGTGGCAGGTGATGGGGAAGTGGGGCATCATTTGAGTAGCAAATGAGACCCACAGCTGGTGAAGTGTGTGGCTTAGATAGGAGCAACCAGTGTGTGACTGTCAGGTGTGGATGGAGAGGAGTATATTCAGGCGGAGATGTGGGGGACAGTGTTCCCAAGGGCAGCAGGGCATATGGAAGAGAACCAAGGTGACTTCAACCACCTCACTTCTTGTGGACGTTGGTCTTTTCAGAGGGCATCACTGTCTTCCTGGGGACAAAGAAGGTCCTCCTGATGCTGAGTGTCCAGCTGCAGGTGAAATCCAAGTATGACGACTTCATCTTGGTATGTGCAGAGTCTGGCCTGGTTCTTGCTTTCCTGGTTTCCCCAGCCAGCTGTTCCATGGCTGCAGTGAGGGACAGAGGTGACTCCCATGTCACCACTGTCCCTTGTCACACCAATGTCCCCCTGCCTAGGTCCTGACAGCCTGGAGAGCTTATGTGCTGCCGGTGATGCTGCCAGTGAGGGTGAGTGTGGGGACCTTGCATCGTGGCACAGCCCTGGGGGTGCTTGGGGCACTGGGGTGAGTGACCTGTGGGTCACCTGCCCACTGGTTCTGGGAAGCCTTCAGGAACAGGAGAAGGAGGGGGGGGTGTGGTTCAGAGGCTGGTGAAGGCTGCAGGCATAGCCAGGCACTGTTTGAGGCATGGGAAGAGTGGGAGCTGGTTGGCACCCTTGGATCCCTCTTCATCAACACTGGGGCTGATCCTGCACCTCTCATACACAGGTTCACAGCAGCTTCAGCTTCCTGGAAGTGAAGGAGATGACAGTCCAAGAGCCCAGTGTGGTGAGTGGCACCAACACCCAGGGCAAAACCAGGCACCCCCCCACCTTGTGCCCACCTTCCCTCATGGCAAACTCTGGTCTGGAGCCCGCTGCAGGGTTTGAGAGTGTTCTGGGTCCTTGGTGCACACCGAAGGTCACCAGTGACCATAGGGTATTTATCTCTTCCACCTCAAAAAAAATCCTCTTATGGCCTCATCAGGGGTGTCACCCTTGGAGCTGGAGGTGCAGGGAGGCACCCAGGAGTGTGGGGTGGGTGTCTGCACCCCTTCTCCTCCAGCAGCCACGAACAGTACCCGGCCATAGCACCTCCTGCTCAGCAGGGACAAGGTGACAAGCGGCTGCTGGCTTACCAAGGTGAAGACAAATTTAGCAGGAGGGTGTTTTAAACCCAGTTAATCCTCTTAGAGAGAGGCAGGCACATAGGGCAGATGCAGCAGTGGGAACCATGGAAGAGAGGAAGAGGATGCCCTTGCTTGGCTGTAGTGGCCAAAACAGCTGTGGTCCTTGTTAACCTCCTGTCTGGCTTTTGCTTGCTAAAGCATCACCAGTGACGTTGGTCTCAGCTTCTGAACAGGGTTTGTGCTGCTCAAGAGGCTGCATGGCTGAGCCCCAGGAGAGAACTAAAGGAGCTGGGCAGAGACCCAGGGGTGCTGGGGGTTGAAACCTCAGGTTGGAGGTGGGTGAGACATCTGACTGGGATATGGAAAGCCCAGGAGTTGTTAATGTGCAGGCAGACCCGTGCTCTCCTGCCTCTGCAGCCCCGGGCACTGGCGGAAGCGCCGTCCTCGCCTGATGCCAGTGGATAATTGTTATCTTGCTCCCACGCCTCAATCAGCGTGTAATTAAATCAGGGAGCGTGTTGCCATGGGATTTTTTTTCCCTGGTAGGAATCAAAAGCTAAAAAAGCCTCAAAACCCGATTAGATAAATTCAGGGAGGAAACCACCATTCTCCAGCTGCAGCTGCTGTAGGCAGAGGCAAGGCTGTTCTCACCCCACTACCTTGAGCTGCCTCTGCATCAGCTTAGCTTGAATTTTGGGGATTTTTATGCCTTATTCTTGCATGTTACAGTCTCTTGAACGTATTTTATCCTGAGTTCCTGGTGCTCACTGTTTTCCCTGTGCTCACAGTGTTCTGGTTGGGTTGGCAGCGAGGAGCTGATGGCTGTCACCATCATGTCTGGGGGCTTGGGGACGCTCTGTGCTGCCAGCTTGCTCAGGCATCTCTCATCCTTTGGACCCTGCAGGTTGTCATAGAAACAGATGCAGCATCTTATGCCTTCCGGTTCACGTCCTTGGACAATTTGGAGCAAGTTGTTATCCATGTCACCATGTCACTTAAGAAGGTCTTTCCAGATTCATCCCTTGGGTAAGGGTCTTCTGCTCTGCAGGGGTGGCTGGGTAGGTACCAGAGCAACCTCTTTGCTCAGAAAAGTCTCAGATCATAGAATCCTGGTATGGTTTGCGTTGGAAGATCATCTAGTTCCAACCCCACTGCCATGGGCACAGGGATGCCTTCAAGTAGAAGATCCCAAATGTAGGATGGGTGCATAATACTGTCTTTTAGCTGGAGGATGGAGGCCAGACCTTGTTTCTTGACCAAATATTTCTGGCCACCCTACACATGAGGGTTGTAGCTAAGCATAAAGTGCAGGAGATGCTCTTTTCCACACATCCCTCTGGTCCTTCCCCAGGACGCTGCTCAAGAACTGCCCCCCTAACCTGTATGAGAGGATCCAGCAGATTGTGGACTCACTGGAGGAAATGCTGCAGAGCAGCCCTGGGCCCTGTGGTAAGTCCTGCCATAACCTTCTCCCAGACAGGACCAGGAGGGTTGGAGCACCCTGGGGACAATTCCAGCTCTGCATCCATCAACACCAGCTTTGCTGACAGGCCCCACCTCTGCCAGCAGGGCACCCAGGGTGGCTTCAGTGAGACAGAGCCCTGCTAATGGGGTCTGCTCTCCACCAGCCCACCCTATACCCTGGGGTAGGCGTGGGTTTGATGGAATGCAGTTCCCTGGGAAGGAGCGGGACATTTGTGAGGCAAGGATGCTCAATATCCACCTGTGAGAACCTGCAGCTATGGATGCTTCCACTCACTTCATACAGCATCACTGCAGAGCTTTTCCTGTAGCCTGGTTTGGAGCAGGATGCCTCTATTATCACCATAGCAATGTGCCTTGCCTGGTATCCACATGGATCAAGCAAAGAAATCCACAGCCCCCTGAGCTGGGCGATCTTTTTTAGGCTGACTGTAAATCTCTGTCCCCTTTGAGGAGAGAAGGGTGAGCCTTCACCTTCCTTCTGAGTCCCTGCTGTCCTCCTCCTGTTTCCTGCCCTCCCCAAAGGTCTCCTCCATGTTCCCATGGGAAGGGCTGCCTCCAAGACTGCCTTCTTTTTGCAGGGGGGTTTTCAGAGACCTACGCTGCTTTGTGTGATTACAATGGCTTTGCCTTCCGTGAGGAGATCCAGTGGGTAAGCTGGTCCATCCCATGGATGGAGGCAATGGCAGTGTCGCTTGGTGGGCAGGGACACAGGATGTTTGGCCTCTGCTCCAGAGAGCAGCCTCATGAGGCTGCTGGGGCTGGGACACCCCAGAGCTGGGAACTGCACCTTTGCCTGGCTTGAGTGTGGGACTCAGACCTTCCAGGGACCAGAGATATCCCAGGGGTATCTGAGATGGGAGCTACAGCTTTGCCCAGTTTGAGCGCCTCCTGCTACTTGAGGGGCTGGAATCAAAGTGCAAGTGGGGGTCAGATGCCTCAGACCAGGTTGTTTCCCAGACTGTGACCTAAAAAGAGCCCCTGAAAATCTGGGACCCTGCTGAATATCTGTAGTAGAGGAGAACCCTGCTGGGAGCCAGTCTTAGCATGAACCTCTTCCGCTGGGACACTGATCCCCATCCACCTCTCCCCACACCGTCACTCCCAGCAGCCTGGGATGCATTGCTTTCTTCTGGATAATCCCTGCAGAAGTGGTCCAAGACCCACCAATCTGTCCCACCAAGCTGAGACATGTTCTCTGCCACCCTGAGCACCAGGGTAGGTTTTAGGCTTGGGGTTTAGTCAAGGGGCTGCCCAGAAGAGGGTCACCAAGGGCTCAGCTCCCTTCAGCAGTGCTGGGTACCTGAGCTTTCCCCAGGACCAGGTGCTGAGCCTCATCCATGTGTCCTTCCTTCTGAGAAGGATGTGGACAACATTTACCATAGCCAGGACTGCCGGGAGTTCAACTTGCTGGACTTCAGCCACCTGGAGAGCCGGTGAGTCCCCCAGCCGTGCTACCTGGTGTGCCCTGTGCCACACCAACCCTCATCCTCCTCCTCCCTGTCCATGTCAGGGGTGGTCCAACACTGCTCCTCTGCTCATGTTAGATGCATTTATCACTTTACATGCTCTGAGTGCCACATCTGTGGCCTGATGCTCCCCTGCACCAAACACAATGAGCCCCATCCCAAGGGGCAACAGCCCAGAGTCCAGGCAGCCTCTCTCTTCATTTTTAACTCTTCAATCAGCCTGTGAGCTGATTACTGGGGTGGAAACTGAACGTCATGGTGGCTTCTCACAGCTCGTGGCTGTCAGGTGTTTCCCTATGCAAAGCAGCTGGTGCCACTCACCTCCCCGAAACTTGGCACTGCTCCCTTCCAGCACCCCCAAAATATCTACTATAACCTTATTATCACCTTATTATAACCTGATAGTGGGGCCGTGAGCTCAGGCTGTGCCCAGAGTTGCCCCTGTAGGGCTCAACCATGTCTCCATTCCAAGAAAGATGGAGCAAGGGCTCTGCCCTGGGGTGAGGCAACTACCAGGCTGGGCTGCAGCAAATCAGAGTTCTGGGGTGTTTTGGGGAACAGAAGATCTGTGTTCTGTTGGCCAAAAAGAGGACAGTTTTAGAGATTTCTTTGGATGAGGAAGTAAAAAAGAAACTTGTTTCCACTTGAGCAAAGCCTGTGGTGCCTTCACATGAGAGCTCAGAATTAAAAAGAATTTGAAACCCAGAGGTTTAGAGAGAAGCATGCAAATAGTCTGATTAATTTTATTTTTCCCAAGAGAATAATCTGGGGAATATGAACTGTGTTTATGGGTTGCTTGAAACTGATGGACCCCAGTCCTGCTCTTTTGAACACTGTGTTGGGGCACCTTGAGTTTGGGTGTCTTTCGACATCCCAGGGTTGGGTCAGTTGGAGAACCTCGGATGTGTTGGGGCACCATGGGGCTGGGTGTGTTGTGGCATCCCTGCAGCTGAGTGTCTTGGGGCACCCATTTGACATCAGCCTTGTCTCACGCTGGCCTTTGTCTCCCTCGTCCCTGTCACCCTGCAGGGATGTGGCGCTGAGTGTCGCTGCCTTATCCTTCAACCTGTGGTTCACTAAGCTCTCCTGCAAGGACTTCAGGCTGGTAAGTGCAGGTGCTATGGGCACTGGGTGCACCAGAGGTGGCTGGGTTTCCAGAAAGGCTTTCTTCTTCTCTGCCAGAATCAGGAGATTTCAGAGCAGCTGCTCTACCTGCTCAGCAAGTCAGTGACATTGGAGGAGCTCGTGCTGGAAAACAGCGGGTTGAAAGCGTAAGTGAGGGTGTTGCAAGGCAGTGATGAGCAGGGTCTTGGCAGCCTGATGGTGCTTCCCTCAGTGCATGAAGCAGAGTGGACCACAGATCCATGTGCCAGGGGAATGTTGGTGGCTCCATCTCCTCCACAGTGTGAAGCCCCCTGAAGCAGAGACACCCCCCTATAGCCTGGAAGGCCAGTGAACACCACCGACCCTGGGAGATGTTCTGCTTTCTCCTTCTGGCTCCTCAGATGGAGCCAACCCTGCCACACAGGCAGAACCTGGTGGAATGTCCCCATAAGGCTATGGGGTTGGTGGCTGTGTCTCCTGGAGGTGTCCAAACCCTGCTCAGATGGGTGACCCTTCTCCCTACAGTGACTTTGTGCAGAGGATGGCCCAGGCGCTCAGCAGCCATCCCGACTCTGTCCTGCACACCATCAATCTCTCTGGCAACCAGCTGGAAGACAGAGGTACCCAAATTCTGGGGTGGGATGAGTTTTCACCCATGAAAACTGATCTTCAAGTCCAAATCCCACCAGCAGCTGCCCCCTGTCCTGGGGGCTGTAGCTCAGAGTGAGATGGACACCCACCTGCACTGGCACAGTGATTCAGGGCTCTCTGCTCTTTCATCAGGGATTGCTGCCTTCAGCCGGCACGTGGAGAAGAGTTCCAAGGATCTGCAGAGCCTCAGCTTGGCCAGGACAATGCTCACAGCCAAAGGTACTGTGTATCAGGCACCCTGGGGAGGCTGAGCACAGCAGGTCTCAGGGCCAAGCTGACACAAAAGGGGTTGCTGGAGGACCTGCATGGACACTCAGCAAAGGACACCTTCATGGATGTGATGTCCTGCTGCCCTAGCTGGAGTGAAGTGCCCCTTCCTCTGCTCCACGGCTCTCCCCAGTGAAGGGAACCTGTGGCCATCCATCTCTCCCCCTCTGTTCGAGCAGGGATGAACACGTTGTGCAAGGCCCTCGCAGATAACAAAGCCATTGGATTGTCCCTTCAGCACTTGGACCTCTCTGGAAACCCTGGTGCCTTGGCTGGGGATGACATCAGCGTGAGTACCCATGCTGTCATTCCACTTGGAATCTATCCCCAACATAGTTTGGATGGCTTTGGTATCCTGGGATCTGTGCCCAGTCTTCCAGCACCCCATGGATGGGAACATCATGGCTATGACACCCCTCTGACTGCCCAGGAGCATCTGGGGATGCCCTGGGGACATCCCCCTGCATCTCCTTGCAGGAAGGTGGGAGGTGCCACCTGGAGCAAGGATGTATCCCATGAGCAAGTGGGTCCCTCTGTACAGGATTCAGGCTTGTGCTCAGCAGGAGGGAGGAGGCAGGATGGAGCTGGGATTGCTGGGTTTCTGGGTGGAGGGCTCAGGGTCCTAAGCAAAGTTGCTGAGCCCCTCTCTGCCCACAGAACCTGCAGAGCCTCCTCTGCCAGTGCCACTCTCTCTCCCATCTCAGCCTGGCTGGTACAGACTGCCCTTTGGAAGCTGTGAGTACCCACGCAGGGGGTCCTGCCCTCAGCCCCTTTCCATCCCTGGGCTGTGTGAGGGGCTGAAGCACCTCTGGGGCCTCCTCCACACAACTTGCATCCCCACCCTGACAGCTCTTTGGAGCCCTGGTCCATGGATGCCACAACAGCCTCATCCACCTGGATCTCTCCAAAAACGTGTACTCCCACAAGTAAGCCCCCTGGGATGGCACAAGGCGAGCATGGTACCCAGGCAGGTGGCTGGTGCTGGGTGACAGATAATGCCACATTGTGCCCATCCTTTCCAGGAGGGTGAAGACCGTCTCCCCTGACATCAAGGAGTTTTTCAGCCAGGCCTGTGCCCTCAGGCACATCTCCCTGGCGGGCACCAAGCTACCTGCAGATGTCGTAAGGTGAGGTTGGGCTGTGAGTCCACCAAGGGGAATGGATTGGTGTGAGCATGATCCAGAGGGGACCTCACACAGGGCTGGGAGGGCAGATGGATGGATGGATGGATGGATGGATGGAGCTGTGGAAGGCAGAGGTCTGGGAAGGATGTCCTCTCCCGCATCCCACTCCCACTGCCTGGATCTTTGGAGGGTGCCCCATGGCAGGAGCTTCTGCCCCCATTTCTTGCACTGATGGGGACTTTGGTGACTTTTCCAGGGCATTGCTGCAAGGGCTGGCAGACAACAGTCACATCAGTGACCTGCACCTGGATCTTAGCAGCTGTGAGGTGAGGGGCCAGCATCCATGGGGTGCCAGAGGGTTCCACTGCAGCAGTTAGGGGACATCTGTGCCCTCTCTGACCTTCCCAATGGCAGGGTCTCACTTGCAGGACTTGGGACCTCCCCTTGTACTGATGTCTTGCTGTTTCTTCCAAGCTGAGATCAGCGGGGGCCCAAGTAATTCAGGATCTCATCCCTGATGCCAGCTCCATCAGCAGCCTGGACTTGTCAGACAATGGTAGGTTGCTTTTCCAGTCTGGGACATCTCCTCCATCTCCTGGAAATCACCAGATTTGCCTGGGGATGGTGCAGCCATGAGGATGGGCTGAGAACTCCTCCCATGTTGTCCAGGGTAGTGGGTGGGTGATGAATCTGTGCAGAGTGCCCAGAGTGGTTGCTCCTTCCCTGGGGACCCTCGCTCCTCGAGGACCCTCACTCTTGAGGGACCCTGGCTCTGCACAGGTCTTCAGTCTCCTCAGGGGAGCCAGGAAGGGAGGAAGGTGCTCAAGAGCTCCCTGGGCATCTCTCCACTATCCTATGGTTGCAGCTTGGTGGCTCTGCAGGTCTCCTGTGAGGGACCACTTGATGCCACCTCTGCAGACTGCTTGGAGCATCCTGGTGGGTGTCTCCCATCTCTTGCAGGCTTTGACCCTGACATGGTGACCCTGGTGCTCTCCATTGGCAGAAGCAAGTCCATTAGGCACGTCTCTCTGGGGAAGAATTTCAACATCAAATCCAAGTAAGTGCAAAGCTGCAACACCCAGGCCAGGAGCCATCCTGGCACCATGCACCCACCTTGACTCTTTCTCCCCACTGAAAGCCCATGGGCTGGTAGGAATTGCCTGCCCATCCTGGCTGCTCCAACCCAAGGCAGAGCTGGGGCCATGGAGGGGACCATAGCTGGCAACTGGTGCAGTCCCAGGGCTAGGCCAGCCTCAGGCAAGAGTGAGAGGGAGGACAGAGCTCTGCCAGCTGCCTCTGTGGCCCTGGGGATGGATGCACATAATAACCACTCCTGCCTCTCCTGCAGGGAAGGACTGCTGGATGTTCTGCACCGCATCGTCCAGCTCACCCAGGAGGAGGACTGTGTAAGTCCAGCTTGCCCTCAGCCACCCTGAATGTCCCATCTGTGCTCCTGGTCACCCTCTACCACCACTTAATAGCCTCCATGCCAGGGTGCCATCCAGATCCCTCCCAGCACAGCCTGGGAGCAAATCTTTCTCCTTCCCACTGCCATTGAAACCCTTCTGCTTTTATTTCCTCAGTCTGAAGCAGATGCTTCCCACAGGGAAGTGGGAGCTGTTCCCATTCTTCTGGGAAAGTGGGAGCCTCTGTCTGGCTAAAGGCATGAAGGAGACACTTGGTGTAACCTGGATGCAGCCCAGCTGTCAAAAAAAACCCCCTCTTTTCTCCTCACTGCCTGCCAGGCATCTGAGCTAAGTGCAGGCTGTTGCCTGAGCACCTTATTGCCCTCCTGTGTCTTGGGGTTCAGCATCTCCAAACCCAGCACCAGCCAGAGGCTTCTGGACAGGGATGGAGGCTGTGTCTGCAAGGCTGACATGCACCTTGACATGCATTCTGGCCATCTCTCCCCATCCCTGTCCCCTTTCTAGCCTCTCCAGTCACTATCCGTGGCTGAATCACGCCTGAAACTGGGAACCAACGTCTTGCTGAGTGCCCTGGGCAGTAACACCAGCCTCGTCGCTCTGGACATCAGTGGCAACGCCATGGGGGACACAGGGGCCAAGATGCTTGCCAAGGCCCTGCAGATCAACACCAAGCTCAGGTAGCAGCAGGTCTATGTCACCCTGTGGGTGCCCTTCCCACCTTGTGTTGAGTGGTCCTGGTCAGGATGCCAATGCCATCAGAGGAGGCTTGTCATGGTTCCTGGTGACCATGGATGTGGGCCTGGAGCATTCCTGGCACGTGGTCAGATGTTGTGGCTCTATGTTGTGCTCATGGCAGTCACTAGAAATGCTGGCAGGGAACATGTGAAGGCCAAGAGAGCAGCTCAAGCCCTGCCCCAACGCTTGCCAGCTCTTTGCCAGATTCCTGCACAGCCTGATGTGCTGCCGACAGAGCTTTGCTGTCGCTGTCCTCACCACACACTCTGGCACTGATTCCTAAAACGCCATTTTTGACCACATTGTGCCCACAAAACCAAGGCAATGTTGTCTGCAGGAGATGGGGAAGGGTGTCCTGGCCAGGGCTGTTCCGCTGGGGGACATCTGCCCCTGCCAGCAGGATGATGCCTAACTGTGTCCTCACAGCCTTTCACTACCTCCAGGCATCTGCCTAATTTACAGCTCCTTGCAAAGTCATAGTTTGAGTTTTGAATATTTAAACTCACATTTTTAACCCCATTTTTAGGCTTTCTGGTGCCTGGAGTCAGCCTTGGACTCACTGTTGCTCCCTTGGGCACCCACCTCAGGGCTGTGTGGGTGCAGCAAGACTCACCTATGTCCTTCTCTTTGCAGGACCGTGGTTTGGGACAGGAACAACACAACTGCCCATGGGCTCCTGGAGGTGGCTCAAGCTTTGGAGAGGTAAGGAAGGAGCTTCTGTCTCCAGGATGTCACTGTCCCCAGGGCCTCAGGTCCCCTTGGAGCAGTAAGGGCATCACACAGTTGCATACATGTCCCAAGGGAGTTGGTCCACAGCTGTGGCCTTACAGACAGCAAAGCAACCTACCACCTGTTTGGTGATGGCACCTACATTATTAACCTCAGGGTCTCCCGCGGGCTCTGCATCACAACCAACACAGCCTTGTGTCACCCAAGGAGCCCCCAGTGAGTATGGGGAGATCTGCTGGTGTTGATGTGATGGTCCTCTCCTCCTTGCCCACAGAAGATGGATAAAGGTTGTCCATCTGCTGAACACACCCACCTTCAGGTCTGGTGCTTGGCTGTGCAGGTTCTCTGGAGGTCTGAAGAAAGAGGGGTGCATGGAGAGCCTGGGCAGGTCATCGCTGCCTCCCCATCAGGGTTTGCTGACAGCCAGAGTTTGGCCATCCCTATCTCCAGGAATGGACATTAGGACAATGTCCAGGCTGCCATTGGGTGGGCTCTGGACCTGTGTCATGCCTGTGGGGATATGAATAGTGGGGATAAGCCCTGGGTCCAGCAGCACCTGCTCACCTCATGCTGCCTCACAGGAATTACACCCTCAAGTCGATGCCGTTGCCGATGAGTGATGTGGTGCAGGCGTATCGCAGCAACCCTGAGAGAACGGAGGAAGCCGTGCACAAGGTGAGGGGATGTGGGCTGGGGGATGCAGGGCTGGGGGATGCAGGGCTGGGTGCCACTGACACTGCTCATGGCCTCTTGCCTCTGCAGCTCCAGTCCTGCCTGACGAGGAACCAGCTGCGGCAGACACTGCCAGCCCAGACCTTCCGGCTGCAGCAGGGCATCCTCACCACCTCTTCTGAACAGGTTTGATGGCCAAGTTGCTGCACAGGGCTGCTCTCCCATGCCACAAATGGCCCTGGCTTGCTAGTATGAGCAAGCAGCACAATCCCCTTTTTCACCTTTCCAGAGTGGAGGGATAGGAGGGATGGAACAGGTTGTGCAGAGAGGTGGGAGATGCCCCATCCCTGGAAGTGTTCACGGCCAGGTTAAATGGGGTTTGGAGCAACCTGGTCTAGTGGAAGGTGTCCCTGCCCATGGCAGGGGAGTTGAAACTAGGTGGTCTTTAAGATCCAAATCATTCCATGGTTCTATGATGGGAGTGGGGCTGGGCAGAAAGCAGATCTCCAAGGAACCCTTCTGGTTGCATCCATGCATTTCATGCATATGCAATGCTGACATAAGTTGCTGCTACGCTACCCCACACAGCGTGTTCCCAGCTCTCCATGCACTCTTGCAAGCAAATCCCTGTCATGTGGCATCCCTGGTTATTAGGCAGGGATGTTCTGGGGGGCTGTATCCTGCCTGTGCCCCCACCAAGCACGCTTTACTCCAGGAAAGTTGCAGCAAGGGGGGAACTGGCAGTGCCGCTTTGGTGTCAGCACGTGACGCTGCCTCTCTGTGCTCCAGATGGTGAATGAGATCTGCCTGAGTGTGCAGAAGCATGTTGACATCCTCAGCACCTGCATGGGCAGGGAGGTGGAGGCAGACATCCTCTGTGCAGAGGAGGCCATCAGGAATGCCAACCTCTCCGTCAGTGTGAGTCCCCTGCGTGGGAAACCCCCTCAGCTCACCCGGTGTCAGTTCAGGATCGAAGCAGGATATTGATTAGTTAATGACATCATTAACCAGCAGTCAGGGAGTGCCAGAATGTCGATGCAACAGATACACATCACCAAGCATTTGCAAACTTTAAAAAACAGCAGAGAATTTCTGAATTCCCTTCTATAACAAGAGTCAAAATGTTCTTAGTCCCCTCACTCCAAAAGCGCACAGCTGAGTGCAACCCCCATGGGAAGCAGAGGTTACAAGTGCACCCTCTTTTTTGCATCCCTCTCCCACAATCCTCCTTGGGATAGGTGGGTGCTCCAGCTTTGGGCATGCCCTGCAACCTACAGATGCCTACACTGGTGAGAAACTTCCCTGCATCCTTGAGGGATTGCCCTCCCTGGGGCACCCTCATCCTACCCCAGTGAAGAGAGTGCTCCACCAGCCCATGATGAAATCCACTGCACTGGCTGGGCAGCTCCTGACACTCTCAGACCTGGTTTGATCCTTTGGTCCTGTTTCTCTCTCTCCATTGCACCTTTTCCTGCTCCTCCTCCTTTATGTCTCTTCAAACCACCTCCTTTCCCTTTTTCCCAACTCTCTTGGCACTCTGCTGGGTACTTAACCTGGCAGAGATAGGATTTAAGAGGACAGTACTGATGTTGGAAAGGTGGTGAAAGGGATGGGAAAGGATCTCCCCTGATGCAGCTTGCAGTGTAGTGGAGTGCAGGAGAGGAGAGAGGGTCAGTGAGTGGTGGGGAGTAGTTGAGGGTCCATCTAGGGGACAGAGAGATTCTGAGGGACAAGGATGCCCCATCCTGTCCCAGCAAAACCAGATCGCTGGGTCTGCCCAGCTGATGTGGGTGATGCTTTTCCATGGATAAGTCATGGATGCTGCCTGTGCGTGGAAGGATGGGAAGCGAAGATAAAGTGGCGTGGGATGATCCATACCATCTCTCTTCCCATGGCAGATCCTACCCCTCCTGTATGAAGCAGGAAACACCCCATACCAGAATGGCAAGTTACAGCACAAGCTGGAGTGTCTCACGGAGGAAGCATCACAGATCTGCAGCCGGGAAATCCAGGTGGGCACCCATGGGCAGCATGGGATGTTCATCAGCTTTGGCCCAAGGATAAGGGAGATGGTGTCTCCTGGAAACCACATGAATCCTGAAAGAAAAGACACCAAAACTCCCCTTTCTTCCCCAAAATACAGGCAATCATGCAGGAGGTGCTGGACACGGCGCACAGCCTGTGCCCAGCTGTGGTGCAGAAGAGTGGGGTCAGGGATCAGCTGGTCAATGCCATGTCGGAGCGGATCTGCCTCCAGGATCACCTCAGCCTTAATGCCGTCCTGGACCAGATGGTCACAGATGTCTTCAGCAAGCTGAAGTGGGTGATGTGCCGTTCTTCCTCCTAGCTCAACAGCAGTCACTCACTCATGGGGTCAGAGGAAGATTTTAGGGGCTCCCTACCAACTTCTCCTCTCCTGTGTTGTGGTGGTGTTGTGCTGGGTCTTCTTGCTGTGTTTTACCAGCTGTGGCTTTGCTTCTGGTTTGGATGTGTCCCTGGGAAGCTGGGGTGTTCCATGGGATGATGTTCCTGCAGACACATCCGCATGGCTGGCAGAGGGGAGCCCCAGCCATGAATGAGGGAATGCACTTGTCATCCTACTTCCCAGCTAGCACTTGTTCCCATTCCTGCTCTGCCAGAATGGACTCAGTGAGCCACAGCTCAGGGCATGTCCTGGATGCCCCTCTGGGTGCCATACCCAAGCATCTGTCTGCTCAGCAAGGCTCTCCCTGGTGGGGTTGTTTCCATGGCTTGCAGAGGTGGTGGGTGCTGGCCCTGACACCCCTCTCTCTGCTCCCAGTGAAATCAAGCTGTCCATCACAGCTGCTGCAGCTGACTGCATTGTGGATGCTGTGCTGGGAGACTTGACCATTGCCCAGTGCAAACTGGTGAGTGCCAGGGGCTGGCAGCACCTTTGGGATGGGGATGTGGGGCTGGGATGTAGCATAGGGGTCTGGGTGCCCCAGCCTTGCCCAGGCACCCGCCACTAATATGACCACAGACTTGCAATCTGGGAAGCAAGACTATTTCCACTCAGGCTGGTTTTCCTCCCAGGTAATCCTTTCCTGGTGTGGTCACAGCAACATTAAGACCCTGAGCAAAGTCCTGGAGCTGCTGCTGTGTGTTGGGGGGCACTGGCCACTCGTGCACTGGGGCAGGCGCGGGGCAGCTGCACTGGGGCTGGCAGCCGGCTAATCAGGCCTAAATCCGCTCACAAATCCCAGCCGTGGGTAGGGAGCGGAGCTGCACAGAGCACACAGGGCAGCCAGGCACACTTCAGCCCTTGGGATAATTTAAGCGCTTCCTAATGGTTTTAGGCAGAGAGCCTCTCCAAGCAGGGGCTCGACCTCCTGGTGCTACTGCCGGAGTCGGCTGAGGACGATGCCACCGTGCTGGCGAGAGGCAAGAATCCTCTGGATCTCGCCGCAGACGAGGTAGGGTCCAAACCCACTGCTGCCGCGTGATACCCGCGCTATAACCGCCTTTTATCCGCCTTACCGGATGATGCCGGGCTTAACGCCGCAGCCTCTCTGGGTTCACGCACCCCCGGCACCCCCCCAGGGCAGCGTTAAGGCAATTAGTGCTGGGAAACGGGACCATTAGCCTGCCAGGCCATGCTGCATGTCCTTGTGGTGGCCCAGCTGGTCTTGGCTGCTTGCACCCTCTCTCAATATTGTTGCTTTGGGATCTGGGATCCAGTGTACTGCATGGTCCTAGATGGGAAAATATTCAATCCAGCATTGTGGCGGGTTTTGGAGCTGGGACAAGATCAGGAGGTGCAGTCCTGAGGGTCTAGGGGTGATGGGGGAGTGCACCCATCACCTGGCAAAGCCTGGCTGGCTCCAACTGCCACCGGATGCTCAACAGCTTGTCCACGCCAAAACTGCCACCATCCCTTTCTCCCTGCAGTACAAGATGGCCCTGCGGAGGAAAAACAAGCATTTCAGGAGCATTCGGCCCACGCCAACTGTGAGAAGTAAGGTCACTGCAGAACTGTCCCTCTGTGGCTCAGGGTGTGCCGTGGGCATGGCGGGGGCGGGGGGCTTGCAGCAGCCTTTGGGGGGCTGATGGGCAGAGCCCTCCATGGTAATGCCACAGGCTGTGGGCAGCAGGATCTGGACCCTTTGGAGAGCCTCTCCCAGTGCTGTGGTTGAGGCTGGAGGGGGAAACCTTACCTTGACCTTGCTCTTGTGTGGGTTTTGGGGTTCAGCTGGCAGTGGGGTAAATGCCCTCAGCTCTCTCCCCATGTAGCCAGGCAGGGGTGGAAGGTTATTCTGTGACTGTAGATGCCATGGCATCTTCCACAGCCATCCCAGGGACTACCCTGGGCACAGGCATCAGCCACCCGTCCTCTCACCCAACAAACTTGGGGAGAAGACATTGTCCACGGGTTCTCCTTGCTGCTGATGTTGCCTACAGAGCTCTGCATGCCTGGGAGGGAGAGGTACCTCAGGGAGGGGCACATGCAATGAGCAGGTGATGGGCAAGTTCTGCTTTTCAGTGCTTTGACTAAAGCAGAGCTTGTGCCAGACTCCAGTACCCAGCACCCTGGTGTCCCCAAGGGACTCCTGATGTCCTTGAGCCCCACAGCATCCTGACCCCCATCCAGGGGGTACACCGTGGGGTGAGGATCTCCCTGCAGAGTAAAACAGGTGCATTTTTGGGTGCTGCTCACCAGGCCAGCGCTGGCAGAGCTCGTTCCGAACCACTGCTGCCTGCTGCAGGTTTCTTCTGCGGGGCTCGGCTGGGTCCCTGCCTGAGCATCCCCCCGCATGCCCCCCCAGCATTCCCTGCACGCAAACCTCCAGCAGCGGTGGCAGGATCCAGCCCGGGCTACGCCGCAAAGCCGCCACGCACGCTCTGGGCGGCACGGCCACGCTCGCCTCCCCACGGCGTAACCAGCGCCCCGCTGACTCTCCA